>OY720346.1:4746735-5946735 GCA_963082975.1 Labia minor | reverse complement strand
AAATATATGTATATATTTTTTCTTTTTATTATATATATTTTAGAAGCCATTTTTATGGAAATGAAAAAATCATTTTCATAATTTTATAAGATATAACTGATCTTTTGGATTATCCTTTAAAATTTTATTAAAATAAGGAAAAGCACACAAAATATTTTTACCTTCTTACATTAAAAAAAGGGAAAATGTTCCCATTTTGTATAAAATTAAAGTTTTCATATAATAAATTTGAAAATTATACACTCATTAATGGTTCATAACCAACCTTCATTTGCAACTCTTCCATATGGTTCCTGATTTTATAAATTTAATAATAACTATCTCATCTTTATATATATATATATACACTTTTAATCTCTTTCGATATCGAATATAAACTAATCGGCCGTTTGTGAAATGGAAATGGCTGTATATTTTCTTTTTACCCTGCTTGCTCTCTTTTTAGGATAGATTTAATATTTTCTCGTAAGGTTGTTGGCCAAGTGAAATCGACCCAAAGGAAAAGATGGGCAAAGTAAAAAAAAGAGACGAGAACCTTCGTATATCTAGTATAAATATATATATATATATAGTTGGTATAGCGTGAAATAACATAACTTGTATATGAATGTTCCGACTTCTTTACACTCTCAAACGATTCTCTTGTTCATTGAATCTAATAAATTTCTAAAAAGTTAGCTATCAAATAAAATATTCTATCTTTTTTAATATTTTTCTATCTATTTTTTGTTCGATCTAGTCATTAAATCAAATTGGTAAAAAAATTTTGTGAAACATTTTTTAAATAAATTTTATATTTTCTCAAAAAAAAAAATGTGTGCTTTATATTCATAAAATAATAAAGCAAAAAAAAAACTAATAATTTTCCTAAAAATATTTAACAAAATCATTCTTTTAAAAACAATGATTCAGTTTAAATATCTACAAAATTTTAATTTTTATATCCTATATTACATACTTATACTAGTATATTGACGTATTTTTAAAATAGTCTCATCTCATAGGTTCACTCTATTCTAAATTTATAATTATATAAAGTCAAATCAAAAAAAAAAAAAAAATTGAGCGTTCTGTTAAAATTGTGTGGAGGTGTTGCGGGATGAGTTGGAGGAACAGCATAGATATCCTCAATTCTGGATTGAAAGGGGAATTCGGGAGGGGAAGGTAATGATAGTGCCGATTGCCCCGTGCAACGTGCCGCCAGGGAAATCTCTTTCCTCGAGTTCGAATAAATATATTAAAATGGTAGATCTCTAGAATTCATCCCCTCCATTCCATTCCGCTAACTCTTTTCTGGCCATTGCGATAGCCCTTACCGGTAACATTCCATGGATCTCTCTTGAAAGATTATTTTTTTAATTTTTTTTTTAGGAATATTCTGGTTATTATTTTTAAAATTGATTTCAATCACTTTTTACGCTCAAATATGTATTGTAGCATATACTTATATACGATTATTATATAATTATCATACATTTGATTGCCTTTCTCCTATTTCAATAAAATGTTATCAGTGAAAATTATGTTAAAAACCTTAAAACCTATGATCGATTAGAATAAAACTTTAATTAATTTTCAAATATAGGAAAAAAGCTTCATTATCCAATTCAAATTTGCGAGATAGTCGAGTGAAGATACTCCAGATTTTTTAATTAAAATATGCTTTCTTTCTCTCAATAAAATCAAGTAATAATATTATTTTTTTCCAGGTAAGCACGCCTTAACCTTTGATCATCTATTATTAAATAGAACCGTAACCGGTAAGATAATTTTTTATTCATTTTTTTACTTCCAATAACAGTTTTAAATCATTTAAATACGATATATTATTAATAAATATTAAACTAATTGATTGTTAATTATATTAAGTTTTTTTTCTATAATCTATATAATTATTCTATTTATTTAATCAATATACAATGGTTTTTTTTGTTAGAGACCTGTTATTTGCTTTATTAGATACTACAATCATCTATTTTAGCTTATATAATTCTAATGGCGACAAATATTGAAATTGTCGAAAGAAAGTATTGCCTGTTTTGGCAGAAGCTTATTTTTTACCGACCAACGATAGTAAGGGAGGTATTGTTTTCACACCAGATTTCATATGTGGAGATTTTTACATATCTCCACGAATCATGCATTTTCTTAACAGAAATAAGTTGACCTGTGGATAGGTCCGAACCGACCGACGGTTTGAAATAAATTAATTTCCAGCTACAAAAACAATTTCAAATAATTTTAATATATCTATTAATGTAATAAAAAACAGATAAGTATGGATATAAAATAAATATTATATAATATATATAATATGTATGTAAGACCATGAGTGGCTGGATGACGTCATATAATTTTAAATTAAGAAAAAACGAATAAAGATGATTTTTCTCGAGGATAAAACCAATACAAAGTGCATGATTCGTGGTGATATATAAAAAATCTCCTCATGTGAAATTTGGTGTGAAAATTACCCTTCCTTTCCTATCGTCAATCGCTAATACTACCACTTCCGGTTTCCGGATTTGCACCAAAAGTTGAACAATTCATCCCACTGATGCATTAAGTAAATATACAAAATTTCATCAAAATCGGTTGAACCGTTCAAGCTGTACACATTTATACGGATCTGTTTTTTATTACATTAATAGATATATGAAAATTATTTGAAATTGTTTCTGTAGCTGGAAATTAATTTACTTCAAACCGTCGGTCGGTTCGGACCTGGCCACAGGTCAACTTATTTTTATTAATCTTTAATTTGCATGAAACTTTTATTTTAATACTAAAACACAAATATATTACTATTTATTATACTTGATTTTTTTTCCATTTCAATGGGAATATAAATCAAATAAAAAAAAAATTATAATGGAAAAATAATACGTTTGGTCAGTTAAATGGAAAAATAAACAACACACTAATACCACCAAACAGCAATGATATAGGACATGAAGATAAAGTTTAAAATATAATATTGTTTAGCCCGGTTAGTCAATTGACAAATATGATTGGATGGCTGAGTGCTCTTGGGTGGGAGTGAATGTTCCTCATTGCCATCCCACGGGAACTTCTAGGCGCTGCAAAAGGTACCAAGCAATGGATTTATGGTCTCGTTAACGCCTAGGCGCGAAATTGCCGGCAACACTTTTGATTTACGACACAAAAACAGGCAGCGTTAGGAGCACCCGGATAATATTCTATATACATATTATATACTACATATTTACTACTCTCTTTCTCTCTCTCTCTCTAAATATATATATATATATATAAGTATTATAAATTGTTAATTTTGTATCTAATTAGCTGAGCGAGACGTCACCCATTTGTAAATATAATTTTCCCGACATTTGTTTTCAAATTTCTTAAAAAGTTTGATTTTATTAAGATTTTGATTTTAATGATTGAAATTCAAGGTATATTAGTAAAACAAATTATATTCATAATTTATTTCTAATATATTAATTAGATATATTAATTAAAAGAAATTTTTAATGATATATAATATATATAATAAATGGTTTTTGAATTTATTTAATCACTATCAGTATTATTTATTGTTTTTTTTTTTTAATTCTTTTCTTATACTATTATAAATTTTGATAATATAAATATTGTCGTTATGGGAACTTTTTTATTATAAAACGAAAAGCGTTTGGTATCATATAAAATATAAAAATATATTTTTATGAATATTTTAAGCTTAAAATTATAATTTAATTTTATAAATGCTTTAGTATGGATTTAGTCAAGGAAAATGAATTTATCGTTTCGGATTAAACTTAAAACGACGTTGTAAATTATAGAAATTAACATAGTCCTATAAACTACAATGTTTTATATTCTAGGTCATTAAACATTAAATATATAATAAGAATTATATTATTTAAATTTTAGATCTCGTTACAAAAAAAAAAATAAAATAAAATAAATAATAGTAATTTAAGTTTTTTTCTTTAAATGAATACCTATAATAAAATCACATTTTTGATGAATTATTATTATTCGAGTTTTGCACTTACTCAGCATTTAATGCTGGTAAATTTTCACCTATCCCTTTTTTTTGGGATTAGGCTCAGACAATGTGGAAAGGGAGATTCATTCTGGCCCACAGGTCGCTTAGGAATAAAAATTAGCCAAGGAACTTGCGAACGATGTGGCTCGTTTGCAGAATTACGGCCTTTTGTCCAACCTTGATTATTTTGGAGAGTATATCAAGTTGCTTGATTATTTTTTCGTTGTTTTTTTTTTGAGACCACCCCTTCTGCCGAGATTACTAAAGGGTGGATGGTAACTGTTTCCAGTTTCCAGTTTCCAGATTTGTTTTAATTGATATGCGTGTTCCTCGTATTTATTTCACTTTTCCGATCCAGTTTTTTACCGACCGACGATAGTAAGGGAGGTATTGTTTTCACACCAAATTTCACATGTGGAGATTTTTTTACATATCTCCACGAATCATGCATTTTTCTTAATTTAAAATTATATGACGTCATCCAGCCATTCATGACATCACAGCTTGGTCTTACATATATATTATAAATAAAATAAAATTAAAAATATTTATGTTATATGCCTATCTGTTTTTTATTACATTAATAGATACATATATTAAAATTATTTGAAATTGTTTCTGTAGCTGGAAATTAATTTACTTCAAACCGTCGGTCGGTTCGGACCTGGCCACAGGTCAACTTATTTTATATTGTGTGTTAGAGGAACCGCGATATCAATTATTATTCCAATTTTTATTTTGTTGTTATAAGTATTATATTTGGCTTGTTGAAGTCGACAGTTCTATCCGTCAGCACTGGTCTATCCTAATACAGAATGGTGTTTTTATCTTCTAGTACGGGTATTGGTGAATATTTATAATAGGGTGGAGTTTTTTTTTTGATCTAATAAATCGTGTTTTAGTCGTAGTTGTTGGTGGACTATCTTGGCAAATTAGTTGTGTCTTCCCAGGTAGGCTGTTTCAGAAAGACTTGGGCATTCTGTCAGGGTTTCCACATTTTTTGCACCTATCCTCTATTTTTGTTTTAAGGATACTGAGAAGATCTCTTCACTAATTTGTGATGCTATAGAGAAGAATTTGATAAATAATGAATGAATAGTATCTAAGAAAAAAAGAATTTGTAAATTGTTAAGAATTTAAAAATTTTACTTATATTCACTTTTCAAGATCATTAGAATCAGAATATATTATTTGAAAAATATCTCTTCACTAATATGTAATGCTATAAATAATAAATTAAAACTTAACACATATATATCTAACATATAATTTTTATTAGAATAATACGATTAGATATAGGTACCTATAAAGTTTAAAAACTTATTTCGTTAAATTAATTTTTTGAAACTTGTTTTTCGCCTAAAAGAGATATTTTATATTTACTTGAAGAGCAAACAGGTTGCATAACTTACATTTGACGGGAGCTTCCAATCTTTATTTAATTATTGGTAATGCATTGCTATTTCAACAATTATGTCAAATAGGTATTTTACATTTCTTAATTATTTCTTGAATTTAAAACCATGAAAATATTTTTTATCTATCCCTGGAACCTTTATCACATATAAAAAGGAAAATGAGTTATAATAATAATATTCTATATAATTATAATCTTATAATAATTGAATTTAGCATGAGTTATAGAAATAAATTAAAATTTCACAATTATTTAGTATATTGATTATGTTAATGAGACTGCAGCGACCATATTTATCCAACCGTCCATATTCTAAGCAACCTCTATCAAAATGCTATTTCCCCCCCGCGTTTATAATATGCCTGCTCATTGGTTCTTTTTTCTACCAATCGGTCGCTTCTCAATTGCTCTTCTCAAACTAAGTTCCTCTCCAGCTAGCCTTTCCTCACCATTTCTAGCCACCTATCCTGTCCATCGATTCTTGAACTTTAAAAGTTATGCTATTCGTCATTAGGACGTCTCTGTCATTTCCCAATGATTTCATACTCTCTTAAAATTTTTATTTGTGTTCTGAAAGTGAAATTATGAAAATGAAAATGAAATGCCAGAATACATATGTGATATATGATAGACGTTTATAGCCAATCTTCCTATGATCGGTGAAGTTGCATGCAACTATTCTACGTGGTCCCGAAACATGGAATTCATATATGCACCAAATTTAGTCGCAATCCTAATAGAAATGAGTAAACTTCTTATATATATATATATATAAGATGGATAATAAAAAAAGTCTCCGTGGTTTTCATTCATATGAGCTTCTCTGTAGTCTGCTCTTTTCAAATTATTCCAAACTTTTATTATAATGAATGTTATAATGAATGTCTTAGAAACTTGTGTGAGTGTTGCCCGATATATGCTACCATCATCAAAATAAATTTCATAGTATAAAAATAATTAAAAATTAAAATTAAATTAAGTAAATATATTTAAATTATTTTGAAATGAATGACAAAATAAAAATTTACAAATTTAATTGTTATTAAATAGAGCTAAGTAGTTACTATCGATGAGTGACTTTTAATCATTTAAAAAGGACTAATTAGAAAGAGCTATTCAATATTAAAGTATAATAACATCCTAGAAAGGTGTTTATTAATGGCCATCTCGTTGTGTACACCCAGCTTATCTTTAAAATAATTTAATATACAAAATATACATATTTCAATGATAAGGGTGCAAATAAATAAATGGATCTAATCAACTAGTGTTAATATATTCATCCATCTCTTTTGCTTATATATATGTTATATTTATTGCATTCATAAATCATTTAGAGAAAACAAAAATAATTTACTTTCTTATCCAATTTGATAATCAAATTTATCATCCAACTACAAACTTGAATTATAATTTCTGAGAGCTTTAATCAGTTTGACCTTTTAGTATGTGATTTAATCTTTGAAGGGTGAAAGTGGAAGGGATGGTGAAACAAAGAAAAGGCATGTTGTTGTTGGAGAGCAAGAAGGGGTGAAACATTGAGCAGGTGTTTGGGTGTGTTCTAAATTTGCTAATTTACCAAATGTATACACTCTGCTTCGAAATGCAACGTTAGGTTCATGCCATCTAGTAATTAACATAATGAATAATGTGTCTGTGATATTAATATACATTTCTAAAATATGAAATGTGATTTGTTTGTTTGTTTCTTTTTTTTAAAGAGAAGTTTTATTTTTAATAAAACTTTAAATAAAAATATTTTATTCTTCATGAGTATGGTTTTATTTTAATAATACTGTGTTAATTTACATATCGGTACGATAGCGTAGAGAAATTAATCGAGGCAGGAAAAGAGGGAAGCTGGAAATTAATAGTGATAAGACAAAATATTTAGTAACAGAGAGGAAAAGTATTAACACACAAAGTCTTAACATACAAAACATAGAATTTGAAAATTGTGGAAAAATTAAATACTTAATAATTACGAAGAATAATAATATTCGAGAAAAATTTAAATCGATGTTGCAATCGGGTAACACCTGTTATTATGCAGTAAAGGGGCTTATCAAATCAAAATTATTATCAAAGGGAATCAAAATGAAAATATATAATCAAACTATTATTTTGCCTGTTGTATTATATACAGGTGTGAGACTTGGTCTATGACCTTAAAAAACGAGTGTAGATTTAGAGTATTTGACAATAAGATTCTTCGCAGCATTTATGGGTCAAAATAAGATAAGAGGCCATCGGAGAATGGCGGAGACCACATAACAAATTGCAAAACCTCTATGCATCTCGAGACATAGTTAGGGTTATAAAATCGAGAAGACTACGATGGACAGGGAACGTGGCTAGAAAGGGAGATGAAAGAATGTTGAGAATAATATGTATATTGGTGGGGAGACCGATTGGGAAACGGAAGATCAAGGAAGTGGTTGATGAACAATGTAGGAAGGGACGTGAGAGGGATGCAAGAGGGTGGGAGTTGGATAGGAATGGCTCAAGATAGAGTCATTTGGAGAAATGTGTTTGCTCCCGTCAAGAAGTCCCGTAGAGCCACCGAGATAGCTTTACTTTCCGAGTATGTACATTTTGTAGTCAATGAAATCAAAAGTTGAATACGCATTATATTCGTTCCAAGATTAACTCCCCTTTTCCTTATTGTATATTTAATATAAATTTTTTATTTTTAATTTAATTAATTTATATACCTATATATATGTATATATATAAATTAATTTTAAACAATTTAATCTGTTTTATTTATTTATTTTTCGTCCTAGGCACACCCAAATTTTTAATTATTTTGGCAAGAAATTATTATTTTATAATTTTTCTTTTAGCCTTTTTGTTTCAGTTTTGACTACGTCCATTTTATATTAAAATGAATTAAGAACACAAATAAATAAAAGGACAAATTCATATTTGTACTAAAATAAACATTGTCTATTTCAATTAACAAGCAAATATTTAAAGATTATAAAATAAAGATTATATAAATAAAGAATAGACCTAAACCTAGATTTTAAATATATAATACATAATTTCACAATTCGCTATATAATTGTTAATTATATTCACTTTTCATTAGCAATAAATTAAATTGATTAATATTTAATCTTTAGTTTGGTTCTTGTATGGTTAGGTCTCCCCAAATTATAACAAAAATTATGTCATGATTCAACACTTCACTTCATATATTATATGTAGTGATAATTTAAAAAATAAATGTTTTAAGTAAATATAGAAATAATATAAAAACAAATTGAGCACTTGGAGACGATTCGGTATTTTAGCCGATATAATATATGCAATATATTTATTTTGATAAATTATTAAAACTATAAATAATTTAAATATATATTAAAGGTAAATCGTGATTTTTTGCTGTCTTACTAAAATATTTATAAAAAATATTTATTTTATATGAACCTAAAACATTCGGAGAAATGGTTTGAATACAAATTAATATAATAGTAATCTCAGTTTTTGTACAAAATAGTAATATGAATGAATGAAATAACTCTACAAAACTTTCGAAATTTCTCTGGGTCCCCCACGACTGATATTTGTTATATCTACTTTCAGATAACTTTATAAAATTATATCAAATTAAATAGCCTCAAGTAAAACTATAAAATAATTTATCACAGAGAATCAGTTTTCTCTCCATTTTTGGCTTTAACATTAAAAAATAAATAAATCAATACTTTTGGGCCATTCTGGGACTGAAATATATTGATATAAATTATGCAAAAAGACACACTGTTCTTTCATTGTAATAAAATATTATTTAAATTTAGCCTAAGGATTAAAAGATTTAAAAAAATTCAGTCATAAATAAAAATTGTCGGTTCCTTACCCTATTAGTTAATTCTACGCTTGAGTTGGCCAACACCTGGCAGATATATTATATTAAACTTTCAGTTAGAGATAAAAAAATGTACATCTCAATTTTGATGTTAATAAAAAATGGAGGAGAAAGAGAATGAGGATTTTTCTATTTTCCAACCCAATGGTGGACAACAGAAATGGAGAGAGAGGCTATAAGCAACAGCTCTCTTTTATCGGGAGTTTTTGTTCTCTTCTTCCGTTCCATTTCGCAGCCACGACGATAAATGAACCTTCAGTTTAGACCCCTTCTTTTACCCATTTTTTTAGCTCCTTGATATGCGCTTTTTTAAGTCTTAACTTAATGTAATTGCTGTTTTTAACCTTGTTTTTTTTGACAATACGAGGGCTGTTCAAAAAAAGACCGAACATTTTAAAATACTATGAAACGCGTTATAGTTTGAAGTCGCGCGCGCGTGCTAGCCTAGCTGCATTCTTTACAAACATCGCGCGCATCACAGTTTGGTGAACTCGTACAGCAAGCGCTCTGCGAAAAAGAGAAAATGAAGGACTTTGTCAGTTAACAATGAGTTCTACCGGAATGTTTTAAGGCGTTTACGGGAAGATGTGGGACGGAAAAGGCCTAAAATATGGACAAACAAGAACTGGATTTTGCACCACGACAACGCGCCAAGTCACGCGTCTCTATAGTTTATTTATTTATGACTAAAAATGGAACAGCTGTTCTTCCACATCCTCCATACTCCCCAGATCTGGCAACAGCGGATTTCATCCTATTTATGAAACTAAAATACACCTTAAAAGGTCGCCGTTTTCAAGGTGTACAAGAAATTTAAGAGAAATCGCTGGCGCAGCTAAAGAACATCACACAAAACGAGTTCCAAGGAGCATTCGAACGGTGAAAAAAAAAAACGCTGGCAACGGTGCATAGCGAGCAACGGGGATTACTTTGAAGGGGGCAAGCATTTGTAAAATTGTAAGTATTGTAATAAATATTTTATGACTAAAGTTCGGTCTTTTATTGAACAGCCCCCTCGTATAGGAAAAAGGTAGATACATGGAAATATCCCACTCATTCCTTTAAGAAAACAAGACTTAACTTTCAACCTTCCACCAAACTGTCAAGTATGCATCCCCTTTTTAAAAATAGAAATAAAAAGAGAATAATAATTTAAAAAGTAATTGAAAACGAAAAATAATCTCTAGGCACAAGAGTTTCTAATTAAAGAGTTGGAATAAATGTATTATAATTTACTTCATATCTCGTATCCTAAACATTTTTTTATGTTTTGTCGAATCAATCTTTTCACACCAAATTTCACATGTGGAGATTTTTACATATCTCCACGAATTATGCATTTTATTAACAGAAAAAAGTATTTTTAGCATGATGTGTGTCCGTCTGTGTGTCCGTATAGATGTGTACAGCTTGAACGACTCAACGGACTTTGATGAAATTTGGTATATTTACTTAATGCATCAGTAGCATGAATTTATCAACTTTTGGTGTATATTCGAAAACCAGAAGACGTAATTTACAAAGTATTACCGACCGACGCTAGGAATCATTTTAATCGAGTCTTAAAAATATTTTTTTTGATACTTTATATAGATATAATGTCGTTTATTTCATATCGTCGGTCGGTTTTGTGCCTGGCTATAGCTCATATTTTTTTAAACTAATTTCAACATTTTAATTATATAGACTACATTAACCAATAAATAAACTAAAAAATAATGTGGGAAAGAAGGAGTAATCTTATAAAAACGATGTTTTTAAATTTTTTTTTTTTGCTTTATTTTTCAACGTAATCTCCATCAACACTGATATATTTCTCATAACGGTGTTCTAATTTAGTTAATTAATTTAATGTAATTTAATTTAATTTAAATCTCTTCAACAGATATGAATCTATGCAAAATTTCGTTTGGATTACGCCTACAGCGCCAAATTGTCGGTAGAAATGGTTTTTCGAAGCAGTTTTTGGGCTAACGTTAGCAAAAGCGGCACACATCTTTCCATATTCAAATGGTTGTGCAAAATATTTCGCACACGTTTAGCTGACATCGTACAGGTCTCAGCTATCTTGAATGTTGAAAAATAAAGAAAAAAAATTTAATAACATCGTTTTTCTTGGCCAGGCCGGAAACTTTACACCCCACCCTCGTATAATACTAATTGAACTGGTCCCGATTTGGAAAAATTGTAAGGGGGTTCGAAAATATTTAACCATTATTATTAGTTGATGTGTTTTATTATTCATTTTCTTCTGGTTAAAAAAAGAACGCTTTTTATTTTTTTTTAACATCAATTTTACAAATTCGAATTTCATTTTTTCAAAATTTACTCGGTCCCAGGTTTTGACTTTGTAAGATGATTAATTTGAATTTTACGTTTATAATTGAAATTCAAAATTTATTAATATAAATTAGGCAGGTCAATAAGTCGATGGATGAAGTGTAGAACTCAAAGGAGACTACGTTGAAAAATAAAATAATTTTTTATCTTAAAATCTGTTTTTCATTCCAAAAGTCACGGGCTTATTGACCTACCCTCGTAGTATATATTTATATTATATAAAATTTATATACAAAATAAATCTGTAAAGAAACATTTTCTTCTATTATTTTAACTATATAAATGAAACAACAGTGAATCTCAGAAATATTTGATAACTAATAACATAATTGAATTAAATGTTTATAAATAAAACATGCATAACACATATTTAGGTAACTATACACATATATCAATATGTCTGTTTTATGTGGAAATCCAGTTAAACAAGATTTTCTAAATGTCTAAGCCGAGTAAGAATAATTAAAATAAAATAATGTCCATTCACGTGATGAGAATTTCAGTTAATAATAACAAACTCACTCTATCTTCTCAACCAACTCACATAACTTTTACAAGATCAAAGAAGAAACATTTTTTCTTTGATTTTATAATATATAAAAAATAATCTAGTAAAGAAATTAGAATATTAAATATTAATATTAACGGTACTACTTTTATATAAATTTTAAGGAGAAAAATGTTTTAATTTCACATAATATAATAGGAAAGAGTGAGAGTGAGTTGTTACAAACACAATTAATTCATCAAAATGAGACACATTTTTTTACAAATACAAAATTTTGATTAAATAACCAAAATCCTTTAATTTATAAAATACTTAAGTATATAAAATTTGGGGTTTATAAAATTGATTGAAATTAATCACTCTTAATGTTAATGAAAAGGATAAATAATAAGTAAAAATAACGAATAAATGGATAGGGTAAAGCATACCGTCGTTGGCCTCCTTAAGCAACTCCTAGCAGTCTTTATAATGCATATCTGGGCAAATTGCGGAACAATCTGTGTCAAATTAGGTTTGCTAAACTATAGTATACATACTATGAGCATTTTATGAAAAAAAAAAAAATCATTTCCTCATGACATTTTCAATAAGCACTTTTTTTAAAAAAACTCCTAAAAAATTCAGTTATTCGCCCCCTGTTATAGTTATTCTATAGTGATGGTATAACCATACAACAAACGATTCCATAACCATAGTTAATAGCTCAATTTTTAAAATAAAAATCTCTTATCATTTGTGTTTTAGTGTTAGGGGGCCAACGACTGTATACTTTACACTAGATAATTTTTAGCATTAAAAGAATAGAGAATTAAAAATACTGAAGATATTTATGGAGCAAAATTTAAAAAAGTTCTAAAGAATCTCTTCGTATTCATTTCAGTTTTTTTTTTTATTTTTCGACTAGATGTGAGTTCCCCTTTAATACATATGGGAGAGGTTTATTTAATCTATTATATTTAGAAATGATGTTCGTTTGGTAATTTATCGAGATTTTATCGACATCAAAAAGTTAACTGATATAAATTGAAGGAGTGGATTTATTGAATAATCAATATCTTGGCATGTTTGGTATATAAGCTTTTAAAAAGAAGCCAAGATCAAATCTCAATTAACAATCCATCCCAGGATAAAATCGACATCGTTTCGATTTTTATAGCAACAGCAAGTTTTTTTTCTTAAATATTCAACCGATTATAATAATATTCATGTATTTATTTTATTCCCTCATAAACAGGTAAAGAGTTTTTTAAAAAAAATAAAATTAAACAAATATTCAAATTTCTTTTAGAGTAAGAAAAATAAATAACGACTATGAAAATAAATAAATTTGAGAGAAATGTTGTGAGCACATTTTTGACGGCTCATTGAATGTGACAAATATTTTATAAAATATATTTTATTTAATATCAATTATAAAATTAAATTATATAGTATAATTTTTTTTATTTTAATAAGGAAATAAAAAAAAATAAATGATATCTTAGTTAATTTTATTATAATAGTAATAAAATAAATATTTTTAAAAATAAGCAATTTATAAAAATTCTAATGATAAACTTGATCTCTATTAATAAACTTTTGAAGGAATTCTCAACCTTTACCCTCTTTTCTTCGATCGGAAGCGGCTTCTTTTTATTCTAAGTAACTTCCCAATTTTCTTCAAACTATACCTTCGAAGAAGTAGTCATACATGCTACACGCTACACTGTAACAAGTAACTTTAAATTTATAACGGAATTTTGTAATTTAAACCACATATTGATATTTGTTATTGTAAATTTATTCAAAAAATACAAAAATATACACAACGTTTCGATTGCTACATCTGCAATCGTTATCAAGCGACTGCACTGTTCGAGCGTTCAGTGACAAGTGACGAATGATCCTTAATATAAGACTTAGGTTACCAACCAGATGGCGCTCGGAACATGCTTACAAATTCAAAGTTACAGGAGAAAAAATAATTATTCTTAAACAATTAAAGATTATAAACAAAACGTGAACAAAAATTATTTTATGAGTTCTTTAATTTTACATTATTTATTATATTAATATTAACTTAAGCAAAAGATTTAAATTATTTCACATGGCTGAATGAGCAAAGGATGTAGAGTATTGCCTAAACCTACTTAAAATATGATCACTTAATGAAAGGTGAATCATATTTCAATTAAAATTTTGGAAAATATTTTAAAAAATTTAAACTGTATTAACTCCGCTATCACTTGACATATTTCTGGAAGGTCACAGATGTTGGTTTAAATGGCTCCGACGGTAGTTAAACTCAATGGGGATTGACGAGGGTGGTTGCGTCTGTCACGGGGGTGTGGGGCGGGGGTTATAGGCGACGCAGAGAGACTTTCGCGTGCGCCAAACCAAGTCAGTCAGTCGCTGCTGGTTATGGCAGCCAGTTTGAAACCATCATAGACGGCGCCCACCCACTCGTTTGGCTCTGGATATCGTTTTTTGTTTCCATTTCTTTGCCCTCCCATCTTCTGTGAACTTGCTTGAACATGAAACTGGATATTTAAAAATTCATTCTCCATCTTTTATGTGAGCAAACTTCAACGATGGTGAGTCAATTGTGTCTTCCGTCCTTTGACAGATTTTATTATCAAACAACCTGTTTGATTTCTAACCTAAAGAATGATATCAAAAGACAAAAAAGTACCATATCATATCAAAGATTTAACATATCATATTACAATTAAATAAAAAAAAATTTAAAATATTGAAAGGTTTAATTTATATCAATTATTAAATTTACTAAAAATAAAATAAATATTTAGAATACACATATTATAATAGATAAATATAATCTTTATAAACTACTTAATTTTTTAAATCAGACTTCATTATAAAAGTTATAAATTAAATTTTAAATTTTCTTTTGTTACTATTAATATATTAGTTAAAGAATTATTTGTAACTAATATATTATTTATTTAGGTAAATATTTTTTTAGAACATAAATTTAAGAATGAACTTAAATGGAGTCATATTATACATAATTTACTTAAAATATTTAATTTAGACAATGTTTCTAATTAAATATCTTCAAATATCTCATAAGAATAAAACCATAACAACATACATATTTAGAGATTAGATTATTTAAATATAATTTTTTTTTTTATTTTATTTTAATAATACATAACACTCATTAATTATATAAAATAATTAAATGAATATTTTTTAAATTTTTAATATTTTATTTTTAAAATCAATTCGAGAAGTGAAATACAACTTTAATTCAATGATAATAATAAATAAATAGGAATTTTCTTGTAAAAATTTATGAGTATATTAATATATTTAACTTAATTATACATTTACACTCGTAGAGCGAGTAAAATACTATCTTTTAAAATGTATTAACCGAAAGGAACTGTTTAAAGGCGTAAGTATTTATACTTACCTAGAGAGAGTTAAAATTTCATGAAACATTGATAAAATGAAATTGACTTTCAACATCTGTCGTTATCGAATTCTAAATATTTCAATTGCCTGGTCGAAGTTTTATCTGACACAAAAAAATAAAGAATAAATATTAAATTGAGAATTAAAAAAAAAATATTATAATTTTGATTTTCTTTAATTTTAGTTTTGTTTTTTAAGTTTAATTTATTTAATTTTATAGTCTCTAAACTAAATTATTGATAATAATATCTAATAGCCATTTGAATTCCTATTTAACTTTAATATAGTTTACATTCAAGTAGAATAGTTATTATCATAACTTTTAAAACAAAACTATTCCATAGAATAATTAAATTAATCGTATATTTTGGAAACTTTTATGTCTCTCAAATAGTTAACTAGGAGCATGAACAATAGTAATAATGATAATTTGATGATATAATTTCTGTATCGTTTAATCTATCTGCAGTTTATTTTTATTGTATTATGAGATGCCTGCGTTTCTTCATGTCTCGTTGTTTTATTACACCCCCCCCCCCCCTCCATCTCATTCACCTCTCTCTTTTTAGCGTTCCCATATGTTTGTCTGTCTGTCTGATTGCGTAATAACCCTTTTATTTACTAGGCTGTTAAAAGACATCCACGTCTCTAAATATCTCTCAGTTAATACATTAAATATAAGTTTATTCGACATTAACGCGTATATACTGAACCTTAATACAATTGCTATAACCATAATATTCCAAGCAATATATTTATTATTAATTTTTATCATACAGAATCGATACGTCAATAGTATTATATTAAACATATAAAATATTCTTATTTATTAAAAATTATTGATATTTAATATCATTTAATATATTTTAAAATTATTTCATCATCATTATCAATTGTATTATTGTTCTTCTTTCACACCTAAAAAAACTGATTTTAGAAAATAAATTTTAAGTAAAATATACATATGAGGAGCCACTTGTCTACTCATATCATCATTCACTTAATCTACTTTAATTTCAAAAATTAATATTAAAATAAATTTCAAAAATATTAAATAATATAAATTATAAAATACACTAGATCAGCCAAGTTGAAATATCTTAAAATGATCTTAAAATTGTCAAAGTTTGATAATATAATAATAATATAATAATAATAAAATAATTAAAAACAAACAACAAAAAAAAAACATTGGTTGAAAAGAAATTTAGAATTTAGAAAAATTTTAAAATTTCTGGATTTTTATATAAAAGAAAATCATTAAGAATTTGACCAACAACAACCAAATGATGTAAAGGATTCCACAGAGGCGTATCAAATTGAAGTCTTTCTTCGGGTCGTCTACTCAAGTTTTGAGAGAGAAGATTGTCCGTAGAGAAGTTCGTAATCACGTATTTAATGGACTCACTAGATGAATATTGAAGTCATGAGAATCTTCTACCGTGTAAACCAATACGAAGATAATCCATTACCAGGATATAGACACCTCCTATACACAGAAAGGAATTGATAAAGGATTGATATCTGAAGAGTCAAGTGGGTCAAGGTGAATTCCTTTCCCATTTAGACCTAGCCTAAGCTCCTAACATTTATGGGATAGGTGAATAGTTTCCAGCAAAAAAAAAATGCTAAGAAAGTACAAAAATTTGTAAAAAAAGTAAATAATAATAAAATCAATATTATATTACCAAACTTTAACCGAATGTTAAACATATTCAATTTTCAAAAACATTTTTTTAAACATATTCAAGTTTCAAAAAGGCTACCTATTTCCACCAACAGGGATTTATTACGGCAATACAGGATAAGACATTTAGAACGCGAAATTATGAGAAAAAATCCTTAACCTGGACGTAATTGGTCGATGTAAGAGATTTGGGAAACCTGGGGAAACAGTAGAAGATCTCACGGGTGGTTGTAGTGCACTAGCGGATAATGTCTACACTTGTAGACATAATCAAGTGGTAACGATCATCCACATACAAATTTCTCTTAAGTGCAACCTTATTATCCCAGAACCCTATTATAAATACTCACCTCCCACGATCTTAGAATCCGATTCCTATGTGTTGTACTGGGATTGTACATGATGCCATGATTATCGATAAATCCAACGATTACAATCGCCCTAACCTTCTGCTGATTGATAAAAAGGAGAAAATTGCAACAATAGAGGTGGGGATCCCTTTATCCCACAACATCTCAAAAACCGAGAAGGAAAAATACATCATATACCAAAATCTTGCGATGGAACTGAAATCTCTGTGGAAGTTGTTTTACGTAAAGATATTTTCAATTGTAATGTCGGTAGAAGGAATATCTCTAGTGAACTGTAAAAATAAACTTCCCGTCATCCAGAAAGCAGTTATTCTACAAACTTGCTATAATCTTAGAAAAGTCCTAACGCCATAAAGGAAATATAAAGGTTGTTGTTGGTTAGGGTAAATTATCACTCCATTGCAACCTAATCATCTAATTTTTAAAGTTGTTCATATTTATATTAGCTTCTACTTTATTTTAGACAAAAATTTACACAACGTCCTCTTTTTTAATTTTATTTATTGTATGCCCATTTTCATAAGTGGGATCAACTTTTATTTTGCATTTGGTAGGTATACTCTTTACTTTAATCTTTAATTTTGTTAAGTACACAATTTTTTTTCTTTCAAACAGACTTAATAAACACACAGAATTGTATCAAAAATAAAATAAAAACAAAGATGAAAAACAGAATGAACAATTAAAAAAATACATACATTTTCTTTAGAAATAATATCAGCATTTTAGAATATAACAACTAAATTATTTCAATATTTTTTTAATACATTAACTGGTATAATTGAAAGCATTTCAGCCTTTGTATAACCAAGTTGCAATTGTTACATATTCTTTGAGAATCACTGTGGTGTAAAGGTGTAAAAAATACAAAGATAAATTTAATTTATTAGTCGTTTTAGTTATACAATCTATTCTATTTTACCATTTATATAGTATTTAGGTCTTTAAAGTATTTTGATGTGAATAGACTCCTAAATAAAATAAATTCTATTATCTATTCATATTAAATAAAATATGAATAATTTAAATTATTTCTGTTACCGGACTGAAATCAAAATCAGATATGTAGATTTTAATAAATTATGATATATAGAAAATATTCAATTATACAGGTAAATCTCGTTTAACGTCGTCTCGTATACCATCGATTCATTTTAACGTTTTGTCTAAAATAAATAAAAATATTTCAAAAAAATTAAACTTTTTAAACTGAAATTTTAATTGTTATCATAATAGACTATGAATTTTATGTGAATTTGTGTTATTTGTAAATTTATATAGTTACAATTTTTTTTTAGAGAATACAAGTTGTTCAAACTTGAGTTTAATATTTTTTTAAAGTGAGATTTCTTAGTTTTATTTTTAGTACTTTTTTTGTTTTAAAATACGGTTTTTCAATTAAATATAAATATATATATATATATATATTTATTATATTATACGTATATATTATTATTGTTATATATACGAGGGTGGTTTGAAAAGTTTCCGACCTGACCAAGAAAAACGATGTTTTTAAATTTTTTTTTTTGCTATATTTTTCAACATAATCTCCATCAACACTTGATACATTTCTCATAACGGTGTTCTAATTAATTTAATTAATTAATAAATTATTTAATTAATTAAATAAATTTGATTTAATTTAATTTAAGTCTCAACAGTTATGAATCGACGCAAAAATTCGTTTGGATTACGCCTACAGCGCCAAATTGTCGTTAGAAATGATTTTTCGAAGCAATTTTTGGTCTAACGTTAGGAAATGCGGCACCCACGTTGCACACAGCTTTCCATATTCAAATGGTTTTGCAAAATATTTCGCTCACGTTCAGCTGACATCGTACAGGTCTCAATTACCTTGAATTTTGAAAAATAAAACAAAAAAATATTGAAAAACATCGTTTTTCTTGGTCAGGTCGGAAACTTTTCAGACCACCCTCGTATATTATATTATATATATTGTAAACTTGTTTTATAATATGTTCACTTTCTGGTTTAACAAAACTTTTGTTACAACATTTTTCAATACTTTAAATTATATCGTTTTTGTTTTACTTCGAAAGAGATGGAACGCATATACGACATTATTCAGGGTTTACGTACTTTATGCAGAATTATATCTACAGAACTCAAAAGTTCTTGGCCGCAGCATCCAAATTTCTCCAAATATCCCTATCCAACTCTTACTTTCTTCCATCTCTCTCATGTTCTTTCCTACATTGTCTGTCCACCGCATCCCTGGACTTGCCATGTGTCCCGTTCTTCGCAACCCTCTCTTTTTATGATCCTAATACATAAATATGTATATATAAAAATTATTTACATATAGTTGGTTGTATATTTCTCAAATTTTCAATTGAATCCTCTTAATTTAAATATATGCTACAACATTCAACCGGTCTATCAAGTAAATAATTATTAAACAAAGTTGTTTTTTGAATGAAATGGAAGGTTTTGTCACATTTGGAGTGACTAAGTAACTAACCAAGAGTTGAATTTAATTTAAATTATCATCATCAAAATTGAAGGTCTATGAGGGGGATGGAACCTGGGGTTGGAGTTAAAAATAGAGGGAAGGGAGAGGTGAGAGTCGAAACGAATGGAATGTGGTGGAGGGTATTGTCTCTTTCAAATAAACAAACAATAAAAGCCAACTTGAAAAGCGTATTGTGTACGTGCATTTAATGAATATTTAAATACAAACTTCACGTCATCACATTTCACATTTCATTTAAATATAAATACAATATAAAAAATATAAAAATAGAATAAGTGAATTTGCATTAACATTTCATTGAAGAGTAGGAGATGTTTCAACCATTTATAAAAAGGATGCTGATCTGAAGTGTCAAATCTGAAATATTATTTACTATATTTAAAAAAAATTTAAAAGTAAATAATTTTGTTATGAATTTGGTTATTTTTTTAAAATAATTAAAGGGGAAAATAATTGATAAATGATAATTTATATATAAATAAATAGAATTTTATTTATCAAAGAAAAAACATTAATAGTTTAATATTTACTCAAATAAACTTTTAAACAGATGAGTTAATCAAAATTTAGTTTTATCAGAAATAGGAAATTTTTTTTAAATATTCTATACATAGGATAAAAAGGCAAAAAAAAAATTAATTTTAAAAAATGTATAATCTGTGCTCAGAAAAAAAAACAAAATTTATGATAAAAATTGATCATAATTCTTGTTAATGTATTTTTAAAATATTTTTAATTATAACATCTGTAATTCTACAACTGCATTTGAAATTTTATCTCAAATTTTTTATTACATACTAAATTTGTGTTTATATGAATTGTATTCGATACGAAATGTATTTGGTGGTATTTTTGTTGGTGCGTTTCTCTATCTAATATATAATACCTCAATAGAAATGGTCCATGTTTATTTATCCGACCCGGCCAAGGGTTTCACGTAAATATCGTCTCTGTTGGTGTCTCGTCTTCTCTTCTTACCCGGTCCTGTCTGGTTTCATTCTCTATTTATAAACGGTTGCATCATATCAGTCCAAAAGAAATAAACAATCGAATCGAAAGAAATATGATAGAGTGTAAGGGATATTTGGAGGAGGATGTGAAAAAAGGGGGGAAACCTTAATATATAGCCCATATGTGCATGATAGAAGAGAAGAAAATAAACTACCTTTATCATGAATGTATCAGTTTGGTCAAATAATGATAAGAGTATAAAAAATGTAATACTTAGTTGATTCAATTTTCTCTATTTACTTATATATTAAATAAATAAGTCCCTTTTCGTTTTTTTATTAAGAAATATTTTATAAAATTGATTGATTTACCCGTAATTGGTTTGTAGATTAAACATTTTAACATGTTATAAAAATCAAACTTAAACTTCAAGTTAAAAATATAATTTAATAATAATAACAATTTTCATTTCAAAATTGTAAAATTTTTAAAGGATATAAAAATAACTTGTATAAATTTGTTAAAGGGTCGAGGGATAGCTCGGTGTTCCAGGTATATATTTTATATCAATAGGACTACTATGTTATGTTATTATTTGAATGGCGATTCGGTGAATCAGGTATTAATATTACCAGCCAAACCCGATAATAATTTTTATTGACCGAGTGGTGGCTCGGGAAACCAGGTATTATTATTGAGGACCCCAGTTCAATTCATTTTAATCAAATTGATGCAATGATGCAACATTTAATAATTGTAATAAATAATTGTATATTAATATTTTTTAAAGGGTGGAGCGAGAGTTCGGTGTCCCAGGTATTAATTATACCAGCCAAATCCAATAATAATGAATCATTTTTTTTAACTTAATTACCGAGCCGAGGCTCGGGGTCCCGGTTCTTTAATATTAAGAATTAAGAAAAGAGGTTATAATTTTTTCTTTTTATTTATAATATATATTTATATTATTTATAATTTAATCTAACAAAACATTTTAATTAATATAATATAATTTATTTAATTTTACTCGATCATATTTATTCAACAAGTTGCTAACTTCATTATTTTTTGTGTGGGGGAATGATAAATATATTTCGTAATTTTATTCTAAAATTTTATTAAAATAAACTATTTAGAAATTAAATAAAACATTTTCAAATATTTTAAATATAATAAAATATTAATACAATATGACATAAAAAAGAAAGGCAAGAGGAAAATTTCAATAGGGATGACGTAATTTATGATCTCATATAAATTTACTATTTTAAATTAAGAAAATACTAATAAAGTTGATTTTTCTCGAGGCTGAAACCAATACAGATCGATTTTCCTAGCCAGTATAATAAGATAAGATATATCCATTATGTAGATAAACATTTCTTAATTTTAAATTAAAGAATAAATTAGAATATTAAATGTAAGTTGTATTTTAATATTTATTTTCATTAGACAGATTTCAAAAATATCAAACTATTTTTATTCTTCATCCCGACCTATCTTGTTTTCATTTATATTTTCTTAACAATTAACATTCACAAATAATTAAAATTTTCTATTTTTTCGTTTTTATTATTGTCATATAATCTCAATTTTATACTTATAATAGTCTAGATTTATAGATTTATAGAGATCATCACTTTAAAATACATTTGATAAAATTATCTTTAGTTTTATTATGCATTGTAAGAATATAATTAAAAATTTTTTGGAATAGATTCAAAAGTTAAGGTTATAATCTACTATATAGTTAGTTCATGGACATTACATTAAAAAATAATTGGTTTAAATAAATAAAACTTTTTATTCTTTTTTTAAGTATTTAATGTTGATTTAAAATAATAATTCTGCTTTTATTGACAACTCTCTTATTTTCGTAAAAGTTTAGATGTTTTTATATCTAATTTATTTTTCATTCAATGTAAATAATTTTTTGATATTTCTCATGTTGTCTATGCTTTATCCTTTAAGTCAACGAGACAAATATAATCCTTGGCAATAAATCTCACTTTCAACTTTGATTGACTGTAGTTTATTATAGAGATTGTCAAATGTTGCTGGTATATATGATAGAGAGAGAGAGAGAGAGAGAAAGGGAGGGGTGGTTAGATTATGTTCTATTCACAAATTCAAATTGTCAGTTTATATAACTGATTCCTAGGATTGGTTGAAATCCCCTTTTACTAAAACGGAATTTGATATGAAAATCAATGCCAGGTTAAAATCGAATACAAGACGCATACTTTTATTCCACATTATTTATCTATTTATCTATCTATCTATCTATATATATTTACATATATAGAGAGATAGATATAATAATATGAATTTGATTTTCAAGATTAATTTTCTATTTTAAATTATTTTCTCAGTTCATTTCAATAATCTATATAAAGGGTGTTTCTTTTAGAGGTATAGAACTTTAAATTGCAATAAAACAACGATGGATTATTCGATTGACATGAATTTTATTTATACGAAAGATAATCTTGTGGCATTACATTTTATAGATGATTTCTGGCATAGGACCGCCACGGCTGGTTCGGATGTAGTCCAATCTGGACGTTCAATTTTCGATAACTTTTTCCAACATTTGTGGCCGTATATCGGCAATAACACGGCGAATGTTGTCTTCCAAATGGTCAAGCGTTTGTGGCTTATCCGCATAGACCAATGACTTTACATAGCCCCACAGAAAGTAGTCTAGCGGTGTTAAATCACAAGAACTTGGAGGCCAATTCACAGGTCCAAAACGTGAAATTAGGCGGTCACCAAACGTGTCTTTCAATAAATCGATTGTGGCACGAACTGTGTGACATGTTGCGCCGTCTTGTTCAAACCGTGTTTGGCTCTTTGTTGATGGCACCACGTCACGTGTTGGAGAGTGAGATTTGCAGTGTTAAAAAATTAATTCCCGTACTTTCAGCGATTCAATCAAACTGAAATTCTATATATAGCAGTTTTATACAACTTTTAATCATGTGAAAAACTGTCAAATATATATCTTTATTTTTACAGTTAGTTTAGAGGAAAAGAAGCAAAACATGGTAGGTAATGACCCTCTTCCGGATTTCTCAAAAGTTGATAGAAAACTACGAATTGTGAATAATGCCCGTATACCAAATTTCATTATTCTAGCTCACACAAACCGTTTTTGCGTAATCTTGTCTACATACACACATAGACATTTTTCTCAACCTTAATGAAAATGACTCAGGGGCCTTCAAAACGCATAAGAACATCAAAATCTCGACATCGAAAATTTTCGTGATCCCAATACTAACTCTGGCGAGATAAAATAAATATTTTTATAATTTCTTGCTATTTGTTTGTATTAGTGTCTACATATACTTAAATATCCCAAATAGCATTATTATTCAAGAGACATAATTCGGATTGGATTGACATTTGAATTATTTTTGAAGGAAATAGCTTAACTTTTTAAAAATGATCAATTTATTCATAAGTGTACAAATAATAAATAAAATCTTACAAGCTTTGTTATACATATTTCTATTATAATATAAATATTGCTATTTTTTTATTATTTCTTTTTTTTCATTTAATGATACTAACCACGAAAATCCATCTTCCATTGTGTATTTTCCCCTTCCTCCGATTAGCTGGTTTTCTTTTTGTTCTTTAATAAAAAGTATAAAGAGAGAAGTTTTTTTTTGGATGCAAGGGGATTCGTTATATTGTAGAATGTCATTGATTGTGGGCGATCAATCAGCCAATCGAAAGAGAGACATTCTCTCTTGCTCTCTCGCTTTCCGCTCTCATTAGAGAGAGAGAGAGAGAGAAAGGATTGACCAGAAGGGCTAAAGAGTGGCGAATCAGCGCAAAGCTAAGCCACTCTGACATACGCACCATTGAAATCCTATACAGTTAATGCTATCCTCATCATTCGATAGATTTATTTTCCTTTTTTCCCTTCTGATCAGCTGCCATTGGTTTAGCTTTTTTTTTATGTTAGATAATTACGTTATTTTTTAACCAATTAATTAATATATTTCTAAAAATTGTCAAGTAACATTAAATAAATGAAAATTTTACCAAATAAACATAATTTTAATTACTATATTAAATATGTATATTGACATAAGAAACAGATGAAAATTAATTATCATTCTCATCCTAAATCGATAAATTTCCCTAAAATTACAAAAGAATCAATCTTGTATCAATCGTATAAAACGCCAACTCCACTCACTGGAGGATAATAAATCATAAAAAATAAAATAATATTCGATTAAATAATAAAAGAACCATTTATTTTGTTATATCAATTAGTCGCTCTAAATTTTTTGTCAATATTTGATTGATTTTATGATTACGCACTAACAAAGAAAATATGTTACACTAATTTATACACCAATCACTATTATAATTATTCCAGTTATTAATTTTTATTAATATGAAATTAGTATATTTTTTAGTTTAAATAAACTATCAAGATTGTAATTTTGTTTTTGTATTTACTAAATTATTATACCAGTAAGTAAATTTATTGTGAAAAAATTAAATTTATCTTTTTATTTATTTTAAAAATTTTCAATTTTTTTATTTTATTTGGGTTTTAATCAAACTATTAAATATCATATCAAAATATTTTCATTAAAAATTGCAAAAAAAAAAATAAATCTCATTTATTTTTATTTTTATTTGGTCGATGTATTTACTTCTTTAACGAGTGTAATTAATATTTGAAAGAGTTAATTTTATAAATAACTACGTACAATAATGTTGTAAATTTCATATAATGAAAAATAAAGTCGAATGAAATGAATGCAGATATCGACGCCTCGAATCCCATCCAACACCTAATAATCCGCTTCCCCCTTTCTCCTTCATCGCTTATCTGAAGTGCTGAAAACATGCTCGATTCTATGAATATGCAAACGTGCTTGAAAGTTGGAGGTGGGGGATGAGTAGAGAGGGGAGCTAAAAGTGGGGAGAGGAATTTCTCACTCCATCACCCATCGGTACACCACCCTTGCCAGAGCAAAATCAATCGAGTGGAATGGAAACGGAGGCGCCACATTGGCGAGAACAAACAACACGTGGATAAGAGCCGCCCTTGGAAAGGGCCTCTCTCTCTCTCTCTCTCGCTCTCTTTACGTAAATATATATATCGTATATACGATGTCCAAAAGCATTTACAAGATTACCTCTCTAGCCATTGCCGAAATGGGAAGCCCTTTTTCACATCAGTAAATAAAACGGCCATGATCCATCATAAAACGGACAGAGAAAGTGAGATAGACAGATAGAAAGAGAGAGAGAGAGAGAGAGAGAGAGTGAAATAAAAGGTGAGTTCATTGCAGGTTGGGCCAGCTGAGGGCAGAAAGGGTAAAGGATAAGTAAAAACGTAACATCTAATTGGAAAATCGACTAATTTCTATTTGTTTTATTACTTTCACTTAGAAATCTACAAACTGCACAGATAACTTCTTAATAGAAAATTTTTCAAATGGATTTATCTACTGGTAAATTTTATTTATACCTAAATTATAAACCTTAGGATTTTATTATTATTTGATATATTAAGTAATTTATTATATCTAGGAGCGCCGGCAGCGCTCCGCCTCGACAAGTAAAAAACACCGAGCATGCCTAGCGTATATATATACTGGACGTGACAAGTACTGGTTTTCACCCCCTCATAGCAAAAAACGGTGGCACCTGTAGGCCTAATTTTTTTTAGGTCTTATAGGCGTCGGCCACGAGACAAAAACAAAACAAAAAATCATTAATTTTTATTCATTACAACCAGAGATATTAAATTTTAAAAATGGCATTTTTTTCAACTTTTCATGTCCTTCGTCATTTTCAACATTGGCAGTCCTACAGCCTTAACTACTGAACCGATTTTGATGGGGAATGTCTCATTTTGTTTGTCTTGGTGGGTAGGTGAAATCTTTGTATAAAAATGTTGCAAAAAAATTTTACAAAATTGCCAAAAATCACTTTTTTATCTATTTCAATTTCATTTTTAACCCAATTTATACGGGAGTAGTCTATGTATTATAGGGCCAGGCCACCAGACAAAGACAAAAAAGCAAAATGTGCAGCATCGTACACGTGGCGGAAGTGAAACTTCTTACAATCTAGAGAATAAGATAAATTTTAGTTGAGAGTGTGAGTGAGAGAGAAATAGAGAAAAATAAAGGGATCATTTCGAAAGACATATAACAGTATAAAATTTTCGTAACAAATATTCGCTTTATTATTATTATTATCTACTCTATCATCATATCTACATTGCCTGTACTATTGTCGGTTGGTGCTTCAATTGGTAATACTGATATTAATGGCTTGTGATAACTAAAATAAGATATATATGTTCGTGATTCGATATTTTCTATATAACGTGTAAAAACAGCATCTATTGTAGTTCCAGATTTTGTTGTTGATTCCTTGGGATCGTTATTTATAAGCAGACCAAATGTTTCTCGAAGAAAGTTGATCAACGGCAACGAATCATCTCAGATCCAAAATTTACATTAAAATCTCCCCCGAGAATTAGAGGGATTTTATCTTCGCCTCGTTCAAGTGCATTAGCACCTGTGTGGCTATAAACCAGTAGTGAACGGTGTATGAAATAAATAATATCGTCTAAATTTTGGTCGTTATTTTTTTTCGGCATAGTGAAATCTGTGGAGTAGAGAAAAGCAGTTTTAAATGCAATAATAATTTTAAATTGATTTAGTAGTGTTAAAGTAATGTTGAGATTCGGATAAATAACGTGAATGGTCATCGACGCACATAACTGTATGTGTTGGCGTGTGAATCGCCGACCATGTTCACACACACAATTACATGCGTCGGTATGCGTGCACGCTGTATATTTGACTTGAGAATTTTAATTATTTCACGATATATATCTTATCTTATTATGCTAGCTAAAATTGTATATATCTATCTATTTATCTATAACCATTGGTTCTCAAAAACCGCTCTAACGATTTTTTTCAAATTCACACTAGATATAGTATTTATAAAGAAAAATTGAGTTTTATTGATTACATCTCTTGAAACTTACAGCTTCATTATTAATTTCTTAATTGAAAATTATATATGGGTGACGTAAATGGCATCCATTTTGAAATTTTACTTCCGCCTTTTTTTAATTTTGTATTAATATTTTTTTTATATTTAAAATATTTTAAAATTTATAATTTAATTTCGAAATAAAATTAAAAATATTTATTTTTAATAAAATATATATAAGTGAGGGATTTATTTGGAGATAAAAGAAGTGAGATGTAGTTTCTGAAATGTATAGAGATATTTATTTACATATGTACATTGATTTTAAAATGGCCAAGCTAGTACCTGAAATGTATAGAGAAACAAATCTCAAGTCTCTTGGTAGCGTAACTTGGTTAAATTCATAAGGGGAAAAATATATAACAAAATAATAGTGGATAGGTGCTTCTATGATGAATGCTTGTTTCTTTCTGTTCGTGTGTGTCTGGCTCTGTTCAATCCAACGCCCTCCCGTGGCCAAACCCGAACTTACATCTCCCCCACAAAAGAAAGTACCGTCACATTATTTTGTAAAGGGTAAAAGATTTTTAATATGAAATAAGGAAAATTTTTTATTTTTTTTATTCTTTTCTATTTTATATATAGAGTTTGATATTCTTTCTATAACTCTGTACGGCCCGTCTCGAATTTTGTCTAGCTTGTCTCTATTTAATTTATTTCCTAATTCTACATAAACTAAGTCATTTTTCCTAAATGAATAATCCCTTCTTTTTTTATTTATTCTGAATCTGTTTTCTTCAGCTGACTTATTCGAGAATTTTAAAGCTTCTTTTCTATCATATTCCAGATCTCTTTCCTTGCTAAATTCTTCTGGAACTATCTCTGAATGTTTTCCAAGTAGTAAATATTCAGGAGAGAATCTGGTGGAACTGTGTGTTGTTCCATTATATTCTCTGACACATTCTTCTGCCAAAACGGCCCATCCTTTTCCTTTATTTTTAGAATCATTTCTCTTTATCCTCAGCCTATTTGTTAAAGACTGGTTCACTCGTTCAACTAAACCATTTGACTCCGGACAATCAGTACATGTGAAAATCAGTTTTATGTTATTCTTAGTTAAAAATTTTTTAAAATCTTCCGAATTTATCCCAGGATACTGATCCGCCAACAGGTTATCTATTTGGTTCGAATCGTCAACCTTTTTTATAAGTTTAATAAAATCTTTTGACGATTGAGTTGTTGATGTTAAAATAAAGACAAATCTTGAGAAATGATCAATGAGCACATGCATGTATCTTTTTTTTGTATATCTGTCTTTGCAACCCCCTATTGTATCCAGGGACATGATTTCAAAGGGTCTTGTTGCTGGACCCAAAATGGATGCTTTTCCGAGTAATCTCTCTCTTCTTGACTTATTTTCTAAACATGCCTTGCATTCTCTGCAATACTTTCGTATTAAAAAATCCATTCCTTTAAAATAGTACTCAGGTCTAATTTTACTTAACATATGTTTTACCCCTATATGACCATAGTAGTTGTGAGTTAAATCTATTATTTTTTTTCCTAAGGACATAGATACAAATATTCTTTTGTCATCATTTATTTTCTTTAAATAAACTCCTTTTTCATTTATAATGATTTTAGAATTGTTTATTTCAGTGATATTTAAACTTTGGTCTGCCATTATTTGTTCTTGTGTTATTAAGTTTACCACTTTGATGACATCTTCATTATGACAATCACTGAGGACTGGATTTCTGGAAAGGGCGTCGGCCTCAGTGTTTGTGCTGCCAGGGGCGTAAATGATTTCAAAGTCATATTGGGAAAGATAAAGAATTAATTCACCAAGGGGCTCATCTGGTCTTGCATTTACTTTGAAATTTTCCAGGGGTTTGTGGTCTGTGATGACTGTAAATGGTTTATCTATTAGCCAGTATTGCCAGTGTTGTACAGCTTCCTTTATAGCTAAACACTCCAAATAGATAGCCTTTCTTTTCTTTTGTAGTGGAGTTAGTTTTTTTGAAAAGTAGGCTACTGGATGTAAGAATCCTTCATCATCTTTTTGCTTCAATATTGCACCGATTCCTTCCGACGATCCATCCGTAAATATGTAACTCTTCTTATTTGGATTAAAAATTAATAATATTGGCGAGGTACATAAAAGCTCTTTTACTTTATTAAAAGCACTCTGACATTTGTCCGTCCATTCAAACTTTACATTTTTTTTTTAGTAAATTATGAAGAGGTTCTAACAATTCTACCGATTTGTCTATATACTTATAATAAAAATTTATTTTACCAAGAAATTGCCGTACATTTTTCTTATCTTTTGGAATTTTGAAATCTTTTATTGCTATCAAGTTATCTTTTAAAGGTCTTATTTTGCCTTTTTTAATAATATGTCCTAAATATTTAATTTCATTTTTCGCGATATTGCATTTTGATAATTTCAGCTTAAAACCTTCTTCTTTCAACATCTTAAAAACTAACTTTAAATGTTCTAAATGTTTTTCAAAACTTTCGGAGAAAATAAGGATGTCGTCAATATAATTCATACAGAACGTGTTTAAATTATTTCTCCTAATGGAATTTGCAAGAATTCTTTGAAATATTCCAGATGAAGCTCGAAGTCCAAATGGGAGTACATTCCATTGAAAGTGGCCATTTTGTGTTACAAAGGCCGACTTTTCCCTATCCTTTCTTCTTAATGGTATAGACCAAAAGGCCGAATTAACATCCAATGCCGTGAACCAGTTGCAATTTCCTGCCTTTATCATTATATCATCAATTCTTGGGAAAGGATGAGACTCAGGTAATAAAATCCTGTTTAGACATGAATAATCGATACATAGGCGTGATTTTTTTCCTTCGTCTTTCTTATAAGCCAATGTTACTGGAGCCGCAAAAGGCGAGCTTGATTCTTCAATTAGATTCATTTCTAAAAGTTTTTTTATTTGACTGTCTATTTCATTCTGTGTTGTGACAGAACATCTATAGGGTTTTTTATATATGTAAATTTGAAATAGCCGGTAACAGACTGGAAAGTAGCGCCACTTCATGAATGTGAAGAAATATGAAAAGGAGCATCGCGCGAATTGATGAAAACCCGTAAATAGATATTGCATGCGTGTGAAAGACTTGTATATAGATCATTTGTAAATAGAACGAGTTAAGGACATTAAAATTCGATTACCTAATTTTCTAGGTAAATAAACTGCATATGTAAATAGTTTTTAATTGTATATAATAATAATAATAAATTAAACCTAATTTTCTAGGAACTCGTTTTTTATTCCGCCGTAAACTCCAAAGACCTTCCAATTTTACAAATCGAATTTTGTCACAGCATACGCAGAAATGGCTGAAACATTCGTAATTCACATAAGAAAAGAAAAATCTACTCATCAGAAACTGGTAAGCTTATTCCAATCTATCGGCTTTTTAAATAGAGAAAAATACATTTTCCCAAAAGAATTAAGGGATGAAAGTTTGCATGAGGAATTAATGAAATTATCTATAGTGAAAGCAGCGAATAAATCTATGACAAAGGAAGGCCAATATAGAAATATTAAAGTTCAATTAAGTAAAGAAATTAGAAATTTATATATAGATGAATATGGAAATTTTATTTTCAAAGGTGTTGTATTGGAGGAGGAGGCAAATGAAAGTGTATATTCTAATAAAATTAAAGATAATGAGTTAGATATACAATATAAAATTCTAAACGATATAGAAAAAAAATTTAATTTGGACATATTCTATGGAAAGTCACAAAATGCAATTGAATGGCTTGAAATTTTTGAAAATGAATGTAAAAGATTTGACTTAACAGACCCCTGTTTGAAATTACAAGCAGTAAAATATTTTTTAAAAAATTCTGCCAAGGAATGGTATGATTTATCAATAAAAAAAAATATAACAAAATGGGAAGAATGGTCGGAATCATTTATTTTAACTTTTAAAAAAATAGGATGGCCAGAAATAGAATATGCCTATAAACTGGAGTATAAATCGGGTTCATTAGCCGATTTTGCTATAAAGAAAGAAAAGTTGTTATTAGATGTCGACCCAGAAATAACTTTAAAATCAAGGATTAATCTGATAATAATAGGGTTACCGAGAATGGTGAAATATAGAATGGATAATATTGAAATAAATAAAACTGAAGAATTAATATGTTTTCTAAGGCAATACGATTCACAGAATATTAATATAAATAATAAAATAATAAAAAAGCCTTGTTTTAAATGTGATAGTTTGGGGAAACCAAATAGATTTCACCCTGTAGATGTTTGTTTTAATAAAAATAAATATGAAAAATTAAATAAAGTTTTAATTAGTGATAATGATGTAGAAAAAAAAAACTAAATAAGCCCCATGATTCACAACAGTTGATAAAATTAAGAGTAATAATAGATAAAAATAAAATAATTACTGGGATTTATGACTCAGGTTCTAATATATCTATATTGAACGAAAAATTATTAAGTATATTAAAAAAAAATATATTAGATGATAATAAAATTACATTTAAAACTTTAAATGGTTTGAATCATAGTAAGGGGCAAATTAGAGTAAAGTTGAATATAGGAAAAATTGAAAATATCTTGGATTTACATGTCGTAAAGAATGATAAATTATCCTTTGATTTGATTTTAGGCCTAGATGCTATAAAAAAATTTAAATTATGTCTAGATGACAATTTGAACGTTTTTCAAAAAATTAATAAAAAAACAATTCATATTGATAGATATGAGAGAAAAGAGATTTATGATAATAAATTAGAATTTAAAAAAGAAGAAAAAAAATTAAAAAGCGAAGATTTGATTCAAAATGAAATATATATCAATGAATATATAAAATTGGAAGATTATAAAATATTTTTAAATCATTTAAATGAAAAAGAAAAAGAAAGAATAATTACATTGTTAGAAAAGAATAAAGATGTTTTCGCCAAAGACAAATACGACGTGGGTTTAGTTAGGAATGTGGAAGCAAAGATATCATTAAAAGAATATAAATATATATATAAAAAACCGTATAGATGTTCAATTATAGACCAAAAAGAAATTGACACACAAATTGAAGAACTTTTAAAATCAAATATAATTGAAGAATCAACCTCACCTTTTGGTTCACCTGTCACAATGGTATATAAAAAGGAAGATAATAGGAGAACAAGATTATGTATAGATTATCGTGAAATAAACAGGATTCTTCAGAATGAGAATTACCCCTTTCCGAGAATTGAAGATATAGTCGTTAAAGTGGGAAATTGTACTTGGTTTTCTACATTTGATATAAACTCGGCTTTCTGGTCTATTGCACTAAGAAAGAAAGACAGAGAAAAATCGGCATTTGTGACGCAAAATGGACACTATCAGTGGAAGGTATGTCCTTTTGGTCTCAGGAACAGCTCTGCTATTTTCCAAAGGGCATTAGCAAACATAATAAAAAGAAATAACCTAAATACATTTTGTATAAACTACATAGATGATATCTTGGTTTTCTCAAAATCATGGGACGAGCATATAAAACATATAGAAATATTAATAAATGTAATAAAAAAAGAAGGTTTTAAAATGAAATTGTCGAAATGTAATTTAGCCAAACATTCCATAAAATATTTGGGGCACATAATAGAAAAAAATAAAATAAAGCCATATAAAGACAATTTAATATCTATAAAAAATTTTAGTAAACCTAAAAACAAAAAAAACATTAGACAATTTTTGGGTAAAATTAACTTTTACCATAAATATATAGAAAACTCTGTAAAAATTTTAGAACCTTTGCATAATCTACTTAGGAAAGATGTTAAATTCAATTGGGATGATAGATGCCAAGAATCATTTGAAAGAATAAAAATACTTTTATGCTCGGAACCTATCTTGGCTATATACGACCCTGAAAAAGAAGTTATAATTTATACAGATGCATCTTTAGAGGGTTTGGGTGCTGTTTTGAAACAACCAGATAAAGCTGGAAATTTACACCCAGTTGCCTATTTTTCCAAAAAATTGAATGAAGTTCAAAAAAAGAAAAAGGCAATATATTTGGAATGTTTAGCGATAAAGGAGGCTTTAAAATTTTGGCAATATTGGCTAATTGGAAAGAATTTTACGGTCGTAACTGATCATAAACCCTTAGAAAATCTTAAAGTCAAAGCAAGACCAGATGAGCCTCTTGGGGATCTAATTCTGCAATTATCTCAATACTCATTCAAAATCATATACGCCCCTGGGAAAGACAACTTAGAAGCTGATTCGTTGTCTCGGAACCCAGTACTTGAAAGCTTTGAAAATGAAGACGACATATTAAAAATTGTCAATATGGTATCAGTTGAGGACATTGTTAGTGACCAAACGCTGAATGAAAAAGAAATAAGTGAGTCTAAAAAAATAACAAAAAAGGGAAATATTTATTTCAAAAATTTGAACAAAAGAACACGTATATATGTGTCAAAGTTATTTGGAGTAAATTTAATTAAAAAAATACATGAATATTATGGGCATATCGGTAAACAACAAATAATAAAAAAGTTGATATCTCATTATTATTTTAAAAATATGAATCAGCTGGTAAGTGAATATTGCGATCAGTGTATATTATGCCTAGAAAACAAAACTAGGAGGAAAAGATTAATTGGACAACTATCACAATTGGGTCCAGCAACAAAACCGTTCCAAATAATGTCCATCGACACAGTAGGTGGCTTTGGAGGTGGTCGATCAAAAAAGAAATTTTTACATTTATTGGTTGATCATTTCAGCAGATACGCGTGGATACTCACTTCAAGCACGCAAACTGCAAAAGATTATATCAAACTAATGAAACCAATAACAGATAAAAATAATATAGAGATTTTACTAACGGATCAGTATAGTGGACTAAATTCTAGTTTGTTTAAGGATTATATTGGAAAAATGAATATAAAATTAATTTTTACAACTGTTGACAACCCTCAATCCAATGGTTTAAATGAGCGTTTGAATCAATCTCTTTCGAACAGAATTAGAATAAAATGGAATGAACATAATCAAAAAAAGCCTTGGCCAAATATAGCAAAGGCATGTGTGAATGAATACAATAGAACTATACACTCGTCCACAGGGTTCGCTCCACAATATTTATTATTAGGAAAAGAAACTTATATTTTACCTGAGGAATTAAGAAAAGAATCAGATTTGAAAGAGGATAGGAAATTGGCAATAAAAAATTCAAGAAATTCATGGGAGAAGAATAGAACTAGAATAAATAAAAATAGAAAAGATCACAAATTTGAAATAGGCGATAAAGTGTTTGTAGATATGGGGAATAAACTTAATAGAAACAAATTGAGTAAAGTAAGAAATGGCCCATATGAAATAATAGAAAAAATTTCAAATTCAGTTTACAAAGTAAACCTACCAAAAAAAGGTAAACAGTATACTCTATTCCATGCAAACAAACTCTTACCTTTTTTTTTTCTCAGTTGAGTAAATAAACTGAGGGAGGGAGATGTAAATTTGAAATAGCCGGTAACAGACTGGAAAGTAGCGCCACTTCATGAATGTGAAGAAATATGAAAAGGAGCATCGCGCGAATTGATGAAAACCCGTAAATAGATATTGCATGCGTGTGAAAGACTTGTATATAGATCATTTGTAAATAGAACGAGTTAAGGACATTAAAATTCGATTACCTAATTTTCTAGGTAAATAAACTGCATATGTAAATAGTTTTTAATTGTATATAATAATAATAATAAATTAAACCTAATTTTCTAGGAACTCGTTTTTTATTCCGCCGTAAACTCCAAAGACCTTCCAATTTTACATATATATATTGATAATCACGCAATTTTATTTGAGCCTCTGTATCTTTTATTTTTCCTACATCGAATTTGTTTTTTGCAAATAATTCATTATTTTCTTTTAATAATAAAAATGTTTTATCTTTTTCTTTTGCATTTAAATGATTTAAATAGTGTCCATATTCTTCTAATTTTATGTATTCGTTTATATTTATATTATACAATGTATTATTAAATATAATTTTATTTTTTTTATTAATATGGTTTAAGGAGAAATCATTTGTTAAGGTTTTATTTTTAAATGGGTTTGAATTATTTTCTAAGCTTTTAATATCTTTATTTTTATTTAACGGTATATTTTTAAAATTTATTCTTTGAAATATTTTTAATTCATTATTTTGACATAGTTTAAATTTCGTTATTAAATCTAATCCCAGAATCAATTCAAAGGAAAATTTATTATTATTAATACAGAATATATTTACTTGTTTTTCTATTAAACCTATTTTTAATTTTAAAGAAATTTGTCCATCAACACGACAAAAACCAGCTAATGTTTTGAATAAAATTTTATTGTGGTCCTTCAATTTATCATTTAATCCTTTCACCACATTTAAATTGATGATTGATATATTAGAACCGGTGTCATAGATTCCTTTTAAATATCTATTCTTATTAATTATTACATTTAATTTAATCAGCTGGGTTTTATCGCAGGGCATAATTAGTTTTTTTTTAACCAATTCATTAAATTGTTCTTCACCAAGCATTACTTTTGGGCGTGTTTTATTTTGAATATTCCTACATAGTTGCACTGGGTGAAATCTCTTAGAAAAACCTAGTTTTAAACATTCAAGACATTCAATTTTATTACTTTGTTTTATATTAATGTTGTTTTTATGTAATGGAATATTCTCATATTTCTGCAATATACTTATGAGATGATCAGATTTCTTTATTTGAAATTTATCTAATTCATCTTGAATTTTTAATGGTAATCCAATGACAATTAAATTAATTTTAGTTTGTTCTGAGATATGAGGGTCCGAATCTATTAAAAGATTTTCTTTCTCAATGCAATAACTTATTATGGAGCCCCCTAGAAATTTAAAATTAAAAGCTTTTCTAACTTGGGACCATCCTCTCTTTTGAAAAGTTAATAAGATTGATTTTTTCCAATCTGCCCATATATGTAGATTTTTTTTTAGATTTAATTCATACCAATTTTTAGCAATGTCTGCCAAAAAATATTTTAATGCTTGAATTTTTATTGTTTCATTTTGTAGATCGAACCTCAAACATTCTTTTTCAAATTTTTCAATCCATACATCGACATCTTGGTTTTTGCCTAAAAATATTTCTAAATTGAATTTTTTTTCAATATCCTTTAATACGTGGATTGAATTATTTATGTCAATGGTGTTATCCATGTTTGTTAAATTAATAGAATTATTTAATTGTTCTTCAAGCATTTCGTCTTTAAAAATGAAATTATCATCATTGTCTAAATATAATTTCCTTATATCTTCATCTAGAGCCACCTTTGGGTTTCTGAAATTCCCGACCCTTGTCATACTTTTACAGGCTGCCTGAATAACGCTTAATTTCATCAGCTTAAGGTGATGAGATTCGTGACGGTACTTTTCAGGAAATAAGTAAGTCAGGGAAGAGCCCTGGAAACTGATAGCGTGGAAGGAACTCACCATAGCGCCATCAACTTGCTCCTTGACCATATGTATTATAACCTTCGCTGCCATCTCGGAAGAAGCTCGATTTGTTTTATAAGTGAGGGATTTATTTGGAGATAAAAGAAGTGAGATGTAGTTTCTGAAATGTATAGAGATATTTATTTACATATGTACATTGATTTTAAAATGGCCAAGCTAGTACCTGAAATGTATAGAGAAACAAATCTCAAGTCTCTTGGTAGCGTAACTTGGTTAAATTCATAAGGGGAAAAATATATAACAAAATAATAGTGGATAGGTGCTTCTATGATGAATGCTTGTTTCTTTCTGTTCGTGTGTGTCTGGCTCTGTTCAATCCAACGCCCTCCCGTGGCCAAACCCGAACTTACATATATATATATATTTATTAATCCCGCTTTTTTTTTAAATGATATTGTATTAACATTTTTTTATATTTAAAATATTTTAAAATTCATTATTTAATTTCGAAATTTTATATTTAAAATATTTTAAAATTTATTATTTAATTTCGAAATAAAATTAAAAATATTTATTTTTAATAAAATATATATATATATTTATTAATCCCGCTTTTTTTTTAAATGATATTGTATTAACATTTTTTTATATTTAAAATATTTTAAAATTCATTATTTAATTTCGAAATAAAATTAAAAATATTTATTTTTAATAAAATATATATATATTTATTAATCTCTCTCAAAAAATATGAAATACGTTTAATATTAAAAATAAATAAATATACATATGAAATTTGTTATTTTTTAATATTAAAAAATATTTAATTTGAGATTAATTATATAAAAAATTTTAAAAAATTCAAAAAAACTTAGCTATAATATTTGACATATGATAAGGTTAATTACAATTTTTTAATAGACATCCTTAATAAATAGAAAAATAATAATTTTTAAATAATATAAATAATATTTAATTATAATCTAATCAAAGAAAATAAAAGTTTGAATCTATTTGATAGTTGATCTTTTTACATATAATTAATCTCAAATTAAATATTTTTTAATATTAAAAAAAAATAACAAATTTCATATGTATATTTATTTTTATAAATGTTTAGGCAAATTTTGAAATTAATATATATTTAAATTCAAATTGTATTTAATTGCGATATCTACTGGACAAGGTGGAGATCTCGCCCTCTTTTGATCATAAGTCATACTAATTTTTATTCTTTGACCCAGTAGAAGCTGAGAAATATTATTCCGGGTCAACGTACTGGCGCGCATGCGCGCCATGGACTTTGGACCTAGCGAGAGGGTATTAGAACGAAAGACAGCACAAAAGCAACACGCAGATAGCCTCTTTCTCAAGACCGAAAGACCGGACAAAAGAAAGACCCAGATAGCCTCTCTCTCAAGAACGAAACACCGCACAAAAGAGAGACGGAGATAGAGGCTATCTCATTCTCACTCCTTATATCTATATCTTTTTTCTCTCTTGCGTTTCGTAACGCGTTACGAAATTTCAATTTTTCAATTCACTCTCCATTCTCAACCAAATGTCAGGACGCCGCTAAAGAAGTTTCACTTCAAAAATCATTAATTTTGATCAAGAACAACCGGAGATATTCAATTTTAAAAATGGCATTTTTTTCACCATTTCCATTAATTCAATATGCACCAAAATAGAAAAAAAAGAAACAAAAGAAAAAATTAATAAACAAATAAATAACACTTATTTAATTGAAAAGTTTGAAACAATTTTAATATTTTAATTTTGTTGAACAATTAATTAAGTGTTATTAAAGGGATTTTTGTATAAATTATTTATTAAAATAAAATAAAATAATTATAAAATAATTATATTTATTAAAATATTATACATTTATTTTATTTATTAAAATATTATACATATTATGTATTTTGTTTATTTTAATAAATATTATTCAGGCGCACCGATTCAAAATTCCCGATTCGATTCGATATAAATATATCGAATGGAGTCAATACTTAGAATATTGAATATAGAATATAGAACATATTGAAAAATCGAACAAATTGAATAAAACAAAAAAATATATTAATCTTCCAAAATTGATTTTATGCATTTATGATAAGTAAATGTTATTATTGAATAATTATTATTATATTATATTTATTAATAAATAATTTTTATTAATATGAGATTTTAAAAGTGTATATATATATATATAAATATATATTCTACAAAAAGCATTGAAATCTGACAAAAAACCACTTCGTGGTAGAGGTTCCTCGCCAAGTTGTGAGCCCTAAAAAGTTAGGAAATCAAAAAAGTTAGGGCCCCGCAAAAATGTCTTTCAAAAAAATTAGTGAAATCAAAGCTTACTCACCTTACAATATTAATTGTTTTTAAAACGTTCATTTCCTGAATAGTGTATTTAATATTGCATTTCCAATAAAACTTTTTCAAATAGTGGTACCTCCCACATTACCACAGAGTATTTGCCCTAACTTTTTTGATTTCCTAACTTTTTAGGGCTCACAACTTGGCGAGGAACCTCTACCACGAAGTGGTTTTTTGTCAGATATATAAATAACTAGCCTCGGCTCGGTAATTAAGTTAAAAAAAATGATTCATTATTATTGGTTTGGCTGGTAATATTAATACCTGGGACACCGAACTCTCGCTCGACCCTTTAAAAAATATTAATATACAATTATTTATTACAATTATTAAAGGTTGCATCATTGCATCAATCTGATTAAAATGAACCGAACTGAGGTCCTCAATAATAATACCTGGTTTCCCGAGCCACCACTCGGTCAATAAAAAAAATGATTCTTTATTATCAGGTTTAGCTGGTAATATTAATACCTGATTCACCGAATTGCCATTCAAATAATAACATACAAACAGAAAAGTAGTCCTATTGATATAAAATATATACCTGGAACACCGAGCTATCCCTCGACCCTTTAACAAATTTATACATGTTATTTTTATATCCTTTAAAAATTTTACAATTTTTTAATTATTTATTATAATTGTTAAATGGGATTTCTAAAAATGACCCATTAAAAATTTGTTTCCTAAAATATTTCAAATTAATTAAAATAAATTGAATTTTATTTCAATACCTGGGACACCGAGCTATCGCTCGACCCTTTAACAAATTTATACAATTTATTATTATATACTTTAAAAATTTTACAATTTTTTAATTATTTATTACAATTAGGTTTGGCTACTAATATTATTGAATACCTGATTCACCGAATCGCCATTCAAATAATTTAAAAGAAGATACTATACCTCTATTTTTATCAATATATATTCAATAACCGCAGAAATTAAGTCTTTCTGTCGGGAAATTTTGAAATTTGGTGTACGGGTATTATTCAAAATTTGTAGTTTTCTATCAACTTTTGAGAAATGTAGCTCAACCGGAAGATGGTTACACCTACAACGTTTTGATTTTTTTCTTCTAAAGTGATTGTAAAAATAAAAATATATGTTTGATAGTTTTTCGCATGATTAAAAATTATATAAAACTGCTATATATAGAATTTCAGTTTGATTGAATCGCTGAAAGTACCTTAATTTTTTAACACTGCCATGAACAAAGAGCCAAACATGCGCTGGTTTAATAAATATTATTTATTAATTTTAATTAATAATTTAATTAACATAAAACGTGAATTTCATAAACATCTTATGAACAATTTACAACATCAAAACGATATATACAAATATATAATATATATTATTATATTTTTTGTTAGTATATTAAGAATAGATAGATAGACAAATAATTTTAGCTTATTTATACGTATTTTTCCTCTCATAAAATTATTAATGTCCATACCTTCTCTTCATCATATTAATCAATCGTTTACGAGTACAGTCTTCCAAAAGTCGTTTAATTATATTTTAAATTTTTCTGTTCTAATTGATCGAATTTAGTTTTTTTATTTAGATCATCTTTAAGACTTTCAGAAAAATAACAGATATATATGAAATTTTTGTATATTATATATATTTTTTTTAAAAAGAAATTAAAAAAACATTACTATTTACTGTGAAATGGACTGAAAAGAAATATATTCAATTTCAATGTTTCTAAAATGTGTGTGTGTGTGAGAGAGAGAGAGAATGACCCTATATCTAAAGTAAAATGCAATAATACTTCTTTTTCAATGTATATGAATTTAAGTGAAAATTTAAAAGAACTCGAGTGTTCGAAATTGAAGGGTGAATTAATAGAGAGGGTTCTCTTTGGGTTTCCTGTAAAAGTGACTAATTGAATTGTATCAAATTTGCATGCTTGAAAGCATCATGTAGGAATATTCACTGGACTGTTGCTTGGGTTTTCTAGTGTAAAAGCAGGAAGTTGCTGCTTGATGATTACGTTTTATACAATTATATTCATTCCAATGTATAATATTTAAAGCTCGTTTTTCATTTGCCAAGCGAGAATTGGGGATAGGGAATCCCTGCAAGTGAAATGGTGATGTTCAATCGATTCTGATTCAGCCAATTCCTTTAACATTATCCTCTCTCACTTATTTCCACTTGATATGTATTATATTGTTAATTTATAAAACACTATAGTTTCTAGCCTTTTTAACGATGACCTAATAGTGATTTAATATTAACGGGTGGTTTTTGATGCGTCTAAGTAAGATAATACAATTATAAATAAAGACAAAGCTATAATTTCACTTATTTTAATTTATAAAAAAATTTTATATTCTTAACGATTATTAACGATTAAATAATCTATTATCATTTGGTTGCGACGAGTGGACAGAAGGGCAGTTGTTTAAATATGTAGTACAAACTGGTAATACTTTTCTCAAATAATAAAATATTTTTCAATGCCAATGCATCAATCCTAATAATAAATGAAACAATCTCTCTAAATGATGAAACAACACAAGTTGTCAATTTTTTTCATTTTTCATCATTAATCATTCAAATTAAAACTTGATTAATTAGCCCACAATCAATTATAAGAATCTTCAATATATATTTCTCATTGTTCCTTTTTTTTATTCATATTAACCATTTATCCATTCCAAATGAGAAAATATACTACATTGTTTAGTAAATAGACATTTAGCACAATATATATTAGAGCAGGGGTTCTCAACCTTTCAAGCTCTGCGCCCCCCTTAGAACACTGATGTGAGATCACGCCCCCCGTTTCAGAGTATCGCTAATTTTTTCTCTTAAAATATAGTTGTAATTAATAATTGAAACAAAAACAAAAAATAATATAATTTAGTCATTTTAATTAACGTTTTGAAAACATTTTTGTATTCATAAAACATTCAAAATAATTTATTCTGTTTTTTATATAGGACAATGATAAAATTTATACCTTTCACTTTTAAATAGACCGCCCTTTTTTAAAATAATTAAATTATTATTATAGATTATAAAATAAAAATTATTGTATTAACATCAAAAATATTGAAATAAAAATTAATAATAGTTTGATTTAATAAATTAAAATATTATTAACATTTTTAGTGGGAATTTCTAGAATTATTGTTATAATGTTTATTTTGATATGTTGACTGAAGTGAGCCACGTTGTCTTTGAATGAAAACATAATTAATTAATCAATAATTAAATAGTGGATAAATTCTGTTATTATACATATAAATCTTCCTCTTCAATCACTCTATCTATCAAAAAAAACTCATCAAAATCTGTTACGTAGTTTTAAAGATTGAAGTGTTTATAGGGGTAGAGAAATCGACTTTATTTGATACTATATATATATAATCGTATTTGAATTATTACATTATTTATGTGTAAAACAATTCTACTATATTAATCATCATTTCCTATGATGAATTGATCAACTTTTGGTGCAAATCCGGAAACCGGAAGTGGTATTATTTGCGATCGACGATAGGAAGGGAAGGGTTATTTTCACACCAAATTTCACATGAGGAGATTTTTTTATATATCACCACGAATCATGCACTTTGTATTGGTTTTATCCTCGGGAAAATCATCTTCATTAGTTTGTTCTTAATTTAAAATTATTTGACGTCACCCAGCCATTCATGACGTCACAGCCTGGTCTTACATATATATTATAAATAAAATAAAATTAAAAATATTTATTTTATATCCATACTTATCTGTTTTTTATTACATTAATAGATATATTAAAATTATTTGAAATTGTTTTTGTAGCTGGAAATTAATTTATTTCAAACCGTCGGTCGGTTCGGACCTGGCCACAGGTCAACTTATTTTTTATAGCTCTAAGGCTCTTTATACAATATTTTTGAAACATTAATATTACAACATTTACTATTTATATAAGGATTAGCGATATGATTGTTAATATAATTTCCAATTTATTAATTGGCTAAGAAAATCTTTTTAAATAAATTGTTTTTATTGTAACATTATTAATAGGAATGGCATGAATGACCGCTTCATGGAAAAAGTCTGGGATTTATTTTTAACATTGACGTCAGTAAAAATAAGCAAGATTCCAACTATTTCAATTGGATTGATTTCCTATTAATATAAACTAGTTTGAATGACTTATATTTCCTAAGACTTTTGCATTAAATGTAAACATTTATCTAAAAAGAGTTTTAAACATATAAATACAAATAATGATTGTACTTAAAATAATCACTATTTTTTACCTATAAGGGTCATTCAAATGAAAACTATATATCCGTGGTTATAATGACTGCATCATTTATTATACTCAAAATATTCCTATTCATTTAAATCCTCTCCTCTCCTAAAATATTTCCTTCATCTGTCTGTTTTATATATTGTCTATCGAGCTGTCAATCAATTTGAATTTTTCTATAAAATATTTTCTGCAATAAAAATAATATTTATTTCTAGAAAGATATAAATATTTTTATAAAATTTTTAAATTATAATGATAAATACAAATCTTTTTAAAATATATCAATGTGGATACAGTGAAAAAAAAACTTTTAAAAAGATTAACCCTTCTATGGATATTTTTAATTAAAATACTCCACAATTAAGAGCAATTAAAAAGAGAGATCTTACCTTGGAGGGAATGTTTTAGAAGCAATTGGAAAATGACTTGAACAAAAAACAATCCCCATTAATCATAAAACACTAGTAATTTTTATTAAAATTTATTGTTGTCTTTTCACTAAATAAAATAATATCTATTATATAATAATTCTAAGCTTGGCATTTAAAAAATAAAATAGGGAGGGATTATAATGATTTTTTCTTTTTGGTAGATCTTGAAAATAGAATAATTAATTAAATAATTCTTTATATTATTATATAAGATCCTAAAATTTATTTCGATTTTTCTTTAAGATTTATCAAAAAAATTCCTTTTAAAAGAGATTCTGGCCAGCATGATTATGCCCCTGAAATTAAATTGATTTTATTACTTGAGTGTATTTTTCTTGAATCTAATATATAATTCATTTTCTATGACATTTTAATTATATGTATGCGTGTTAAATGAAATATGCTATTAGAAAATCTAGAGTCTTATCAATCTTTCTATAATTAATCACTTAATTCAAAAACCAATAGCTAGGTAAAAAATAAAATAAAAATTATAAATAATACTAATAAAATAAAATAAAGAAAATAACAATGAATTTTTATATCCCTCCCTGAAAATGGTTCTGCACCTACATATTTTTTAATATTTTTTCCGAAAAATATTCATTGATTTACATAAATTATTGAAAAATTGATAAGTAGAGAATAAAAATGTGAGTATTAAATTATTATTATAATTATTCAAATAAATTTTACATGAAAATAGAAAATGTTTGCTAATGATTAAATTTATTGTTTTTTATAAATAAAACTTAAATTGTAATGTGGGACAATAAGAGGTCGAGTCTAAAAATAAATTAAATAGAAAAATTGAAAAATATATTTTTTATTGCTTCTAATCTTTGTAAAAAAATAATTTATTTTAAAATTAATTATAGAAAACTATTTTCAAACTGAGAAACAATGTTTTAAGTTTAATAGTTAAAAACTCAATTTTGTATGCTTCTAAAATAATTCCCCTTGGTGTGTTTACTTGTCTATGTCTGTATTTTTTTCTTTTTATTCTATTTTATTTGTCTATCTTTCAAAAGTGTTAATAAAATTCCATGATAATAAATAAAATAAAAACATCAAAAAGATAAAAACTTTGGCCGAGAGTCATAAAAAGTGCATAAGAACTCCTTTCTCCCATCGACTTTCGACCCAACCCCTTCTCTATTCTATACCAATGGGATTCAAGTTTAAAAATACCTCTTTTTGTATTTTTACGGTTTCTAATTTTGGTTCTTATTTATTTGTTGTCAACAACAAAATGATAATAGAGAGAAAATCAATATGTTTGTTTGAAATTGCTATTCGGTGCAATAATGTTCGTCTGAACAGATGTACTATGTTAGTGAACAAGTTTCTCTCAAGTTTTGATCATACAAACTTCCAATTTTCAAAATAAATATATTTTATGTTATAAACTACAACAACTCAGCTCTATATTATTTTTACATATCTTTGTAATTAAAATTTATAATAAAAAATCAAATTATAAGGGATGATCCTCCTGATAGTTTCACCCCATTTTCCATGTATATTGAAATGTTTTTTTTTACTTGAAATTCCAAATAATAAAATAAAAAAAATATTGTCAATATTTTAATAACTTCTTTTATCTGAAGTTAGTCTTAAGTTAGAAAAAGGATTAAAGATTGATAGCATTTATATTTTAGTGGGATGTTTATATTATATTGAATTCATTTATATATATATTTATAGAATAGTATAGGATAGTATATATACTTATAGAGATGGGATCTACATCCCAACCTGTCCATAATCAAATAATGATATTGAAACTAGACCCTCTTTAATCACTAATTTACTGCATAATTTTCTATAAATATCATTATTTTTATAAATATAAATAAATATTTCACCTAAATTATTTATTTAATATATTGGATAAAAATGATTTTTCACACATTCATTTTCACTCCTGTCCTCCTCCCCCTCCATCCTTTCCCCCCTCTCTCTCTCTCTTTCTATTGTGTTATAGCCTATGGTTATGGCTTCCACTCGCAAATTCAATTAATGCACCAAAAGGTTTTCTATACAATTTTAGTTAGCGATTTTTTTCCACTCTAATATTGCATTTTATTTTATTTTTACTCGATTGAAACCATTTACGTGTAGGCATTTATCATTTTCCCTTCTACAATATGAATGCATTATGCATCTTTAGCTTGAATTTAAACGAGATATGATCTTTTTTCTTTTTGCTTTTGTCTTCTTTCTTCTAATACATTCATTCATATGCCATTCTGTGCCATCTTTTCTTTCCACTAACATCCAATAATAATAATAATAATAATATTAATAGTAATAATAATAACAATAATTGCATAAATATAAATAAATTTAAGTATATTAATTGAACAAAAATAAGGTTATTTGTTTTTTTCTAAAAAGGAAATAAACTTATAGAGATCTAATTTATTACTAGTGCTAAATAAATCCATTTTGTGAGTTGCCAATGTGTATAAACAATTTTTTAAAAACTAATTTATTTAAAAAAAAAATAGATATATACTTTGATATTAAAAGTAAAATGTATATTTCTACAACTTTTGTTATATCTTAATATAGAATATATAAAGATATTTTAGAAATTTAATTAATTAAATAGAATATTTGAATTTTTCCCTTATTATTTTTTAATGAAAAAAAAAACACTACAGACAAATTTTATATTAATTATTTATTATTTTTATTTACAGGCGGAAGCAGCAATGAGATTGAAGGAGGCCGATGGCGGCCTGACTGTGCAGAGCCCCCGATTGCACATGTAAGTCAATCAAGCCTCTAATTTATTTTAATCAAATGGATCCCACTTGAATTTTTTAAATTATTTCATAAAGAATCAATTCCTAAAATAATAATTAGGACTTCGTCCCGACTCTATTTGACATACCTACATTTTTGAAACTTATTTTATCATAATTATTTTCTCATCTGAATTTTCTTTTATTATTTGATCGCCTTGAATGCATTGAACAAGAAGAAATGAGATTTTTATTAAAAACACCCGTTGTGATATTTTGACTTTAGTTTTTTGTTTAATTAAATGAAATTATTTACTGTACTGTAGTTTAATTTTCAATATTTAATGTTAATTTACAAATTCATTTATAAACAATACAAATTTTAAATATAATATACATTGAATAAATAATTAAATATTAATTTAAAATTTTATATTTTTATCTCAATATAGAATAAGTATTTACATTTTTTATTTAAATATATATATATATATATATATATAATATGGAGATTAGGATTATAAATTAAATAACCAAATCGATGTACCTTAAATACAAGCAAATTTTATTAATTAAAATAAGATAAAAAAATATACAATTTTAAGAGCGATTTGCTTACCTTAAATACAAGCAAATCGATTTTTATAGTTATTTGTTTTCTAAATGAAATATAATATAACAAAATTTAATATTAAAAAGATTTATAAATTAGAATGAATTTTCTATGAAAAGAAAAATATATCATATTATAACATAAACGAATTTCAGTCCGGCAACTTAAAATATACAAGAAAATTAAATAACTAACTAATTAAATAATTCAAATTATACAAATGTTATTTACATCTCCCCCTCTTGCAGAGAACAATTTTAAAAATTGTTCAGTGGAACTTTACTAAAACACGGAATAAGTTGAGAACTATGAAACACACTTGGTCCATAACGTCTTTTTCCTATATCAATTTCGTACATTGTGTTTGATAATTTACATATCACTTTATATGGTCCTCTTCTTATAGGGTCCAATTTATTCCGATTTATTTTATTTCCTGTTTCGACATAAACCCAATCATTTATTTTAAAGGTATGTTCTTGTTTCTTTTTATCAATTCGATCTTTATTAATATTATGATTTTTTTTAGAATTTTCTAATGCTGTTTTCCTGTCTTCCGTTAAATTTCTTCTCACTTTTAATTCTTCCGGTACTATTGATAGCTCTTTTCCATTTAATAAATATGCTGGTGAAAATTTCGTGACACTGTGTACGGTTTGATTATAATTTTCAGCACATTCTAATGCAATCATAGCCCATGATCTTGTTTTTTCTTCTTGTAACTTGCATCTGATTCTATTGACCAAAGTCTGATTCAATCGCTCATTAAGGCCGTTTGAAAATGGGCAATCTGTGGCAGTGAAAACTAATAAGATGTTATGTTTTTTTAAATATGATTTAAATTCTTCAGAATTGATACTGCCATACCTATCTGCTAAAATAATCTTTATTTTGTGTTTTTTCACTATAGGGTCTATTAATTTTATAAAATCTTGGGCTTTTTGTTCAGATGACGGATAAACAAAGGCATATCTACTAAAGTGATCCACAAGTAAATGCAAATATTTTTTTTGTGAATTATTTCCAGAAAATCCGCCAATTGTATCAATAGCCATTATTTCAAAAGGTTCACTTGCTGGACCTATCTGTGATAACCGCCCAATTTCTCTACATCTTCTAGATTTGTTTCTTTTACAAATATCACACTTCATACATAATTCTCTTATATGTCTATCCATTCTTTTAAAATAATAAAAGGGACGAATCTTGGCAGCTAAATGACCGATTCCTATATGACCATAAAACTTGTGAACTCTTTCAATGAGCTTCAAACCAAAATCTTCTGAAATTAAAATTCTTTCTCTTTTTCCAATTTGCTTATATACTAAACCATTTTTTATAATTTTATCCTTCATATTTAAAATTTCTCTTTTATTAAGTTTTTGATTTTCAGTAACATCTTCTATTGAAACTAAATTAACAATTTTAATCTCGTCCTCCTCCCCCTCAAAACATTCCAACACAGGGTTTCTCGAAAGCGCATCAGCTTCCACATTTTCTTTGCCTGGTGAGTATTTTATTTGAAAATCATATTGGGACAAATAATACACTAGGTGGCCTAATTCTTCGTCAGTCCTTGATTTTATCTTCAAATTCTCCAAGGGTTTATGGTCTGTAAAAACCAAAAACTTATGACCTATCAACCAATGTTGCCAATATTGCACTGCTTCCTTAATCGCAAGACATTCTAAATAAATTGCCTTCTTTTTTCTTTGTGTTGGTGTTAATTTTTTTGAATAATATGCAACTGGAAGTAATTCTCCATTTTCCTGAACTTGTTTTAAGATTGCTCCCACGCCCACGCCACTTGCGTCTGTAAATAACATAGTTGGACGGTTTGGGTCAAAAATTGCTAAAATAGGACTCTCACATAGATATTTTTTTACTTTTGCAAATGTTTCGTCACATTCATTTGTCCATAAAAAAGGAGAATTCTTTCTTAATAAAATATGAAGAGGTTCGAGTAATTTTATACTATTGGGTATATATTTATAATAAAAATTTATCTTGCCTAAAAACTGTCTAATATTTTTTTTATTTTTAGGTTTTGGAAACTCCCTTATTGATCTAAGATTATCATGATGCGGTTTAACTGTATTATACCCAAGAACATGTCCCAGGTATCTAACTGTGTCCTGGGCAAAAACGCACTTTGATAACTTTAATTTAAACCCTTCTTGATTAATTATTTGCATAACTCTTTCTACATGCTTCAAATGTTCTTCAAAATTTCTTGAAAATATTAGAATGTCATCTATATAATTAAGACAAAAATCCTGTAGCCCATTACGTCTAATGGCATTTGCCAAAACTCTTTGGAAAACCGCTGGACTTATTTTCAGACCAAACGGGAGTCTTGTCCACTGATAGTGAGAATTTTGTGTTACAAAAGCAAGTTTATATCTGTCTTTTGCTCTTATTGGAATAGACCAAAAGGCCGAATTTATATCTAATACTGTATAAAACTTACAATTTCTTGTTTTCACTATAGTGTCGTCAATTCTTGGAAACGGTTGTGATTCCGGAACCAATATCTTATTCAATTCTCGAAAGTCAATGCATAGCCTCGTACGCTTTCCATCTTCTTTCTTAAATGCTAACGTCACAGGTGCCCCAAAAGGAGACTTAGATTCTTCTATTAATCCTTTTTCTAGCAAATTTGATATTTGATTTTCAATCTCTGCTTGATCTATAATAGAGCACCTGTAAGGCTTTTTCGATATATATTTATTTTCTATTAATTTTATATGAGCTTCGTGAGTTTTCACAAGACCTACATCATATTTATTTGTCGCAAAACACTGTTTATATTTGCTTATCAATCCTATAAATTTATTTTTTTTTTCTTCGTCTAAATGTTTAATTATTCTTTCGATCTCAACGACATTTACACTATCATTAACATCAAAGCCATATCTATTCACCATTTCAACCTTACCATCATTCATTCTCTGATATATTTTTAGACGATCATCTTGTATTAATCTAAATTTTTTTATTGCATCTAACCCTAGAAGTATGTCATAAGAAAAATTATTATTCTTTATAACATAGACCTCTATCTCTCTTTCTATCTTATTTATTTTGAGTGAAATTTTTATTTTATTAAAACTTTTTTCCACACCACTAATTGTTTTAAATATTTGTTCATCATTTATTATATTATCTTGAACATCTTCTAAGATCTTTGAATTGATTAGCGTAACATTAGACCCGCTATCATATATTCCTTGTATTGATTTCTTTTTATTAAGAATCATTTTTAAACGAATTAGTGGTGTAACAGCCCGTTTTTTGGCTCATGTTCATCATTTTCATACGAGTAATCTATTTCTGTTGAGTTCACTCTCTTCATATTATTTTGTTTACTATTTCTACATGCTTCTTCGGGATGAAATCTCCCACGCATTCCTAATAACTCACAAATTCTGCATGGTTTCTTCTCCAATTGTTTACGCATATTTTGGAAATTATTTGTTGAAAATTCCCTATTATTTTGTGTAAGTCTAGGTTCTTTATGTTTTTTTTTATTAAAATCTTCGTATCGACGGATTTGACTCATTAATTTTTCAGTTGTATTTACCTCCTCCTTATCAAGGAATTCTCTCATAAAATTAGGCAATCCAACCACTATATGATTTATCCGTGATTTTTGTGACATGTCCATTTCTGTCTCTAACAATAATCTTTCCTTTTTTAGTGCATAATCCATCAATGAACCCTTAATATATCTATAATTAAATGCATAAATTACATTATTCCAATTTTTATCTGCATATGTTTCCAAAAAAGAATCTCGCCATTCTGTCCAATTTCCATGAACCGTTAATTTATATAATGTAGATTTATACCATTCTATAGAATTTCCTTCTAAAAACACTCTTAAAACTCTAACCTTTTTTTCATCTAGAACTATATCATGTCTCTCACATTCAACTTCAAAAGTGTCCAGCCATTCACTTGCATTTTCTCTTCCTTGAAATTTTTCCAAAACAAATAATTTTTCCACTTGTGATGGATTTATCTCTCTTAATTCAGGTTTTATACTAAGATTTCTTATAATTTTAATAAAATCCTTTTCAATATTTTTTTTTTCTAAATTTTCCTCTTGTGTTTCTTCTTCAAGATACTCTCCATTAAATACGACATTTTTATCTTCATCCAAATATTTACAAATTAAATCTGGTGGTAGACTTACTGTGATATTACGATATTGACCCTGTTTCTTCAAACTTTTACAACAGCTTTTCACCTTTGCCATTTTAAATAATTCTTGGTGTTTTTCTTTATCCTGTTGATCCTCAGGTAATATATATGAATTTTCTTCGATGATTATTTTCTTAATTTTAGTAACTAAAACATCTCCACTTTTTTCCATTTCAATTCTAAATTTAATTTCAAATGGCTCCATTTTTTTTTTCTTTCAAAAATCGATTTATAATATGGAGATTAGGATTATAAATTAAATAACCAAATCGATGTACCTTAAATACAAGCAAATTTTATTAATTAAAATAAGATAAAAAATATACAATTTTAAGAGCGATTTGCTTACCTTAAATACAAGCAAATCGATTTTTATAGTTATTTGTTTTCTAAATGAAATATAATATAACAAAATTTAATATTAAAAAGATTTATAAATTAGAATGAATTTTCTATGAAAAGAAAAATATATCATATTATAACATAAACGAATTTCAGTCCGGCAACTTAAAATATACAAGAAAATTAAATAACTAACTAATTAAATAATTCAAATTATACAAATGTTATTTACATATATATTAATAATCTCTTATTTATTTAGCTTTAAAGTATTAAAAAAAAATATGCAATTATCACAAAACTTTTTTCTAACATTACAAACAAACTTTAGTTTTTTCTTACTAATATTAACTTTAATGTAGGTCGTTGATCTAATCATAATGAGTTTATATTAATATATATATTAATATATATATATATATATATATATATTATATTTAAATATAATAATAATAATTTAATAGCCTGTGTCGAAATCTTTTTTCTTGAATTTATTTGCTTTAATTAGGTTGTTATTTTAAAATTGATATAATATATTTTTATTCTAATTATGAATTGTATGATTTTAATGATATTACAAAATATGAATGTTTTAAATACCTTCTTATATCGTGTATCCATTTGGCTTTTTCAAGAAATCCTGCTATTTAGGTAACTTGACATTATATTAATTATTAATATTTATAGTTTTACTTTTATTTAAAAACTGTAAATCGTGTCTGCTAACAGAACTATCAAATATAACATATAAAATACTGAAAATACTATATTAATATTTGTAAATCTAAAAATGCTTTATTTAGTAGATATATTATGGATAATTATATATTTCTAGAGAATACATTTATTAATAAAAATTATATCACAGTGAGAATGTATCTGTTTCTTGAACTAATAATTTAAATAAATATAATCAATTCATTTTCCTCCACATTCGATTGATATAATCACAAAATTGGAATAAATAATTTCAATGTTTTAAGCTAATTTCTTTTCATAATTTTTTTTTTAACTTATTTGAATTAATAAATAAATAATTTCATTCTTTAGTCATTAATTGGGGCTGTTTTCCCCTTTGGCACACAAAAGAAAAAAAGGGAAAAATCTTTTTAATATAAATTACTTCTAACCAAGTTTGTCGTGTTCGTTTCATTAAAAACAAAATTAACTTTTGGTGCTATCCTCTCTTTTTCTTTTTCTCTGCCATCGTTTTAAATAAATTCTAGTTCCAACCTAAGAAATTTTAAATAAGATGCATTTGGAAGAGCAGAAATGGTGGCTTCTAAAAAAGAGGTGATGAGAATGTGGAAAGTTTTGGAATATGTTCCTTCCTCCCACCTCCGTCTTTGATGTCTCTCCCTCGTACTACCCTTATTTGAATATGAAATAAATTAATTACCCTTATTTAAGTATCTCTTTTTATCTAAAGTGATATCCAATAAGATAATTTACATAATTACTTTATATAATTTAAAGATTAATATAAATATAATTCGAACATATCTTAGATAAAAAAATCTGCAATTTGATTTAGTATATATTATCTTGAAATTAAATTGGCTTGAATCACTAGCAATCGTATAATAATATTATCACATTAATTTTCAAAAACATTATTTTGAAATATATATCAAATAGACATTAATTATAATTATGATAGCTTTAGTCATTTATCTTATATTTTTAAAGAAAAGAATACAAAAAGATAAATAAGAAAAATTCATAAATTAGTATATTTTTTAAAAAAATTATATCTAACGAATTATTTAAAAATTTTAAATGTTATATACTTAATTAAAAAAAACGGTTTTTACTGTTTCCCCTTAAATTTATACAATCTCATTTTTATTGACCAAGGCGATGCAATTAGGTTGCATATGTTTCAGGCTGAATTTTAGTATATACTATTTTTCAATTAAAATTACTAATCTCTTCTCTCTAGTCTTTCTTATTAGTAAACAAATTTTCATTTCAATTTTATTTCACCCCTTTATGATAAATACTTTTATTTTTTTAACATTACCACTATAATTAATAAACTTTAAATAAAGTATAATTATTAAAAATAATATTAAATTTTATCATTGTGAATTATATTAAAATGTTGTTATAATATTAGTTTTATCTAATGAGATGCAAAGATGAAATTCATTCATTCATTCATCATTCATTCAATATATTCAATATTAGGCTGCAATACAGCAGTGCAATACACAGTGCAATGGTGTCAAAAGGCTATGAAAATCTTTTCATATATGATAAATTATTTAGAAATGTAAAAATATTATTTAATTTTTAAAATAATTTCCTATTTATTTTATAGCTGTAAATAAAATTTATTAATTCGTATTAATTAAAATAAATATTTTTTTTATTTAGATATAATTCAAAGATTTGTTAAATTTTATACATATTTATTAGTATAAATATTTATATTTTATTTTTTTCATGAATTATAAATTGAAAATAATATCTGTGAAATAATAGTAAAACAGTAGAATAAATCAAATACATATTACATATTGTATTTATGTTTCAAAGTTAGTGTGGTTGATGGCAATGAATTGAGTCGTTATTCATTTAAAGATTCCCCTCCTTTTCTCTATTGATGTGTAAATGGACTCGGCTGCTGCCTTTATGAAAGGCTCCGTATAGCGCCTTTTCAAAGGAGATTTCTGGCTACATACTCTACGTTCCAAGTAATTATTTCCATCAGGCGTTTCTTGTAATGGCTTTCGTACGTGCCTATTTCGAAAATATGCCTTATAAGCGCTAACCTCTCCTTTCTTATTCTCTCATTCTCTTTAGAGCAATTGCTAATTCGTATTTCTATCAACTTTCAGGCAGGTACTAGGCTTTTTATTTAGTTAAGCTTAATTAATTAGACTGTAGGTCTTTATTCACTTTGAAGATTTTTTTTTTGCTCTTGCATAAAAATTATCATATATATATATAAATAAATATATAAATTTTTATTCAAAATTGATTTTTAGTTTTAATTGTGCAATATTCACTTATATATATATATATATATATATATATATATATATATTAATTTATAGTAAATATGACAAATCATTTTATTTTAAATTGTTAATCTGAAAATAAAAGTTAATAATTCTTATCCATGTACGATACAATTGAAATAAATATATATTAAGTAATTTAATTAATAATTTTTAATTAGGTCTCTTAAAGAAAAACTTATACGAACATTATCAGTCAAATAGCACACACAGATATTTTAATTGATAGTATAATATTAAAATCATAATTTAATAACCTTCTTCAATCTAATATATAATATATTTATTTTTAATATTATTTATTTAATTCACATTTTATTTTATTTCTATACTGAGGAATATTCATATAAACATGCTTTTAGAGTTTTCAATTCTTTCTGCAAGTATTTTTATCGGTTTATTTGTTTGACCGACACTCTTTTAAATGAACTGATGGATTGGATTGGATTGGAATGACCTAATCATAGACGTTTGTATCTTTTAAACATTTCCAGGTTATATAATATTATTGTATATATGTATATATTCAATTAAAATTTTAAACAAATATTTCACATATTATTTCGTTAACTTATATTAATTTCCTTAAATATTAAATATGCAAAATATTAATCTAAATATTTAACTTGCAATAAAGACATGAGTTTTTAAACATTAAAGGAAGGGGTTAATATTTTTAATAAAAACAAGGTTCACTATTAGTTTGAATTAACCTTTTTCTAAATGGGTTCAATAAAATAAAGCATATATGAATAAAACTGTTTTTATTAAAAATAATGACCTTTTCCCCAAATTCAGCCATATAATCATTTTCTTAGCTTTTTTTGAGTTCACTCACTTTTCGTCATAGCCTCTTATAATGTCTTCCCCTCCCCTCTTATTTCCCCTTCTCTCGTTCGAACCCATGTTATCAATTGACAAGAAGCAGGAACTCGGGCATTCGCTTCAGTCACAGAGCATCACGCCATATGCATAAAACTTGATCGACTCCCCCACAGTCAGATGTCTGTTGAGTTTTTTTGCGTTAGAAAAAAGAACAAATCCTATTGCACAGTGAAATCGAATATAACTTAAGGATCTCAATAAAATGTAATGTATTCATTAAATATATATATATTATACATAGTCTTGGTACCAAATATGACATTAATTAACAGTAGTTTTTATTTAAGTATATTAAAAAATAAATAGATAAAATAAAAATGTGCAGCATCGTACACGTGGCGGAAGTGAAACTTCTTACAATCTAGAGAATAAGATAAATTTTAGTTGAGAGTGTGAGTGAGAGAGAAATAGAGAAAAATAAAGGGATCATTTCGAAAGACATATAACAGTATAAAATTTTCGTAACAAATATTCGCTTTATTATTATTATTATCTACTCTATCATCATATCTACATTGCCTGTACTATTGTCGGTTGGTGCTTCAATTGGTAATACTGATATTAATGGCTTGTGATAACTAAAATAAGATATATATGTTCGTGATTCGATATTTTCTATATAACGTGTAAAAACAGCATCTATTGTAGTTCCAGATTTTGTTGTTGATTCCTTGGGATCGTTATTTATAAGCAGACCAAATGTTTCTCGAAGAAAGTTGATCAACGGCAACGAATCATCTCAGATCCAAAATTTACATTAAAATCTCCCCCGAGAATTAGAGGGATTTTATCTTCGCCTCGTTCAAGTGCATTAGCACCTGTGTGGCTATAAACCAGTAGTGAACGGTGTATGAAATAAATAATATCGTCTAAATTTTGGTCGTTATTTTTTTTCGGCATAGTGAAATCTGTGGAGTAGAGAAAAGCAGTTTTAAATGCAATAATAATTTTAAATTGATTTAGTAGTGTTAAAGTAATGTTGAGATTCGGATAAATAACGTGAATGGTCATCGACGCACATAACTGTATGTGTTGGCGTGTGAATCGCCGACCATGTTCACACACACAATTACATGCGTCGGTATGCGTGCACGCTGTATATTTGACTTGAGAATTTTAATTATTTCACGATATATATCTTATCTTATTATGCTAGCTAAAATTGTATATATCTATCTATTTATCTATAACCATTGGTTCTCAAAAACCGCTCTAACGATTTTTTTCAAATTCACACTAGATATAGTATTTATAAAGAAAAATTGAGTTTTATTGATTACATCTCTTGAAACTTACAGCTTCATTATTAATTTCTTAATTGAAAATTATATATGGGTGACGTAAATGGCATCCATTTTGAAATTTTACTTCCGCCTTTTTTTAATTTTGTATTAATATTTTTTTTATATTTAAAATATTTTAAAATTTATAATTTAATTTCGAAATAAAATTAAAAATATTTATTTTTAATAAAATATATATATATATTTATTAATCCCGCTTTTTTTTTAAATGATATTGTATTAACATTTTTTTATATTTAAAATATTTTAAAATTCATTATTTAATTTCGAAATTTTATATTTAAAATATTTTAAAATTTATTATTTAATTTCGAAATAAAATTAAAAATATTTATTTTTAATAAAATATATATATATATTTATTAATCCCGCTTTTTTTTAAATGATATTGTATTAACATTTTTTTATATTTAAAATATTTTAAAATTCATTATTTAATTTCGAAATAAAATTAAAAATATTTATTTTTAATAAAATATATATATATTTATTAATCTCTCTCAAAAAAAAACAACAAAACAAATAAATGTCTTTGAAAGATGGTAAAAATATCTTTGTAATTATCAAAATATCATAGACCAGCAGTAAGAACAATTGTTTTTACTCCCCGAGTTCGAAGGATCGAAACTCGCCGCGTGCATTTTTTTTTTATCTATTTTCGTGATTTATTTATTCATTGTTCTTTTATTAATTAAGTTTTAGATAGTTTTATAATTTTTAATATTTTTTCAATAAAATATTATTTAATACATTTAATAATTGTAATAAATAATTAAAGAATTGTATATCAATATTTTTTAAAGGGTAGAGCGAGCTCGGTGTCTCAGGTATTAATATTACCAGCCAAATCCAATAATAATGAATCATTTTTTACTATCTCGCCAGAGATAGTATTGCGATCACGAAAATTTTCGATGTTGAGATTTTGATGTTTTTATACTTTTTGAAGGTTCCTGAATCATTTTCACTAAGGTTGAGAAAAATGTCTGTGTGTGTGTGTCTGTGTGTGTGTGTGTGTGTGTGTATGTAGGCAAGATTACGCAAAAACGGTTTGATCTAGAATGATGAAATTTGGTACATGGACATTATTCAAAATTCATAGTTTTCTATCAACTTTTGAGAAATGTAGCTCAACCGGAAGAGGGTCATTACCTACAACGTTTTGATTTTTTTTCCTCTAAAGTGACCGTAAAAATAAAGATATATGTTTGATAATTTTTCACATGATTAATAATTGTATAAAACTGCTATATATAGAATTTCAGCTTGATTGATTAGCTGAAATTACCAGAATTAATTTTTTAACACTGCAAATCTCACGCGCCAACACGTGACGTGGTGCCATCAACAAAAAGCCAAACATGCGCTGGTTTAATATTTATTATTTATTATTTATAATTTATAATTAATTAAATTTAATAATAATTTTTAAATAATATAAATAATATTTAATTATAATCTAATCAAAGAAAATAAAAGTTTGAATCTATTTGATAGTTGATCTTTTTACATATAATTAATCTCAAATTAAATATTTTTTAATATTAAAAAAAAATAACAAATTTCATATGTATATTTATTTTTATAAATGTTTAGGCAAATTTTGAAATTAATATATATTTAAATTCAAATTGTATTTAATTGCGATATCTACTGGACAAGGTGGAGATCTCGCCCTCTTTTGATCATAAGTCATACTAATTTTTATTCTTTGACCCAGTAGAAGCTGAGAAATATTATTCCGCGTCAACGTACTACCGCGCATGCGCGCCGTGGACTTTGGACCTAGCGAGAGCGTAGTAGAACGAAAGACAGCACAAAACGAAGAGGCAGATAGCCTCTTTCTCAAAGACGAAAGACCGGACAAAAGAAAGACCCAGATAGCCTCTCTCTCAAAAACGAAACACCGCACAAAAGAGAGTCGGAGATAGAGGCTATCTCATTCTCACTCGTTATATCTATATCTTTTTTCTCTCTTGCGTTTCGTAACGCGTTACGAAATTTCAATTTTTCAATTCACTCTCCATTCTCAACCAAATGTCAGGACGCCGCTAAAGAAGTTTCACTTCAACAATAAAATCTAATCAGATGCAAATTCAATTTATATTAGTATTTTGTTAAATATCATGTCTTTTTATTTACTTATGATTTATTATATAAAGCAAACTTTGTTTCAATTTGAAATCAAATAAGCTGGAGTGTCTCCACTCGACTATCTTGCAATTTGAATTGGATTAAATAACATAATATATTATATTTAAATTTAATTAATTATAAATTAATTATAAATTAAACTTAATAAATAATATTTCTTAAACCAACTCATTTTTGGCTCTTTGTTCATGGCACCACGTCACGTGTTGGCGCGTGAGATTTGCAATGTTAAAAAATTAATTATGGTACTTTCAGCGATTCAATCAATCTGAAATTCTATAGATAGCAGTTTTATATAATTTTTAATCATGCGAAAAACTATCAAACATATAATTTTATTTTTACAATCACAAAAAAAAAAAATCAAAACATTGTAGGTAATGACCCTCTTCCGGTTGAGCTACATTTCTCAAAAGTTGATAGAAAACTACAAATTTTGAATAATACCCGTATACCAAATTTCATGACTCTAGCTCAAACCGTTTTTGCGTAATCTTTTCTACATAAACACACAAACATTTTTCTCAACCTTAGTGAAAATGATTCAGGAACCTTCAAAACTTCAAAATCTCGACATCGAAAAATTTCGTGATCGCAATACTATCTTTAGCGAGATAGTAAAAACAGATTAAGGCAGATATTAGAAAAGAAACGAGAATTCAATGTTTCTGTTCACCAGCTTTTTGTAGACTTTACAAAAGCATATGACTCAGTAGATCGGGAAAAACTTTTTCAAATCTTGATGTTAATGGGAATTCCAAAAAAACTAGTATGTATGATTCAAATTTGTCTTGTTGGTAGTAAAGGAAGAGTAAGATGCCGGAATCAATTGTCAGAAACTTTCGAAATTCGAAATGGCTTAAAACAAGGAGACGCATTATCACCAATTTTATTTAATTTAGTTCTGGAATATGTAATTAGACAAATTGGAGAAATGTTAAAAGGGATCGAATTAAACAAAAAAATTAAAGTATTAGGTTACGCAGACGACTTAAATATAATAGGAGATTCGGCAATTGCAATTATAGATAGTGTAGAAAAATTAATTGAAGCAGGAAAAGAGGTGGGACTAGAAATTAATAATGCTAAGACAAAGTATTTAGTAACAGAGAGGAATAGTATTAACAACAAGGGTCTAGAAACTGAGAATCTGAAAGTGACGTCACAACACTCTTAGATTTTTACGAGTTGAAAGAATGAAGTGGCGCCCTCTATGGGGACAAAAAAGTTTAAGATGTCTAATCTGGAAAAAAGTGCTTTGTACAATTATTATTTTTATATTTTTGTAATTATTTTTATTTAAACTTATAGAAAATAACCCGATTTAAAATTGTAATTCAGAATGTTAACACAATATTTTGCTAATTTTTACGTCAGCTATTTAGTTTTTATTATTATTTCAAAATTCTGGATAAAAAAAATCTGATGATTAATATTGTAAAAAAGAAAAAAAAAGAGAGAAATAACATTTTTATAAAAATCATAGTTATATAACTTACAATGCTCATTAAATTTATAAAATGTATAGCTAACAGGTTAAAGCTGGGGAAAATAATCAACAATTACTAAAATTAAAAAAAAGATTTTATTAATAAAAGCATTGTATTTATTTATTTATTATTTATTATATTTTAATATAATATATTTATATATTATATATATATATTTATATAATATAATTATAATATAATTATAATATAATTATAATATATATATATTTATATATATAAAGTGGATTAAATAACATATAATATATTTAAATTAAACTCTGAGATTTTTACTCAGATTTTTTTTTATCCAGAATTTTGAAATAATAATAAAAACTAAATAGCTGACGTAAAAATTAGCAAAATATTGTGTTAACATTCTGAATTACAATTTTAAATCGGGTTATTTTCTATAAGTTTAAATAAAAATAATTACAAAAATATAAAAATAATAATTGTACAAAGCACTTTTTTTCCAGATTAGACATCTTAAACTTTTTTGTCCCCATAGAGGGCGCCACTTCATTCTTTCTACTCGTAAAAATCTAAGAGTGTTGTGACGTCACTCTTTCAGATTCTCAGTTTCTAGACCCTTGTGTATTAACACACAAAATCTTAATATACACAAGATATAGAATTTGAAAATGTAGAAAAATTTAAATACTTAGGTTCTGTGATAACGTAAGATAATAATATTATTCGAGGTTACAATCGGGAAACGCCTGTTATCATGCAATAAAGGGGCTTATCGGATCAAAATTATTATCAAAGGGGATAAAAATTAAAATATAAAAAACAATTATTTTACCGGTTGTATTATATGGATGTGAGGCATGGTCTATGACCTTAGGTGACGAGAGTAGATTTAGAGTATGTGAGAATAGGATTCTGCGAAGCATTTATGGGCCAAAGAAAGATGAGGTCACCGGGGAATGGCGAAGATTGAATAACGAGGAATTGCATGACTTCTATGCATCTCCAGATATAGTAAGAATTATAAAATCGAGAAGGCTACGGTGGGCAGGATACGTGGCTAGAATGGGAGAAGATAGAATGGCAAAAAATATTTTGGTAAGGAGACCGAGTAGGAAACGTCCACTTGGAAGACCAAGGACACGGTGGGTGGATAATGTGGGAAAGGATGGGAGAGAGATGGGAGAGGAAGGTTGTGGCTCAGAATAGGAATATTTGGAGGGGTGTGGTTGCTGCGGCCAAGAACTTTCGAGTTGCGTAGAGTCACAGAGATAGATAGATTTATTCTAATTTTCCCTCGATTGTAAAACATAAATATATTAGTTTTATTAATCATTCGAAAAATATTTACAAAATGAGATATAATGCGAACATGCTAACTGATCTTAACAAACCATTAAAATAATACTTACTGGTTATAATAAATATTTTTTTTAAATATTTATATCTGATTTAAAAAATATAAGAATGGGTTATAACCACTTTTTTTTTAAATTTTATCCATTTTAATATTTATTTATTTTTATATTAAATATTTTCTTATATATCTATATATATTAAAATCAAAATATAATACATTGAACATTTTTCTAAAATTTTTCCAAGTCAACTAAACAATTTTTTTAATTCAAATAATTTAATATCTTGCAATAACTCTTCAATTTGTCTAATCAGGAATTTTTAACTTTCAATCGTAAATTGTCATGTTTTATCATCATTTAGATCAGCATTTAGAATTTTAGATATTTCCACTCTTTTTTTTTTTATATGCAACTTTTATTTTTTATGTCATTTATTTTGTTAAATCAAAAGTCCAGATTAAAAGTTGTTTTTTAGAGCTTTTTTGTCAGTTTATAATAAATATTTCTTTTAAAATATTTATATCTGAATTTAAATACTATCAATGAATTATAACAACTTTTCTCATTGTTTTGTCTTATCCATTTTAATAATTATTTATTTATTTTTTTATTACTTATAAACCTATATACATCTTATATAATCAGTAAAAAATTAAAATAAATAATTGTTTTATTTGTTTGTTTTTAGTCTTAATGTGGGTCAGCGGGACCGCAACCTGAACCAGCAGCCTTCTGCGGGCACTTTGTCCGCTGATTCTGTCTTGAACAGGTTAGTTGATTTTATTATACTCTAAATATATAAATAGCTGCTTATTCTCACATTCTAATAATACAAAATATGATTAATTACTAATCGTGTAAATGTAAATATAAGTTGATTAAATCCAAACAAAAATACATATCTTATTTCATTTTTGAAATATAACCAAAGGATAGAAATCATCTACCGCTAAGTCTTTATGAAAAAATTTTACTAATTGTTTTATTTATTTCTCAATAGATTATCATAGAAAGATTTATATTTTACTTTATATTTGGAAAATAAAATATACCATTTCTATCTGATATTAAAATGATTATTAATGGTATATGCATACTATTTTCATTTCTTTTAATATTATCCTTTCAATTATTAAGATAATATTTTTATATGTATATCTTTTTCTTTAAAAAAATTTAATTTTTCGTGGTTAAATCAATTAATGAAACAAAGTTTATTGCGTGTAAGATTATTTAAAAAATGAATAAATGATAGATTATAATAAAAATTAAGTTTTTCATTTTTCTAAATGTTATTTTTCATAATAATAAACAAAAGAATTAATTTATCATTCTGACATTCGATTAAAAGAAAGTTTATTTATTTAAGAAAAATAATATAAAAAGAATTCTACCTCTGACAAAATGGCTATAAATACTTATTAATTATCTAGTCAGATGTTGAATCATATTTAAATAAATAATTGAGCTTTTTCTGAATTGAAAATTTTTTGATATAATAATCTCGAATATAAGATATTTTTAATTTTATGTTTTAATTTGGAGATGTATTATATAATAATTGAGTAATACCAGGAAAAATATACTTATTTCTTTTATATTTTAGGTCAGGGACTATTGTTTTTTTTTTTGTTAATTTAAGGTATTAGTAATTTTAATGAATTTTCTAAAATATATACAAACAATATTATATACGAAGGATTGCCAAGTTCTTTGATAGTATGAGCGATATTTCAAAATTTGAAATTTTTCGTAAGCAGTAATTAAATACGCATTTAAAAGGGATGCAAAAAGGTATTAAAATTTTTTTTATAAAGAAACTATATTTAAAAACATATATTAAATAGAAGTACAAAATATGTTTTTTGAATTTAAATATTAAAAATTAAACAATTATACAAATAATTTACTTCTTTTTAATTCTTTAAAATTAAATGATTAATTGGTGACAGCACTTCTCAGTAATTCTTTCAGATGCTGGTTAGTTAATACTTATCGGTGTTTGAATTTTACGAATTTTAAAGTAGATTGAAAATGATTTACAGAATATTGAAATACTTCGACAAGCATCCAAGCAGTTTTTAAAATATAATAAAACAAAAATGAAAATTAAACTCGGGTGCATTTATCGAGAGCCACAAATATACGAATACTATCTCAAGAGAAATAGTACAATTTAATTAGATTAATTAATCAAATATGTACCAACCAATTCATTTTATGAAAATATATAAGGCCAAGCATCTAAATATAACTTTCAAATATTTATAAGAATTACAAAAAAAAAAAAATTTTTAAATTTTAAAATTGAAAATTATTATCAACATTATATATATTAATATCGTAAATTGGATGGTATATTTCATCCCAAGTAACTATTAAGAATATGAAGCCAACCAACCAATTTATTAAAGGCAGAAAAAAGAACGGCCCTCCTGGGAATTTCCACATGAATGTTTCATATATATATATATATATATATATATATCTTCTTTATATCTATAAGACATTCCTTTTTGAAATAAACATTCTAAAAAAGATTATTAATCTATCCTAAATGTTTCCCCAAGTGAATTAGTAATAAACGACTTATTATTCCTAGATACATATTTAATATCTATATTTAATATTATATTGGCCATTTAGAACACATCATTTTTGTTTGTTTTTTTTATTTAAAATATTTACTTAATTTAATAAATTGGATATCTATAAATCAATTACTGCTCTGCTCCTATTTTTGGTTGTTAGACTTCCAATGATTCTCGTAGATATTTGATTGATTTCATTTTTATGGGACGATTGAATAGTAAAACTTTTTCAAACGTCAAAATGCAAGGATTAAATACAATTAAATAAAAATTATTCTCTCTCTTTCTATAAATTCAAACTAAATAATGTCTATGAGATTGATTTCTTAATTAAATATCATCGAAGGAAATATATGTATTTAAAGAAAATTAAAAAAAATTATTTGGTAAGACATTTACTAATTGAAAAAGTCAATTGAATTTTTTGTTAATTTTTTTCGGAGCTATTTTTTTATTTATTTTTTTTTTTTTTTGGAAATTTGTGAAACATTCTATGTATGTGTTTATTTATTATAATAGGTTAAACTTATATATGCATACGATATGTACTTTATATATGTACTTTATTTACATAAATTTTTGAGTCGTTGTTTTGGTCAATTACAGGAAACTCTCAGAACTTTGGTTTTAGTAGTTTTCACATGGAAAGCGCGATAATGAATAATATATGTTCATTATATATGTATTTATATATATATAATCAAAATCCCGAAGAGGGCTCTCATACGGATCCGAAACAAAAGAATTGAAAAATAAGTTAAGTTTTCCTTCTGTTGACTCCTAATCCATTATAAATTTTCTTAACAGTCTATATCACGGATGGCGAACCTTTTTCAATGTCCGTGCCACAAAATTATAAAAAATCTTTTTGAAGTAACTAACGTGCCACTCTAAATTGTCATTTTTTTCTCTACCCCTTTTAGCTTGAATATATAATCGAATATTTTTGTATAACTTCTAACTATCCTGTATAAAAGTGTTATAATTTTAAATATTAAACTTTATTCCAAAAAAATAAAATGATTATTAAAAAATTTGGAATTTATTTTTGTTAAAAATATATCTTTCCTAAATTTTTTTTTTATTTTGATTGTATGAAAATTCTTTAATTGATTTTAGTTTGTAGTTTTTAGTTGTAGATAATGACAAAAAAGCAAAATTTATATTTGATACCGTGAACCACTTACATTTTCTTATTTTGATAATGTTATGTTAAATTCTAGATAAAGATTGCGATTCTGGCACTATTCTCCAACCGTCCTATGCGTAAAGTAAAGCTTGATATAAATTTTATAAAATTAATTTTTCTTTTTTTTTTAATAAATATTGATAAAATTTACAGCATATATTAAAATAAGAGCATATAAGAATATTCTGGTAATAGGTGTATTTCATCGCCCCAATCCATTTTGAGTTTATAACTTCACAATTTCCCAGACAAACAGACAAATAAAATGACAGACACGAAAAATACAAAAGTCATATTTGGGTTCCCCAGGTCATGAAGAGTAAAGATTTGCAAAAAATTTTAAATTCTGAACAATGCTATTTGTACGGTAACAACACGCAATGACATAATAGAAGTCCAAACGGTATACCCTGAGTATATCTATCATGAATGTTTTTATACTGCGAGGGAATTCAAGCGATATTTCAGCTTAATAAAATTTATAATTTGCCGGTTTAATCTACTAAGATAGATAAATAAATATTAAGTACTTCAAATTTCATAAATTTTAATTTGAATGTGATTTATTCATTTTTAATTTATTTCTATTGTAAAAAGTGTTATAATTATTAAAAAAATAATTTTATCTTTATGTGTGTCATGAAATTTTTCAAACGTGCCACTTTTGGCACGCGTGCCATAGGTTCGCCATCCCTGCTCTATATCATTATATAATAAATATAAAATGAAATTATAATTATAATTTTTATATTTATTTTACTTTAAATTTATATTAATCAAATAATTTCTACGGAAAAATTTTATTTTGTTATCCTTTCTTAGAAACAATTTCTTCTCATTCTTGATCATATGATAATAATGGATACCCACTACCTATATTCAATCTATTATTGTCTGTATGAATTTGTGTGAGTGTTTGCTGAAACAGTGTCGAATGGACGAGCGTATCAAATGTCACTGGCTGGATTCTGGACTATGATTGATGCCAGAAGCTATCTGAAACAGAGGAGATATCCACACCATATATCACAATCCCATTCGTCTGAATAAAACATGATGATGAGACAGAGAGAAAAACACTGTCCTTTACTTTCTCCACCCACCAATCCTCTCCGTTTCACACTTCATTTCTCGTTATATTCCTACCATCATATAAGATTTACTTAAATATATTTTATAGAATGTTTATATATATATATCTATATATATAAAAGGGAAAGTCTGTGTGTGTGTCTAGCCTAAACTCAAAAACTACCCGTCCGATTGCGATGAAACTTTCAGGGATTGTTGTAGGCATACCAAGGAAGGTTTTAGTGTAGTTAAATCCAAAATTAATTTATCCAAAATTAATTTAATTAGTAATATTTTGGTAAAAGTCTATTCATGGTTACCATGGTTACATTGAAAAATTTACAATTTTTCAACTTATTATTTTGAAAAATTTTATTAATATTTTAAATTTTTTTTTAACTGTCAAAAATAACATACCCATAATAACAGTTGTAATAAAAATAAAAATATAAATCACAATGTAAGTAAAATATTGAATCGTTTTATTTATATTGTTTCAATTATTGTTAGAATATTTATTAAATTTATATATAGATTTATTTACATATTTAAATGTATATTTAATAAATTTATTTGTTGATTCTTAATAATAATAATTCCAATTACTTTCTTCAAATTTTCAACGAACTTAAGTGAGTTTATAAAATCGTTCAGTATGTCGTTTTGTCCGACATCAAACTCAAAATTTTGAAATTCTGACTTCAGATTCGGAAAGAGCATCGAAAAGTAGTAATGTAAAGTGCCTTTCATTTTTTGATACCCCCTCGGGAACATGTTCAAAATGGCGTCCAAAGTTGAAATTTTTGGCCGTTGCTATGACAGCGAATAAAATTAAAACCCCGATTCTTCAAGTTTGAAGGAATATATAAGACCCGTAATACAAACCCCGACCAATATGGAGGTAAATGCATACGAAGAACACAAAATTTTATTCAATAATATTTATATTTAATCTTGACTTATTTATAACTTAAATTAATCCGAACTTAAGTTCGTTTTGGCAATGCAAGCTTGCGCATTCCCAGATGTTTTTTTATTTAAAAGCATATTCAGCATTGAAATTGCCGTTAAATATGCAGGTAATTGGAACTCCAACATGTAATATTAGCAAATATTCTCGAATGGGAAAATTACTAAGATCATGTCATGTCCTATTAAATATTTTGAATTTTATTTTGAATCATACAATGGTAATGAAATAATGTAGGTAGACTTGTGAGACAAACAATAAGAATCTCTATAATAAGAGAATATACTTATTCCGAAAACTGTTAATTAAAATGTAATAACTATTTAAAATTAATAAAGTAGAAATAATTTTCCAACAAATAAAAATGTAATAATAAAAAATAAAATTTCAATTATATTCTTTTAATAAATTATTATTATTATTATTATTAAGTGTTCAGTTATCACATACGTATATATGTATGTATACAGGCACACATGCAAAAGCGAAGCTTTGCCGGGTCTGCTAGTATAAAATATAAAATAACATAGAAAAGAGAAAATAAATGTTTATATAATAAATATATATATATCACCTCTCAGAATAAATTATTTGTTTTAGTTTTTATTTTTATCAATTCAAATCTAATTAAAACTTAAAGAAATATGAAAAGTCGAGATTAATAATAAATAATTAATATTAATAATTGAAGAGGTCGATATACACTTTGTTTTTAATTACTAATATCATTTAAGTTCAATTCAAGTTAATCATTTTTTTTTTCTATTTTTTAAATTTATCTAAACTGTAGATTATTTAGTTTCAATTTCTTTGTTTAATCTTATGTTCAATTCATATTAGGTATCTATCATTTTCATTTATATAAAAATTACCGCAACTAAGTAATAACATATAATTTATTTCAAAATTACAGGTAAATATGGGAATGAAGAAAATCCATTATAATAAATTGATTAAATATTGGATGTTAAATGGAATATATTTACTCGGAAATTTTACAGAAACAGTTTCGTTGTTCTGCTAGGGGCTAGAGCAGGAGGAGTGTGAGGTTGAAATGTAGAGGAGAATAATACATTCGATAATTTATATATTAAATATTGATTACAGATTAAACTTTGGACTATATGTATTATTATGTGTAATAATGCCCATTAATATTTGACAGAGCTAGTTTAGACATTCTAGGTTAAATATATTATTATATTACAAATATAACAATATATTGTACGATGTGTAAGTATTTTAGAACAACTTTTGGAAAAATGTCTTGATTTGAAATTTAAAATTGACTCAACTTGGATATATTAAAAATATTTTTATTTATGTAATCACTAGGCAATGGTTGAGAATAGATAAAGAGGAATTTCATTGACTATATGCATGCATCTCTTAAAATAGTTTATGTGATAAAAGCGAAAAAGTTGCGATGGAAGGGTAATGTGGCTAGAATGGGTGAGGAAACATATAAGTTTGAAGGAATATGACCCAGAATAAATTTGGGGGATCTTTGAGTTTAGTATCGTAGTACAGATAAAGAAAGGTACAGGTATGAAAGTTCTTGGCCTCAGCAACCACATTTCTCCAAGTGTCTCTTTCCTCAAACTCATATTTTCTTCCATCTATCTTAAATGGATATACTTTATAGATAATATACATTTGCTCTAAAAAGTTCATATATTTTCATTTCTTTCTATCTGTGTGTTAGCTAAATTTTTGATAAATATTTTAAGTTAAAACTTTTCTGAAACTATTCATTTCATAAAACCCTTCCCTGACAGACACATGATAATGATTTTTTTAAATATATATATATATATATATTTATAATATTATAAAACAATGGAGCATGAGGGTTTCTTAAAACATATATTTAGATACAAAAAATATATTTCTGAAAATTTAACTATAACAAATTTTTAATAAAAACTTTCTTCTCAATATATGTGCCACTCAGAAGCCAAACCGATTAACTCCAATTTTTAAAATTTTGCTAGTAATGTAATATTAATATAATGTAAAGTAAGGAAATCTGCAACATATCAAGTGAATAATGATCTTGATAATTTTAATATTGCAATGCAATATACATTTTTCTGTAATCAATAAACCTGAATTTTCTACAAGCTGTGAACTTTGGGTTTCATTTTCTCAGTTTCTTTCAATGTGGAATTAATCGCTTTGGCTTCTGAGTGGCACATATATTTTCCGATATACTAAACATATATATATATATATATATATATTATTTACTTTTTTTGGAGAGAGTTATACCTTGAGAATTGTCTCTCATATACCTTAAAAAAGGTCTGAGTAGAACTGGTTAAAACCAGTTTAATGTACTTGCCATAAAAGGTTTCAAAAAGATTTTAGTTATATTTGCTATTTCTATTAATTTAAAAATAAAGAAATAATAAATTGATCTTGTTTAGTGTTCGAGAGTGCGTTCTAAAATTAATTAAAATAAGATTGAGTCACGTAGTTTTAAAGTAAGAGTGAAAGTGATATAGAGACCTAGAGAGAGGGGTGAATGCAATTTGAGCTTTCAGCCCCCTCATCTCTCCTCACCCTCTGCATTCTCCAAGAGAAGTTGAACCAACCAACTTGTTGGTGAGATAGCTGATTCCCTTTTTGATTATATTTGGTTGATTTGCATCTGAATCTGCACTGAAATGCAATGTAAATATCTGCATCTTATCAGCCGGTATTCCCATTTCACCTTCTGATACAAACCCTCTCTCTAATCATATTATTATTGATTGACTAGAGAATTTGACCTAATAATAATCAATTTTAATTATTTGATTATCTAACACCATTAAATTCTCTTTAATTTTTAAATTTATGACATTATATTTTTATATTTTTATCTAATTAATTATAAATAATCAGGAGTCAATAATAATCATACTAGAGATTCAGATATTATTTTTACCGACCGACGATAGTAAGGGAGGTATTGTTTTCACACCAAATTTCACATGTGGAGATTTTTACATATCTCCACGAATCATGCATTTTATTAACAGAAAAAAGTATTTTTAGCATCATGTCTGTCCGTCCGTCCGTCCATCCGCTGTGTGTCCGTATAGATGTGTACAGCTTGAACGGCTCAACGGATTTTGATGAAATTTGGTATATTTACTTAATGCATCAATATGGTGAATTAATCAACTTTTGGTGTATATCCAGAAAGTATTAGCGATCGACGATAGGAAGGGAAGTGTTATTTTCACATCAAATTTCACATGAGGAGATTTTTTACATATCACCACGAATCATGCACTTTGTATTGGTTTTATCCTCGAGAAAAATCATTTTTATTAGTTTTTTCTTAATTTAAAATTATATGACGTCATCCAGCCATTCATGACGTCACAGCCTGGTCTTACATATATATATATATATATATATTATAAATAAAATAAAATTAAAAATATTTATGTTATATCCATATGTGTTTTTTATTACATTAATAGATATATTAAAATTATTTGAAATTGTTTCTGTAGCTGGAAATTAATTTATTTCAAACTGTCGGTCGGTTCAGACCTGGCCACAGGTCAACTTATTATATTTTTATCTAATTAATTATAAATAATCAGGGGAGTCAATAATTATCATAATAGAGATTCAGATATTATTTTTTTATTGTGTTTTATTAAAAAGACATTCCTCAGATACGTATCTCCTAATATATTATAGCTATTTAATTTAACAGTTCATGATTAAATAATTTAATCTGAGAATTGGAATGATTCTTTTATAAAGTCCAGAATTCATGAAATTAAATTTAAATTATATGTTAATAAGACCAAGATCTTAAATTTATTTATTTTAAAAGGTTAGTTGGGTAATAGCCAATTATTCTTTGAACTTCTCAATTTACCTATATCACAACAAAATATATATTTAAATATCTAATTAACTGAATTTCTCATTAAAAATAACTTCTCTAATTTTCATTTCTACATTTTTGGTTTTCTTAAAATCTACATAGTTTTAATATTATTTAAATTGTATTCTTAAACATTCGATCATTGAAAATAATATAGTAAAGATAAATAAAAGAGAAAGTAAATGCGGATAACTATTACCGATAAATTTTAAGAAGGTAAGAAGCATTAATGAATGATTTTGTTAAGAATTATTTTTATTAATAATTTAATCTATAAGCTAACATATATACAAAACAATAACTAATAATCAAAAGTTCTTCTTAGAAAATAGTTATATTTAATTTCAAAATAATTTTCTTGAAATGATCAATCTGATCCCCTAAAACATTATAAAATCTTTATAAAAATTCCTAAAATATGAATAAGCTTGATTTATTAATTTGAAAATCTTAATCTTATATATAAAATTCTCGTGTCACAAAACTTTGAAATCCTACTCCGAAACGGCTGGACCGATTCTTATAAAATTTTTTATGCATATTCAGTAGGTCTCAAAGAAGGTTTTTATTTTATTATCAAACTGCTAATTGGTAAGTTGTGTCCAGTGGGTGGGATTTACCTAAAAATAGTTTAGTTACAATGCTAGATCATAGAGGCACTGCTGGCGATAATTTGACCTCTATATATATCCTAATAGGAAAAATGAAGAGAAGAATCATTCCTGGGTGAGCGTCCTAAGGCGTTATCTTATGACTTTGCTTCCTCAGTTCGAAACTCGCAAAGGCACATTTTTTTTTAAGTATTATATATTTTTTTACAAATTTATTAATTTTTATTATTTTAATATTTTATTAAATTATTTTATTTTATTAAATTAAATTTTATTATTAAATTTTATTTTATTAAATTAATAATTATGTAAATTAATTTTTTGTGTATAAATAAACATATATAAATAACTATATATAAAATTTGAATTTTCATTCATTTATTCATTTAAAGCAAATTGGCCGTAACAAGGATATGTTAGCCTGTGAGATCATATAAATAGAACATTATTCTTTTCATCTAAATATACAAATTATATAAAAATATATAATTAAAAATTGTGTAAATTTCAGTGAATAGAAAGAAATTTAATATGATGTGTTCAAAGAAAATAGGTAAAAAAAATTACAATCATTACTGTTAATAGCATTTTGTAATAATCTATTTTCAAATAAATATTTCACATACAACATTATTCTTTTCATCTAGACATGCAAATTCCATAACTACAAAGAAAAAATTATAAAATTTTCAGTTAAGTGAAAAATTATTTATTTGGAGATTTCAGCAAATTTCTGAATTCGTAATTTGCTGTTCAACGGTGCGCGATTAGTCATTAAAAAATTTATGAAAAACTTTATCGAAGCAACCTTTTTAAATGGCAAATTTCGATGTAAAAAGATATTAATACTACGAATAACTATTATACCCACTAGAAATTTTCTAGAAATTATTTACATGGCAAAACAACGTTTGCCGGGTCAACTATAATAATATATAATTAATTTACTGATTAAATTAAAATATATTTTACAAGAAAACAAATAAATGTCTTATCTACTTATACTGATTGATACAAAATGGATGAAAACCTTTTACATACACACTTTCAACCAAAAACTATGTATCACTCGGGGGTACAGGGGGCGGAGCCCCCGTCCAGGTGTGGAGAGCGCCGAAGGCGCTCGGAGCAGCTAGTATATTTATAAAAGTTATTCAATTTTTAGTCCCATCTACTTCAAAAAAATAAAACATTTATTAGGCTTCAATGTGTAAAATAGGATTTGGAAATATAATCAATACTTTTGTTATTTTAAATAAAATATAATTAATATTTAATTGATTGGGAAAGAGAAAATATGTTGAATAGAAATGCATTTATTATATTTACTAGTAAATTCATTTGAAGGTCAAAACAACTTGGATAATGGATCATTTGATTAAAAAAAATGAGTCATATTGGATAAGAATTTTGAGAAGAGCGGTGATAAGTGAGTTTAACTTTTATTATTAATTGTTTTTTTCCTTCATTTTATCTGTCAGCACACAATGGGCAAGTCGTTACGCGAGCGGGCGACACGCGGACGGCGACAACGTAACGCAGCGCTCCATCGACAACAGTGTGACGTCATTGTTGACGGCGAACCTTCAGAGACACACCAACGACAATCACAAATTAGCAGCCGACACCAATTTTCAGAGCACAGAGAGTCTCTGCGAACAAGAGCCAGATGACAGCCTAGCAGATTACGAAGGTCAGCAATCCAACTCCAATTTTCTCCAATACTTCCATTTCTTCTTATAATATTAGAAATATTAGAATGTAATATCTATCAATGTAATGTAATATCTACAATACAATTATTATTATTAACTAATTTTATATAATAAAATTATCACTATTAATCCCAGTAGAGGCCACTTATTTTTATTATTATCATTTAAATTTAAAAATGAATTAATAAAATATTTTCATTATGATATTCCCCGATGAATTAAAAAATCCAATTATAAGATAAATAACAAAAGACGATTAGAAAGTATGCTTCTACATATTGTACATGTTTTATTCTTCTGGTTCTTTTTATCCTTTACAGACGTAGCTGGAAGCTCCAGTTCGACAGACGTTTCACCCCAAGGCGACGAGGTGCGTTATTTTGGTGGTGGATTCACCAGTGATAGTGACAGTGTTTCTGAGGATTGTGCGTCGTCGAGTGTCACGACGGCCGCGGCCACGTCTGCCTCGGCTTCGGCGAATGCGACCACAACGGTCGCGCCCACTAAGGGTTTCGCCAACCCAAATTATCCTGGATTCAGTCATCTTGCACATCAATTATTAGTGCCACGATCTGATACTGATGAAGATTTTCTTTCATTAATACCAGACGAAGCAGAAAATAATAATATTTACAATAATAACAACAATAATAATAATAACAATAACAATAATGGGGAAGATGAAGGCGAGACGGCTGATGATGAAAGAGAAGATTTTAAACATCTTGATAGTGTCAATCATTTGGATAGTGTAGAGAATTTTCAAAAAGCATTTTATGATAAGCCTAAATTTAATATTCCACCAGTGGAATGTGATTGTGGTTTAAGACACGATTCGTTTGAAGATAATGTTGCTGTTGATGATAAACAGCCGGATCCGTTAGATCGTGTTTTAGAAGATTTAAAACGTGTGCAACGTGAAGTTCGGGAATTAACATTTGATCATCATTGTGACACGGACTTGAAAATTTATGATTATGAACCATTGAAAGTAGATGAACCAGTTACAGAAAGTGCAAGCGAAGAAAAGGATGTGAAACAAGAAGAAGGAAAAGAAGAAGAAGAAGAAGCAGAAGAAAAATCGGTGGAGAGTGTGGAAAAAGTGAAGAGTAGTGAAGTGACAAACACAAGTGTAGTTGAACCGTTGGATAAAGTGTTAGAATATGAGACTTCAAAACTTTTTGAAGAAGTTCGTTTGTTTCAGGAGGTAAAATCATTACCTGAAGATCCGAGTGAAGCGCGACATCCAAGTTTTGTTTGTGCAATGTCTGTTTCAACTTCTCAAGTGAATGCACCAAAAATGGCAGATGCATTTTTATCAACTGGAAAAGAAGAATTGGATTCCAATCGGGAAACTGAAAGATGGCAACAACAACAACATCAACGAGAGAAATTCTCAAAAGAGGAAATTACATCGAAAGAGAAAGAGAAAGATGAAGATTCCGTTGTGCCAAGGAAAAAAGAAAAAATGGAAATTAATTATTCAATGAAAAAGAATCGTAATTCTGTATGCGTGACATCGAATGTGGAACAAATATCAGGTGTAGGTGGTGGTGGAGTTGTAAGGAGACGGGATCAGGTATCGAGGGCAAATCGAGATACGATTTTGGTTAATCGTCGATCCATGCCAGCATCCAGGGAGAAGAGGAAAACTTCCACTGAGATATTTGGTAAGAACAAATATTCTACATTTAAATTAATTAATTAATATTTATATTGATGATCAAAAGTGCATATCATTAACAATTTGAATTTTGGTATCCACCTTATTTATTTATCTATGAAAATGTGATCCGTTTTAACCATTAGACTACATTTGACTTTGAACAATCACAAACTATGTATATATGTATAATTCAAAAAGAGATGTTTTTTCGAAAAAATTAACTATTAAATACTTTCATATAAATTTAGAATTACAAAATATATACCACTAGTAAAAAATGTCTAAGTATTTTTTATTTTTAATAAATAATTTTTCAAAACAATCAATCATCTAAAAAAATATCCAGCTCTAAATCAAAATCATCCTAATAAAGAAATTATTTTGTCCAGATAAAATAGCATAAATTATTTAATGAATTTCTTAATTTAGGTACAGTAACCTAATCATTCGTATTATTGTAAATTAAAATTCACGATTAGAATCCCTTTTAAACTGAAGAATCTGATGATAAGTTGATTCGAAATAATGATGACTATATATCTTTATGAATCATCATTTAATATCAAAAGCTGGATAAAAAAAATTAGAGCGTTGCATAAATTGTCAACAGTTCTTAACTTATTTCTCCACAGAGATTGCTTTAAAATTCCAATATTGATACTGTTGACTCATTTCCTATGATATTGAATAGCAAAATTTACCTTGATTTATTTTTTTAATTTGATTTTATTAATAATATCATAATTTTGTGTCAGTTGATTGTGGGTCATTATAGAGTTAAAATGAATGGAATCATTGCTGCTTGTTCTTCCCACTATCATCGTGAGCATATCTTTTTAAATATTATTTTATTTAAATATTAAAGTGTTAATAAAATATTTTTACACAATAATTTACTAATATATCTAAAAATGTGTTTTTATCATGATAAAATTGTGTGTTATAATTAGTAAGAATTTAAAATTTGAAGAATAGAACTTTTTATGACTTAATATTATATTTTCTTGAATTTTGAAAAATGTACAAATTATATATAGTGTTTCTAATGGGTTTTTTTTCACGATAATCGGTACGTTACGTCACTGTTATTTAGTTGATATTTATCTTCCAAGAGCTTAGAATGAAATTTAAGTAAAATATAATTATATAAGTTCAAAAAAATTTTAAAATATTTCAAGATTAATATTTGAATTTATACAAACATTTTTTAGATTATTTGATAATAAATAATCTAACTTTATCACACTATTAATCAAGTTCAAGCCTTCTCATTGATTTATTTATTTATTCATAGATAAAATATTTTTAATACTTTTCTTTATTTTTAACATGAATGAGTGAAGGTAAAAAATTGTCTAAGATATATTTAAATGGGCATTGTTAACTCCATGAAAATTCTCTTTCATACACTTTTATCCATTAATAAATAATTCTACTATCTTTGGAAAAAAAAATTCATGTTATTTTTATCACTAATTCCTGTATGTCATTAATACATATTTAATTTAATTATTTCATTAAATATTATGTGCATTTAGAAATTCTAAAATAAAAAATCTAGAAAAAACGATTCAAAAATTTCAAATTTTATTTATATTTTTTCCTTATTAAATAGTTTGATTATTTATTTGTTTTTATATATTTTTGTGTTAACATTTAGGAATTTTCATTAAATATTAAGATTTGTATTAAATAATTGTTAATTAGATTAATTATTATTATATATTATTAAAGATTAGGTTGAATTTTTAAAAATAAAAAAATATAATCTTAATGAGTTAAACTTAAATTGCGTTATCTGAACCTAAAACCAGAGGACACCCAAAACAATTCTAATAGTTATTTAAGTTAACATTACACTTGGGTGATTTCTAAGAAACTTCGAAGAAATATCGAAAATAATAATTGTGAAACCGAATGCCAAAAATATTTTCATAAATGTTTATGGTATCTAAACTCCAAAAAGTTTAATAAATTTCAGACCATTTTGAAAGTATTCTATGCAAACAAATTACCTTTAATCAATGTGGGAAAAACTGAGTTAAAATCAATATATAGAATTAATATACCGCAGACATTATCTTCAAAAGTAAACCATATAAATGATGTTTATTCTTCAGCAGATACTATTTAACTCATAAAATATAAATAAATACTTTCATGTTATTATAACTAAATCTTAACCTTATTAATTTTGACAAGATATGATATGCACTTAGATTAGATAGTAATATAAATTTATTATATAATCAAAATAATAAAATAACAAACATTTTATTGTTTCTTTATATTTTACCATATTTTTTTTTTAGTTATTATTTACATTAATAAAATGCTTTGAAAAAATATTATATCTACTTACTATATTTATTTATTTTATTTAAAAAATTGTAATATTCTGTCTATCTATTGTATTGATTAGGTGGCTTCGACGTTTATAACATTGAGACAGCGATGCCAAAAATTGACCTCGATGCTATTGAATCTCATTTGAAAGCTGCCAGAGAAGAAGAACGAAGGGTAAGTATATATATATATATATATATATATCATATTTATTTTTAATTTCTTATTATTTATATAAAATTGCTTATTATCAGTATGAAAATATTACGAATTGTTTGTTTCTATGAAATAATAAGAATTTTAAATTAATATAATTTTGATAAAAATGATTTTTATTATTGAAAAATTATAGAATTTTTCTTATTTTTGTTATTGTAAATTTTAGAATAACTATTATAAATAATATTTAAATGATATTTTTTTCTATTTCGAAATATTAAATAATAATATTTATTATTATTTATTATTTTTTTTAAAATCATCATTAATATTATATTTGAAACTAGCTGCTCAGACCGCCTTCGGCGCACTTCGCACCTTCCACAGAAGTATTATACATATTTGGTTGAAAGTCTGTATGTCAAAGGTTTTCATCCATTTTGTTTCAAGTATATTAAGTCATTTTTTTCTTTTGTGTTCTTATTTATAATATATTTTAATTTAATCAGTAAATTAATTATATATTATTATTGTATATGTTATATCTATTTACCTCTATAGTCCTACGGTACTCGAAAGGTCTTTGCTGCAGCAACCACAAAAGATAAATTTTTTTTTATTAGTGTTTTCGAAATATGGTTCTCCGGCCCGGAAGTCATTTTGAAAAGTTCATTTTGGCCCGCGTTTAAAAGTATTTGCCCACCCCTGAACTAATGACAAGTACTAAGCCCGTGTAAATTGGGCTTATCCCAACCTTCTGGATTTTATTACTCTGTGACTGGAGATGCATAAAGGACATCCAATTCCTTGTTATGCAGTCTCCGCTATCCCTCGGTGACCTCATCTTTCTTTGGCCCATAAATGTTGCGAAGGATCTTAACTCAAATACTCGAAATATTAATAGTGTTTATTTGATTTTTATTATTAAGTTCTTTGATTAATTTTTCTAGACCATAGTTATTTTCCTCCCTTAGAAGAAACTTAACTAATTCTGTGGTGCTAGGGAATTTGAAAATTATTAGTCGCAGTAAGAAGATTTCTCTAACAGTTTATGTTCTGAAGGATCTCCATCCAACACCTATTCTCTCCCAATTTCTTCAAGTTCTCCTTTCCCTTTGGTCTACTAAGTGTTTCCCAATTGTCTGCCCATAACTAACCAAGTTTTTTGCATGTCTTTCGCAATCTTTTAATCACGTGATCTATATATTTAATTTTTTTTTGTTTCAATATAATAAAATTTAAACAAATAAAAATTTTATTAATTTAAATTTAATTTAAACTAAGTCATACGATTTGTCAAGGCTCTGAATAATTTGTGTACAGAAATATTGAATGTTTTTAGTGATATCAGATTTGATATAATGTTATCGGATCTGGCCCTAATCTGAATTAGAAGAAACTTATAAATTGTCTCCTCTTCCAGCCCAATTCATTTATCCAACCATGTTGCATAAGGCATCTAAATATCTTAATTTGGTTAGAACACTTTCAGTTTTTCAAAATTTAAAATAGAGGGAGGGAGAGAGAGAGAGGTTCTAATGATATTTGAATAGTCTATGTATTATTAATATAAGATTTTTTTTTTAAATTATCAATATAAACATACATTTATTTTAAATATTCTCAGATAATACCCCTATTTTAATATTATAAATAAATATTTCCAACTTTTAAAGTATTATAATTACAATCCTATTTCTGGATTTAATACCAACTGCATTTTCAAAATGTTCTATTTTATTTGCATATGATTGATTACATGTGTTAAAATTTAAACACATTCAAATATTATAATTTTTAAATTTATTACATTTTTAATATTATTTATATTATTTTTTATTAGTATCCTATCAAAGAATTTGTTAAAAATTAAAAATAAAAAAAGAAACCTACTTAATAAAAAATTATAATAGAATATAATAATTTGGAATTAAAACAAATTTACAAAAATTACTCAATTTAAAAATTTAAAACATCTCCTTTTTATAATTTGTCTAAAAAATCATATTTTAAATTTTATATAACCAAGAAATCATTTTTTCACTTAAAATATAGTTGTAATTAATACTTGAAACAAAAACAAAATATATAATTTAGTCATTTTAATTGACGTTTTGAAAATATTTTTGTATTCATAAAATATTTTTGTATTCATAAAATATTAAAAATAATACATATATTCTGTTTTTTTAACCTTTCACTTTCAAATAGAAAAAAGAAATATTCAAATATATAGAAAGAATAAATAAAAATTAAGTTAAATATATTATTAATTAAGATTCAAACTAATTGGAATTCTCTTTCAAAACATTACACTTAAATAGTAATATTATCTCAATATTGTATGTAAATATAATTTTATTTATAAATCATTAAAAACTAAAAAACAAATATTCGAAAGATATTAAATATTTGAAAGAAAATTTCCATAAGTTGCATGTTTTACTAGTTTTAAAATTTGATAAAATCTAGAAATCTATAATTTTTATCATATAAAAGATTATTAATTATTATATTCTAATTATATCTCATTTTTAAGCGATTTTACTCATTATTTTAATCTTTAATTTTAATTAACAATTACAAATTTTATAAAATTGTGCTACACTTTGATTGATAAGCTAGTAGACAAAAAAAAAGATTAATAACACATATAATCCCTAGGATTGCCAGTGATTGGTAGTAAATCCGTCACCGTAGTAACCATCATAATCTAAATCATTTTGAATCAGCGAAGCAATAAAAGGAATTAGTCAAGCATCAAATTAGATGTGCCCTCAAAACCCCAACTCCAAATACAACCAACATGCACAGTATTACCACTCAAAGCCATTTGAAATGGGTGAATGGAGGGAGGGTGAGAACTGAGGTGGTGGTTTACCCATTCCTCATACATCGTACAGTTTCACGCTTTGAAAAATTCTAAATTGCTGATCCGGAAATTGAATCCATAATTGGAAATGAAGAAAACCTATTTAGTTATTTGAAGAGAATTCAATTATAAATAAACTACCTGATATTAAAACCATTTTAAAATCATTTTATAGATTTTAGAAATTAGAGGATTAAAAAAAATCTGAAATCTGGAATCAATCTGCAGCAGGGCGATCATCCAAGATACACGAGACGGCGAATTCCCTTTCCTAATTCCCGTGGTCAAAAAACAGATAAGTCGACTTATCTCCTCCCCCTTGAATTATATTAAATTTTAGATTTAAGTTGTTCTATATATTTAGGTGATCCTAAATATAATTAATCTTTTATTATTATGCTAAATTGATTTTAATTAAAATATTGTAAAATTTGATTACAGTTTTTATTTAGCGATCTTTTATACAGTCCACCCAATTTTCAAGGAACGATAGAAGTGAAGAGGTATCTATCGTATTTTTATTAATCACTCTTTTTAGCTCTTCAAGCAAAATTAATAGATATTAAGGATTCATCCCATTCCATTTCATCCCACTTCCGATTTTTCAGGAACAAAAGTTTTCTTTAATTATTTAGGTCTTACAAGCCGTTGTTAGATGTATCAAGCGGATACAATTAGAAATTAAAATAATATTTATTAATTAATTTACAATTTTTTTTTCCATTAAGAGATTTTCGGAAAAAATAAATTAAAATACTAATAAGGAAATTATATATATTATATGTATTATAATTAATATTTTTTTATTGAATTTATTGATTTATAAATTTTCTTAAAAAATTAAATTTTAATTAAGAAGAATGATGAAAACAAGATTAATTATCTTAAGCTCAATAACCAATCGCATTTAAGAGGCTGTGAAGGGAAGTTGAGGTTGGACCGATTATATTCTCCCACGCGAGAGGCATTCCACAAAAATATACACACTTAGATACATATATAGCAGTATATACTATTCATTTAGAAACTTCTATCTTATGAACATATTATCATAATATTTTGATGTTGTTTGTTTTGATAGTGTTAGTGCAGTTGGTAATGCAATTAAAAAAGTAATCTTTCAGTTCGTTATTTATATTTAGATTCCGTTTAAACAAATATCAACTATATATTATACACAGGACAAGACGTCTGAGAATGTTTACATTATTGCTGGAGCCAAAAAATATGGTTATTATTATTTTTTATTTGTAAATAATAAAATAATGTTTTTTTAATAAAATAGCTTATTCTTCCTTTTGATATGTAATTATAAAAAAATTATTTATTACAAACAAAATAAAATTAGGTCTACGTATTATGGTTTTATCTATATATATAAAGGAGAGTGTTTGTATGTATGTATGTATGTAATTTGTTTACTTTTTTGCTGTCATAGAAACAAACAAAAAAGAAATTTCCTACTTAACCGACACTTTACCGGTAATTTAGAATTATGAACATCAAAAAATAAGAAACGATTTCTATGAAATTACATCACAATATTCTTATATATCTCTATGGTAACATAGGCTATAGATTTTATTAATATCTAATTCTAATCAATAACCGCAGAATTTAATTTTTTAAAGTTTATATAGTTCTCCGTGTTGTTCATTCAAGAGCCAGGCGTGGCCCACTGACTGGCGGACTCATTTTACACAATGTATATAACTAGCAATCAAAGAATTATTATAATATTTCACTTTTTATTTTAAATTCTAATATTCAAATATCATTTCAATTAAATAATTTATTCTAAAAAAGTTCTCATTTTAATTAATATAATAAAATATTTAAATCATATTTAACTTAAATTATTTTGTATTTATTCTTTCTATATTTGAATACTTCTTTTATTTTAAGGGAGGGAATTAACTATGATCTAAAAAAATTAATAAATGAACTTAATAATAAAAAATCAAATAAATCCATTAATTTAAATTAATACTATTAATGAATGGATATATTGTAATTTATCTTTAGTTTTATCAATACTTTTATACCGTTAATTTTTATAAATTGTCTCAAGTCTCTAACTTTGCATTTTCTCAAATTTTATTATAATTAAAAATATTCAATAAAAATCAAGCAATGAAATTAAAATATCGAAATGAAATGATCAAGAAATATTATACTCTATTATAACATATACAATACTTATAAACTATAGGCGGAGGAAATATTAGACGATATCATTGCGGGTTCATGCCAAATCGATCAACATTAATTAAGATATTTTCATTATGACAGATATTAAAAAAAACACGAATTCAATATCTCTGTTCACTAATTATTTGTAGACTTTAGTAAAACCTACGCATGACTCAATAGATCCGGATAAACTTTTTCAAATTTTGATCTTAAAATTTATCTTGAAGGTAGTAAAGAAAGAGTAAGATGTGGAAATCAATTGTAAAATATTAGGTGACCCAGACGACTTAAATATAATAGGAGATTCGGCAATTGCAATTACAGATAGCGAGGAAAAATTAATCGAGGTAGGAAAAGAGATGAGGTTTGAAATTAATAATGATAGATAAATATATTTAGAAACAAACAGGAGCAGTATTAACATACAAAATGTAGAATTTGAATATGTAGAAAAATTGAATGTAATCACGAAGGATAATAATATTTGAGAAGAATTTAAATCGAAGTTGCAATCGGGAAACGCCTGTTATCATGCAGTAAAGAGGCTTATCTCATCAAAATTATTATAAAAGGGAAAGAAAATTAAAATATATAAAACAATTATTTTGTCTGTTGTATTTTATGGGTGTGAGAAGACATGGTCTATGATCTTAGGAGATGAGAGTGGATTCAGAAAATTTGAAAATAGGATTCTTCCCAGCATTTATGGGCCAAAGATGAGGATACCAGGGAATGACGTAAGAGAGATGGAACAGAGGCTCAGGATAAGGACACTTGGAGATATGTGGTTGTAGCTGCCAAGAACTTTCGAGTACATAGATATAACATATTCAATAATAATATATATAATTAATTTACTGATTAAATTAAAATATATTTTAAATAATCACACAATAAGAAATGAATGTTTTATGTTATACATTGATTGAAACAAAATGGATGAAAACCTTTTACTACTTTCAACCAAATACTATGTACCACTCGGGGTACAGGGGGCGGAGCCCCCGTCTAGATGTGAAGAGCGACGAAGGAGCTCTGAGCAGCTAGTTTATAAATAAATAAAGAAAATAATCAAATTTATGCAAATAATATATTATTAATTTTAATATTAAAGGAAAGTTTGATCATTCTATAATCATATAAATAAATACACAAAATTAACACAATTTTTATCTTCTTCTAATTATACTTTTCTGGATTATGAATGAGATTGAACCAATTTCTCAACACATTTTTATCCACTCTAACAAAAGTGCTCCAACTCTAAAATATACGTTTTCAATGCATCAACCGCTTCTTTTGGTTAATTGCTTCTTTTTTTTGGGATCATTCATCCATATCCATGATATCTTTGTACCAATCAACACGAGCCATTTTTTGAACATTTGTCAGATTATCTGGGATCTTACACGAACATTTATGAATCCAAAAAAACTCTCAAAAATTGATAAGTATGTAGTTAAAAAATGAACAATTATTTATATAAAAGCCATAATCATTCATTCATTCTGTATCCACATAAGTTGCGCCCAACGACACTAGGAGGCGGAAGTGTCTTTCAAGTGCCTCTTAAAAAAACAATTCTATAAATGGTAATTTGATTTTTATGTGTTTTAAAAAAATGTTGATTGAATACTAGATTTCGTATTGTGTATATATATGCCTATATTTCATTCTTTTAATCCAATTTCAACAAATACAAATACCAACTTTCATAGAAATATTTAACAATTCAAACAACGGCGCACTCTAACGGACTCTTAACTCAAAAATTATATAAAAGAATTGTGATAATTATATATTTCATATTTTAAATTATTTCATAAATTACATTTTTTCAAAACAAACTCCTTAAATTTTCATAAAGAGCGAGCGCCCCACAGATAAAAAGTTTAACAGTTGTTGTCACAGGAGTAAAGTCAAGTTATCTAAACAGACAAATGTAAATGGCATGATTTTGGAATATCCACTGTTTTTACGCAATTTATTGTCAAATTCATTGAATCGAAATTATAAAAATTTTAGAGAAAATATAAGAGCTTATAACAAAGTTGTGTTTTATTCGTGTCGATGAATGTAAAACTGGTTGAGACTCCAGGAAATGGTCCTTACGTTTTTAAAGTTCTTGTTTAAGTATATCACACAACTTTACATTGAATTGAATGAACAACACGGAGAATTATATAAACTTTAAAAAATTAATTTCTGCGGTTATTGATTAGATATTAATAAAATTTATAGCCTATGTTACTATAGAGGTATATAAGAATATTGTGATGTAATTTCATAGAAATCGGTTCAGCCAATTTTGAGTCTATAAAGTAGTTATTTTCCGGATAGACAGACAGGCAGACAGACATGAAAAATTCTAAAGTCACTTTTGGATTCTAGAGGTCATGAAACGCGAAGATATGCAAAAAATTTTAAATTCTGAGCAATGTGCAGACAAAAACCTTTTTTTATATATATAGAAGATTATTTTTTTAATGGAATACTTTTTTTTAATATAAGGAAATTTTGTTTTGGAAAATTGATATGTTTACTAAAAGACATACAAAAATCTCACGGAAATAAATATTTACATATTGACAATCTATAAAATATTATGCAAAAAATGTATTCACATTAATTAATTTATTAATTTCAGAAGAAAAATTACATTATATTACATCTCACATTAAAATAATAGTTTCTATTTAATTTAATAATTATGTAAGGAATATCAATAGTTTATCTTTATGTAAATAATATTATTAATAATGCTGACAAAATATGAAAATCGATTTCCATATTTTTTAATCCTTTAATTTAGATAAATATATTGAAAACAATTAACAATAAATAATAGTCAATTAATAGAAAAAATAATAACGATTGGAATATTAATTACACATTACGATGAAATTAATATATATATATATATATATATATATAGAGAGAGAGAGAGATAGAAGGGGTTATAGAAATAAATATGAATGTATGAGAGTGGAAAATCAAATAGCGCCTATCATTTAGAAAAATATATAATAATAATGAATCACAAAATAACATATTTATTTATTTATTTCAAAATTCGGTTTTACTTTGTTTATAATTGAATTATTTTGTTTTTTACTTTTAATAATCAATACATGTTTGTTTGACTAATTAATTGCCACATTCAAACCCCATTTCACTCATAAAAATACGTTTTTTATTTATTTATTATAATAATAAAAATATTAAAGTTATTATTAAGAAATAAAATTATGATATTTCCGACATATAAACTTCAAAGTGTCCAATTAACTATTGTGTTAGAATTAAATGATAATTTTATGATATTTATACGAAAAATCAATCATTACCTAATTCTCTTAAAAATACACTAGCAATATTGTTTAGTTTAGAGTATTAAGAGTATAAATCGGGCCAAATTATAGAATTGGATTTCAAACATGAAAATAAAAAAAAATGTTCCTATCCAATATTCATCTGTTTTGAATTTACTTTAGTATTCAACATTCAGTTGAATCTGAATTTTAATTTATTAGAAATTATTTTTCATATGGGATGATGTAGAAGACTTGTAGACAATGTAAAAGCAACAACTATCAACATCAAATTAATTTCGAAAGTATTCAAATAAGACTTTGATTAGTGAAATTCTAATAAATGTATGAAATTAGTACATTTGTAGTTAGTCAATAAACGTTAAACAAGTTGAAATCATAGAAAACAAATGTTATGTTATAAATTATTTTCTACAAATGAGGTTTAGTCCGATCTTCTCGACACAAATCCGTATGAAATTTATTATTTTTTTAATATATAATATTATTATTAATTTTATTTATATATTTATCTATTTTATTTAGAAAATAAATTTTATTTTATCATTTTTTTTTCTTATAAATTTATTAGCCTTCTAACATCTTAAAAGACAATTTTTGTCTTAACTCTAAATCATTAAATGAATTATTTCCTTTTTATTGATAAGAATATTATCAAATGCGGATGCGTTATCTTTCACTTAAGCATAGTATAATTTAGATTTTGATAAAATGCACTGTCTATCTAAAGAAAAAATTTAATATTATACTAACTTGAATGGCAATTTATAAAAATCTGGAGTGTCTCCACTCGACTATATCGCAAATTTGAATTGGATTAAATAACATATATTAATTTAAATTAAATTAAATTAATTAAATTATAAATTAAAATTAATAAATAATATTTATTGAACCAGCGCATGTTTGGCTCTTTTTGATGGCACCACGTCACGTGTTGGCGCGTGAGATTTGCAGTGTTAAAAAATTAATTATAGTACTTTCAGCTATTCAATCAAGCTGAAATTCTATATATAGCAGTTTTATACAATTATTAATCGTGTGAAAAATTATCAAACATATATCTTTATTTTTACGGTCACTTTAGAAGAAAAAAAATCAAAACGTTGTAGGTAATGACCCTCTTCCGGTTGAGCTACATTTCTTAAAAGTTGATAGAAAACTACAAATTTTGAATAATGTCCATGCACCAAATTTCATCATTCTAGCTCAAACCGTTTTTGCGTAATCTTGGTTACATATATACACACACACATACACACACACACAGACATTTTTGTCAACCTTAGTGAAAATGATTTAGGAACCTTCAAAACGTATAAAAACATCAAAATCTCAACATCGAAAATTTTAATGATCGCAATACTATCTCTGACGAGATAGTAAAAATGTTCATTTTATTGAAATCCTTGAAGAAGAATATAATGAAATTATTAAATACAAACAATATAAAAGACCATGAATGAAATATATTAAATGATTATTTCACTTATTAATTTGTTTAAAAATGTATCGTATTTGTTTTTACTCTTCTGCTATTAAAAGGAATTCCAAAAAGAAGCAATCTACATTTAATGAGGTAATCTACTCTAAAATATTATATTTTATTTATATAAATGTACATATTGTGTAAAAATAATTCATTTATATTTTGTATTATATACATGTTATATTTCAAACGTCATATAAAATTTATAAAATCTTTAATTAGAAAGAGTTCTTAAAAGGGCATAATTTTAATATTTAATTGATATACAAAACAATTTAACACATATAAGTACGGAAGACTCATTATTTATTTTATATGTTGGTTTTAAGAGATAGATGAAAAAATTTAAAATTAAGAAGTGGAATGCCTAAAATGTAAAATCCTTTCATCTAGAATACGATCTTTATCAAGAGAGAGATACATTGGAGTATACGCTTTACTAGTAAGTAAATGGCAAAATCATTTCGAAATGCTTTTGATGTTAAGAGCGACAATTTAATGGATTAATAATTATATTACATAATTATTGAGATATATAGTTTGAGAATATTACAGAGTATAATGCATAAAGAAGAGGGTAACTCAACACACACGTTTTGACATTATCAAGAGAATTTCTGTCTCTCATCTACTAAAAAAGGAACAAAAAGTGAGACAAGAAGATATTTTCACCTTTAAGACGTAAATCATCGATGCTTATATCGTCTCGACCTCATTTCATTTATTTTCCACGAGTGATTGATTGAAAGAGGTTATTTTCTTGGCCGATGGGTGCAAGATGAGAGGAGAAAGTTAAGGTGGGGTCACACCTCGTTGGAAGGGTTGTTTTGTGACGCCCCCTCTCCATTTCATTCCCTACCCAGCTTTCTATAAAAGACCTCTTCCCGTTCCCCATTTTCAAAGTTTGATGTAGTATGAGTTCCTATCTGACTCGAACTGTGACCTAAAACCTCTGACCCTTGAAAGACCCTTAATTTTCTGATATAGGTTATATAAAGAGAGATGAGGGGTTACGCTTTAGAGGTTGGCGGTGGGGGGTGGGGGGTGGGGCAAGGGCTTGAACTTTAAGTTTTCTAATAAATGATATTACTATTAAAGTTGGATTATATTCTTCCTTGTTCAATTTTTGGTTGGTCAGATTAATTTTGAAATCTTATTACAATTTAATTATAATTCAACGAAAAATATCACTTATTACTTTAGAAACTGTTTCATTTATTATAGATGAATATAAATTACTGTTTCCCGAGGGGAGGTGAGGGAAACTTCTTATGTATATATAATAATAATACTGTAAACGTTCTTATAATATATGTACAATAAAAAAAGCCCCTTCCTTATATTCACTTCTGTTTATATTAAACAAATTTTACAATTTTAAAATAGTATTTATAATTCTTGAACGATTTGGAAACTTCCCTATTTTACCGACCATTAAAGAAATATTAAAACAGTTATTTTATATAGCTTCACCAATCTTAAATCTTTCTATTCTTAACTGGGTCAAAAGAACTATTTTATTATAATAAAAAATGAAAATAATAAAGAGGATAAATTTATTACGTTTACTTATGAAATTTGTCACTATAAAAGCTAATACATATTTTATCTCTTGTTCTTTTATAAATAAATTTCCTTTGTTTCAGTTTTTCAGAAGATTGAACATTTTTTGATCAGAATATTATATTTGACACCAGTAAATAATAAAATATGGGCTATGATTTATTAGAAATAAAAAACATTTTCTTAAAATTTTTCCTTAAGTCCAGATAAATTTATAAACGATAATTTAAAAATTTAATTTAAATTAAAATTAAAATATAATCTTCAAATTAGGTTAAAAATATTTGTAATATTTTATTAATGCCAAAGTTAAAAAATTTTTAAAGTTAGTATAGTAGTTGGTAAGATTTATATTTTGCAAATAAAAAATTTCGACTATTTCCGGCTTTTAATATTACCTATATCAGTGGTTCTTAAACTGTGGTCCGCGGACCCCTGGGGGTCCGCGAAGCCTTTACTGGGGGTCCGCGGTCCTCGGAAAAAAATCATCGTAAAAATATATACATATATAAATATTTAAAGTTCATTGTTTAACTATATCCTCCTAGAGAATTACGGCTATAATTTAATACTATTAATAATACTATTTTATTTTATTAAATTGATAATTATGTCAATTAATTTTTTGTGAATAAATAAACATATATAAAAAACTATATATAAAATTTGAATTTTCATCCATTCATTCATTTAAAATCATTTTTCGATTGTTCCTTTAAAATAACCCCTCTTAGGGGCTCGGAAGGGGAGGCATATAAGGGAATTTTCTTTCACTTTGTTATTGGGGAAAACCAGGGGAGGGGACAGTCTTACCCGGAAAAACCCAAATTGTCAGCGTCCACTCTGGGGTTTTAAACAGTTTTAAAGCAAATGTTAATTATAAGTTCATTTCTCAACGAGTTGTATCTTTAAATTATTTTTATTAATGTTAATTATAAGTTCATTTCTCAACGAGTTGTATCTTTAAATTATTTTTATTAATTTAATTAATTATAATTAAATTATAGCTAATAATAGTTTATTATAGCTAATAATTTTTTTTAATTTTTAGTGTAATTTGCATGATCATTATTTTATAAAAACACTAAACACATTTTGCAATTTCCCAGAAAGGCTGTTTTTGAGAGTAAGTATAAGTTAGTTTTATGAATAAAAAATATTTATTTTAATAATATTTTAGAATCAAATTACGAAATTAATAATATTTTAGAATCAAATTACGAAATTATTATATTTATATTATTGTAGTTCAATGTTAATAAATTACTCCATAAAATGGATCGTTGGCTACAAACTGGTTCAACACAGAAACGGAAAGAATCAGATGATGAGGCATCAACAGCAAACTCTACCAAGAAACGCAAAACTAGAAAATATTCGGATGATTATTTATCATTTGGATTTACTTATATTTGCAACAATGATGTGGAAAGACCAGTCTGCGTTCTATGTCAGGAAAGTTTATCCAATGAAAGTATGAAACCTGCTAATCTCAGACGTCATTTACAAACAAAGCACAGCGAGCATGTTAGTAAGTCTATCGAATTTTTTAAAATGAAAAAAGAAGAACTTAATTCAAGTCAGAAATTGATGGTAAAGACGGGATCTGGTGGTATGAGTAAGAAAGCAGTAATGGCATCATATGAAGTAGCTCTACTTATTGCTAAAGCAGGAAAGCCGCATAATATAGCAGAGCAATTAATTCTTCCTGCTACAAAAGTAATTACAAATATAATGTTAGGAACTAAAGCAGCAAACGATATAAATTTGATTTCATTATCAAATGATACGGTTAAGAATAGGATTGAAGACATGTCATGTAATATAAAAGAAGAATTAATATCGAGAGTGCGCAAAAGTCACTATTACTCATTACAATTGGATGAAAGTACTGATGTCACTAATAATGCCAATTTGTTAGCTTTCATTAGATATGAGTTTGAAAATCAAATACAAGAAGATGTATTGTTTTGTGATTCACTACCTTCACGAACGACAGCTAATGACATATTTAACAGTTTGAATAATTTTATAACCGAAAATGAAATAGAGTGGCCAAAATGTGTTGGAATTTGCACTGATGGTGCTCGTGCAATGTCAGGTACAAGAACTGGATTGATTGCTCTTATTAAAAATGTTGCGCCTCAGGTTGTTTGGAATCATTGCTGCATTCACAGAGAATCATTAGCAGCCAAAAATATGTCACCAGATTTGAAAAGAACATTAGACGAAGTAGTTAAAATTGTCAATTTCATTAAGGCTCGTCCACTTAATTCCAGAGTTTTTAAAATTTTGTGTGAGGAAATGGGTAGTCAACATACACATTTATTATTACATACAGATGTACGTTGGTTGTCCCGCGGGAAAGTACTCATTCGCCTTTTTGAGCTTCGAGATGAAATACGATTGTTTTTAATAGATGCGCATTTTGAACTGACCGAATGTTTCAATGATTTTATCTGGTTAGCTAAGGTGGCTTACTTGACTGATATTTTTACAAAATTGAACGAACTTAATTTGAGCCTGCAAGGTACTGTTGTAAATATATTTAAAGTTGAAGATAAAATAGAAGCAATGATTAAAAAAATCGACTTGTGGTCGAAACGCATCCAGAACGGTGTATATGAGTCTTTTCCAACTCTCAATGATTTCATAGAAAGCTCCAGTGAAAAATTGCTTAATCAAACGCGTCAATTATTTGTTGAACATTTAATTACTTTGAAAAGCAACTTCAGGAAGTATTTTTCTACTCCTGATCCTTGCAATAACTGGATCAGAGATCCATTTAATATGGAAATTACAAATGCTAAACATTTATCTGCACCTGAACAAGATATTCTCGTGGAATTATCATGTGATACAACTTATAAACTAAAATTTAACAAAACTGAATTGAGCAACTTTTGGTTACTTCTCAGGTCAGATTATCCTGCGCTTGCAAATAAAGCACTTCAACACTTGATTCCATTCTGCACAACATATTTATGCGAACAAGCTTTTTCGGTACTATTTTATATTAAGTCTAAATATAGAAACAAATTAAATGTAGAGCCGGATCTTAGATTAAAAGTTTCCAATATTAAGCCAGATATTGAGATTCTTGTTTCAAGAAAACAACTGCATACATCTCATTAAATATGTAAGTTATATTTAATGAGATAGATGCAGTTATTTTTTAAAATATTTCTTATTTAATATTTTCTGAAAAAAATTATAAAATATTTATATGAATTTAATGTAAGTACCCATTATAATTTGTGAGATTTGTTGCTATGACAATGTTTGTATTTTCTTTCTTCAATATTATAATTTCTAATAAAATGTGTTCTACAATATGCAAAAAAATCGTTATTCACCAATCACTGTTAGAAATATTCATCATATATCCTTGTCCTTATGAGATCGTAAGCCAGAAATTAATTAATAAAATGACGTAAAGTACCTAAAGTTGTGATGGGGGTCCGTCAAAAAAAATTTTTTCAAGTGGGGGTCCGTGGAGTACATAAGTTTAAGAACCTATGACCTATATACTCGTACCTTGGTACGAGAACTGGTCGCATAGAAAAATAGTACCGGGGCCCCGAGCCTCGGCTCGGTAATTAAGTTAAAAAAAATGATTCATTATTATTGGGTTTGGCTGATAATATTAATACCTGGGACACCGAGCTCTCGCTCGACCCTTTAAAAAATATTGATATACAATTCTTTAATTATTTATTACAATTATTAAATGTTGCATCATTGCATAAATAATTAAAAAATTGTAAAATTTTTAAAGTATATAAATATAAATTGTATAAATTTGTTAAAGGGTCAAGTGATATTTCGGTGTCCCAGATATATATTTTATATCAACAGGCCTACTTTTCTGTTTGTATGTTATTATTTGAATGGCGATTTGGTGAATCAGGTATTAATATTATCAGCCAAACCCGATAATAAGAATTATTTTTTTTTATTGACCGAGTGGTGGCTGGGTGAACCAGGTATTATTATTGAGGACCCCAGTTCAATTCATTTTAATCAGATTGATGCAATGATGCAACCTTTAATAATTGTAATAAATAATTAAAGAATTGTATATCAATATTTTTTAAAGGGTCGAGCGAGTGCTCGGTGTCCCAGGTATTAATATTACCAGCCAAACCCAATAATAATGAATCATTTTTTTAACTTAATTACCGAGCCGAGGCTCGGGGTCCCGGTACTATATATATATATACAATTTTAGCTAGCATAATAAGATTAGATATTAGTTTGAATAGTATTTTAATATTTATAAAATACACAGTCATACAAAATAGAAATATTATATTTCAATTTCATAAAAGTAATAAATAGTTTAGATCTAAAATTAATTAATTTAGAATTAGATGGACATACATGTCTAACAAATGTCGTACTTGTCAATAATGTGACCAAGTTCGGTTTGCCTGCAGTGCGGGTCGTCCCCTGTCGATCTATCAAATCACCCCAACTCCCTTCCTCTTCCATTCTCACTTCTTCTCACCCTCTGGCAAGTGTGCACTTCAACCAACCTATCCCACTGGTTCATTGGAACTTTATACGTCGCGTGTATCCTTAGGGGAATTGCCAAAAAGGGTTAGTGACATCCAATTTTTGTCTTGTCTACGTCTACTTAGTCCCTAAAATTAACAAAAGAGTTATCCTGAACAGTCCATGTTGTTTTCTAATTTAGTTTTCAACTATATTACATATAGGATTCATGTCGAATATACTAAGTTTGTTCAAAAGAAAAGGTGAATTTGGAATTATTTCGAAAAGTATTTATTTATTCATCAATATCCATTTTGTCCCCTTCAAAGTAATTTCCCTCCGATATAATGCAGTTTTTCCAACGCCTCTTTCAATCATCGAAGCACTTCTGAAATGCACTTTTCGGTATGGCCATCAACTCGTTCTTCGATTCTGACTTTACCTCATCAATTGTGGCAAATCGCTTTCCTTTCATTGATCTCTTCAGTTTTGGGAATAGGGAAAAGACAAATCTGTGGTTGAAATATGATCACGATGTTGTTTTTGACCAAAAAATCACGATCAAGCAATGATGTGTGAGCTGATGCATTAACGTGATGCAGAATCTATGATTTGTTTTTCCACAATTCCGATCGTTCGAGTCCTATTCCTTCACGCAAACGTTGCATAACTTCCTTGTAATATTCTTTATTAACAGTACGACTTGTTGGCAAGAACTCATGATCCACCACGCCATTGTAATCGAAGAAAACAGTGAGCAAAACCTTAACATTTGATCGAACTTGGTGTGCGTCATCAACATCTTCTCCGCCAGCTTGTACCACTTATAAACATATTTTTTTTGAGATAAAGTAGACTCGCCGAATGCCACAGTCAACATTTTAAGTGCGTTGGATCACTTTATTCCATTTTTAACGAAAAAGTTAATACAGATTCTTTGATCAAAATTCAAAATTCACCTTTTCTTTTGAACATACCTCTTAACATATACTATATAATATTATAATTATTTATTTACTTACATATATGTGTTATATTCTAAAAACTGTTTTTTCTTTAACTTTCTAATATTTTTTACATTATAAAATAAGTTTCTCTTCTAACAAAATAACTTACTAGATGTAAGGGATGTTGCGGAATAGTCTTTTTTATTTTTGTAAATTTTAATATTTCTTATTTTAAGAATAAAACTGTTATTTAAGTTATAAATACCTAATACCTAATAACACTAATAATAATGTCAAAATAGATATTAGCGATTGAGATTTGTCAAAAACTCGAATTGTGTGTCATATCCCACGGTTTCACTTTATATTAATTTATTATAATCTATAAATTAAAACATTAACATTAAAAATTAAGTTTTATCTTCACAAATAATTTAATTTAAACTATTATTTTATAAGAAAACAATAATAAATAACTATATATTTTTTCTGGTTAGAAAGTTGATCCAATATATTAATGAATATTTGATATATGATCAGAGAAATCTCTTAACGTAATCAAAATCTCATTTTAATTTGATTAAATATGTATTTATTTGTAAATAATCTACTCTTTCTACTATTTACAAATAATTGGTTATTGAATTCAATCAACTTACCGTTTTGTTTTTTTCTTCAATGAATATTTGAAAGATTTCAATAGGATTTTAATAGACAATGATCCTATAAAAAAATCAAAACAAGAAAAAACATAAAAATAAAATAAATAAAGATAACCTAAATGTTTCGAAAATATTGGTTTTATTTTATTTTTATTTATTTGTTAAAATAGACAGACTTTTTTAATAAACATAGATTGTTAAATTGAATACTAAATAAATTGATATAAATAACTGTCTAGGATAAACGAAAGAAAAAAGTGAAAGATCACAATATTATTTAGGTGAAATATTGAACTAATTAACGAATCAGGTGTTTTATGATCAGTAGATTTGATTTTCTTGATCGGTGGTGCTACATTATATCAAGGAGCTTTCCAATTTTGATCCGGGAGGCTAGGTTGACTCCGTCCCCTAGAACCCCGCTAGAGAAAATCCTTTTGCAGCTGTGGGTTAACACTGTTAACCAACAACCTTTCTAGACGTCTTATTTACCAATTTTATATGAATACAATTCTTTAAAAAAATGAATTTGTATTTATTTTAGTAGTTAATAATTATATAGATATATCACAGATTGTCGAGCAAGAGATTTGTTGTTGACTATAATATTATCATCTCAATCTTATTATTAGCTTATTATTTGGTTTAATATTTTAAGTTTTTTTATAAAGTGGCACAGCATGTTAAAAAGAAACATTGTAAAAACTTTTTTAATAAGATGACCTGTGGCCAGGCGCAGAACCGACCGACGGTTTCAAATAAATTAATTTCCAACTACAGAAACAATTTCAAATAATTTAAATGTATCTATTAATGCAATAAAAAACATATGGATATAACATAAATATATCTTTAATTTTATTTTATTTTATTTATAATATATAAGTAAGACCACGCTGTGACTCATGAATGGCTGGATGACGTCATATAATTTTAAATTAAAAAAAAAACTAATGAAGATGATTTTCCCGAGGATAAAACCAATACAAAGTGCATGATTTGTTTGAAATTGTTTCTGTAGCTGGAAATTAATTTATTTGAAACCGTCGGTCGGTTCTGCGCCTGGTTTTAATTTTGTTTTTATTTATTATTATAAAAATGGTTCTTTTGACCCAGTTAGAACTAAGTAAAATATAAGATTGAATAATAATAATAATAATAAAGAAAACTAATATAATTTTCAAGCGTTAAATAAATGTTACAAAAAGAATTCTAATTAAAAGAAATATAATTGAATTCTTTAAAACTTTTTTCTTTTTAAATTTAATTAAAAAATTCAATTCAATTGTACTAGCTTAAAAGTAACTGGTTAATCCGTTCGCCTATTAAACTATTTAAGTTATTATGAAGGGATTTATAGTCTTAAGAATTTGTTTAAATTCATTGAGAAAAGAGGTGATAAAATTTTAAATAATTTAACTTGATATTTTTTGGTAATACTTTTTTAGATTATTCTTTAAATCAGAGATTCTCAACCTACCTTATAAGCTGACCGTGGAAGCTACTATACAGTTAATTTTATTGGTACCTGAACTTTTTGATGGAATTTACTGTGGTACCAACATCTATAAATAAATATATAAATTTATATATATTATATATATAAAAAATATTTAAATTAATAAATAGTTTTTGAAATTAAACTTTTTTACAGTGTTTTATATAACTTGCTTGGTTGTCAGTATGGTTCAAATCTAGTAACTCATTTTTAACACAGTTGCAGTTGACCAATCGAACTAAAACTTTGCACACTTTTCAGATTTGGATAACAAAACATGAATATGAAATAAAGTTTTTATTTTCTTGATTAATTAATTAATAATTTAATTAATAAATTTTAACCCATCATTAAATATCATTAATATAATCTCAAAGTATATTCAAATAAAACTTAAAACCTTAAAAATTTATTTACTAAAAAATTAAAAATAAAATAAATAATTAAAAAAAAATTAAGTTACAGTGTTTTATTTATAAATGCACTAAAAACTAGAAAATAATTTTTCTCTTAGCCTCCATAAGTATATTCTTCTTCATAATGGGGTTGTACAATGGTCCGCCTACTTAGCACTTCAACAACAATGGTCTAGATACTTTGAATAAAGAGCCTAATTAAAATGAATTAGTTAATTAATTTTCTAGGGATCTCTCAAATAAAACGCTTGCATTTAAATTAAAAATGGTGATAAAATTAAAAATTAACTGAAAATAGTGTCGAATAGAAAATAGACGATATTACTTGGATTAATTTTTAAGATAATTAAAAATTTAATTTTATCAAATAAATATCTAATCTTATTTTCAGGTAATTTTATATATTTTTTAATATTATTGTTATAGTTGTAATTTTTTTAAAGTAATTTCTATTTATTTTAATTTTTATAATTAACCTAAATATCATTTAATATTTTTAAATTTATTAATTTAATTAAATATATTTGTTTAAATTTTTTTTTCATAATATCAATTAATTTGAATTTCTATTTAATCATTTTATTTGAATTTTTCTATTAATAATTGTTTTTTTTTTTTATTTTTTAGATAATGCCTCTTTAAACATTTCATATAATGAAATTTAATTTCACATTTCACAAATTATGTTGCCTATAATTAAATTTTGAATCACACTCTGGCATTTCCAACTATTTTTGTTTGCGAGTATACATGTATATATCGATATCGATATAGATATAGACTGTATACTGTTGGTTGGTAATGGGTTGGTAAGGGGTTGTAAGGGGCGACTGGTGGCGGTTATTCGAACTGTGTCAGTCCCTTTGCTTCATTCGCCATCCATCGGCCGGGTGGATCGGATCAACTTCAACCAACCAACCGGCTTCCCACCAACAAGTAACTCAATCGCTCTTGCTCATTTTTTCATTGGGTTTCTGTCTCTTTCTGCCAGTACCCGAGCCTAACCTAACGTGAGTGGTGTTCCACGTCCTATGTACAAAAGGTCTTATCGATTGCCCTAAACCATTGCGCACGCATAACAACCCACCTTACGCACCTATTACCTACTTTTCAACATAGAGACAAAAAGCTATCATTAAATCTACGGGCACGGTGTCAATGGCACACAATGCACCCCTTCCTTTTTTTTTTATTTTTTTCATTTGCTAATATTTCTTTCTTCTTGCATACATATGAAATTAATATCATTTTTTTTAATAAATATAACAATTATCACTGATACTTTAACCAAAAAGAAAAGACAATTTAAACTAAAAAAATATTTTAATTATTAATCATTGACATTGATTGATATGATCATATAATAACGTACATAATATAATATATGTATAATATTTTTAAATATAATTAAATTAATTAATATAATAATTATAATATATTCAAATGCATGTATCGCATGCTTTTTGGGATGAAAACTAATTTTCAATTTTTTTTCCCTTACATTTCTAAAAACTAGATTAAAGAGGTTCGTTTCTCCCTGGACCTACTCTTCATGTTAAATATTTAAATTATGGAAAAGTTTTAATTCTCAATTTTTTTTTTTCTCTCAATCCAAATTAAAATTTTTAATAAAAGTTTTCTTTTGTATCTTCACACAATAAATTCTCAATATTGACATAAAATTAAAATAAAATTTCAGCTTTGTTAAAAAAAATTACCAGGATTAAAATTATTGAATGAGAGGTCAATAAATATTTTAGGAATGAATATTATATATATATATATATATTAATATATAGATATTAATTTATAGTATATATGGAATATACTCTCTCAGACATTATTGTATAAGTATATAGCTGTTCTATATTCTATTAATTCAGTTTTATTGAATTTGTATATAAATTGATAATTAGTTTATTTATTTATTAAAAAGTAATATATTTATTGATTTATTAGAAAGAATTGAAATCAAATTATTTTCATGAATAAAGCTTGGTGCGAGAATTTTTATTTGGCGATATAAATAAATTATGTTCGTTCGTTAGAACTGTTTATTTATATAATATATGATAACGTAAATCAATGTACGTTCCATGCAAAATACATAAAATTTATTTATTATGATTTGTGAAATAATGATAAATATATATATATATATATATATATGATTGAATCTTAAAATATTAGATTTTTCTAAATCCACCTTCATAACTAATAAAGTATATTTATTTGCATAGTTGTATAGTCTTGTAAAGTTTAAATGAAATTAAAAGAAAATTGTTATATTTTACCTATCAGCTTTCCAGTTAATTATCCAATAACTAAACATATTACATTAAATAAAATTATTAAAAATTGATAAATTAATTATCATTTAAAAATGCATATATTAACTACAAGATGGATATAATGTAATAATATAATATTACACCAAATAATGTATCTTCCTTGAATTAGTATTTTTATTAATAATAGAAGATGTACTATATTATGCTATGATATGTAAAAAACAGATTGGTTATTCGATTAACTATTGATTTGTCTATTAATAATCCTATGCAAATTACTTTACAAGGTTAAAGAAGGAAAGAGGAATATTTTAAAAAGGTTTATAAAAAGTCTGCGTTATTAATGTCGATCGTTAGTATTAAGTAAAAAAAAGATTATATTGGTAGATATAAAAGTTTTGCTACAGGGGATTTCCACTCGATGAACTTTCTATTTATTTATTAACATTTTAGAAAAATAATTAAATAGACATTATGCAACGATTTTTAGACAACCAACGAATAGCTAATTAACTGTTTATGGTTAATTATTTGCATAGTTTCAGAGTAATAAATGGATTAATTAAAATTAAAATTTCACACATAATTATATTTTATTATAAAACTCATTTTCTTTCATACTTCTAAAGAAAAAACTAACCGACTTAACTACAGTTACATCTCTTTCTATAATATATCTTTTATTTAAACATAATCGTATTTATGAATATCCATTATCGTATTAAATTTTTTTTAATCGACATTTTATATTTGAAATAGAGGAAAATCAATAAAGGGCAACATAACTTACTATAAATTATTAAAAAAGGGGAAATTAATTGAAACAACATCAAGTATCGTGATATATAATAATCAGCTATTAAAAATAGGAAGATGAATATCAAATGGAGTGGCTGTAAAGTTGAGGTGTTTAAGACCACGCACTCATAATATTATTCTACTCATACAATACATACAAAGGTGTTCGATAGTAATAAATCTAGGAAAATCAAAACGAGAATTATGTTTAGTCTCACTCATTATATCGTAGATTATCTACTAAAATAAAATAATAAAATATACCTAATATCTAAAACATAGATGTACAATAACAAATATTTATATAATAAATAATTACAAAAAATTCAGAAAAGTATTTAGTTAATAATTCATTATAATCAGTTACTTAATTTGTACTGTTTAATTTTATATAGATAAGAGAAATAAATAGAATTATAAGAGTGCAATTTGAAAAAAATTTCGAAAAATTAATATAATATTTAGAATTGGGAATATTTAGAATGATTCAGAGAATTTTAAATCAATGAAAATTGATTATCCACATTTTCGTTTATTTATTGTAACAATTTTACTTTTTATTTATTTTTTTTTTCATTGTCCAAAAAAAAATCTGTCAACATTTATAGTTCGAAATTTATAGATACTACTATTCAAAGGTTTACATTTTTTAAAATTCTAAAATTTCATTAAATATAATATTATATGGATTATTAGTATCGTTTATATGTATATATATATATATATATAGAGCATTTAGATTAATTTAATTTTTAAATTTAAACTGAATAAAATTTCTTTAGAAAAAATATACGCATATATATATATATATATATATATATACATAAATATATATGTATATTTATATATAAGAATCTTTTCTGGAGATGTTTTTATTGGATTTAACAACATTCAATATTTTCGATAAGGCAACTCCTTGCTATAAGCCATTTCATATTGTGATCCTCAGGCGAACATTGGATATGATTGAAAAAATTTCAAATATAGAATCTACCTTTTGATATATATATATATATATATGTATGTGTGTATGTATGATATACTTAATGACAGCTTTTCAGTACACTAAATATACTTTGTTTAATATACATTAAATGTTTAACTATGTATATACACTTCAAAGCTTTTTGTAATGTTTTCTAAAAATCAAATACAATTATGGTTGAATATAAACCTTTAATTCAATGAACAATTGAAATTCTAAATTCAATTTTGTTAATAATGGTACAAAAATGAGAATGAAAATCGATCTGATGAAAAAAACCATATTTATTTAATATTTTATGATGGAAAAATTACTTTAATTGCACTCAATAAAAATTAATTATTCTTATGGATAAAAAGTCCCCTGGGTTTGTTCCAATTTTTAATAAAAAGCTTAAAATACACTTTGTTTTTGTACTCTTATTAATAATTTCTCTCTCTATCTCTCTTATTCTATGCTTTTCACTCTATTAACAAAGAAATATTAATTTTTTAAAAGATTCATATTTACTTTTAAATAAACAAAAAGATAATGAAAAACTTCTTAAAAGATAAAGAAAAAATTCAAGTTTTTTTTTTTAACTTTTTTCATAGTTTTGCATCTTTGTTCTTATTTTTTATTTATTTATTTATTTTTTATCCTTTAGGGAATTTTCTTTTTAAGTCAAGCTTTGTGAATAATAAACTACTTTCGATCAAATATTAATATAACTTCACAATGAAAAATTCATGTTTGCTATTTGACTTTGAAATATATTGTTTTATGTTATTGTTTCTTCTTGTTGATTTTTTCTTATTTTTATTAACTCTTTAAAACTTATTTTTTCTTTTACTACTTTTTTTAATTATATTTTTACTTATTTTTCTATAAATATTTACATTTATTCTATGTGCATGAGAATGTATTTTTATGAAGTCTCAAAAATTGATATCTATTGTCTTTTTGAATTTAGTTTATGATTCCATTAAGACCAATTATTGAATTGCTTTTATATATTTCTATATTCCACTATATTTTAATATTCAGGATAATAAAGACTAATATAAAATCGCGTAGAAGTGAATAAAGAATATGGATAAAAATCTAGAATTTATCTAATTAAATAGAAAACTGATTTATTTAATCATGTATTTTCTAATCAATTCTTGAATATTTAAATATGTCATCTTTCTCAAGATATAATATTTTAATTCACTATAATTATATATGAAAATTAATAAGGAGCAGCGTGTGATATTAAACTAGTTTTATATTTTAAGTACACCGTCATATTGACAAATCACATTTCAAATATAAATTATAGTTTAAATTTTTATTTATTTAAATATTTTTTTTTGACTGTGTGTGTGATATAAAATAAATAGAAAGATAAAAAATGAATGTATTATTTATGCATTCACATGAATTTTTCGAATATTGATATAGACTTATTTTAATTAACAACTTTTAAGATAAACAAAATTACTTATTTTTAATGAGAAACAGAACTTATCCAAAAAAGAAAAAAAAAACTTTCATTTTCATTTAAAAATGTAAGCGAAATTTCGAGTATATTTACTTAATAAAAGTTAACTAATTCCATAGAGATGCTCTTGAATATATATTGTAGAGAGGAAGGAAGAAAGGCAGAGGATGGAAGGTGGAGTGGTTGGAATAGGGGTGGAACGTTTTATGAAGAAACCTTTCCATAGGCTCTCCTCTTACTTCCTTAATATTGGCTTTTCGTGTTGTGGCGACTAAAAGGGTTCAAGGACTCGAGAAAACCCGAACAAAGATGGTTAAGGAGAATTCAGAGAGTATGAGGAAGATGGAAGGGGAGAAAATGTGCTTCTCATATGATTAACCAAGATTTAATTGACTGTGCAATGATGATGTTAAATTAATTAATTTACTTGATGTTAAACACAAATTAGATATTAAATCAATTTTATCGTAAGCATGTTTATTTATTCCTTATTCTTCTTATAATTTTCTATAAGGTTGTGATGCCATGCGATATGACTAATATTCATAAAAAAATTAATGACTTTCAATTTCGATACGATATAAATTATTTTAAAAATTTTTTTCCGCACATGTTGATACATTTATACAAGTGAGAGTTTTTTGGTTCGTATTTCACAAATAATAGATGCTCATTGAACAAATAGGAATCTAACAAGGGACTAAAATCAAGATGAATAAATTATAATATATGCTATTGATTTTTCTATATTTGGTTTTTGAATGTAACCCTGGGAAAGGAGCAAATGAGACAGCGAGTGAGAATAGCATGTTTTTTTTTTAGTCACAGATTTATCTTTGCTGTGAATGGGATTTTATTAATTCCTTTTTTTATTGGATGTTCACTTATTTAAACTTTTATTTAGTAATATTTATTATTTTTTGTTGGAATAATAAATTAATATTAGTGAAATAAACTATTATAATTATTTATTTAGATTAATAAATAAATATGATTTAATAGTTCTTTAAAATTTTTGTACTAACAAGGTTTCCTTTTTACTTTCACTTTCTTTTTAATGGACATAGAGTATAGTAAAGAGAAGTTTCGAATTCTCTCTCTCTCTAGCCAAAATTCATATTTTTACCGGAAATATATAAACGTCTTTCAATGTACAAAATAGTAAATATGTAGATGAACAGGGAATCTTGTAAACTAAAAAGTGTTCGAAACTAAAATAATTATAGTACATCTGAGATGTGTTACAGAACAATCAGGAAAATCAGCTAACCACTTTATTTAATTAATTCTAGGTATTTTTGGTTTTTCTAATTTAATTGAATATCAATATTTGATAATTACTAAGGGAATTTCTATTAAAAGACCACATTGTTTGTATAAATTATTTATTAAATTAAAATAACTGTACAACGTTTCGACTGCTTATTCTGCAGTCGTTTTCAAGTACCGTACGCTTGCTCCGATTCAAGCGGACTCTGTGGTAATGTGGGAGGTACTACCACACACTATTTGCAAAAGTTTTATTGGAAATGCAATTAATTACACTATTCAGGAAATGAACGTTTTAAAAACAATTAATATTGTAAGGTGAGGAACTTGGCAGCCGCCAAGCTTTGATTTCCTAACTTTTTAGACTATACAACTTGGCGGGGAACCTCTACCACGAAGTGTTTTTTTGTAAGATAATAATATTTGAGAAGAATTTAAATCAGGTTGCAATCGGGAAACGCCTATTATCATGCAGTAAAGAGGCTTATCTCATCAAAATTATTGTCAAAGGGAATAATAATTAAATAAGGCGCTCTTAGCAGCTAGTTAAATAAATGTATATAAATAAAAATTTTAAATTTTATAAAATAATCAATAATTTTAGGTCAATAAAGAACCGTCTATTGTTCTTTTAATATACCTCACCCTCCATATGTATAATATAAATTTGAAATAATTAGAAGAATTTCTGTGATTTATTTATTAGTGTAAACTAGACCATATTTCCATTTTATTTCTAATCTATCTATTTCTGTGGCTCTACAAAACTCGAAAGTTTTTGGCCGCAGCAACCACATTTCTCAAAGTATCCATACCCTGAGCTATAACCATCCAACTCCTACCCTCTTCCATCTCTCACACCCCTTCCTACATCGTCCTTCGTCTTTCAATCGGACCTTTCCCAATCCGTCACCCCACCAATCTATTTTTCGCTATTCTTTCCTCTCCCATTCTAGCCACGTGTCCTGCCCATCACAGCCTTCTCGATTTTATATCCGTAACTATGTCTGGAACGTTATCGATTCTCAGAGCTTATTTTAATTAAAAGATGTATATATAAAATAATTAACTATTTACTAAAAAAATTTAATGGACGCAAATTTAAATATTTTTCTATTCAAAGAAAATGAAACCGATTTATAGTCATAAAATCCTAATCGATTGAAGCATCTTTGTCTAACTAGACGCATGTAATATAAAAAGTTTATAATTTGATTAGAAATAAAAATAGAATTTTATTATTCATTTAAGTTAAATTATTAATAAAATAAAATGATATTAGTTTGTGAAAGAAATAGAGAGAGAGAGAGAGAGAAGGAGAATCAATTCACTCTTTTTTTCAAAAGCCAATAATCAATATCATTTTAGAAAAGTCCGATAAGAGTTTGAATTGAAGGCTCATCTTGGATGGCCGGCGGAAGAGATTTCAAATAATGTCTTATAACCTCAAATACTTATTTTGACTTTGATAAGATTCGATAAGAAAGAAATTTTTGTGAGTAAAAAACATTTTATTTCTATTTTTATTATAAAGGAGGCGATATATTCCATAAACGTCGATCTTCTGTCCGTTTATTGGAAATGTTTTTAGATTACATGAAAATCTTGAAATATTTTTCTGATAGACATATTTAATTAACATCTGATTTTTGTAAAAATGTATACTTGCTGCCCCACCTACCTTTAATAAGTATTATTAACTCCAGTTATTTTGTAGATATATCATCATTCTCTTACATATATCAATCTATTTTATGTTATGTAATTGTAGTTTACTGAAATCCAAAATTCTTGGACGCAGCAGCTCATTCATCTTCTTATTATTTTCACATAGTATATTTGTATGTTCAATATACCATGTCCTTTGTCTATCTACCAATCGAAAAGTAATTTGTTTATCTATATATAAATTTGTCGATTACCTTTCCTCGCATATTAGAGCACAAGAGTTCTGACCATCATAACTTTAAATTAATTTAATTATTCTAACTTTGTTTGGGGGCAGTTCGTTTATTTTCTTTAAAAAATCTACTTTACGAATTATTCTGTAGAAGTCTAGGTTAACAAATATTATTATTTGACATTTTAAGTTTCAAATCTAAACAAAGAAAAAAGTTTTGTTTGTACAATGCTCAGAATTTAATAACTGTTGAATATCTTCACATTTCATGACTCTAGCATCCGAAAATGGCTATAGTATTTTTCTATGATAAAAATTATAATAAATATATATAATAAATTATTTTTATAATTAATTAAAATTGAAATCATTATCATCGATGTATATCTTTGTATTATATTATTGAAATTTTGCCTATTTTTCTTTTTCTTCAATAGATATATTTTATTATTATAATTTATATAATATTTATGTTGAAAATATTATCAGTTCTTTTCATAATTATAAGAGACTTATTTTTATGATTACATCAGTCCTGATAGGCTTACCAATAGTAAAATCCAATCCCTCTTCATATATTATAGCTTTTTAATTTACATGGTATTTTTTTTAAGATTTTCTATCTATTATAATTTAAAAAGTAACATAACTTTCTTCACATTTATTAAATATATATTTAAAATATAAAAATTTCAATAAAAATTAAATTTTATAAAATGAATTCTTTTAACTTTCTACTGTTATATTACTTATAAATATAATTATAAATTTTGGAGACCTTTTATTAGAATTTAACTTAAATATTCTATCAATTCAATTTAAAATCTATTCAAAAAGAGCAATTAATATAAAAAAAAATAATATTTATGTTTTTATTTTGTTGATATGATTTTTATTTGTAACGAATTGCCGGAGAATGAGAAGCTTAACTATAATTATTACTTTCACATGTTTTAATCGCAAATTTATTAACAGTTCTAATTTGCGTCATTTCTTCGATTAGTAGATTTAAATTTTAATTTTTAACATAATTTTGCACAAAACTTGTCCCTTCCGATTTTCAAAGTGCATATTTAACGAATTGAGTATGTAATGTAATGTATGTAATCATTCGTGGATTGCAAAACTTGAATGAATAATAATTCATTGTTCATTAAAAATCTTTTTATGAATGGCTTGATTTGCCAACTATGAAAATCTGATTTCGTTCACTGAGTGAGGGCAATACTTATATTATATTAATAATTAACGCTTAAAATTATAAACCGTAACGCCGGTAGGTCAGTGAATTCACGCAACTAGACTCAGTATAGAGAAGTCAGCCGACCAAGCTTTACGATAAATTTATAGTTGCCACGTCTTTTGGTTTGTGCGTATTTAAAGGGCCCATTTATGTTTCAATTCAACCTGGGAAGTTAGTACTGTGCATGCATATTAATTTGTGCCATTTGGAATGATGGCGACATGTCGAGCCGATGGGCAACACAATCAGGTGGTACCAGACGACATTACAAGAAGGATACACGCTTTGTCTATGATTTATATACGCTCACATTTGATCAAAATGAAACATTGGATTCACTCGATGAATCTGTAAGTATAAAATATTCAATTTACAAATAAACGAACTCATTTTTACTATCTCGCCAGAGATAGTATTGCGATCACGAAAATTTTCGATGTTGAGATTTTGATGTTTTTATACGTTTTGAAGGTTCCTGAATCATTTTCACTAAGGTTGAGAAAAATGTCTCTGTGTGTGTGTGTGTATGTGTGTATGTGTGTGTGTATATATGTAACCAAGATTACGCAAAAACGGTTTGAGCTAGAATGATGCAATTTGGTACATGAGCATTATTCAAAATTCATAGTTTTCTATCAACTTTTGAGAAATGTAGCTCAACCGGAAGAGGGTCATTACCTACAACGTTTTGATTTTTTTTCCTCTAAAGTGACCGTAAAAATAAAGATATATGTTTGATAATTTTTCACATGATTAATAATTGTATAAAACTGCTATATATAGAATTTCAGCTTGATTGATTCGCTGAAATTACCAGAATTAATTTTTTAACACTGCAAATCTCACGCGCCAACACGTGACGTGGTGCCATCAACAAAAAGCCAAACATGCGCTGGTTTAGGTTTAATATTTATTATTTATTATTATTAATTAAATTTAATTTAAATATAATATATTATGTTATTTAATCCAATTCAAATTGCGAGATAGTCGAGTGGAGACACTCCAGCTAATTTTTTTGTTCAAATACCATGATAGTTGATTATAGATGCTTCATTTTAATTTAGATATTTAGATATTGCATATTTGAGCAATGTTATTAATGAAAGAAAATTATTTTCTGGTTGAATTGACATAGTTCAGTGACTTACCCGCTCCAATGTCTCATTCGAAATTTTTTTTTTTTTCAAATTTTAATGAAAGTCGGTGATATTTAATAAGATAAGATAAAAAAATATTTTTTTTTGACTAAAAGAAATGCTGCTGAAAATTTTCGAATCTGAAAAAGTATATGCTTTAAGAATAAATAATTTTAAATTTCCTATTTTTTCTTCTTCTTATTAAGGTGCCGTCTCCCTTTCGGAGTTTGGCTCATCATGACTAGGATAGCCTTAGAAGCTGCCCAGCCATGATAATTTTTCTTGGGAATGTTAATGAGGTGGTTTCCCATTGCCTTCAGCATGTATAGAACCAGGAACTGAAAGATCCTGGAGCCGGAGGCAGCTGATGTTAAATTAGAAAAATTTGTTCTTAGTTGGAATCGAACGCCAAGGGATTACATTATTTTTAAAGATTTTTGTTTAATTTGACTGATGTCAAGATTAAATTGAACATCAGTTATGTTTTTGTTTGAAGCCTGTTGAGATATTTTGCCAGGCTGAACAGTGTTGATTTCCGTAGGGGTGGTGAACGGCAATTTGTCTTGCTTAAGGGACACAGGTCAGGTAGATCAGCGGTTGCCAAAGTGGTGGTCCGCGAGAAAATTTCGCTGGTCCGCAGAAAAATGTGGAATATACTTACTTACTCATCATGTTAAAAATCCTATTAGTTGTCTGCGGGATAATAATATTGATATAATTATTAAAAATAATAGTAAACATTGATTTAATAGAAATTAAAATTAATATAAAATGTATCACTATTCAATATTTCAATTCATTTATTTCTCTTTGCTTCATTATTCAAGTGAATCTACAATTATGTGTTTATTAATAAAAATCTCTTTAATAACTCTTATATGAATAATATTTATTAGTATAATAGAATAGTTGATATAATTAATAAAAATAATAGTAAACATTGACTTAATAGATTTCAAATTAAAATAAAATGTAATAATATTATTATTATTATTATTTGCGTCTGGACCATCTCGGATCACGCAACGCTCCCATATACAAGGAAGGGTATTGATGTTAAGTGTGCCCATATATGAATGTTCTTTAGGTGTTAACTTTTATTCTTCTTTTTGAGTGCTCGTGAAGATCCGGATGTAATGGAAAGTAATGGTCCGCGAGAAAATTTCGCTGGTCCGCAGAAAAATGTGGAATATACTTACTTACTCATCATGTTAAAAATCATATTAGTGGTGCGCGGGATTGAAATTATGAATTAACTGGTCCGTGAGGTCAAAAAGTTTGGCGACCTCTGAGGTAGATGATTACCCTTCGAGCGCCTAGGGCGGCTAGCTGCCTCCTTTTTTACCGACCGACGATAGTAAGGGAGGTATTGTTTTCACACCAAATTTCACATGTGGAGATTTTTACATATCTCCACGAATCATGCATTTTCTTAACAGAAAAAAGTATTTTTAGCATGATGTCTGTCCGTCTGTCCGTATAGATGTGTACAGCCTGAACGGCTCAACCGATTTTGATGAAATTTGATATATTTACTTAATGCATCAGTGGGATGAATTGATCAACTTTTGGTGCAAATCCGGAAACCGGAAGTGGTAGTATTAGCAATCGACGATAGGAAGGGAAGGGTTATTTTCACAACAAAGGAGATTTTTTTATATATCACCACAAATCATGCACTTTGTAGTGGTTTTATCCTCGGGAAAATCATATTTATTAGTTTTTTCTTGATTTAAAATTATATGACGTCATCCAGCCATTCATGACGTCACAGCCTGGTCTTGCATATATATTATAAATAAAATAAAATTAAAAATGTTTATATTTATTATTTATGTATCCATATCTGTTTTTTATTACATTAATAGATATATTAAAATTATTTGAAATTATTTCTGTAGTTGGTAATTAATTTACATCAAACCGTCGGTCGGTTCGGACCTGGCCACAGGTCAACTTATTTAAGTTTCTTTTAATGGAGAACAAATTATTATCCCACCCCTCCAATAAAATATTTAATTTTTTATTTTACGAATAAATATAATCATTCAAAATAATCAATGTACAGTCAATATCAATATTTTCGGATATTTTAATTGTTTTCTATTTTTACTAAATATATACTTCGTTCTTTATTCACAGCTCTTGTATTTGCGTTTATTCTAATTGTGAATTAAATAAGGGGGAGTGTCCTCCCCTAGACTTTCCCGCATATAATTAGGTATAAAGAGTTGTGAATGAATATTTAGAATGTGTAAACTTGGTATTGATAAAGAGCCAGTTCGTATTAGTTTATTGGTGTCAAATTTGATATTTGGTAACATTTATATATATATATATATATATATAGAATAAAGTGCTACTTCCGGTTAACTGATATTTTAAATGTAAAAAAAACAGATATGGATATAATATAAATATTTTTAATTTTATTTTATTTATAATATATAAGGGCTGGCTGTGACGTCATGAAGTGCTGGGTGACGTCATATAATTTTAAATTAAGAAAAAACTAATGAAGATGATTTTTCTCGAGGATAAAACCAATACAAAAGGCATAACACGTGGAGATATGTCCTCACGTGAAATTTGATATGAAAATAACCCTTCACTTCCTCTCTCCGATCGGCAATACTAGCACTTCCGGTTTCCGGATTTGCACCAAAAGTTGATCAATTCATCCTACTGATGTATTAAGTAAACAGACGGAAGGACGGACGGACGGACAGACATCATACTAAAAATACTTTTTTCTGTTAAGAAAATGCATGATTCGTGGAGATATGTACCTAAAAATATCCATAGGTGAAATTTGGTGTGAAAACAATACCTCCGTTACTATCGTCGGTCGGTAAAAAAGAAATCTACTTGTATAGGTAAAATGTCACTTCCGGTAGTCAGATCATGATGAAATTTGGTATCTCAATTTTTTTCATATTTTTAAATCTATATACAAAATTTGAAGCAAATATCTCGAAGCAAACTGGTACTTTACTTGAAAGGTAAACGCAACCATTGTAGGTAAAGTACCACTTCCGGTTAACCGATTTTGACGAAATTTTGATAGAAATCTACAAACTGTGAATAATATCGGTTTACCAAATTTCGAAGTCCTAGCTTGATTAGGTTTTGAGTAAATTTGCTTACAGACATTACATACATACATACATACACACACAGACATAATTCGAAAAATGGTATTTTCCGACTCAGGGAGGTCTAAAACGTCAAGATCTATCGAAATCTCGAAGTCGAAATTTTTGACGATTCCAATACTTCCCTTATACGAAGTATGCGGGAAAGTAAAAATTGTCATTATATTCCTGTATTAATGTACCAGAATTAATTTATGAACACTGCAAATCTCATGCACCAACACGTGACGTGGTGCCATCAACAAAGAGCCAAACATGCGCTGGTTTAATAAATATTATTTATTAATTTTAATTTATAATTTAATTAATTTAATTTAAATTAATATATGTTATTTAATCCAATTCAAATTTGCGAGATAGTCGAGTGGAGACACTGCAGATTTTTTTTTATTATTTTACATTGCTGAGAAAAATTAAAAAAAAAAATTATTTAATTCTTTAAACGCTTGCCTATAAACTTGACAATAATAATTATTAATTATTTTTAAAAATGTAAAATTATTTTTTTTCTATATTAGTGAAAATGTTTTTTCAAAATAGAATTTTCTTTTAATTGTTTAAAAAAATACAAATGAATCAGAAACAATGTATAACATTTCTAATTATGTTTATTTATTAATTTAGAAAATATAGTTTCCTATAAACTAATATATAAACTATTTTCTATCTATATAATTAAAAGACAATGGTTACAGTTTTCCTCTTAATTAATAATTCTCAGCAACCAAACTGCGTTCGATTCCTCATGTTGAGAATCGGGTAAAATTTATCAATTCAATCTATATAATAAATATGGGATTTTAACTAATTTAGTATTTGGAATAAGAGCAATCTTGGAATTTTGGCTTTAAAAAAAATAAAAAATGATGGACATCTTAAATATTTTAAAATTAGCTATAGAAAATGCATCATACAATATAATATTTATATTAAAATATTAGTTTGTCACCACCAGTTTAGACTATTTCATATTAATAGAATTTATTAATATCTATTAAAAAATGTTCAAAATTTAATTTTATTTTTTTAATTAGTTTTTTTATATAGTTAAATGTTCAAATTAGCCAGCTAGTGATTCTTAAGTTACCTATAAAATTTGATTCTCTTGGATAAAAGTTGTTGTTCAGAAAAAGAGTGGAAAATAGGAAGGAAAATTAGAAGGAATATATAATAATATATTATACTATGGTGTTATATTATAATAATCTGGAAATAAGGAGGACAGTCAGAGAGATGGACACGTACATTTAAACTTGGAATATTCTTATTCTTAAAGTATTTATTCTCCAGATCATGTGAAACTTTATTAGTAAAAAGTTTTAAATTTCAAGCCTTTATGCAGGAAAATCTTTATGAAATAGATAGATAGAAACAAATTATTTGAATTTGACAAAATTATCATATATTTATTATTTTCATAAAAAAATGTTATTAAAATTTAAATCTTTGATTATATTAAAAATAATAAAATTGTTATTTAAAAAATAATATAATCTTACATTCATAAATTCAAGATTTCCCGCCCCTTTAACGCATGGTATTATACTATTCTTGTTAAATATATTTTCCCTTTCGTTTCAATTTAAATATTAGATTTAAAGTTTTTATTTATTAATAGATAAATAAACAAAATATTCACATAAATTAAAAAAATTATTTATAGTCACTAATAAATTTAAATATAATTTTTCTTATCTTGAAATTTTTTAAGATTTTTTTAAAATATTTTTTAAACTGACATTTTAAACCATCAATTCTTTCTTTATAAACACAGATGATACAGTTTTCTTTCTTCTTTAAAAACACGTTTTTCTCATACATATTATTTCTGTGGATTTATTCAGTTCACAGACCATCCCTCCAGATACTTTTGATATAACAAGAAGTGAATTTTCTTTTTAACAAATTATTTTATTTTCTTAAACCTATTTTATTTATTTTGTATTTGATTGTTCTTTTGTTTTCTGTTGACTTAAAATATAAATATTTTAAAATGTTTGAAGATTTCATTTCCAATATTAAGAACACAACATCACGTTTAAGTGATAATTTTAAAGAACAATCACAAAAATTAAATGAAAATATAACTTCTTTAAAAACTAAAACCAATGAAATCTCTGATAATTTAATCACTTCATTTAAAAATTGGTCAACATCAACGAATCATCCTCGATATTCACCAGTGAATAATAATAGTGACTCTCAATCTGGGACCAAAATGCAAACATTTTACTTTAGTGAAGCTTCTTTAATAAATGAATTGCATCAGAAACGAGATTGCAACGAAGATCAAGAAAATGTTCTCGACCGATTTATTCGTGTTATCACCATCACTGAAGATGAAGATCAAGATGATGTAGGATTAACGCTTATTAAAGAATATAATAAATTGTTATAAAAATAAAAATGATCAGTTTCTAAAAATATAATTTTTATTTTTTATTTATATTTTTATTTTTTATTTTTCAATACGTTATGCACATTTTTAAATTAATAATTTAATTTTTTCATATAGATATTGTTAATAGGTTTTAAGTATATATATATATATATATATATATTTAGATTCTGCTAATTTGTATTGTTATATAAACTATCCTGACCTTACTTTTTGTTGATTGATATCTTTATAATAATAATAATGATAACTATGAGCAAAATCAATCTTTATATTTTAATTCCTTTAATCACAGACAAAATTAGACAGTGTTAATGTTAATAAACTTTAATTTTTATATTTTTATAATAAACCTTAATTTTTGTGATTTCCATTTCATTCCATCTACAATAATAAAAATAATAAATAATTTTGAAAATTTATAGCTTATATTGCATAAGAATTATTTATGATTTGAAAATAAAGTTTTTAAATATAACTGTGTTCTTTATATATAATATCCTTTATATAATATATATAATAGTTATTTATAATAATTTACATCTTTATAAACCCAATTATTTAAACAATACCAATCTTTAATGAAATTAATATACTTGTTATATAAGTTTTATTAAATAAATGGGATTGATATAAAATAACCTGAAAATGTATGAAAAAAATTAACGCGAAAATACAATATAATTTTTAAATTGAAATTTTTTTTTATTTTATAAATAAATTTATTATTACATAAATTATTTTCAGAGAATTAATTTTAATTATTTTTTTTATCAGAGACGCAATGATCGGGAAGAAATCCGTCGTCGCCTTGCTATGGGCTCTGATGCCGATGAATACTATGGCGGAGATCGACCTGGTCGAAAACCAAGTCTTCAAGCTCGATTACAAAGTGGCATGTATTTTACAATAACTATGTTTTGTTTTATTAAGTTTCAATATAATTAATTACTAATAAGGTGCATGGGATTTTTTTTAAAAAATAACATTTGGAGTATAAATTTATTTTAAAAATATATAAAACTATTAATAATTTTTATAATTATATTTTTCTATTATAAAATCAGTTTACAATTGAAAATTAACTAGATAAAACACAATCAAGACTCTCCGATCAGACTCAATATTATTTTTATTTATTTTTTTGATTTTTTTAAAAAAATAGATATATAAAAATATTTTTAAGTTAATTTATATTTTTCGATCCCATGGCTCTGTATTCTAGAAATTGCTTTTTTTTAAAATCAACTTGATTTTTAAAAAATAAATTAATATATAAACAAAAATTCTTTAATCTTATGGTTTTTTTGTTTCTTTAAAATTAATTAAAGAAATTACTTTTAAAAACTTTCATTTTTCAATCCAAAATATAATAATTGTAATAATAATATTTATATTTTTTTAATTAGGTATGAATCTTCAAATCTGCTTCATGAACGAGACTGCTTCAGATACCGAGTCGCCAGTGTCCGACTCTGAGACACCGACTACCGTCCCAGCAAAGCTTGATTTTGAAAAAAAACACCCGAAACAAACGAAAACGATGCCAATTAAGGTCTCTAAAAAGAAACTTATTAAATATAATTGACCTTAATTTAAATTAACTGAAAACAATAGTTGCTATTTTGAAAATAACAATTTATTAACTAATCAATTTTATTAGATTTCAATGAAGATTGATCATCATCTTGCAATATAATAAATTCATAAAATAGAGATAATTTAGAAACCATTTAATTAATTTATTTCATTAATTTAATTGTAGTCCCCATCAATCTTAACGAATGGAGGTGCTTCTGTCCACTCTGCACGTAATTCTTCAATTCCTGATTTAAAGAAAGTGGGATCTGGACGACCTTCCACTTCTAAATTGACCCTGCCACTTCAAAGGGACACAGAGGCAACTGCCAGTACTAAACGGGAGCCACTCACTGAGGCGGATTTCTTTGCAAGGCAAGCACGATTGCAAGCCGAAGCAAGAATGGCTCTTGCTCAAGCAAAAGAAATGGCCCATATGCAAATGGAGGTAGAGAGACAAAGACAAAAAAAGAGTCCAATCACTGAAATGGTTCGATCAAGTCTCGAGAAGGTAAAAATAAGGATTTTGCATATTAAATTAACCTTTTAGAACGAAATTACCTCCTCATAACTTTATTTTGAAGAAATTATTTATGTTTGATTTTTGAAATTCTTCTTTAATCAATAAAAGTATAAAACTAAATTAAAATAAAGTCAAAATTTTAAAATAGTTTATTTTAAATATATTTATAAGAATTATTTATTAATAAACAATACACCTTCTCTTTACTTATAAAAAATAATTTTTTTACTATTTGTGTTCATTTGTTTCAGGTTGGAATCCCATTTCCAGAAGACCGTCGTAGAGTTAGTCGACAAATTTTAACTGAAATGAATGTAGCTCAGCTCCAAGTCATTGTAAATGATCTTCATACTCAAATAGAAAGTAAGATTATTAAATATAAATTAAATTGATAATTTCAGATCCTGGGGTAACTAAATCTGTTTTGTACTTCATCATCATAAGCTAGTTTTTCTGGAAATAAAATAAAAAAGCATAACTTTTTCTTTTCTTAGCTCCTTCTTTCTCGACTATCTTCTTTCTATGCTATTTATAGTAATATTATAATTAAATTTTTTTTCAGTTTTGAATGAAAGTCTAGTCAAATTTTTAATGACTAGAGATGATTTACACATGGAACAAGACTCAATGCTTGTAGATATAGAAGATCTCACAAGATATTTGTAAGTTATTTTTATCTTTATGAGAATTTTCATTTAGAAAGTTTTATGAAAATAGAATTATAACTCTTACCTATGTCATCTGTATTTAAACACTTTCAATAATTAACTTATTTGCTAATAATAAGAAATGTACAAAAGTAAAAATGGAAAGAAAATCGTAAATTTATCTAACTCTGTTGAGTTAAACAACTTGAAAATTTTTGGCTACAGCAATAACAATCGTACAACATCTCTATTTTGAACCCAACTCCTTCCAATTCCTATATTCAATGATATAAATAAATTTATTATTTATTATTTTTTTTGTAAATTTTTTTCAGGGGTGCCAAGGAACAAACCTTGAAGGAATTGAATCAGAACAACAACATCCTACCTACTAAACCTCAAAAAATTAATAGGATAAGTGGAAATATTGTCAAAAAATAAGAATAAAAATAAAATAACTATTAGTTTGTTACTACCTAAAATATATATATATCGATTTAATATATATATATTATATTGATATCATTCCACGGTTTTCTGTACAGTGAAATAAATGAATGTGTTCAAGAAGTTAGCAAAAAATATTCAGCAATGAACCAAATATTAAATATATATACACTACTTATTTCATCTAAATTTAATATTTAAAAAAATCATGAAAATTATTTTTATTTATAATTAATCTACTTTAAAATTAGATTAAATTTGAATCATTATCATAATTTCCATCTTCAAACTTTACAAAACCATTTTTATTTTTAAGACACCATTCGAGATACATTTATATATATATTAAATATTTATTCTGAATTTAATGAAATTATTTAGCGTCCATGATGAAAATTTCAGATAGAAAATTATTCTATATATATATATATATATATATATATATATATATAAGAACAGAATTTTATATATTATTAATAATCTCTAATTAATGTGTATTACTTTATCAATGAATATTTTAATTTTTATACTATCTAATATACTATACTATGTTTTATCTAAATTCTCTCTTGAGATTTTCTTAACCAGATTTTATGATAGGAAAGATAAGAAATGTTAGAACAATATTTCATTTATAAAGAAAACATCTTTAAATTCATTTACTTTTCTTAAGATATAATAATATTTTCAAACACATTTAAAACAAATTGAAATAAATATGACAATTTTTTCTTTATAAAATTATATTTTGTTCACAAAATATATTATAGAGCCAAATTATTATAAGGGGAATAATTTTAAAGATAAAAAATATTCAGTTAAACAAATATTGAATTAACTTTGGTGTGCCAAAATAGTAAATATAATTTTATATTTTTATTTACAAAATCTAAATTCCGAATTTATATATGGGCCTATCATCAATTATACATATATTATATGAAAATAATGATAAACTATTACATTAACTACACTCAAGATTATCATAAATTATAAATTCATTTATTTCTTCAAAAATTATTAATTTAAATAAAATATATATTTTCTTTGGCTTATAGAATATAAAAAATCAAATAATTTAAAAATGGCTTAATTGATTGGTTGAATGAAGTGAATTTAGATTTTTTACATGAATATTTATAATACTTATATGGTTATTTGTAACAAATAAAAATTATCTTAAAAAAGCAAAAAAAAATGCACAAGGAATAAATGTGGATTGTATTTAGTAATAGAATTTAAAACTGGATAAGTTTATTTCTTTAATATTTTTTTATATCTCCTTTACTTTTACGCTTTAAATGTTTCAACACAGACTGATAACCAAACTTTATCCATAGATAGAAAAAGATATATTGTATATCTTAACTCTCTCTCTCTCTATATATATAAACCTGAAGCCTATTTGTATAATACATAGTAATATTATAATGAAATCGTCTATAGATTACCCTGTAGTATACTTAAACATTGTATATATTGTATTGTATAATAGTAGAAAAGGCATACATATATAAAATTTTATTATCTTGTTGAATCTTAATTCAATGTGAAAAAAGTATATTTAAAATTTTAACTTATTATGTATGTATCCAAGTATTAAGAGAGTGTGTAAGAGAATAATAAAAATATATTAAAAACAACTTTAAATTATGTAAAGTTATAAGTCTAATTGTTCTCTAATCACTTTTACGATTATTATATTTATCATTATTTATTTATTATATATTCCTAATATTTATTTGTATATACTATATCTTTTGGAGAAACCTTATTTTTAAAACAATTTTTATCATAAATAATTATAAAATATTTACAGCAGAAAATTAATGACTTTAAAATGTAAGATGTTTGTTTAAATTTTAACAATAAATTGAATTATGTAATAAATGATCATAAACATACTATTTTAAATAAAACCTAGATATATAAGTTAAATTTTTATTATGATGGTTTTAAGAAATAAGTTTGAAAATATTTGAATTAAAACATGTATCCTTAAGTTTTAACGATCTCAAATAATTTATTTTTATAACTAATAATAAGAAATCTAATTCTTGCCATGTTTTGTTTTATTGAACATATAAACTATATATTTATATATATTATATTTCTTAAATCCACAAATTATTTATTTGTTATGTTTTAAAAGAATTTTTTTTCTAAAGGGAATAGATCTGCTTAATAATAAATCAACATTTTCTTCAATCATATTAACCTAAAACAACAGAAGATTGTTAATGTTTCGTTACTTATGTTTATATAATCAAATAAATTAATTATTAATTGTCCTATAATTTATTTTCTTATGTAAGTATTGCAAAAAAATAAGGTTTCTCTCAATTATTTTTTTAATTATATAATTTTTTTAATTTTAAATTATTTTTTGTACTTTTAAATAAGAAATTAAAATTTGAACTTCTCTGTATGATATTTGTTTTATTATTTTGTTAAGAAGGAATAAAAAAGACCAAAAAAGAAAATTTTTCTTAAGGAAAGTATTTTCAAAAAAATCATTAAAATAACTAATTGAAATAACACATATCGTTCTTTACACGGAAAAGTGACAAATAAAAAAAATAGTGGAAAATGAAATTTTTTAAAAAACATATCCAAGTTTCTATTTTATTTTATTTTATTTTTTTTTTGTAGGTATAAATTAACAATTTACTAATTCATGTTGATTTTTTTAACACTAAATTTTAGCTTTTTAATTATAAACTTGAAAGTCTATTTCCTCTTGCTGGTTAACAGGCTATTTAAATAGAAACAATAAACTCTATACAAATTTTAAAGATGCTACCAAATTTATTATATATAAAATTTTTCGAAATATTTATTTGGATGAAAAATATATATGTTTATAAAGATATTTTCCAAATAAATTAATAATTATAAATAATGTTAATATTAATTTGTTACTTGATAATTATTAAATAAATTATAATATATATATATTAAATATATTATAATAAATTATTTATCTATATAATATATGTATTAACAAATAAAGAAATAAAGAAGGAAAGGAAATAAAATTCTATTAACACACTATGAGCGGGGCTGGTATTTATATACCCGTTGCCACTTATATGAGGGATATATATTAGTTATCGTTTAAAATAAGTAATTTTAAGTGACACAAGGGAAAATATATATTATATAAATGGCAACGGGTATAAATACCCGCCCCGCTCATAGTGTGTTAATATAATGCGTATATTCGTTTTAACTTTGAATATAAATTTATAATTCACCAAAAAGTTTTTCCTTTCTGCACAATACATATATAATCTCCGAAATAAAGCCACCAAGGTTCCTGGAATATCAGTGTGAAAAAATGGGTATTCTTAATCACTTACTCTGCATACTTCAATAGTGTAAAATTAATTTAATTTTCATTAAAATAAAAATTATCTAAAAGTTTTTCACTTGACATCTGAATATGGAAAAGATTTAATCTATCTTCTTTAGAAAAAGATGTATTAATTAATTAAAAAAAAACATTTTTTTTACCTAAATGAAAATATAATGATTTTTCTTTTAAGATATTGGTTATTAAATGTAAGATATATTATTATGGAAATAAATTTTGCAAGTTTATACATTAGATTTAATGATGGATAGCCAATCTGGTAATTTCAGACAATACTTTTCCGTAATCGTTTGTCACTTTTCTCTGATAAAAATTATAATAAATTTTTATAACTCATAATATACGTAATTACGTATATATATATATATATATATATACATAAAACAATCAATATTTAATTCACTTTCAATTTGATTAATCGATAAATTGAATTCCACTCTCTATCATATAAAATTATTCAAAATAAATATAAATGTTGAAAGTTTTAATACATAAACTATTAATGTTTGAATCATAAATTTTAAATAATTAGAATTAAAAGCTGTAAAAAAAATGATTAAGAATTTCAATCCATTTTAAATCAATCAATCCATGTGATCCATCCTCTTCATAAAAGACCAACTATAATTTCGTTTAAATTTATGTACAATTCAATATATTCCTTTTTTGTAATATTAGGTGTAATTCTAAACTGACTTTTAAAGATTTAATTTCAAAGTTGTTGAATTATTTTTATAATTAATAAAAATTGAATTATCATCGATGTATATCTTTGTATTATATTATTGAAATTTTGCCTATTTTTATTTTTCTTCAATAGATATATTTTATTATTATAATTTATATAACATTTATTTTGGAAATATTATCAGTTCTTTTCATAATTATAAGACTTATTTTTATTTTATGATTACATCAGTCCCGCTAGGCCAACCAATAGTATAGTCCAATCTCTCTTCACATATTATAGCTTTTTAATTTACATGATATTTTTTAAAAGATTTTCTATCTATTATAATTTGAAAAATAACATAACTTTATTCACAAACATTAAACATACTTATATTTAAAATAAAAAAATTAAATTCAAAACTAAATTTCGAATGATATATGATATATGATAACAAATTTCTTAATATTTAATTATTTTAAGATATCTCTTTTATTTCCTAATTGCGTATTTTCATTACAAAAAAGGCTTTATTTTATAAATATTAGAAAAAATTCATCTTGGTTAAATATTAAGAAATTTATAATATTTTATATATCAATTTGTAAATTTTGGATTCTAAATAATAAATATTTAATTATTTTATGATAGCTCTTTTATTTCCTGAGTAATTGCATTTTAAATTAGAAAAAAATGCTTTATTTTATATATTTTACTAAAAATTCAACTTGGTAAAATATTAAGAAATTATTTATATTTTATATATCAATTTGTTCAATTTTTAATTCTAAATAAGAAATATTTAATTATTTTAAAATATCTCTTTTATTTCATGAGTAATTGCGTCTTTTCTTTACAAAAAAATGCTTTATTTTTTATATATTTAATCAAATTTCAAACTTGGATAACTATTAAGAAATTATTTATATTTTATTTAACAATTTTTTCAATTTTTGATTTTAAATAAGAAATATTTAATTATTTTAAAATATCTCTTTTATTTCCTGAGTAATTTTCATTACAAAAAATGCTTTATTTTATATATATTAGTCAAAATTCAACTTGGTTAAATATTAAGAAATATTTATATTTTATATGTCAATTTGTTTAATTTTTGATTCTAAATAATAAATATTTAATTATTTTAAGATATCTCTTTCATTTCCTGAGTAATTGCGTGATTTCATTACAAAAAATGCTTTATTTTATATATATTAGTCAAAATTCAACTTGGTTAAATATTAAGAAAATATTTATATTTTATATATCAATTTGTTCAATTTTTGATTCTAAATAATAAAATGCTTTATTTTATATATTTTAGTTAATTAATTAATAATTTAATATTAATGAATATTAATCGGATAAATAATATAAAATGGATTAAATTGATATATAATACATAAATATATCTATCGAATTGATTAAAGTCATATTTTCCCTATAAAATATCGAAAATCATGCTTTGTCAATGATAATTTACAAGATATCCAAAAAATATGAATGGATTCGTATTAATTATCTAAAATATATAAAATGATATATAATACATAAATATATCTATCGAATTGATTATAATAATATAATAAATATAAAATAAATAAATTTTAGATTTGTATTTAAAAAAGTAGCATTTTGCATGAAATATTATGACAAATTTAGGTTTTTTCTGTGAAATCAATGAAAAAATTATGATATCCACGAAATATTAAATGATTAGTGTTTAGGACCAGAAATGGAAGAAAATGATATATAATAATAAAATTTCACATTTGTATTTAAAAAAGTAGCATTTTGCCTAAATTATTAATCAAAATTGACGCTTTTTCTATGAAATCAATGAAAAAAATTTAGATATCGATTAAATATGAATTGATTCGTGTTTTGGAACAAAAATGGAAGAAAATGATATATAAAAAAATAAATTTTACGTTTGTATTTGAAAAAGTAGCATTTTGCCTGAAATATTTTGACAAAATCAGATTTTTTATATGAAATTAATCAAAATTGACACTTTTTCAATGAAATCAATGAAAAAAATTATGATATCGACGAAATATGAATTGATTAGTGTTTAGGATCAAAAAATCGAAGAAAATGATATATAATAAATACATTTTACATCTTATCTTATTATGCTAGCTAAAATTGTATATATCTATCTTATCTTATTATGCTAGCTAAAATTGTATATATCTATCTATATATCTATAACCATTGGTTCTCAAAAACCGCTCTAACGATTTTTTTCAAATTCACACTAGATATAGTATTTATAAAGAAAAATTGAGTTTTATTGATCACATCTCTTGAAACTTACAGCTTCATTATTAATTTCTTAATTAAAAATTATATATGGGTGTGACGTCATCAATTTTACTCCCGCCTTTTTTTAAAAGATATTGTATTAATATTTTTTTTATATTTAAAATATTTTAAAATAAAATAAATTTCGAAATAAAATTAAAAATATTTATTTTTAATAAAATATATATATATATATATTTATTAATCTCTCTCAAAAAAAAATAACAACAAAATAAAATACGGTTGGTTGACTCCCGCTTTTTTTTTAAATGATATTGTATTAACATTTTTTTATATTTAAAATATTTTAAAATAAAATTCATTATTTAATTTCGAAATAAAATTAAAAATATTTATTTTTAATAAAATATATATATATTTATTAATCTCTCTCAAAAAAAAACAACAAAACAAATAAATGTCTTTGAAAGATGGTAAAAATATCTTTCTAATTATCAAAATATATCATAGACCAGCGGTAAGAACAATTGTTTTTACTCCCCGAGTTCGAAGGATCGAAACTCGCCGCGTGCATTTTTTTTTATCTATTTTCGTGATTTATTTATTCATTGTTCTTTTATTAATTAAGTTTTAGATAGTTTTATAATTTTTAATATTTTTTCAATAAAATATTATTTAATACATTTAATAATTGTAATAAATAATTAAAGAATTGTATATCAATATTTTTTAAAGGGTAGAGCGAGCTCGGTGTCCCAGGTATTAATATTACCAGCAAAATCCAATAATAATGAATCATTTTTTTTAACTTAAGTACCGAGCCGAGGCTCGGGGTCCCGGTATACATATTTATGTATTATTGAGGACCCCAAGTTCCATGCAATGATGCAACTTTTAATAATTGTAATAAATAATTAAAGAATTGTATATCAGCTCGGTGTCCCAAGTATTAATATTACCAGCCAAACCCAATATAATAATGAATTATTTTTTTTTAACTTAATTACCTAGCCGAGGCTCGGGGTCCCGGTGTGATCTTAATATATTGTCAGAATTAGATAAATAATGTAGAGAGAAAAATTATTTAAAAATAGATATTTATTTAAATGAAATAAAATTATTTAATTTACAGAATGAAAATGTCTATAATAATGTCTAAACATTTTTTCGAGCGACAGCTCGGTATCCCAGGTATTAATATTATCAGCCAAACCCAATAATAATGAATCATTTTTTTTAACTTAAGTACCGAGCCGAGGCTCGGGGTCCCGGTACTTTTTATTTAAAAAAGTAGCATTTTGCCTGAAATATTATGAAATTTTTACGCTTTTTCTATGAAATTAATGAAAAAAATTATTTATGAAATCGAAGAAATATGAATTAATTCGTGTTTAGGAACAAAAATGGAAGAAAATGATATATAAAAAATAAAGTATACATTTGTATTTAAAAAAGTAGCATTTTGCCTGAAATATTATGACAAAATCAGGTTTTTTATATGAAATCACTGAAAAAAATTATGATATCTACGAAATATTAAATGATTCGAGTTTAGGATCTGAAATGGAAGAAAATGATATATGTATATTAAATCAATTTTACATAATTTTTAAAAAAGTCGCAATTTGTGTAAAATATTATGAAAAATTCACGCTTTTTCTATGAAATCAATGAAACAAAGATGAATTTATTCGTATTTAGAATCAAAAATCAAAGAAAATTGTATATAACAAATAAATTTTGCATTTCTATTTAAAAAAGTAGCATTTTGCCTGAAATAATATGACAAATTCAGGTCAATCAATGAAAAAAATTATGATATCGATGAAACATGAATTTATTCGTATTTAGAATCAATAACGAAAGAAAATATTATATAAAAAATAAATTTTACATTTGTAATTAAAAAAAGCAATTTGCCTCAAATATTATGACAAATTCAGGTTTTTTCTATGAAATCAATGAAAAAATTTATGATATCGATTACGTATGAATTTATTCGTATTAACGATGAAAAATGTAATAAAATGATATATAATATCTTAGATTTTTATTTAGGGGTATAATCTTGCCTCAGCGGTCGGACTTGAAAAAATGTAAAAAAATGTTAAAAATATGTAAAAAAAAAATATTTTTTCATCAAAAATATCAATAATATACATTTTTAATATTATTAAAATGTAAAAAAAATGAATTTAATATTTTTCTTAAAAAATTTCATCTTTTAATTTTAACGTCAAAATTATGAAAAGTTGGCGGACGATGACCCTGCGATTAACGGTATAAACTTACCTCACCGGTCGGACTTGACATATTGTAAAAAAATGTTAAAAATATGAAAAAAAAATATTGTTTCATAAAAAATATCAATAATATAAATTTTTAATATTACTAAAATGTAAAATAAATGTATATAATATTTTATTTAAAAAATTTCATGATTTATTTTTACCGTCAAAATTATATATAGTTGGCGGACGATGACCGTCCGATTAGGGGTATTAAATTACCTCACCGGTCGGACTTAAAAAGTGTAAAAAAATGTTAAAAATATGAAAAAAAATGTAAAATGAACGTATTTATTATTAATTTTAAAAAATTTCAATTTTTATATTTATATACAAACTAGCTGCTCAGAGCTCCTTCGTCGCTCTTCACATCTAGACGGGGGCTCCGCCCCCTGTACCCCCGAGTGGTACATAGTATTTGGTTGAAAGTAGTAAAAGGTTTTCATCCATTTTGTTTCAAACAATGTATAACATAAAACATTCATTTCTTATTGTGTGATTATTTAAAATATATTTTAATTTATTTAGTAAATTAATTATATATATTATTATTGAATATGTTATATCTATCTACTCGAAAGTTCTTGGCAGCTACAACCACATTTCTCCAAGTGTCCCCGGTGACCTCATCTTTCTTTGGCCAATAAATGCTGGAAAGAATAATCTGAATCTACTCTCATCTCCCAGGGTCATAGACCATGCGTGGCTCAACGGTACTCGAAAGTTCTTGGCAGCTACAACCACATTTCTCCAAGTGTCCTTATCCTGAGCCTCTGTTCCATCTCTCGTACGTCATTCCCTGATGTACTCATCTTTCTTTGGCCCATAAATGCTGGGGAGAATCCTATTCTCTGAATCCACTCTCATCTCCAAAGATCATAGACCATGTCTAACACTCATATAATACAACAGACAAAATAATTGTTTTATATATTTTAATTTTCATTCCCTTTTATAATAATTTTGATGAGATAAGCCTCTTTACTGCATGATAACAGGCGTTTTCCGATTGAAACTTCGATTTCAATTCTTCTCAAATATTATTATCCTTCGTGATTACATTCAATTTTTCTACATATTCAAATTCTACATTTTGTATGTTAATACTGCTCCTGTTTGTTTCTAAATATATTTATTTATCATTATTAATTTCAAACCTCATCTCTTTTCCTACCTCGATTAATTTTTCCTCGCTATCTGTAATTGCAATTGCCGAATCTCCTATTATATTTAAGTCGTCTGGGTCACCTAATATTTTACAATTGATTTCCACATCTTACTCTTTCTTTACTACCTTCAAGATAAATTTTAAGATCAAAATTTGAAAAAGTTTATCCGGATCTATTGAGTCATGCGTAGGTTTTACTAAAGTCTACAAATAATTAGTGAACAGAGATATTGAATTCGCGGTTTTTTTAATATCTGTCATAATGAAAATATCTTAATTAATGTTGATCGATTTGGCATGAACCCGCAATGATATCGTCTAATATTTCCTCCGCCTATAGTTTATAAGTATTGTATATGTTATAATAGAGTATAATATTTCTTGATCATTTCATTTCGATATTTTAATTTCATTGCTTGATTTTTATTGAATATTTTTAATTATAATAAAATTTGAGAAAATGCAAAGTTAGAGACTTGAGACAATTTATAAAAATTAATTTATAAAAATTAACGGTATAAAAGTATTGATAAAACTAAAGATAAATTAACAATATATACATTCATTAATAGTATTAATTTAAATTAATGGATTTATTTGATTTTTTATTATTAAGTTCATTTATTAATTTTTTTAGATCATAGTTAATTTCCTCCCTTAAAATAAAAGAAGTACCTATTCAAATATGGAAAGAATAAATACAAAATAATTTAAGTTAAATATGATTTAAATATTTTATTATATTAATTAAAATGAGAACTTTTAGAATAAATTATTTAATTGAAATGATATTTGAATATTAGAATTTAAAATAAAAAGTTAAAATTTATAATAATTCTTTGATTGCTAGTTATATACATTGTGTAAAATGAGTCCGCCAGTCAGTGGGCCACGCCTGGCTCTTGAATGAACAACACGGAGAACTATATATAAACTTTAAATCTCTCTCTCTCCTGCTCACACACACTCTCACCTCTCTCCTCATCCCCTCCACCTCTCATTTCTTAGTTATTTCAATTTCCACAAATTGTCTAATTTTTAAAATATTCACTAATTTACTTTCTATTTTTATTCTTTAATCCTTAAATAATATATTTTCTATTTTATGTTAAAATGTAAATAACTTACATTTTAACATATTAAACTATGACAGCAAAAAAGTAAACGAATTACATACATACATACAAACAGTCTCCTTTATATATATAGATTATAAATGGTTGGCGGACGATTCCCCTCCGATTTTGGGTATAAAAAATAATTATTCATATTAAATATCAATAATATATTTTTTTAATATTTTTATGATGTAAAATGAAGGAATTTATCATTTATTTTCTAAAAATTTCATTTTTTAATTTTACCGTGAAAATTATGAATGGTCATCGTAGGATGACCCTCCGTTTTCGGCATAAAATATAATTATTCATCAGAAATATCAATAATATATTTTTTTCATATTTTTATGATGTAAAATGAACGAATTTATTATTTATTTTCTAAACATTTCATTTTTATATTTTACCGTAAAAATTATGAAAGGTCATCATAGGATGACCCTCCGTTTTCGGCATAAAAAAATAATTATTGATCAGAAATATCAAAAATCTAAAATGAACGAATTTATTATTTATTTTTAAAAATTTCATTTTTTAATTTTTAAAATTAAAATTAAAAAATGATGAATAATTATTTTTTTATGCCGAAAACCTAGGGTCATCCTACGATGACCTTTCATAATTTTTTCGGTAAATTAAAAAATGAAATGTTTTAAAAAAAATAATAAATTCGTTCATTTTACATCATAAAAATATTAAAAAAATATATTATTGATAATTCTGATGAATAATTATTTTTTTATGCCGACAACCTAGGGTCATCCTACGATGACCTTTCATAATTTTTTCGGTAAAATTAAAAAATGAAATGTTTTAAAAAAAATAATAAATTCGTTCATTTTACATCATAAAAATATTAAAAAAATATATTATTGATATTTCTGATGAATAATTATTTTTTTATGCCGAAAACCTAGGGTCATCCTACGATGACCTTTCATAATTTTTTCGGTAAAATTAAAAAATGAAATGTTTTAAAAAAAATAATAAATTCGTTGATTTTACATCATAAAAATATTAAAAAAATATATTATTGATATTTGTGATGAATAATTATTTTTTTATGCCGAAAACCTAGGGTCATCCTACGATGACCTTTCATAATTTTTTCGGTAAATTAAAAAATGAAATGTTTTAAAAAAAATAATAAATTCGTTCATTTTACATCATAAAAATATTAAAAAAATATATTATTGATAATTCTGATGAATAATTATTTTTTATGCCGAAAACCTAGGGTCATCCTACGATGACCTTTCATAATTTTTTCGGGAAAAATAAAAAATGAAATGTTTTAAAAAAAATAATAAATTCGTTCATTTTACATCATAAAAATATTAAAAAAATATATTATTGATAATTCTGATGAATAATTATTTTTTTATGCCGAAAACCTAGGGTCATCCTACGATGACCTTTCATAATTTTTACGGGAAAAATAAAAAATGAAATTTTTAAAAATAAATAATAAATTCGTTCATTTTACATCATAAAAATATTAAAAAAATATATTATTGATATTTGTGATGAATAATTATTTTTTTATGCCGAAAACATAGGGTCATCCTACGATGACCTTTCATAATTTTTTCGGTAAATTAAAAAATGAAATGTTTTAAAAAAAATAATAAATTCGTTCATTTTACATCATAAAAATATTAAAAAAATATATTATTGATAATTCTGATGAATAATTATTTTTTTATGCCGAAAACCTAGGGTCATCCTACGATGACCTTTCATAATTTTTACGGGAAAAATAAAAAATGAAATTTTTAAAAATAAATAATAAATTCGTTCATTTTACATCATAAAAATATTAAAAAAATATATTATTGATATTTGTGATGAATAATTATTTTTTTATGCCGAAAACATAGGGTCATCCTACGATGACCTTTCATAATTTTTTCGGTAAATTAAAAAATGAAATGTTTTAAAAAAAATAATAAATTCGTTCATTTTACATCATAAAAATATTAAAAAAATATATTATTGATAATTCTGATGAATAATTATTTTTTTATGCCGAAAACCTAGGGTCATCCTACGATGACCTTTCATAATTTTTTCGGTAAAATTAAAAAATGAAATTTTTAAAAATAAATAATAAATTCGTTCATTTTACATCATAAAAATATTAAAAAAATATATTATTCATATTTCTTACTAAAAATTATTTTTTTATGCCGAAAACCTAGGGTCATCCTACGATGACCTTTCATAATTTTTACGGGAAAAATAAAAAATGAAATTTTTAAAAATAAATAATAAATTCGTTCATTTTACATCATAAAAATATTAAAAAAAGACATTATTGATATTTCTACATCATAAAAATATTAAAAAAAGATATTATTGATATTTCTGATGAATAATTATTTTTTTATGCCGAAAACCTAGGGTCATCCTACGATGACCTTTCATAATTTTTACGGGAAAAATAAAAAATGAAATTTTTAAAAATAAATAATAAATTCGTTCATTTTACATCATAAAAATATTAAAAAAAGACATTATTGATATTTCTACATCATAAAAATATTAAAAAAAGATATTATTGATATTTCTTACTAAAAATTATTATTTTATGCCGAAAACCTAGGGTCATCCTACGATGAACTTTCATAATTTTTACGGGAAAAATAAAAAATGAAATTTTTAAAAATAAATAATAAATTCGTTCATTTTACATCATAAAAATATTAAAAAAAGACATTATTGATATTTCTAATGAATAATTATTTTTTTATGCCGAAAACCTAGGGTCATCCTACGATGACCTTTCATAATTTTTTCGGTAAAATTAAAAAATGAAATTTTTAAAAATAAATAATAAATTCGTTCATTTTACATCATAAAAATATTAAAAAAATATATTATTCATATTTCTTACGAAAAATTATTTTTTTATGCCGAAAACCTAGGGTCATCCTTCGATGACCTTTCATAATTTTTACGGGAAAATTAAAAAATGAAATTTTTAAAAATAAATAATAAATTCGTTCATTTTACATCATAAAAATATTAAAAAAATATATTATTGATATTTCTGATTAATAATTATTTTTTTATGCCGAAAACCTAGTTTCATCCTACGATGACCTTTCATAATTTTTTCGGTAAAATTAAAAATTTAAATGTTTTTAAAAAAATAATAAATTCGTTCATTTTACATCATAAAAATATTAAAAAAATATATTATTGATATTTCTGATGAATAATTATTTTTTATGCCGAAAACCTAGGGTCATCCTACGATGACCTTTCATAATTTTTACGGGAAAAATAAAAAATGAAATTTTTAAAAATAAATAATAAATTCGTTCATTTTACATCATAAAAATATTAAAAAAATATATTATTGATATTTCTGATGAATAATTATTTTTTTATGCCGACAACCTAGGGTCATCCTACGATGACCTTTCATAATTTTTTCGGTAAAATTAAAAAATGAAATGTTTTAAAAAAAATAATAAATTCGTTCATTTTACATCATAAAAATATTAAAAAAATATATTATTGATATTTCTGATGAATAATTATTTTTTTATGCCGAAAACCTAGGGTCATCCTACGATGACCTTTCATAATTTTTTCGGTAAAATTAAAAAATGAAATGTTTTAAAAAAAATAATAAATTCGTTCATTTTACATCATAAAAATATTAAAAAAATATATTATTGATATTTGTGATTTATAATTATTTTTTTATGCCGAAAACCTAGGGTCATCCTACGATGACCTTTCATAATTTTTACGGGAAAAATAAAAAATAAAATTTTTAAAAATAAATAATAAATTCGTTCATTTTACATCATAAAAATATTAAAAAAATATATTATTCATATTTCTTACTAAAAATTATTTTTTAATGCCGAAAACCTAGGGTCATCCTACGATGACCTTTCATAATTTTTTCGGTAAATTAAAAAATGAAATGTTTTAAAAAAAATAATAAATTCGTTCATTTTACATCATAAAAATATTAAAAAAATATATTATTCATATTTCTTAATAAAAATTATTTTTTTATGCCGAAAACCTAGGGTCATCCTACGATGACCTTTCATATTTTTACGGGAAAAATAAAAAATGAAATTTTTAAAAATAAATAATAAATTCGTTCATTTTACATAATAAAAATATTAAAAAAATATATGATTCATATTTCTTACGAAAAATTATTTTTTTATGCCGAAAACCTAGGGTCATCCTTCGATGACCTTTCATAATTTTTACGGGAAAAATAAAAAATGAAATTTTTAAAAAGAAATAATAAATTCGTTCATTTTACATCATAAAAATATTAAAAAAAGACATTATTGAAATTTCTACATCATAAAAATATTAAAAAAAGATATTATTGATATTTCTTACTAAAAATTATTATTTTATGCCGAAAACCTAGGGTCATCCTACGATGAACTTTCATAATTTTTACGGGAAAAATAAAAAATGAAATTTTTATAAAATAAATAATAAATTCGTTCATTTTACATCATAAAAATATTAAAAAAAATCATTATTGATATTTCTAATGAATAATTATTTTTTTATGCCGAAAACATAGGGTCATCCTACGATGACCTTTCATAATTTTTTCGGTAAAATTAAAAAATGAAATTTTTAAAAATAAATAATAAATTCGTTCATTTTACATCATAAAAATATTAAAAAAATATATTATTCATATTTCTTACGAAAAATTATTTTTTTATGCCGAAAACCTAGGGTCATCCTTCGATGACCTTTCATAATTTTTACGGGAAAATTAAAAATTGAAATTTTTAAATATAAATAATAAATTCGTTCATTTTACATCATAAAAATATTAAAAAAATATATTATTGATATTTCTGATTAATAATTATTTTTTTATGCCGAAAACCTAGGGTCATCCTACGATGACCTTTCATAATTTTTTCGGTAAAATTAAAAATTTAAATGTTTTTAAAAAAATAATAAATTCGTTCATTTTACATCATAAAAATATTAAAAAAATATATTATTGATATTTCTGATGAATAATTATTTTTTATGCCGAAAACCTAGGGTCATCCTACGATGACCTTTCATAATTTTTACGGGAAAAATAAAAAATGAAATTTTTAAAAATAAATAATAAATTCGTTCATTTTACATCGTAAAAATATTAAAAAAAGATATTAGAGATATTTCTGATGAATAATTATTTTTTTATGCCGAAAACCTAGGGTCATCCTACGATGACCTTTCATAATTTTTTCGGTAAAATTAAAAAATGAAATGTTTTAAAAAAAATAATAAATTCGTTCATTTTACATCATAAAAATATTAAAAAAATATATTATTGATATTTCTGATGAATAATTATTTTTTTATGCCGAAAACCTAGGGTCATCCTACGATGACCTTTCATAATTTTTTCGGTAAAATTAAAAATTTAAATGTTTTTAAAAAAATAATAAATTCGTTCATTTTACATCATAAAAATATTAAAAAAATATATTATTGATATTTCTGATGAATAATTATTTTTTATGCCGAAAACCTAGGGTCATCCTACGATGACCTTTCATAATTTTTACGGGAAAAATAAAAAATGAAATTTTTAAAAATAAATAATAAATTCGTTCATTTTACATCATAAAAATATTAAAAAAAGATATTATTGATATTTGTGATGAATAATTATTTTTTTATGCCGAAAACCTAGGGTCATCCTACGATGACCTTTCATAATTTTTTCGGTAAAATTAAAAAATGAAATGTTTTAAAAAAAATAATAAATTCGTTCATTTTACATCATAAAAATATTAAAAAAATATATTATTGATATTTCTGATGAATAATTATTTTTTTATGCCGAAAACCTAGGGTCATCCTACGATGACCTTTCATAATTTTTTCGGTAAAATAAAAAAATGAAATGTTTTAAAAAAAATAATAAATTCGTTCATTTTACATCATAAAAATATTAAAAAAATATATTATTGATATTTCTGATTAATAATTTTTTTTTATGCCGAAAACCTAGGGTCATCCTACGATGACCTTTCATAATTTTTTCGGTAAAATTAAAAAATGAAATGTTTTGAAAAAAATAATAAATTCGTTCATTTTACATCATAAAAATATTAAAAAAATATATTATTCATATTTCTTACTAAAAATTATTTTTTAATGCCGAAAACCTAGGGTCATCCTACGATGACCTTTCATAATTTTTTCGGTAAAATTAAAAAATGAAATGTTTTAAAAATAAATAATAAATTCGTTCATTTTACATCATAAAAATATTAAAAAAATATATTAGAGATATTTCTGATGAATAATTATTTTTTTATGCCGAAAACCTAGGGTCATCCTACGATGACCTTTCATAATTTTTTCGGTAAAATTAAAAAATAAAATGTTTTAAAAAAAATAATAAATTCGTTCATTTTACATCATAAAAATATTAAAAAAATATATTATTGATAATTCTGATGAATAATTATTTTTTTATGCCGACAACCTAGGGTCATCCTACGATGACCTTTCATAATTTTTTCGGTAAAATTAAAAAATGAAATGTTTTAAAAAAAATAATAAATTCGTTCATTTTACATCATAAAAATATTAAAAAAATATATTATTGATATTTCTGATGAATAATTATTTTTTTATGCCGAAAACCTAGGGTCATCCTACGATGACCTTTCATAATTTTTTCGGTAAAATTAAAAAATGAAATGTTTTAAAAAAAATAATAAATTCGTTGATTTTACATCATAAAAATATTAAAAAAATATATTATTGATATTTGTGATGAATAATTATTTTTTTATGCCGAAAACCTAGGGTCATCCTACGATGACCTTTCATAATTTTTTCGGTAAATTAAAAAATGAAATGTTTTAAAAAAAATAATAAATTCGTTCATTTTACATCATAAAAATATTAAAAAAATATATTATTGATAATTCTGATGAATAATTATTTTTTTATGCCGAAAACCTAGGGTCATCCTACGATGACCTTTCATAATTTTTTCGGGAAAAATAAAAAATGAAATTTTTAAAAATAAATAATAAATTCGTTCATTTTACATCATAAAAATATTAAAAAAATATATTATTCATATTTCTTACTAAAAATTATTTTTTTATGCCGTAAACCTAGGGTCATCCTACGATGACCTTTCATAATTTTTACGGGAAAAATAAAAAATGAAATTTTTAAAAATAAATAATAAATTCGTTCATTTTACATCATAAAAATATTAAAAAAATATATTATTGATATTTGTGATGAATAATTATTTTTTTATGCCGAAAACATAGGGTCATCCTACGATGACCTTTCATAATTTTTTCGGTAAATTAAAAAATGAAATGTTTTAAAAAAAATAATAAATTCGTTCATTTTACATCATAAAAATATTAAAAAAATATATTATTGATAATTCTGATGAATAATTATTTTTTTATGCCGAAAACCTAGGGTCATCTGTTGGAGTTTTAAATGTGTTTAATGAAAATGCACTGTTCGAGTTTGAATGTGTTTTTAATACAAGGTGAACATTTACTCTAAGGTCATACTATAAATATATATATAGGTAAGAAGGTTCAGGGTTACCAACTTTAATATACTTTAACACACCCCCTTCAAGTGAATAATTAAAATATAAATAAATACAATTTTACAATATAAACATTTTTTTTTTTTTAATTAATTCATTTGCTTGAGTCTTCTCATACAATCTTCTTGCTTGACCTTTGAGACGGTTTTCGTGAGAAAATCAGCAGGCATACTTAAGACGTTTTTATCTCTATCGTATTCAAACTTTATGCCTAAAAATTGATTTATTTCTCCCATGTCTTTCATGTTAAAATCATTAGACAAATTCTTTTTAAATTCATTAATATCCTTTTTATTTGATCCCATTATGATTATATCATCCACGTAAATGATTAATATTAATACGTTTTTATTATTATTATTATTATTTTTTTATTATTATTATTTTTTGAAATTTTTAAAAATAAATAATAAATTCGTTCATTTTACATCATAAAAATATTAAAAAAATATATTATTGATATTTGTGATGAATAATTATTTTTTTATGCCGAAAACATAGGGTCATCCTACGATGACCTTTCATAATTTTTTCGGTAAATTAAAAAATGAAATGTTTTAAAAAAAATAATAAATTCGTTCATTTTACATCATAAAAATATTAAAAAAATATATTATTGATAATTCTGATGAATAATTATTTTTTTATGCCGAAAACCTAGGGTCATCTGTTGGAGTTTTAAATGTGTTTAATGAAAATGCACTGTTCGAGTTTGAATGTGTTTTTAATACAAGGTGAACATTTACTCTAAGGTCATACTATAAATATATATATAGGTAAGAAGGTTCAGGGTTACCAACTTTAATATACTTTAACACACCCCCTTCAAGTGAATAATTAAAATATAAATAAATACAATTTTACAATATAAACATTTTTTTTTTTTTAATTAATTCATTTGCTTGAGTCTTCTCATACAATCTTCTTGCTTGACCTTTGAGACGGTTTTCGTGAGAAAATCAGCAGGCATACTTAAGACGTTTTTATCTCTATCGTATTCAAACTTTATGCCTAAAAATTGATTTATTTCTCCCATGTCTTTCATGTTAAAATCATTAGACAAATTCTTTTTAAATTCATTAATATCCTTTTTATTTGATCCCATTATGATTATATCATCCACGTAAATGATTAATATTAATACGTTTTTATTATTATTATTATTATTTTTAATATATATGCATGGATCACTCTCCAATGGAGACATTCCTAAATTTTTTAATTTTATGTCTAATTTTTTGTACCATTGGCGTCCGGATTGTTTCAATCCGTATATAGCCTTTTTTAATTTTAATATATTTTTCCCCTTTTTTAAGTCTTTTATCATTTGTAATGCAATCTTTTTTATATTTTCATTTTCTTTTTCGACTAAATCTTTCAATATGTCGTTAAACCCTTCAGGACATTCCATGTAAATGTTCTCTTCCAGTTCACCATTTAAATACGCTGCCTCCACGTCCATTTGTTCAATGTACCACTTTTCTTCTATAGACTTAGCCATTAGTGTCCTCACGCTGCTCATTCTGGCGACAGGTGAATAAGTATCAAAATAATCTATAGAATAAGTTTGGCTATATCCCTTGGCGACTAACCTGGCCTTTTTAGTATTATCATTTTTGGTCGTTAAGACAAAACGACTACCCACTATATTTTGATTTTCGTGTTTCCTGACCATTGTCCAAGTATCGTTTTTAATTAATGTAATCATTTCTTTCCTCATGGCTGTTTTCCATAAGTTCGAGTCTTCTTGCAATAGTGCATCTTTAATTTTCAGTTCTACATTAAGTCCTTGGACCTCTCCTTCGGTCGTTTCTATCGAGAGTTCATCTTCTGAACTTAAGACATCACTGTCTCTAGAGCTGGGAATTGTTTCTTCATCATTTTCACTTTCGGATTTTTTGTATTGATAGACTTTTCTGGGTCTTCCCCTATTTCCACTTTTAATCATTTTAGGACGTCCTCTTCCTCTCTGTTGGTCAATGTTATTTTCGTCTATATCACTTTCTAAAGATGCATCATTATTATGTTTATCAATCATTATGTCCAAGCTGTTGTATTTTGAATTTTCTTCTAATAAATCATTATATTTTAAATTATCTCCATTTTTATTATGAAATTCGTTTATAAATTTAATATCTCGAGTAATATGTACCCTTCTGGTCATGGGATCATATACTCTATAAGCTTTGCTTTCCTCGCAATAACCTATAAAAATTCCTTCAATTGTTCTTGAATTTAATTTATTTTTATTATTTTTATTTAAAAAATGTACTCTCATACCAAAAGTTCTTAAATGTGAGACATTAAATTTTTTGTTTGTAAGGATGTTATAAGGTATTTGTCCTTTTAAAGATGATGTTGGGCTTCTGTTCCTCAAATAACATGCAGTTATTACTGCTTCTGCCCAAAAGGAATGTTCTAGATTTGCTTGTATTAACATACATCTCGTCATCTCCAATAGAGTCTTGTTCATACGTTCAGATAATCCATTTTGTTGGGGCGTATAAGGAACTGTTAATCTTCGCTTAATTCCTGATTTTTTTAAAAAATTATTAAATCTATTATTAATGTATTCTTTTCCATTATCTGATTGCAAATATTTAATCCTTTTATCTGTCATGTTTTCAATATAATTTTTATATTCAATAAATGCTTCAAAAGCTTGACTTTTGTATTTTAGAAATTTAACTTCGCAATATCTGCTTGCTTCGTCTATAAAAGTAATGAAATATTTATTTCCACCGATAGACGTGGTTCTAAATGGTCCACAAATATCTGTATGGATTATTTCCAATATTTCTAAATTTTTCTGTGAATTTGAATTTTTAAAAGGTGTTTGAGATAATTTTCCTTTAATGCATATTTCACAATTATTTAAATTTTCATTTAATATACTTTGGTCTAAACCGAAAACTTGATCTGATTTGGTTATTAGTTTTAAATCTCTTTCATTTAAATGTCCGTATCTTTTATGCCATATGTCTAATTTTGATAATTTATTTTTATTTAAATAATATGAAAAATCATTTTTATCTTTATTTTTAATATTTTCATTTAAATAATATAATCCGTTCTCCTTTTTCTTAGCTGTAAACATTAGTTCGTCATTATTCGTTATAAATGCATTATGATTTTTAAATAAAACTTCAAAATTCTTATCAGTAAATGACCCGACAGATAATAAATTCGTTTTTAATTTGGGAACATATAGTACATCTGTTAATTCAATTTGTCTATTATTTATGTTAATAATCATATCACCAATACAATCAATATTTATTTTACTGTTATCGGCTAGTGTTAAACAACTTAGTTTTGGATGTCTTATATTTTCCAGTAATTCTTTATTATTTATCATGTGATTTGTACAGGCAGAATCTAAAATCCAATCATTTTTATCATCAGTGACTTTTAGGGCTAACATATGAGTCGACTTAGATGGACATTGAGAAATTTTATGGCCTTCTCCCTTACAACGGAAACATATAATTTTATTTTTAATTTCATTATTTGAATTACTAAATTTATTATAATCAGTTGACCTTTTATCCCTGTTGAAAAAATTATGTTTTTTATTCGTATTATATTTATTATTATTATTTTCATTATATTTATTTAAAGAATTATTTTTGTAAGGATTATTTTTAAAATTATAATTTTTATTAATAGGTCTATTTTTATTTCTATTTTTAATAAAGTTACTTTGATTTGAGGAATCGCCTTGACTTCCCCGACATTCAAACTCTTCCAATAATTTTATTTTTAAATTATCTAAAGATGGCAAAGTGTCCCTTGTTTCTATAGCACATCTAAAATTTTCATATTCGTCTGGTAGACTATATAATAATATTATACATAATAGTTCATCATTTATTATAAATTCAATATCTTTTAATTTTTCTATAATTTCACAAAATGTATTTAAATAGTCATCCATATTATCACTTATATTCATTTTACTTAAAATTAGTTTCTTTAACAAATAAGCCTTTTTGGCTGGACCTTTACTTTCAAAGGTTTCCTTTAATTTATTCCATATTTCACTTGAGCTATTTAAATTTTTAACTATCCTTAATTCTCTAGGTGTTATTGATAAAATTAGATCAGACTTAGCTTTTTGGTCCAGGAGATCCCATTTTTCAATCCCTTTCGTATCTTTTTCATCAATATTTGACCTTTTTTGGTTTCCGGAGACTATGTTCCAATATCCATTTTTTACTAGGATGGCTTCCATCTGAATCTTCCAGGTATCATAGTTGTGTCGGTGTAGTGGTTCAATTTTAAGAAATTCCATTTTTTAAAAAATCCTTTTAAGATTAAAAAATATTTCCAATTATCACCCAATTACCCGCAGTGTTTACCTGGGCCCATAACCTGTTGGAGTTTTAAATGTGTTTAATGAAAATGCACTGTTCGAGTTTGAATGTGTTTTTAATACAAGGTGAACATTTACTCTAAGGTCATACTATAAATATATATATAGGTAAGAAGGTGCAGGGTTACCAACTTTAATATACTTTAACATCATCCTACGATGACCTTTCATAATTTTTACGGGAAAAATAAAAAATGAAATTTTTAAAAATAAATAATAAATTCGTTCATTTTACATCATAAAAATATTAAAAAAATATATTATTGATATTTGTGATGAATAATTATTTTTTTATGCCGAAAACATAGGGTCATCCTACGATGACCTTTCATAATTTTTTCGGTAAATTAAAAATTGAAATGTTTTAAAAAAAATAATAAATTCGTTCATTTTACATCATAAAAATATTAAAAAAATATATTATTGATAATTCTGATGAATAATTATTTTTTTATGCCGAAAACCTAGGGTCATCCTACGATGACCTTTCATAATTTTTTCGGTAAAATTAAAAAATGAAATTTTTAAAAATAAATAATAAATTCGTCCATTTTACATCATAAAAATATTAAAAAAATATATTATTCATATTTCTTACTAAAAATTATTTTTTTATGCCGAAAACCTAGGGTCATCCTACGATGACCTTTCATAATTTTTACGGGAAAAATAAAAAATGAAATTTTTAAAAATAAATAATAAATTCGTTCATTTTACATCATAAAAATATTAAAAAAAGACATTATTGATATTTCTACATCATAAAAATATTAAAAAAAGATATTATTGATATTTCTGATGAATAATTATTTTTTTATGCCGAAAACCTAGGGTCATCCTACGATGACCTTTCATAATTTTTACGGGAAAAATAAAAAATGAAATTTTTAAAAATAAATAATAAATTCGTTCATTTTACATCATAAAAATATTAAAAAAAGACATTATTGATATTTCTACATCATAAAAATATTAAAAAAAGATATTATTGATATTTCTTACTAAAAATTATTATTTTATGCCGAAAACCTAGGGTCATCCTACGATGAACTTTCATAATTTTTACGGGAAAAATAAAAAATGAAATTTTTAAAAATAAATAATAAATTCGTTCATTTTACATCATAAAAATATTAAAAAAAGACATTATTGATATTTCTAATGAATAATTATTTTTTTATGCCGAAAACCTAGGGTCATCCTACGATGACCTTTCATAATTTTTTCGGTAAAATTAAAAAATGAAATTTTTAAAAATAAATAATAAATTCGTTCATTTTACATCATAAAAATATTAAAAAAATATATTATTGATATTTCTGATGAATAATTATTTTTTTATGCCGACAACCTAGGGTCATCCTACGATGACCTTTCATAATTTTTTCGGTAAAATTAAAAAATGAAATGTTTTAAAAAAAATAATAAATTCGTTCATTTTACATCATAAAAATATTAAAAAAATATATTATTGATATTTCTGATGAATAATTATTTTTTTATGCCGAAAACCTAGGGTCATCCTACGATGACCTTTCATAATTTTTTCGGTAAAATTAAAAAATGAAATGTTTTAAAAATAAATAATAAATTCGTTCATTTTACATCATAAAAATATTAAAAAAATATATTATTGATATTTGTGATGAATAATTATTTTTTTATGCCGAAAACCTAGGGTCATCCTACGATGACCTTTCATAATTTTTTCGGTAAATTAAAAAATGAAATGTTTTAAAAAAAATAATAAATTCGTTCATTTTACATCATAAAAATATTAAAAAAATATATTATTCATATTTCTTAATAAAAATTATTTTTTTATGCCGAAAACCTAGGGTCATCCTACGATGACCTTTCATATTTTTACGGGAAAAATAAAAAATGAAATGTTTTAAAAAAAATAATAAATTCGTTCATTTTACATCATAAAAATATTAAAAAAATATATTATTGATATTTCTGATGAATAATTATTTTTTTATGCCGAAAACCTAGGGTCATCCTACGATGACCTTTCATAATTTTTTCGGTAAAATTAAAAAATGAAATGTTTTAAAAAAAATAATAAATTCGTTCATTTTACATCATAAAAATATTAAAAAAATATATTATTGATATTTGTGATTTATAATTAATTTTTTATGCCGAAAACCTAGGGTCATCCTACGATGACCTTTCATAATTTTTACGGGAAAAATAAAAAATAAAATTTTTAAAAATAAATAATAAATTCGTTCATTTTACATCATAAAAATATTAAAAAAATATATTATTCATATTTCTTACGAAAAATTATTTTTTTATGCCGAAAACCTAGGGTCATCCTTCGATGACCTTTCATAATTTTTACAGGAAAATTAAAAAATGAAATTTTTAAAAATAAATAATAAATTCGTTCATTTTACATCATAAAAATATTAAAAAAATATATTATTGATATTTCTGATTAATAATTATTTTTTTATGCCGAAAACCTAGTTTCATCCTACGATGACCTTTCATAATTTTTTCGGTAAAATTAAAAATTTAAATGTTTTTAAAAAAATAATAAATTCGTTCATTTTACATCATAAAAATATTAAAAAAATATATTATTGATATTTCTGATGAATAATTATTTTTTATGCCGAAAACCTATGGTCATCCTACGATGACCTTTCATAATTTTTACGGGAAAAATAAAAAATGAAATTTTTAAAAATAAATAATAAATTCGTTCATTTTACATCATAAAAATATTAAAAAAAGATATTAGAGATATTTCTGATGAATAATTATTTTTTTATGCCGAAAACCTAGGGTCATCCTACGATGACCTTTCATAATTTTTTCGGTAAAATTAAAAAATGAAATGTTTTAAAAAAAATAATAAATTCGTTCATTTTACATCATAAAAATATTAAAAAAATATATTATTGATATTTCTGATGAATAATTATTTTTTTATGCCGACAACCTAGGGTCATCCTACGATGACCTTTCATAATTTTTTCGGTAAAATTAAAAAATGAAATGTTTTAAAAAAAATAATAAATTCGTTCATTTTACATCATAAAAATATTAAAAAAATATATTATTGATATTTCTGATGAATAATTATTTTTTTATGCCGAAAACCTAGGGTCATCCTACGATGACCTTTCATAATTTTTTCGGTAAAATTAAAAAATGAAATGTTTTAAAAAAAATAATAAATTCGTTCATTTTACATCATAAAAATATTAAAAAAATATATTATTGATATTTGTGATTTATAATTAATTTTTTATGCCGAAAACCTAGGGTCATCCTACGATGACCTTTCATAATTTTTACGGGAAAAATAAAAAATAAAATTTTTAAAAATAAATAATAAATTCGTTCATTTTACATCATAAAAATATTAAAAAAATATATTATTGATATTTGTGATGAATAATTATTTTTTTATGCCGAAAACCTAGGGTCATCCTACGATGACCTTTCATAATTTTTTCGGTAAATTAAAAAATGAAATGTTTTAAAAAAAATAATAAATTCGTTCATTTTACATCATAAAAATATTAAAAAAATATATTATTCATATTTCTTAATAAAAATTATTTTTTTATGCCGAAAACCTAGGGTCATCCTACGATGACCTTTCATATTTTTACGGGAAAAATAAAAAATGAAATTTTTAAAAATAAATAATAAATTCGTTCATTTTACATAATAAAAATATTAAAAAAAGATATTATTGATATTTCTTACTAAAAATTATTATTTTATGCCGAAAACCTAGGGTCATCCTACGATGAACTTTCATAATTTTTACGGGAAAAATAAAAAATGAAATTTTTAAAAATAAATAATAAATTCGTTCATTTTACATCATAAAAATATTAAAAAAAGACATTATTGATATTTCTAATGAATAATTATTTTTTTATGCCGAAAACCTAGGGTCATCCTACGATGACCTTTCATAATTTTTTCGGTAAAATTAAAAAATGAAATTTTTAAAAATAAATAATAAATTCGTTCATTTTACATCATAAAAATATTAAAAAAATATATTATTCATATTTCTTACTAAAAATTATTTTTTTATGCCGAAAACCTAGGGTCATCCTACGATGACCTTTCATAATTTTTACGGGAAAAATAAAAAATGAAATTTTTAAAAATAAATAATAAATTCGTTCATTTTACATCATAAAAATATTAAAAAAAGACATTATTAATATTTCTACATCATAAAAATATTAAAAAAAGATATTATTGATATTTCTGATGAATAATTATTTTTTTATGCCGAAAACCTAGGGTCATCCTACGATGACCTTTCATAATTTTTACGGGAAAAATAAAAAATGAAATTTTTAAAAATAAATAATAAATTCGTTCATTTTACATCATAAAAATATTAAAAAAAGACATTATTGATATTTCTACATCATAAAAATATTAAAAAAAGATATTATTGATATTTCTTACTAAAAATTATTATTTTATGCCGAAAACCTAGGGTCATCCTACGATGAACTTTCATAATTTTTACGGGAAAAATAAAAAATGAAATTTTTAAAAATAAATAATAAATTCGTTCATTTTACATCATAAAAATATTAAAAAAAGACATTATTGATATTTCTAATGAATAATTATTTTTTTATGCCGAAAACCTAGGGTCATCCTACGATGACCTTTCATAATTTTTTCGGTAAAATTAAAAAATGAAATTTTTAAAAATAAATAATAAATTCGTTCATTTTACATCATAAAAATATTAAAAAAATATATTATTCATATTTCTTACGAAAAATTATTTTTTTATGCCGAAAACCTAGGGTCATCCTTCGATGACCTTTCATAATTTTTACAGGAAAATTAAAAAATGAAATTTTTAAAAATAAATAATAAATTCGTTCATTTTACATCATAAAAATATTAAAAAAATATATTATTGATATTTCTGATTAATAATTATTTTTTTATGCCGAAAACCTAGTTTCATCCTACGATGACCTTTCATAATTTTTTCGGTAAAATTAAAAATTTAAATGTTTTTAAAAAAATAATAAATTCGTTCATTTTACATCATAAAAATATTAAAAAAATATATTATTGATATTTCTGATGAATAATTATTTTTTATGCCGAAAACCTAGGGTCATCCTACGATGACCTTTCATAATTTTTTCGGTAAAATTAAAAAATGAAATGTTTTAAAAAAAATAATAAATTCGTTCATTTTACATCATAAAAATATTAAAAAAATATATTATTGATATTTCTGATGAATAATTATTTTTTTATGCCGACAACCTAGGGTCATCCTACGATGACCTTTCATAATTTTTTCGGTAAAATTAAAAAATGAAATGTTTTAAAAAAAATAATAAATTCGTTCATTTTACATCATAAAAATATTAAAAAAATATATTATTGATATTTCTGATGAATAATTATTTTTTTATGCCGAAAACCTAGGGTCATCCTACGATGACCTTTCATAATTTTTTCGGTAAAATTAAAAAATGAAATGTTTTAAAAAAAATAATAAATTCGTTCATTTTACATCATAAAAATATTAAAAAAATATATTATTGATATTTGTGATTTATAATTAATTTTTTATGCCGAAAACCTAGGGTCATCATACGATGACCTTTCATAATTTTTACGGGAAAAATAAAAAATAAAATTTTTAAAAATAAATAATAAATTCGTTCATTTTACATCATAAAAATATTAAAAAAATATATTATTGATATTTGTGATGAATAATTATTTTTTTATGCCGAAAACCTAGGGTCATCCTACGATGACCTTTCATAATTTTTTCGGTAAATTAAAAAATGAAATGTTTTAAAAAAAATAATAAATTCGTTCATTTTACATCATAAAAATATTAAAAAAATATATTATTCATATTTCTTAATAAAAATTATTTTTTTATGCCGAAAACCTAGGGTCATCCTACGATGACCTTTCATATTTTTACGGGAAAAATAAAAAATGAAATTTTTAAAAATAAATAATAAATTCGTTCATTTTACATAATAAAAATATTAAAAAAATATATGATTCATATTTCTTACGAAAAATTATTTTTTTATGCCGAAAACCTAGGGTCATCCTTCGATGACCTTTCATAATTTTTACGGGAAAAATAAAAAATGAAATTTTTAAAAAGAAATAATAAATTCGTTCATTTTACATCATAAAAATATTAAAAAAAGACATTATTGAAATTTCTACATCATAAAAATATTAAAAAAAGATATTATTGATATTTCTTACTAAAAATTATTATTTTATGCCGAAAACCTAGGGTCATCCTACGATGAACTTTCATAATTTTTACGGGAAAAATAAAAAATGAAATTTTTATAAAATAAATAATAAATTCGTTCATTTTACATCATAAAAATATTAAAAAAAGTCATTATTGATATTTCTAATGAATAATTATTTTTTTATGCCGAAAACATAGGGTCATCCTACGATGACCTTTCATAATTTTTTCGGTAAAATTAAAAAATGAAATTTTTAAAAATAAATAATAAATTCGTTCATTTTACATCATAAAAATATTAAAAAAATATATTATTCATATTTCTTACGAAAAATTATTTTTTTATGCCGAAAACCTAGGGTCATCCTTCGATGACCTTTCATAATTTTTACGGGAAAATTAAAAATTGAAATTTTTAAATATAAATAATAAATTCGTTCATTTTACATCATAAAAATATTAAAAAAATATATTATTGATAATTCTGATGAATAATTATTTTTTATGCCGAAAACCTAGGGTCATCCTACGATGACCTTTCATAATTTTTTCGGGAAAAATAAAAAATGAAATGTTTTAAAAAAAATAATAAATTCGTTCATTTTACATCATAAAAATATTAAAAAAATATATTATTGATAATTCTGATGAATAATTATTTTTTTATGCCGAAAACCTAGGGTCATCCTACGATGACCTTTCATAATTTTTACGGGAAAAATAAAAAATGAAATTTTTAAAAATAAATAATAAATTCGTTCATTTTACATCATAAAAATATTAAAAAAATATATTATTGATATTTGTGATGAATAATTATTTTTTTATGCCGAAAACATAGGGTCATCCTACGATGACCTTTCATAATTTTTTCGGTAAATTAAAAAATGAAATGTTTTAAAAAAAATAATAAATTCGTTCATTTTACATCATAAAAATATTAAAAAAATATATTATTGATAATTCTGATGAATAATTATTTTTTTATGCCGAAAACCTAGGGTCATCCTACGATGACCTTTCATAATTTTTACGGGAAAAATAAAAAATGAAATTTTTAAAAATAAATAATAAATTCGTTCATTTTACATCATAAAAATATTAAAAAAATATATTATTGATATTTGTGATGAATAATTATTTTTTTATGCCGAAAACATAGGGTCATCCTACGATGACCTTTCATAATTTTTTCGGTAAATTAAAAAATGAAATGTTTTAAAAAAAATAATAAATTCGTTCATTTTACATCATAAAAATATTAAAAAAATATATTATTGATAATTCTGATGAATAATTATTTTTTTATGCCGAAAACCTAGGGTCATCCTACGATGACCTTTCATAATTTTTTCGGTAAAATTAAAAAATGAAATTTTTAAAAATAAATAATAAATTCGTTCATTTTACATCATAAAAATATTAAAAAAATATATTATTCATATTTCTTACTAAAAATTATTTTTTTATGCCGAAAACGTAGGGTCATCCTACGATGACCTTTCATAATTTTTACGGGAAAAATAAAAAATGAAATTTTTAAAAATAAATAATAAATTCGTTCATTTTACATCATAAAAATATTAAAAAAAGACATTATTGATATTTCTACATCATAAAAATATTAAAAAAAGATATTATTGATATTTCTGATGAATAATTATTTTTTTATGCCGAAAACCTAGGGTCATCCTACGATGACCTTTCATAATTTTTACGGGAAAAATAAAAAATGAAATTTTTAAAAATAAATAATAAATTCGTTCATTTTACATCATAAAAATATTAAAAAAAGACATTATTGATATTTCTACATCATAAAAATATTAAAAAAAGATATTATTGATATTTCTTACTAAAAATTATTATTTTATGCCGAAAACCTAGGGTCATCCTACGATGAACTTTCATAATTTTTACGGGAAAAATAAAAAATGAAATTTTTAAAAATAAATAATAAATTCGTTCATTTTACATCATAAAAATATTAAAAAAAGACATTATTGATATTTCTAATGAATAATTATTTTTTTATGCCGAAAACCTAGGGTCATCCTACGATGACCTTTCATAATTTTTTCAGTAAAATTAAAAAATGAAATTTTTAAAAATAAATAATAAATTCGTTCATTTTACATCATAAAAATATTAAAAAAATATATTATTCATATTTCTTACGAAAAATTATTTTTTTATGCCGAAAACCTAGGGTCATCCTTCGATGACCTTTCATAATTTTTACGGGAAAATTAAAAAATGAAATTTTTAAAAATAAATAATAAATTCGTTCATTTTACATCATAAAAATATTAAAAAAATATATTATTGATATTTCTGATTAATAATTATTTTTTTATGCCGAAAACCTAGTTTCATCCTACGATGACCTTTCATAATTTTTTCGGTAAAATTAAAAATTTAAATGTTTTTAAAAAAATAATAAATTCGTTCATTTTACATCATAAAAATATTAAAAAAATATATTATTGATATTTCTGATGAATAATTATTTTTTATGCCGAAAACCTAGGGTCATCCTACGATGACCTTTCATAATTTTTACGGGAAAAATAAAAAATGAAATTTTTAAAAATAAATAATAAATTCGTTCATTTTACATCATAAAAATATTAAAAAAAGATATTAGAGATATTTCTGATGAATAATTATTTTTTTATGCCGAAAACCTAGGGTCATCCTACGATGACCTTTCATAATTTTTTCGGTAAAATTAAAAAATGAAATGTTTTAAAAAAAATAATAAATTCGTTCATTTTACATCATAAAAATATTAAAAAAATATATTATTGATATTTCTGATGAATAATTATTTTTTTATGCCGACAACCTAGGGTCATCCTACGATGACCTTTCATAATTTTTTCGGTAAAATTAAAAAATGAAATGTTTTAAAAAAAATAATAAATTCGTTCATTTTACATCATAAAAATATTAAAAAAATATATTATTGATATTTCTGATGAATAATTATTTTTTTATGCCGAAAACCTAGGGTCATCCTACGATGACCTTTCATAATTTTTTCGGTAAAATTAAAAAATGAAATGTTTTAAAAAAAATAATAAATTCGTTCATTTTACATCATAAAAATATTAAAAAAATATATTATTGATATTTGTGATTTATAATTAATTTTTTATGCCGAAAACCTAGGGTCATCCTACGATGACCTTTCATAATTTTTACGGGAAAAATAAAAAATAAAATTTTTAAAAATAAATAATAAATTCGTTCATTTTACATCATAAAAATATTAAAAAAATATATTATTCATATTTCTTACTAAAAATTATTTTTTAATGCCGAAAACCTAGGGTCATCCTACGATGACCTTTCATAATTTTTTCGGTAAATTAAAAAATGAAATGTTTTAAAAAAAATAATAAATTCGTTCATTTTACATCATAAAAATATTAAAAAAATATATTATTGATATTTCTGATGAATAATTATTTTTTTATGCCGAAAACCTAGGGTCATCCTACGATGACCTTTCATAATTTTTTCGGTAAAATAAAAAAATGAAATGTTTTAAAAAAAATAATAAATTCGTTCATTTTACATCATAAAAATATTAAAAAAATATATTATTGATATTTCTGATGAATAATTATTTTTTATGCCGAAAACCTAGGGTCATCCTACGATGACCTTTCATAATTTTTACGGGAAAAATAAAAAATGAAATTTTTAAAAATAAATAATAAATTCGTTCATTTTACATCGTAAAAATATTAAAAAAAGATATTAGAGATATTTCTGATGAATAATTATTTTTTTATGCCGAAAACCTAGGGTCATCCTACGATGACCTTTCATAATTTTTTCGGTAAAATTAAAAAATGAAATGTTTTAAAAAAAATAATAAATTTGTTCATTTTACATCATAAAAATATTAAAAAAATATATTATTGATATTTCTGATGAATAATTATTTTTTTATGCCGAAAACCTAGGGTCATCCTACGATGACCTTTCATAATTTTTTCGGTAAAATTAAAAATTTAAATGTTTTTAAAAAAATAATAAATTCGTTCATTTTACATCATAAAAATATTAAAAAAATATATTATTGATATTTCTGATGAATAATTATTTTTTATGCCGAAAACCTAGGGTCATCCTACGATGACCTTTCATAATTTTTACGGGAAAAATAAAAAATGAAATTTTTAAAAATAAATAATAAATTCGTTCATTTTACATCATAAAAATATTAAAAAAAGATATTATTGATATTTGTGATGAATAATTATTTTTTTATGCCGAAAACCTAGGGTCATCCTACGATGACCTTTCATAATTTTTTCGGTAAAATTAAAAAATGAAATGTTTTAAAAAAAATAATAAATTCGTTCATTTTACATCATAAAAATATTAAAAAAATATATTATTGATATTTCTGATGAATAATTATTTTTTTATGCCGAAAACCTAGGGTCATCCTACGATGACCTTTCATAATTTTTTCGGTAAAATAAAAAAATGAAATGTTTTAAAAAAAATAATAAATTCGTTCATTTTACATCATAAAAATATTAAAAAAATATATTATTGATATTTCTGATTAATAATTTTTTTTTATGCCGAAAACCTAGGGTCATCCTACGATGACCTTTCATAATTTTTTCGGTAAAATTAAAAAATGAAATGTTTTGAAAAAAATAATAAATTCGTTCATTTTACATCATAAAAATATTAAAAAAATATATTATTCATATTTCTTACTAAAAATTATTTTTTAATGCCGAAAACCTAGGGTCATCCTACGATGACCTTTCATAATTTTTTCGGTAAAATTAAAAAATGAAATGTTTTAAAAATAAATAATAAATTCGTTCATTTTACATCATAAAAATATTAAAAAAATATATTAGAGATATTTCTGATGAATAATTATTTTTTTATGCCGAAAACCTAGGGTCATCCTACGATGACCTTTCATAATTTTTTCGGTAAAATTAAAAAATAAAATGTTTTAAAAAAAATAATAAATTCGTTCATTTTACATCATAAAAATATTAAAAAAATATATTATTGATAATTCTGATGAATAATTATTTTTTTATGCCGACAACCTAGGGTCATCCTACGATGACCTTTCATAATTTTTTCGGTAAAATTAAAAAATGAAATGTTTTAAAAAAAATAATAAATTCGTTCATTTTACATCATAAAAATATTAAAAAAATATATTATTGATATTTCTGATGAATAATTATTTTTTTATGCCGAAAACCTAGGGTCATCCTACGATGACCTTTCATAATTTTTTCGGTAAAATTAAAAAATGAAATGTTTTAAAAAAAATAATAAATTCGTTGATTTTACATCATAAAAATATTAAAAAAATATATTATTGATATTTGTGATGAATAATTATTTTTTTATGCCGAAAACCTAGGGTCATCCTACGATGACCTTTCATAATTTTTTCGGTAAATTAAAAAATGAAATGTTTTAAAAAAAATAATAAATTCGTTCATTTTACATCATAAAAATATTAAAAAAATATATTATTGATAATTCTGATGAATAATTATTTTTTTATGCCGAAAACCTAGGGTCATCCTACGATGACCTTTCATAATTTTTTCGGGAAAAATAAAAAATGAAATTTTTAAAAATAAATAATAAATTCGTTCATTTTACATCATAAAAATATTAAAAAAATATATTATTCATATTTCTTACTAAAAATTATTTTTTTATGCCGTAAACCTAGGGTCATCCTACGATGACCTTTCATAATTTTTACGGGAAAAATAAAAAATGAAATTTTTAAAAATAAATAATAAATTCGTTCATTTTACATCATAAAAATATTAAAAAAATATATTATTGATATTTGTGATGAATAATTATTTTTTTATGCCGAAAACATAGGGTCATCCTACGATGACCTTTCATAATTTTTTCGGTAAATTAAAAAATGAAATGTTTTAAAAAAAATAATAAATTCGTTCATTTTACATCATAAAAATATTAAAAAAATATATTATTGATAATTCTGATGAATAATTATTTTTTTATGCCGAAAACCTAGGGTCATCTGTTGGAGTTTTAAATGTGTTTAATGAAAATGCACTGTTCGAGTTTGAATGTGTTTTTAATACAAGGTGAACATTTACTCTAAGGTCATACTATAAATATATATATAGGTAAGAAGGTTCAGGGTTACCAACTTTAATATACTTTAACACACCCCCTTCAAGTGAATAATTAAAATATAAATAAATACAATTTTACAATATAAACATTTTTTTTTTTTTAATTAATTCATTTGCTTGAGTCTTCTCATACAATCTTCTTGCTTGACCTTTGAGACGGTTTTCGTGAGAAAATCAGCAGGCATACTTAAGACGTTTTTATCTCTATCGTATTCAAACTTTATGCCTAAAAATTGATTTATTTCTCCCATGTCTTTCATGTTAAAATCATTAGACAAATTCTTTTTAAATTCATTAATATCCTTTTTATTTGATCCCATTATGATTATATCATCCACGTAAATGATTAATATTAATACGTTTTTATTATTATTATTATTATTTTTAATATATATGCATGGATCACTCTCCAATGGAGACATTCCTAAATTTTTTAATTTTATGTCTAATTTTTTGTACCATTGGCGTCCGGATTGTTTCAATCCGTATATAGCCTTTTTTAATTTTAATATATTTTTCCCCTTTTTTAAGTCTTTTATCATTTGTAATGCAATCTTTTTTATATTTTCATTTTCTTTTTCGACTAAATCTTTCAATATGTCGTTAAACCCTTCAGGACATTCCATGTAAATGTTCTCTTCCAGTTCACCATTTAAATACGCTGCCTCCACGTCCATTTGTTCAATGTACCACTTTTCTTCTATAGACTTAGCCATTAGTGTCCTCACGCTGCTCATTCTGGCGACAGGTGAATAAGTATCAAAATAATCTATAGAATAAGTTTGGCTATATCCCTTGGCGACTAACCTGGCCTTTTTAGTATTATCATTTTTGGTCGTTAAGACAAAACGACTACCCACTATATTTTGATTTTCGTGTTTCCTGACCATTGTCCAAGTATCGTTTTTAATTAATGTAATCATTTCTTTCCTCATGGCTGTTTTCCATAAGTTCGAGTCTTCTTGCAATAGTGCATCTTTAATTTTCAGTTCTACATTAAGTCCTTGGACCTCTCCTTCGGTCGTTTCTATCGAGAGTTCATCTTCTGAACTTAAGACATCACTGTCTCTAGAGCTGGGAATTGTTTCTTCATCATTTTCACTTTCGGATTTTTTGTATTGATAGACTTTTCTGGGTCTTCCCCTATTTCCACTTTTAATCATTTTAGGACGTCCTCTTCCTCTCTGTTGGTCAATGTTATTTTCGTCTATATCACTTTCTAAAGATGCATCATTATTATGTTTATCAATCATTATGTCCAAGCTGTTGTATTTTGAATTTTCTTCTAATAAATCATTATATTTTAAATTATCTCCATTTTTATTATGAAATTCGTTTATAAATTTAATATCTCGAGTAATATGTACCCTTCTGGTCATGGGATCATATACTCTATAAGCTTTGCTTTCCTCGCAATAACCTATAAAAATTCCTTCAATTGTTCTTGAATTTAATTTATTTTTATTATTTTTATTTAAAAAATGTACTCTCATACCAAAAGTTCTTAAATGTGAGACATTAAATTTTTTGTTTGTAAGGATGTTATAAGGTATTTGTCCTTTTAAAGATGATGTTGGGCTTCTGTTCCTCAAATAACATGCAGTTATTACTGCTTCTGCCCAAAAGGAATGTTCTAGATTTGCTTGTATTAACATACATCTCGTCATCTCCAATAGAGTCTTGTTCATACGTTCAGATAATCCATTTTGTTGGGGCGTATAAGGAACTGTTAATCTTCGCTTAATTCCTGATTTTTTTAAAAAATTATTAAATCTATTATTAATGTATTCTTTTCCATTATCTGATTGCAAATATTTAATCCTTTTATCTGTCATGTTTTCAATATAATTTTTATATTCAATAAATGCTTCAAAAGCTTGACTTTTGTATTTTAGAAATTTAACTTCGCAATATCTGCTTGCTTCGTCTATAAAAGTAATGAAATATTTATTTCCACCGATAGACGTGGTTCTAAATGGTCCACAAATATCTGTATGGATTATTTCCAATATTTCTAAATTTTTCTGTGAATTTGAATTTTTAAAAGGTGTTTGAGATAATTTTCCTTTAATGCATATTTCACAATTATTTAAATTTTCATTTAATATACTTTGGTCTAAACCGAAAACTTGATCTGATTTGGTTATTAGTTTTAAATCTCTTTCATTTAAATGTCCGTATCTTTTATGCCATATGTCTAATTTTGATAATTTATTTTTATTTAAATAATATGAAAAATCATTTTTATCTTTATTTTTAATATTTTCATTTAAATAATATAATCCGTTCTCCTTTTTCTTAGCTGTAAACATTAGTTCGTCATTATTCGTTATAAATGCATTATGATTTTTAAATAAAACTTCAAAATTCTTATCAGTAAATGACCCGACAGATAATAAATTCGTTTTTAATTTGGGAACATATAGTACATCTGTTAATTCAATTTGTCTATTATTTATGTTAATAATCATATCACCAATACAATCAATATTTATTTTACTGTTATCGGCTAGTGTTAAACAACTTAGTTTTGGATGTCTTATATTTTCCAGTAATTCTTTATTATTTATCATGTGATTTGTACAGGCAGAATCTAAAATCCAATCATTTTTATCATCAGTGACTTTTAGGGCTAACATATGAGTCGACTTAGATGGACATTGAGAAATTTTATGGCCTTCTCCCTTACAACGGAAACATATAATTTTATTTTTAATTTCATTATTTGAATTACTAAATTTATTATAATCAGTTGACCTTTTATCCCTGTTGAAAAAATTATGTTTTTTATTCGTATTATATTTATTATTATTATTTTCATTATATTTATTTAAAGAATTATTTTTGTAAGGATTATTTTTAAAATTATAATTTTTATTAATAGGTCTATTTTTATTTCTATTTTTAATAAAGTTACTTTGATTTGAGGAATCGCCTTGACTTCCCCGACATTCAAACTCTTCCAATAATTTTATTTTTAAATTATCTAAAGATGGCAAAGTGTCCCTTGTTTCTATAGCACATCTAAAATTTTCATATTCGTCTGGTAGACTATATAATAATATTATACATAATAGTTCATCATTTATTATAAATTCAATATCTTTTAATTTTTCTATAATTTCACAAAATGTATTTAAATAGTCATCCATATTATCACTTATATTCATTTTACTTAAAATTAGTTTCTTTAACAAATAAGCCTTTTTGGCTGGACCTTTACTTTCAAAGGTTTCCTTTAATTTATTCCATATTTCACTTGAGCTATTTAAATTTTTAACTATCCTTAATTCTCTAGGTGTTATTGATAAAATTAGATCAGACTTAGCTTTTTGGTCCAGGAGATCCCATTTTTCAATCCCTTTCGTATCTTTTTCATCAATATTTGACCTTTTTTGGTTTCCGGAGACTATGTTCCAATATCCATTTTTTACTAGGATGGCTTCCATCTGAATCTTCCAGGTATCATAGTTGTGTCGGTGTAGTGGTTCAATTTTAAGAAATTCCATTTTTTAAAAAATCCTTTTAAGATTAAAAAATATTTCCAATTATCACCCAATTACCCGCAGTGTTTACCTGGGCCCATAACCTGTTGGAGTTTTAAATGTGTTTAATGAAAATGCACTGTTCGAGTTTGAATGTGTTTTTAATACAAGGTGAACATTTACTCTAAGGTCATACTATAAATATATATATAGGTAAGAAGGTGCAGGGTTACCAACTTTAATATACTTTAACATCATCCTACGATGACCTTTCATAATTTTTACGGGAAAAATAAAAAATGAAATTTTTAAAAATAAATAATAAATTCGTTCATTTTACATCATAAAAATATTAAAAAAATATATTATTGATATTTGTGATGAATAATTATTTTTTTATGCCGAAAACATAGGGTCATCCTACGATGACCTTTCATAATTTTTTCGGTAAATTAAAAATTGAAATGTTTTAAAAAAAATAATAAATTCGTTCATTTTACATCATAAAAATATTAAAAAAATATATTATTGATAATTCTGATGAATAATTATTTTTTTATGCCGAAAACCTAGGGTCATCCTACGATGACCTTTCATAATTTTTTCGGTAAAATTAAAAAATGAAATTTTTAAAAATAAATAATAAATTCGTCCATTTTACATCATAAAAATATTAAAAAAATATATTATTCATATTTCTTACTAAAAATTATTTTTTTATGCCGAAAACCTAGGGTCATCCTACGATGACCTTTCATAATTTTTACGGGAAAAATAAAAAATGAAATTTTTAAAAATAAATAATAAATTCGTTCATTTTACATCATAAAAATATTAAAAAAAGACATTATTGATATTTCTACATCATAAAAATATTAAAAAAAGATATTATTGATATTTCTGATGAATAATTATTTTTTTATGCCGAAAACCTAGGGTCATCCTACGATGACCTTTCATAATTTTTACGGGAAAAATAAAAAATGAAATTTTTAAAAATAAATAATAAATTCGTTCATTTTACATCATAAAAATATTAAAAAAAGACATTATTGATATTTCTACATCATAAAAATATTAAAAAAAGATATTATTGATATTTCTTACTAAAAATTATTATTTTATGCCGAAAACCTAGGGTCATCCTACGATGAACTTTCATAATTTTTACGGGAAAAATAAAAAATGAAATTTTTAAAAATAAATAATAAATTCGTTCATTTTACATCATAAAAATATTAAAAAAAGACATTATTGATATTTCTAATGAATAATTATTTTTTTATGCCGAAAACCTAGGGTCATCCTACGATGACCTTTCATAATTTTTTCGGTAAAATTAAAAAATGAAATTTTTAAAAATAAATAATAAATTCGTTCATTTTACATCATAAAAATATTAAAAAAATATATTATTGATATTTCTGATGAATAATTATTTTTTTATGCCGACAACCTAGGGTCATCCTACGATGACCTTTCATAATTTTTTCGGTAAAATTAAAAAATGAAATGTTTTAAAAAAAATAATAAATTCGTTCATTTTACATCATAAAAATATTAAAAAAATATATTATTGATATTTCTGATGAATAATTATTTTTTTATGCCGTAAACCTAGGGTCATCCTACGATGACCTTTCATAATTTTTACGGGAAAAATAAAAAATGAAATTTTTAAAAATAAATAATAAATTCGTTCATTTTACATCATAAAAATATTAAAAAAATATATTATTGATATTTGTGATGAATAATTATTTTTTTATGCCGAAAACATAGGGTCATCCTACGATGACCTTTCATAATTTTTTCGGTAAATTAAAAAATGAAATGTTTTAAAAAAAATAATAAATTCGTTCATTTTACATCATAAAAATATTAAAAAAATATATTATTGATAATTCTGATGAATAATTATTTTTTTATGCCGAAAACCTAGGGTCATCTGTTGGAGTTTTAAATGTGTTTAATGAAAATGCACTGTTCGAGTTTGAATGTGTTTTTAATACAAGGTGAACATTTACTCTAAGGTCATACTATAAATATATATATAGGTAAGAAGGTTCAGGGTTACCAACTTTAATATACTTTAACACACCCCCTTCAAGTGAATAATTAAAATATAAATAAATACAATTTTACAATATAAACATTTTTTTTTTTTTAATTAATTCATTTGCTTGAGTCTTCTCATACAATCTTCTTGCTTGACCTTTGAGACGGTTTTCGTGAGAAAATCAGCAGGCATACTTAAGACGTTTTTATCTCTATCGTATTCAAACTTTATGCCTAAAAATTGATTTATTTCTCCCATGTCTTTCATGTTAAAATCATTAGACAAATTCTTTTTAAATTCATTAATATCCTTTTTATTTGATCCCATTATGATTATATCATCCACGTAAATGATTAATATTAATACGTTTTTATTATTATTATTATTATTTTTAATATATATGCATGGATCACTCTCCAATGGAGACATTCCTAAATTTTTTAATTTTATGTCTAATTTTTTGTACCATTGGCGTCCGGATTGTTTCAATCCGTATATAGCCTTTTTTAATTTTAATATATTTTTCCCCTTTTTTAAGTCTTTTATCATTTGTAATGCAATCTTTTTTATATTTTCATTTTCTTTTTCGACTAAATCTTTCAATATGTCGTTAAACCCTTCAGGACATTCCATGTAAATGTTCTCTTCCAGTTCACCATTTAAATACGCTGCCTCCACGTCCATTTGTTCAATGTACCACTTTTCTTCTATAGACTTAGCCATTAGTGTCCTCACGCTGCTCATTCTGGCGACAGGTGAATAAGTATCAAAATAATCTATAGAATAAGTTTGGCTATATCCCTTGGCGACTAACCTGGCCTTTTTAGTATTATCATTTTTGGTCGTTAAGACAAAACGACTACCCACTATATTTTGATTTTCGTGTTTCCTGACCATTGTCCAAGTATCGTTTTTAATTAATGTAATCATTTCTTTCCTCATGGCTGTTTTCCATAAGTTCGAGTCTTCTTGCAATAGTGCATCTTTAATTTTCAGTTCTACATTAAGTCCTTGGACCTCTCCTTCGGTCGTTTCTATCGAGAGTTCATCTTCTGAACTTAAGACATCACTGTCTCTAGAGCTGGGAATTGTTTCTTCATCATTTTCACTTTCGGATTTTTTGTATTGATAGACTTTTCTGGGTCTTCCCCTATTTCCACTTTTAATCATTTTAGGACGTCCTCTTCCTCTCTGTTGGTCAATGTTATTTTCGTCTATATCACTTTCTAAAGATGCATCATTATTATGTTTATCAATCATTATGTCCAAGCTGTTGTATTTTGAATTTTCTTCTAATAAATCATTATATTTTAAATTATCTCCATTTTTATTATGAAATTCGTTTATAAATTTAATATCTCGAGTAATATGTACCCTTCTGGTCATGGGATCATATACTCTATAAGCTTTGCTTTCCTCGCAATAACCTATAAAAATTCCTTCAATTGTTCTTGAATTTAATTTATTTTTATTATTTTTATTTAAAAAATGTACTCTCATACCAAAAGTTCTTAAATGTGAGACATTAAATTTTTTGTTTGTAAGGATGTTATAAGGTATTTGTCCTTTTAAAGATGATGTTGGGCTTCTGTTCCTCAAATAACATGCAGTTATTACTGCTTCTGCCCAAAAGGAATGTTCTAGATTTGCTTGTATTAACATACATCTCGTCATCTCCAATAGAGTCTTGTTCATACGTTCAGATAATCCATTTTGTTGGGGCGTATAAGGAACTGTTAATCTTCGCTTAATTCCTGATTTTTTTAAAAAATTATTAAATCTATTATTAATGTATTCTTTTCCATTATCTGATTGCAAATATTTAATCCTTTTATCTGTCATGTTTTCAATATAATTTTTATATTCAATAAATGCTTCAAAAGCTTGACTTTTGTATTTTAGAAATTTAACTTCGCAATATCTGCTTGCTTCGTCTATAAAAGTAATGAAATATTTATTTCCACCGATAGACGTGGTTCTAAATGGTCCACAAATATCTGTATGGATTATTTCCAATATTTCTAAATTTTTCTGTGAATTTGAATTTTTAAAAGGTGTTTGAGATAATTTTCCTTTAATGCATATTTCACAATTATTTAAATTTTCATTTAATATACTTTGGTCTAAACCGAAAACTTGATCTGATTTGGTTATTAGTTTTAAATCTCTTTCATTTAAATGTCCGTATCTTTTATGCCATATGTCTAATTTTGATAATTTATTTTTATTTAAATAATATGAAAAATCATTTTTATCTTTATTTTTAATATTTTCATTTAAATAATATAATCCGTTCTCCTTTTTCTTAGCTGTAAACATTAGTTCGTCATTATTCGTTATAAATGCATTATGATTTTTAAATAAAACTTCAAAATTCTTATCAGTAAATGACCCGACAGATAATAAATTCGTTTTTAATTTGGGAACATATAGTACATCTGTTAATTCAATTTGTCTATTATTTATGTTAATAATCATATCACCAATACAATCAATATTTATTTTACTGTTATCGGCTAGTGTTAAACAACTTAGTTTTGGATGTCTTATATTTTCCAGTAATTCTTTATTATTTATCATGTGATTTGTACAGGCAGAATCTAAAATCCAATCATTTTTATCATCAGTGACTTTTAGGGCTAACATATGAGTCGACTTAGATGGACATTGAGAAATTTTATGGCCTTCTCCCTTACAACGGAAACATATAATTTTATTTTTAATTTCATTATTTGAATTACTAAATTTATTATAATCAGTTGACCTTTTATCCCTGTTGAAAAAATTATGTTTTTTATTCGTATTATATTTATTATTATTATTTTCATTATATTTATTTAAAGAATTATTTTTGTAAGGATTATTTTTAAAATTATAATTTTTATTAATAGGTCTATTTTTATTTCTATTTTTAATAAAGTTACTTTGATTTGAGGAATCGCCTTGACTTCCCCGACATTCAAACTCTTCCAATAATTTTATTTTTAAATTATCTAAAGATGGCAAAGTGTCCCTTGTTTCTATAGCACATCTAAAATTTTCATATTCGTCTGGTAGACTATATAATAATATTATACATAATAGTTCATCATTTATTATAAATTCAATATCTTTTAATTTTTCTATAATTTCACAAAATGTATTTAAATAGTCATCCATATTATCACTTATATTCATTTTACTTAAAATTAGTTTCTTTAACAAATAAGCCTTTTTGGCTGGACCTTTACTTTCAAAGGTTTCCTTTAATTTATTCCATATTTCACTTGAGCTATTTAAATTTTTAACTATCCTTAATTCTCTAGGTGTTATTGATAAAATTAGATCAGACTTAGCTTTTTGGTCCAGGAGATCCCATTTTTCAATCCCTTTCGTATCTTTTTCATCAATATTTGACCTTTTTTGGTTTCCGGAGACTATGTTCCAATATCCATTTTTTACTAGGATGGCTTCCATCTGAATCTTCCAGGTATCATAGTTGTGTCGGTGTAGTGGTTCAATTTTAAGAAATTCCATTTTTTAAAAAATCCTTTTAAGATTAAAAAATATTTCCAATTATCACCCAATTACCCGCAGTGTTTACCTGGGCCCATAACCTGTTGGAGTTTTAAATGTGTTTAATGAAAATGCACTGTTCGAGTTTGAATGTGTTTTTAATACAAGGTGAACATTTACTCTAAGGTCATACTATAAATATATATATAGGTAAGAAGGTGCAGGGTTACCAACTTTAATATACTTTAACATCATCCTACGATGACCTTTCATAATTTTTACGGGAAAAATAAAAAATGAAATTTTTAAAAATAAATAATAAATTCGTTCATTTTACATCATAAAAATATTAAAAAAATATATTATTGATATTTGTGATGAATAATTATTTTTTATGCCGAAAACCTATGGTCATCCTACGATGACCTTTCATAATTTTTACGGGAAAAATAAAAAATGAAATTTTTAAAAATAAATAATAAATTCGTTCATTTTACATCATAAAAATATTAAAAAAAGATATTAGAGATATTTCTGATGAATAATTATTTTTTTATGCCGAAAACCTAGGGTCATCCTACGATGACCTTTCATAATTTTTTCGGTAAAATTAAAAAATGAAATGTTTTAAAAAAAATAATAAATTCGTTCATTTTACATCATAAAAATATTAAAAAAATATATTATTGATATTTCTGATGAATAATTATTTTTTTATGCCGACAACCTAGGGTCATCCTACGATGACCTTTCATAATTTTTTCGGTAAAATTAAAAAATGAAATGTTTTAAAAAAAATAATAAATTCGTTCATTTTACATCATAAAAATATTAAAAAAATATATTATTGATATTTCTGATGAATAATTATTTTTTTATGCCGAAAACCTAGGGTCATCCTACGATGACCTTTCATAATTTTTTCGGTAAAATTAAAAAATGAAATGTTTTAAAAAAAATAATAAATTCGTTCATTTTACATCATAAAAATATTAAAAAAATATATTATTGATATTTGTGATTTATAATTAATTTTTTATGCCGAAAACCTAGGGTCATCCTACGATGACCTTTCATAATTTTTACGGGAAAAATAAAAAATAAAATTTTTAAAAATAAATAATAAATTCGTTCATTTTACATCATAAAAATATTAAAAAAATATATTATTGATATTTGTGATGAATAATTATTTTTTTATGCCGAAAACCTAGGGTCATCCTACGATGACCTTTCATAATTTTTTCGGTAAATTAAAAAATGAAATGTTTTAAAAAAAATAATAAATTCGTTCATTTTACATCATAAAAATATTAAAAAAATATATTATTCATATTTCTTAATAAAAATTATTTTTTTATGCCGAAAACCTAGGGTCATCCTACGATGACCTTTCATATTTTTACGGGAAAAATAAAAAATGAAATTTTTAAAAATAAATAATAAATTCGTTCATTTTACATAATAAAAATATTAAAAAAAGATATTATTGATATTTCTTACTAAAAATTATTATTTTATGCCGAAAACCTAGGGTCATCCTACGATGAACTTTCATAATTTTTACGGGAAAAATAAAAAATGAAATTTTTAAAAATAAATAATAAATTCGTTCATTTTACATCATAAAAATATTAAAAAAAGACATTATTGATATTTCTAATGAATAATTATTTTTTTATGCCGAAAACCTAGGGTCATCCTACGATGACCTTTCATAATTTTTTCGGTAAAATTAAAAAATGAAATTTTTAAAAATAAATAATAAATTCGTTCATTTTACATCATAAAAATATTAAAAAAATATATTATTCATATTTCTTACTAAAAATTATTTTTTTATGCCGAAAACCTAGGGTCATCCTACGATGACCTTTCATAATTTTTACGGGAAAAATAAAAAATGAAATTTTTAAAAATAAATAATAAATTCGTTCATTTTACATCATAAAAATATTAAAAAAAGACATTATTGATATTTCTACATCATAAAAATATTAAAAAAAGATATTATTGATATTTCTGATGAATAATTATTTTTTAATGCCGAAAACCTAGGGTCATCCTACGATGACCTTTCATAATTTTAACGTGAAAATTAAAAAATGAAATTTTTAAAAATAAAAAATAAATTCGTTCATTTTACATCATAAAAATATTAAAAAAATATATTATTGAAATTTCTTATGAATAATTATTTTTTTATGCCGAAAACCTAGGGTCATCCTACGATGACCTTTCATAATTTTTTCGGTAAAATTAAAAAATAAAATGTTTTAAAAAAAATAATAAATTCGTTCATTTTACATCATAAAAATATTAAAAAAATATATTATTGATATTTCTGATGAATAATTATTTTTTTATGCCGAAAACCTAGGGTCATCCTACGATGACCTTTCATAATTTTTACGGGAAATTTAAAAAATGAAATTTTTAAAAATAAATAATAAATTCGTTCATTTTACATCATAAAAATATTAAAAAAATATATTAGAGATATTTCTGATGAAAAATTATTTTTTTATGCCGAAAACCTAGGGTCAGCCTACGATGACCTTTCATAATTTTTTCGGTAAAATTAAAAAATGAAATGTTTTGAAAATAAATAATAAATTCGTTCATTTTACATCATAAAAATATTAAAAAAATATATTATTCATATTTCTTACTAAAAATTATTTTTTTATGCCGAAAACCTAGGGTCATCCTACGATGACCTTTCATAATTTTTACGGTAAAATTAAAAAATGAAATTTTTAAAAAAAATAATAAATTCGTTCATTTTACATCATAAAAATATTAAAAAAATATATTATTGAAATTTCTTATGAATAATTATTTTTTTATGCCGAAAACCTAGGGTCATCCTACGATGACCTTTCATAATTTTTACGGGAAATTTAAAAAATGAAATTTTTAAAAATAAATAATAAATTCGTTCATTTTACATCATAAAAATATTAAAAAATTATATTATTCATATCTTTTAATAAAAATTATTTTTTAATGCCGAAAACCTAGGGTCATCCTACGATGACCTTTCATAATTTTTACGGTAAAATTAAAAAATGAAATTTTTAAAAAAAATAATAAATTCGTTTATTTTACATCATAAAAATATTAAAAAATTATATTATTCATTTTTCTTAATAAAAATTATTTTTTAATGCCGAAAACTTAGGGTCATCCTACGATGACCTTTCATAATTTTTACGGGAAAATTAAAAAATGAAATTTTTAAAAATAAATAATAAATTCGTTCATTTTACATCATAAAAATATTAAAAAAATATATTATTCATATTTCTTACTAAAAATTATTTTTTTATGCCGAAAACCTAGGGTCATCCTACGATGACCTTTCATAATTTTTACGGTAAAATTAAAAAATGAAATTTTTAAAAAAAATAATAAATTCGTTCATTTTACATCATAAAAATATTAAAAAAATATATTAGAGATATTTCTGATGAATAATTATTTTTTTATGCCGAAAACCTAGGGTCATCCTACGATGACCTTTCATAATTTTTACGGGAAATTTAAAAAATGAAATTTTTAAAAATAAATAATAAATTCGTTCATTTTACATCATAAAAATATTAAAAAAATATATTATTGATATTTCTGATGAATAATTATTTTTTTATGCCGAAAACCTAGGGTCATCCTACGATGTCCTTTCATAATTTTTTCGGTAAAATTAAAAAATAAAATGTTTTAAAAAAAATAATAAATTCGTTCATTTTACATCATAAAAATATTAAAAAAATATATTATTGATGTTAAAGTATATTAAAGTTGGTAACCCTGCACCTTCTTACCTGTATATATATTTATAGTATGACCTTAGAGTAAATGTTCACCTTGTATTAAAAACACATTCAAACTCGAACAGTGCATTTTCATTAAACACATTTAAAACTCCAACAGGTTATGGGCCCAGGTAACCACTGCGGGTAATTGGGTGATAATTGGAAATATTTTTTAATCTTAAAAGGATTTTTTAAAAAATGGAATTTCTTAAAATTGAACCACTACACCGACACAACTATGATACCTGGAAGATTCAGATGGAAGCCATCCTAGTAAAAAATGGATATTGGAACATAGTCTCCGGAAACCAAAAAAGGTCAAATATTGATGAAAAAGATACGAAAGGGATTGAAAAATGGGATCTCCTGGACCAAAAATCTAAGTCTGATCTAATTTTATCAATAACACCTAGAGAATTAAGGATAGTTAAAAATTTAAATAGCTCAAGTGAAATATGGAATAAATTAAAGGAAACCTTTGAAAGTAAAGGTCCAGCCAAAAAGGCTTATTTGTTAAAGAAACTAATTTTAAGTAAAATGAATATAAGTGATAATATGGATGACTATTTAAATACATTTTGTGAAATTATAGAAAAATTAAAAGATATTGAATTTATAATAAATGATGAACTATTATGTATAATATTATTATATAGTCTACCAGACGAATATGAAAATTTTAGATGTGCTATAGAAACAAGGGACACTTTGCCATCTTTAGATAATTTAAAAATAAAATTATTGGAAGAGTTTGAATGTCGGGGAAGTCAAGGCGATTCCTCAAATCAAAGTAACTTTATTAAAAATAGAAATAAAAATAGACCTATTAATAAAAATTATAATTTTAAAAATAATCCTTACAAAAATAATTCTTTAAATAAATATAATGAAAATAATAATAATAAATATAATACGAATAAAAAACATAATTTTTTCAACAGGGATAAAAGGTCAACTGATTATAATAAATTTAGTAATTTAAATAATGAAATTAAAAATAAAATTATATGTTTCCGTTGTAAGGGCGAAGGCTATAAAATTTCTCAATGTCCATCTAAGTCGACTCATATGTTAGCCCTAAAAGTCACTGATGATAAAAATGATTGGATTTTAGATTCTGGCTGTACAAATCACATGATAAATAATAAAGAATTACTGGAAAATATAAGACATCCAAAACTAAGTTGTTTAACACTAGCCGATAACAGTAAAATAAATATTGATTGTATTGGTGATATGATTATTAACATAAATAATAGACAAATTGAATTAACAGATGTACTATATGTTCCCAAATTAAAAACGAATTTATTATCTGTCGGGTCATTTACTGATAAGAATTTTGAAGTTTTATTTAAAAATCATAATGCATTTATAACGAATAATGACGAACTAATGTTTACAGCTAAGAAAAAGGAGAACGGATTATATTATTTAAATGAAAATATTAAAAATAAAGATAAAAATGATTTTTCATATTATTCAAATAAAAATAAATTATCAAAATTAGACATATGGCATAAAAGATACGGACATTTAAATGAAAGAGATTTAAAACTAATAACCAAATCAGATCAAGTTTTCGGTTTAGACCAAAGTATATTAAATGAAAATTTAAATAATTGTGAAATATGCATTAAAGGAAAATTATCTCAAACACCTTTTAAAAATTCAAATTCACAGAAAAATTTAGAAATATTGGAAATAATCCATACAGATATTTGTGGACCATTTAGAACCACGTCTATCGGTGGAAATAAATATTTCATTACTTTTATAGACGAAGCAAGCAGATATTGCGAAGTTAAATTTCTAAAATACAAAAGTCAAGCTTTTGAAGCATTTATTGAATATAAAAATTATATTGAAAACATGACAGATAAAAGGATTAAATATTTGCAATCAGATAATGGAAAAGAATACATTAATAATAGATTTAATAATTTTTTAAAAAAATCAGGAATTAAGCGAAGATTAACAGTTCCTTATACGCCCCAACAAAATGGATTATCTGAACGTATGAACAAGACCCTATTGGAGATGACGAGATGTATGTTAATACAAGCAAATCTAGAACATTCCTTTTGGGCAGAAGCAGTAATAACTGCATGTTATTTGAGGAACAGAAGCCCAACATCATCTTTAAAGGGACAAATACCTTATAACATCCTTACAAACAAAAAATTTAATGTCTCACATTTAAGAACTTTTGGTATGAGAGTACATTTTTTAAATAAAAATAATAAAAATAAATTAAATTCAAGAACAATTGAAGGAATTTTTATAGGTTATTGCGAGGAAAGCAAAGCTTATAGAGTATATGATCCCATGACCAGAAGGGTACATATTACTCGAGATATTAAATTTATAAACGAATTTCATAATAAAAATGGAGATAATTTAAAATATAATGATTTATTAGAAGAAAATTCAAAATACAACAGCTTGGACATAATGATTGATAAACATAATAATGATGCATCTTTAGAAAGTGATATAGACGAAAATAACATTGACCAACAGAGAGGAAGAGGACGTCCTAAAATGATTAAAAGTGGAAATAGGCCCAGAAAAGTCTATCAATACAAAAAATCCGAAAGTGAAAATGATGAAGAAACAATTCCCAGCTCTAGAGACAGTGATGTCTTAAGTTCAGAAGATGAACTCTCGATAGAAACGACCGAAGGAGAGGTCCAAGGACTTAATGTAGAACTGAAAATTAAAGATGCACTATTGCAAGAAGACTCGAACTTATGGAAAACAGCCATGAGGAAAGAAATGATTACATTAATTAAAAACGATACTTGGACAATGGTCAGGAAACACGAAAATCAAAATATAGTGGGTAGTCGTTTTGTCTTAACGACCAAAAATGATAATACTAAAAAGGCCAGGTTAGTCGCCAAGGGATATAGCCAAACTTATTCTATAGATTATTTTGATACTTATTCACCTGTCGCCAGAATGAGCAGCGTGAGGACACTAATGGCTAAGTCTATAGAAGAAAAGTGGTACATTGAACAAATGGACGTGGAGGCAGCGTATTTAAATGGTGAACTGGAAGAGAACATTTACATGGAATGTCCTGAAGGGTTTAACGACATATTGAAAGATTTAGTCGAAAATGAAAATGAAAATATAAAAAAGATTGCATTACAAATGATAAAAGACTTAAAAAAGGGGAAAAATATATTAAAATTAAAAAAGGCTATATATGGATTGAAACAATCCGGACGCCAATGGTACAAAAAATTAGACATAAAATTAAAAAATTTAGGAATGTCTCCATTGGAGAGTGATCCATGCATATATATTAAAAATAATAATAATAATAATAAAAACGTATTAATATTAATCATTTACGTGGATGATATAATCATAATAGGATCAAATAAAAAGGATATTAATGAATTTAAAAAGAATTTGTCTAATGATTTTAACATGAAAGACATGGGAGAAATAAATCAATTTTTAGGCATAAAGTTTGAATACGATAGAGATAAAAACGTCTTAAGTATGAATCAAACCAAATATATTGATGAATTGTTAAAAAGGTTTAACATGGAAGATTGCAAAACAATTTCAACTCCGATTGAGAAAAATTTGAAATTGTATAAATCCGAAAATAAAGAAAACTTAAATAAATATCCTTATCAATCATTAATAGGATCATTGAATTATATATCAATCAGCACAAGACCAGATATAACGTATGCGGTGAACTTTTTAAGTCAATTTAACAACTGTTACGATAAAGAACATTTCATAGCGGCAAAAAGAGTTTTAAGGTACTTAAAAGGATCCAAAAATATTGGTTTAAAATTTGACGGGTCGAGTACTCCATTATGTGGATATGTTGATTCTGATTGGGGGAACTCAATAATAGATCGAAAATCTATAACAGGTTACGCTTTTACGTTTAAAGGGGGTGTGATCCAATGGAACTCCAAAAAGCAGAACACAGTCGCACTCTCAAGCACGGAGGCAGAGTACATGGCTATGGGCGAAGCAGCCAAAGAAGCCATATATTTGCAAAATTTTCTAAAAGAAATAAATATCGAGAAAAATAATAAATGCACGACAATATATTGTGATAACCAAGGTGCTAAGTTCATTGCAGAAAACAATGCTTATAAAAATAGAACTAAACATATTGACATTAAACATCATTTTATAAAAAACCTAATAAAAGAAAATAGAATAAAATTAAAGTATTTAAGCACTGAAAGTATGCCTGCTGATTTTCTCACGAAAACCGTCTCAAAGGTCAAGCAAGAAGATTGTATGAGAAGACTCAAGCAAATGAATTAATTAAAAAAAAAAAAAAAAAAAAAAATGTTTATATTGTAAAATTGTAATTATTTATATTTTTAATTATTCACTTGAAGGGGGTGTGTTAAAGTATATTAAAGTTGGTAACCCTGCACCTTCTTACCTGTATATATATTTATAGTATGACCTTAGAGTAAATGTTCACCTTGTATTAAAAACACATTCAAACTCGAACAGTGCATTTTCATTAAACACATTTAAAACTCCAACAATTGATATTTCTGATGAATAATTATTTTTTTATGCCGAAAACCTAGGGTCATCCTACGATGACCTTTCATAATTTTTACGGGAAATTTAAAAAATGAAATGTTTTGAAAAAAATAATAAATTCGTTTATTTTACATCATAAAAATATTAAAAAATTATATTATTCATTTTTCTTAATAAAAATTATTTTTTAATGCCGAAAACTTAGGGTCATCCTACGATGACCTTTCATAATTTTTACGGGAAAATTAAAAAATGAAATTTTTAAAAATAAATAATAAATTCGTTCATTTTACATCATAAAAATATTAAAAAAATATATTATTCATATTTCTTACTAAAAATTATTTTTTTATGCCGAAAACCTAGGGTCATCCTACGATGACCTTTCATAATTTTTACGGTAAAATTAAAAAATGATATTTTTAAAAAAAATAATAAATTCGTTCATTTTACATCATAAAAATATTAAAAAAATATATTATTCATATTTCTTACTAAAAATTATTTTTTTATGCCGAAAACCTAGGGTCATCCTACGATGACCTTTCATAATTTTTACGGGAAATTTTAAAATGAAATTTTTAAAAATAAATAATAAATTCGTTCATTTTACATAATAAAAATATTAAAAAATTATATTATTCATATTTTTTAATAAAAATTATTTTTTAATGCCGAAAACCTAGGGTCATCCTACGATGACCTTTCATAATTTTTATGGGAAAATTAAAAAATGAAATGTTTTGAAAAAAATAATAAATTCGTTTATTTTACATCATAAAAATATTAAAAAATTATATTATTCATTTTTCTTAATAAAAATTATTTTTTAATGCCGAAAACCTAGGGTCATCCTACGATGACCTTTCATAATTTTTACGGTAAAATTAAAAAATGAAATTTTTAAAAATAAATAATAAATTCGTTCATTTTACATCATAAAAATATTAAAAAAATATATTAGAGATATTTCTGATGAAAAATTATTTTTTTATGACGAAAACCTAGGGTCAGCCTACGATGACCTTTCATAATTTTTTCGGTAAAATTAAAAAATGAAATGTTTTGAAAAAAATAATAAATTCGTTTATTTTACATCATAAAAATATTAAAAAATTATGTTATTCATTTTTCTTAATAAAAATTATTTTTTAATGCCGAAAACCTAGGGTCATCCTACGATGACCTTTCATAATTTTTACGGTAAAATTAAAAAATGAAATTTTTAAAAATAAATAATAAATTCGTTCATTTTACATCATAAAAATATTAAAAAAATATATTATTGATATTTCTGATGAATAATTATTTTTTTATGCCGAAAACCTAGGGTCATCCTACGATGACCTTTCATAATTTTTACGGGAAATTTAAAAAATGAAATTTTTAAAAATAAATAATAAATTCGTTCATTTTACATCATAAAAATATTAAAAAATTATATTATTCATATCTTTTAATAAAAATTATTTTTTAATGCCGAAAACCTAGGGTCATCCTACGATGACCTTTCATAATTTTTACGTGAAAATTAAAAAATGAAATTTTTAAAAATAAAAAATAAATTCGTTCATTTTACATCATAAAAATATTAAAAAAATATATTATTCATATTTCTTACTAAAAATTATTTTTTTATGCCGAAAACCTAGGGTCATCCTACGATGACCTTTCATAATTTTTTCGGTAAAATTAAAAAATAAAATGTTTTAAAAAAAATAATAAATTCGTTCATTTTACATCATAAAAATATTAAAAAAATATATTATTGATATTTCTGATGAATAATTATTTTTTTATGCCGAAAACCTAGGGTCATCCTACGATGACCTTTCATAATTTTTACGGGAAATTTAAAAAATGAAATTTTTAAAAATAAATAATAAATTCGTTCATTTTACATCATAAAAATATTAAAAAAATATATTAGAGATATTTCTTACTAAAAATTATTTTTTTATGCCGAAAACCTAGGGTCATCCTACGATGACCTTTCATAATTTTTACGGTAAAATTAAAAAATGATATTTTTAAAAAAAATAATAAATTCGTTCATTTTACATCATAAAAATATTAAAAAAATATATTATTCATATTTCTTACTAAAAATTATTTTTTTATGCCGAAAACCTAGGGTCATCCTACGATGACCTTTCATAATTTTTACGGGAAATTTTAAAATGAAATTTTTAAAAATAAATAATAAATTCGTTCATTTTACATAATAAAAATATTAAAAAATTATATTATTCATATTTTTTAATAAAAATTATTTTTTAATGCCGAAAACCTAGGGTCATCCTACGATGACCTTTCATAATTTTTATGGGAAAATTAAAAAATGAAATGTTTTGAAAAAAATAATAAATTCGTTTATTTTACATCATAAAAATATTAAAAAATTATATTATTCATTTTTCTTAATAAAAATTATTTTTTAATGCCGAAAACCTAGGGTCATCCTACGATGACCTTTCATAATTTTTACGGTAAAATTAAAAAATGAAATTTTTAAAAATAAATAATAAATTCGTTCATTTTACATCATAAAAATATTAAAAAAATATATTAGAGATATTTCTGATGAAAAATTATTTTTTTATGACGAAAACCTAGGGTCAGCCTACGATGACCTTTCATAATTTTTTCGGTAAAATTAAAAAATGAAATGTTTTGAAAAAAATAATAAATTCGTTTATTTTACATCATAAAAATATTAAAAAATTATGTTATTCATTTTTCTTAATAAAAATTATTTTTTAATGCCGAAAACCTAGGGTCATCCTACGATGACCTTTCATAATTTTTACGGTAAAATTAAAAAATGAAATTTTTAAAAATAAATAATAAATTCGTTCATTTTACATCATAAAAATATTAAAAAAATATATTATTGATATTTCTGATGAATAATTATTTTTTTATGCCGAAAACCTAGGGTCATCCTACGATGACCTTTCATAATTTTTACGGGAAATTTAAAAAATGAAATTTTTAAAAATAAATAATAAATTCGTTCATTTTACATCATAAAAATATTAAAAAATTATATTATTCATATCTTTTAATAAAAATTATTTTTTAATGCCGAAAACCTAGGGTCATCCTACGATGACCTTTCATAATTTTTACGTGAAAATTAAAAAATGAAATTTTTAAAAATAAAAAATAAATTCGTTCATTTTACATCATAAAAATATTAAAAAAATATATTATTCATATTTCTTACTAAAAATTATTTTTTTATGCCGAAAACCTAGGGTCATCCTACGATGACCTTTCATAATTTTTTCGGTAAAATTAAAAAATAAAATGTTTTAAAAAAAATAATAAATTCGTTCATTTTACATCATAAAAATATTAAAAAAATATATTATTGATATTTCTGATGAATAATTATTTTTTTATGCCGAAAACCTAGGGTCATCCTACGATGACCTTTCATAATTTTTACGGGAAATTTAAAAAATGAAATTTTTAAAAATAAATAATAAATTCGTTCATTTTACATCATAAAAATATTAAAAAAATATATTAGAGATATTTCTGATGAAAAATTATTTTTTTATGCCGAAAACCTAGGGTCAGCCTACGATGACCTTTCATAATTTTTACGGTAAAATTAAAAAATGAAATTTTTAAAAAAAATAATAAATTCGTTCATTTTACATCATAAAAATATTAAAAAAATATATTATTGAAATTTCTTATGAATAATTATTTTTTTATGCCGAAAACCTAGGGTCATCCTACGATGACCTTTCATAATTTTTACGGGAAATTTAAAAAATGAAATTTTTAAAAATAAATAATAAATTCGTTCATTTTACATCATAAAAATATTAAAAAATTATATTATTCATATCTTTTAATAAAAATTATTTTTTAATGCCGAAAACCTAGGGTCATCCTACGATGACCTTTCATAATTTTTACGGTAAAATTAAAAAATGAAATTTTTAAAAAAAATAATAAATTCGTTCATTTTACATCATAAAAATATTAAAAAATTATATTATTCATATCTTTTAATAAAAATTATTTTTTAATGCCGAAAACCTAGGGTCATCCTACGATGACCTTTCATAATTTTTACGTGAAAATTAAAAAATGAAATTTTTAAAAATAAAAAATAAATTCGTTCATTTTACATCATAAAAATATTAAAAAAATATATTATTGATATTTCTGATGAATAATTATTTTTTTATGCCGAAAACCTAGGGTCATCCTACGATGACCTTTCATAATTTTTTCGGTAAAATTAAAAAATAAAATGTTTTAAAAATAAATAATAAATTCGTTCATTTTACATCATAAAAATATTAAAAAAATATATTAGAGATATTTCTGATGAATAATTATTTTTTTATGCCGAAAACCTAGGGTCATCCTACGATGACCTTTCATAATTTTTACGGGAAATTTAAAAAATGAAATTTTTAAAAATAAATAATAAATTCGTTCATTTTACATCATAAAAATATTAAAAAAATATATTATTGATATTTCTGATGAATAATTATTTTTTTATGCCGAAAACCTAGGGTCATCCTACGATGTCCTTTCATAATTTTTTCGGTAAAATTAAAAAATAAAATGTTTTAAAAAAAATAATAAATTCGTTCATTTTACATCATAAAAATATTAAAAAAATATATTATTGATATTTGTGATGAATAATTATTTTTTTATGCCGAAAACCTAGGGTCATCCTACGATGACCTTTCATAATTTTTACGGGAAATTTAAAAAATGAAATTTTTAAAAATAAATAATAAATTCGTTCATTTTACATCATAAAAATATTAAAAAAATATATTAGAGATATTTCTGATGAAAAATTATTTTTTTATGCCGAAAACCTAGGGTCATCCTACGATGACCTTTCATAATTTTTACGGTAAAATTAAAAAATGAAATTTTTAAAAAAAATAATAAATTCGTTTATTTTACATCATAAAAATATTAAAAAATTATATTATTCATTTTTCTTAATAAAAATTATTTTTTAATGCCGAAAACTTAGGGTCATCCTACGATGACCTTTCATAATTTTTACGGGAAAATTAAAAAATGAAATTTTTAAAAATAAATAATAAATTCGTTCATTTTACATCATAAAAATATTAAAAAAATATATTATTCATATTTCTTACTAAAAATTATTTTTTTATGCCGAAAACCTAGGGTCATCCTACGATGACCTTTCATAATTTTTACGGTAAAATTAAAAAATGAAATTTTTAAAAAAAATAATAAATTCGTTCATTTTACATCATAAAAATATTAAAAAAATATATTATTGATATTTCTGATGAATAATTATTTTTTTATGCCGAAAACCTAGGGTCATCCTACGATGACCTTTCATAATTTTTACGGGAAATTTTAAAATGAAATTTTTAAAAATAAATAATAAATTCGTTCATTTTACATAATAAAAATATTAAAAAATTATATTATTCATATTTTTTAATAAAAATTATTTTTTAATGCCGAAAACCTAGGGTCATCCTACGATGACCTTTCATAATTTTTACGGGAAAATTAAAAAATGAAATGTTTTGAAAAAAATAATAAATTCGTTTATTTTACATCATAAAAATATTAAAAAATTATATTATTCATTTTTCTTAATAAAAATTATTTTTTAATGCCGAAAACCTAGGGTCATCCTACGATGACCTTTCATAATTTTTACGGTAAAATTAAAAAATGAAATTTTTAAAAATAAATAATAAATTCGTTCATTTTACATCATAAAAATATTAAAAAAATATATTAGAGATATTTCTGATGAAAAATTATTTTTTTATGCCGAAAACCTAGGGTCAGCCTACGATGACCTTTCATAATTTTTTCGGTAAAATTAAAAAATGAAATGTTTTGAAAAAAATAATAAATTCGTTTATTTTACATCATAAAAATATTAAAAAATTATATTATTCATTTTTCTTAATAAAAATTATTTTTTAATGCCGAAAACCTAGGGTCATCCTACGATGACCTTTCATAATTTTTACGGTAAAATTAAAAAATGAAATTTTTAAAAATAAATAAAAAATTCGTTCATTTTACATCATAAAAATATTAAAAAAATATATTATTGATATTTCTGATGAATAATTATTTTTTTATGCCGAAAACCTAGGGTCATCCTACGATGACCTTTCATAATTTTTTCGGTAAAATTAAAAAATAAAATGTTTTAAAAATAAATAATAAATTCGTTCATTTTACATCATAAAAATATTAAAAAAATATATATTAGAGATATTATTGATATTTCTGATGAATAATTATTTTTTTATGCCGAAAACCTAGGGTCATCCTACGATGACCTTTCATAATTTTTTCGGTAAAATTAAAAAATAAAATGTTTTAAAAATAAATAATAAATTCGTTCATTTTACATCATAAAAATATTAAAAAAATATATATTAGAGATATTTCTGATGAATAATTATTTTTTTATGCCGAAAACCTAGGGTCATCCTATGATGTCATTTCATAATTTTTTCGGTAAAATTAAAAAATGAAATTTTTAAAAATAAATAATAAATTCGTTCATTTTACATCATAAAAATATTAAAAAATGATATTATTGATATTTCTAATGAAAAATTATTTTTTTATGCCGAAAACCTAAAGTCATCCTACGATGACCTTTCATAATTTTTTCGGTAAAATTAAAAAATGAAATGTTTTGAAAAAAATAATAAATTCGTTTATTTTACATCATAAAAATATTAAAAAATTATATTATTCATTTTTCTTAATAAAAATTATTTTTTAATGCCGAAAACTTAGGGTCATCCTACGATGACCTTTCATAATTTTTACGGGAAAATTAAAAAATGAAATTTTTAAAAATAAATAATAAATTCGTTCATTTTACATCATAAAAATATTAAAAAAATATATTATTCATATTTCTTACTAAAAATTATTTTTTTATGCCGAAAACCTAGGGTCATCCTACGATGACCTTTCATAATTTTTACGGTAAAATTAAAAAATGAAATTTTTAAAAAAAATAATAAATTCGTTCATTTTACATCATAAAAATATTAAAAAAATATATTATTCATATTTCTTTTTAAAAATTATTTTTTTATGCCGAGAACCTAGGGTCATCCTACGATGACCTTTCATAATTTTTACGGGAAATTTTAAAATGAAATTTTTAAAAATAAATAATAAATTCGTTCATTTTACATCATAAAAATATTAAAAAATTATATTATTCATATTTTTTAATAAAAATTATTTTTTAATGCCGAAACCCTAGGGTCATCCTACGATGACCTTTCATAATTTTTACGGGAAAATTAAAAAATGAAATTTTTAAAAATAAAAAATAAATTCGTTCATTTTACATCATAAAAATAATAAAAAAATATATTATTCATATTTCTTACTAAAAATTATTTTTTTATGCCGAAAACCTAGGGTCATCCTACGATGACCTTTCATAATTTTTACGGTAAAATTAAAAAATGAAATTTTTAAAAAATATAATATATTCGAACATTTTACATCATAAAAATATTAAAAAAATATATTATTCATATTTCTTACTAAAAATTATTTTTTATGCCGAAAACCTAGGGTCATCCTACGATGACCTTTCATAATTTTTACGGGAAAATTAAAAAATGAAATTTTTAAAAATAAATAATAAATTCGTTAATTTTACATCATAAAAATATTAAAAAAAGATATTATTGATATTTCTAATGAAAAATTATTTTTTTATGCCGAAAACCTAAAGTCATCCTACGATGGCCTTTCATAATTTTTTCGGTAAAATTAAAAAATGAAATGTTTTAAAAAAAATAATAAATTCGTTCATTTTACATCATAAAAATATTAAAAAAAGATATTATTGATATTTCTAATGAAAAATTATTTTTTTATGCCGAAAACCTAGGGTCAGCCTACGATGACCTTTCATAATTTTTACGGGAAATTTAAAAAATGAAATGTTTTGAAAAAAATAATAAATTCGTTTATTTTACATCATAAAAATATTAAAAAATTATATTATTCATTTTTCTTAATAAAAATTATTTTTTAATGCCGAAAACTTAGGGTCATCCTACGATGACCTTTCATAATTTTTACGGGAAAATTAAAAAATGAAATTTTTAAAAATAAATAATAAATTCGTTCATTTTACATCATAAAAATATTAAAAAAATATATTATTCATATTTCTTACTATAAATTATTTTTTTATGCCGAAAACCTAGGGTCAGCCTACGATGACCTTTCATAATTTTTTCGGTAAAATTAAAAAATGAAATGTTTTGAAAATAAATAATAAATTCGTTCATTTTACATCATAAAAATATTAAAAAAATATATTATTCATATTTCTTACTAAAAATTATTTTTTTATGCCGAAAACCTAGGGTCATCCTACGATGACCTTTCATAATTTTTACGGTAAAATTAAAAAATGAAATTTTTAAAAAAAATAATAAATTCGTTCATTTTACATCATAAAAATATTAAAAAAATATATTATTGAAATTTCTTATGAATAATTATTTTTTCATGCCGAAAACCTAGGGTCATCCTACGATGACCTTTCATAATTTTTACGGGAAATTTAAAAAATGAAGTTTTTAAAAATAAATAATAAATTCGTTCATTTTACATCATAAAAATATTAAAAAATTATATTATTCATATCTTTTAATAAAAATTATTTTTTAATGCCGAAAACCTAGGGTCATCCTACGATGACCTTTCATAATTTTTACGGTAAAATTAAAAAATGAAATTTTTAAAAAAAATAATAAATTCGTTCATTTTACATCATAAAAATATTAAAAAAATATATTATTGAAATTTCTTATGAATAATTATTTTTTTATGCCGAAAACCTAGGGTCATCCTACGATGACCTTTCATAATTTTTTCGGTAAAATTAAAAAATAAAATGTTTTAAAAATAAATAATAAATTCGTTCATTTTACATCATAAAAATATTAAAAAAATATATTAGAGATATTTCTGATGAATAATTATTTTTTTATGCCGAAAACCTAGGGTCATCCTACGATGACCTTTCATAATTTTTACGGGAAATTTAAAAAATGAAATTTTTAAAAATAAATAATAAATTCGTTCATTTTACATCATAAAAATATTAAAAAAATATATTATTGATATTTCTGATGAATAATTATTTTTTTATGCCGAAAACCTAGGGTCATCCTACGATGTCCTTTCATAATTTTTTCGGTAAAATTAAAAAATAAAATGTTTTAAAAAAAATAATAAATTCGTTCATTTTACATCATAAAAATATTAAAAAAATATATTATTGATATTTCTGATGAATAATTATTTTTTTATGCCGAAAACCTAGGGTCATCCTACGATGACCTTTCATAATTTTTTCGGTAAAATTAAAAAATAAAATGTTTTAAAAATAAATAATAAATTCGTTCATTTTACATCATAAAAATATTAAAAAAATATATTAGAGATATTTCTGATGAAAAATTATTTTTTCATGCCGAAAACCTAGGGTCAGCCTACGATGACCTTTCATAATTTTTTCGGTAAAATTAAAAAATGAAATGTTTTGAAAAAAATAATAAATTCGTTTATTTTACATCATAAAAATATTAAAAAATTATATTATTCATTTTTCTTAATAAAAATTATTTTTTAATGCCGAAAACTTAGGGTCATCCTACGATGACCTTTCATAATTTTTACGGGAAAATTAAAAAATGAAATTTTTAAAAATAAATAATAAATTCGTTCATTTTACATCATAAAAATATTAAAAAAATATATTATTCATATTTCTTACTAAAAATTATTTTTTTATGCCGAAAACCTAGGGTCATCCTACGATGACCTTTCATAATTTTTACGGTAAAATTAAAAAATGAAATTTTTAAAAAAAATAATAAATTCGTTCATTTTACATCATAAAAATATTAAAAAAATATATTATTGATATTTCTGATGAATAATTATTTTTTTATGCCGAAAACCTAGGGTCATCCTACGATGACCTTTCATAATTTTTTCGGTAAAATTAAAAAATAAAATGTTTTAAAAATAAATAATAAATTCGTTCATTTTACATCATAAAAATATTAAAAAAATATATATTAGAGATATTTCTGATGAATAATTATTTTTTTATGCCGAAAACCTAGGGTCATCCTATGATGTCATTTCATAATTTTTTCGGTAAAATTAAAAAATGAAATTTTTAAAAATAAATAATAAATTCGTTCATTTTACATCATAAAAATATTAAAAAAAGATATTATTGATATTTCTAATGAAAAATTATTTTTTTATGCCGAAAACCTAAAGTCATCCTACGATGACCTTTCATAATTTTTTCGGTAAAATTAAAAAATGAAATGTTTTGAAAAAAATAATAAATTCGTTTATTTTACATCATAAAAATATTAAAAAATTATATTATTCATTTTTCTTAATAAAAATTATTTTTTAATGCCGAAAACTTAGGGTCATCCTACGATGACCTTTCATAATTTTTACGGGAAAATTAAAAAATGAAATTTTTAAAAATAAATAATAAATTCGTTCATTTTACATCATAAAAATATTAAAAAAATATATTATTCATATTTCTTACTAAAAATTATTTTTTTATGCCGAAAACCTAGGGTCATCCTACGATGACCTTTCATAATTTTTACGGTAAAATTAAAAAATGAAATTTTTAAAAAAAATAATAAATTCGTTCATTTTACATCATAAAAATATTAAAAAAATATATTATTCATATTTCTTACTAAAAATTATTTTTTTATGCCGAGAACCTAGGGTCATCCTACGATGACCTTTCATAATTTTTACGGGAAATTTTAAAATGAAATTTTTAAAAATAAATAATAAATTCGTTCATTTTACATCATAAAAATATTAAAAAATTATATTATTCATATTTTTTAATAAAAATTATTTTTTAATGCCGAAACCCTAGGGTCATCCTACGATGACCTTTCATAATTTTTACGGGAAAATTAAAAAATGAAATTTTTAAAAATAAAAAATAAATTCGTTCATTTTACATCATAAAAATAATAAAAAAATATATTATTCATATTTCTTACTAAAAATTATTTTTTTATGCCGAAAACCTAGGGTCATCCTACGATGACCTTTCATAATTTTTACGGTAAAATTAAAAAATGAAATTTTTAAAAAATATAATATATTCGAACATTTTACATCATAAAAATATTAAAAAAATATATTATTCATATTTCTTACTAAAAATTATTTTTTATGCCGAAAACCTAGGGTCATCCTACGATGACCTTTCATAATTTTTACGGGAAAATTAAAAAATGAAATTTTTAAAAATAAATAATAAATTCGTTAATTTTACATCATAAAAATATTAAAAAAAGATATTATTGATATTTCTAATGAAAAATTATTTTTTTATGCCGAAAACCTAAAGTCATCCTACGATGACCTTTCATAATTTTTTCGGTAAAATTAAAAAATGAAATGTTTTAAAAAAAATAATAAATTCGTTCATTTTACATCATAAAAATATTAAAAAATTATATTATTCATTTTTCTTAATAAAAATTATTTTTTAATGCCGAAAACTTAGGGTCATCCTACGATGACCTTTCATAATTTTTACGGGAAAATTAAAAAATGAAATTTTTAAAAATAAATAATAAATTCGTTCATTTTACATCATAAAAATATTAAAAAAATATATTATTCATATTTCTTACTAAAAATTATTTTTTTATGCCGAAAACCTAGGGTCATCCTACGATGACCTTTCATAATTTTTACGGTAAAATTAAAAAATGAAATTTTTAAAAAAAATAATAAATTCGTTCATTTTACATCATAAAAATATTAAAAAAATATATTATTGATATTTCTGATGAATAATTATTTTTTTATGCCGAAAACCTAGGGTCATCCTACGATGACCTTTCATAATTTTTTCGGTAAAATTAAAAAATAAAATGTTTTAAAAATAAATAATAAATTCGTTCATTTTACATCATAAAAATATTAAAAAAATATATATTAGAGATATTTCTGATGAATAATTATTTTTTTATGCCGAAAACCTAGGGTCATCCTATGATGTCATTTCATAATTTTTTCGGTAAAATTAAAAAATGAAATTTTTAAAAATAAATAATAAATTCGTTCATTTTACATCATAAAAATATTAAAAAAAGATATTATTGATATTTCTAATGAAAAATTATTTTTTTATGCCGAAAACCTAAAGTCATCCTACGATGACCTTTCATAATTTTTTCGGTAAAATTAAAAAATGAAATGTTTTGAAAAAAATAATAAATTCGTTTATTTTACATCATAAAAATATTAAAAAATTATATTATTCATTTTTCTTAATAAAAATTATTTTTTAATGCCGAAAACTTAGGGTCATCCTACGATGACCTTTCATAATTTTTACGGGAAAATTAAAAAATGAAATTTTTAAAAATAAATAATAAATTCGTTCATTTTACATCATAAAAATATTAAAAAAATATATTATTCATATTTCTTACTAAAAATTATTTTTTTATGCCGAAAACCTAGGGTCATCCTACGATGACCTTTCATAATTTTTACGGTAAAATTAAAAAATGAAATTTTTAAAAAAAATAATAAATTCGTTCATTTTACATCATAAAAATATTAAAAAAATATATTATTCATATTTCTTACTAAAAATTATTTTTTTATGCCGAGAACCTAGGGTCATCCTACGATGACCTTTCATAATTTTTACGGGAAATTTTAAAATGAAATTTTTAAAAATAAATAATAAATTCGTTCATTTTACATCATAAAAATATTAAAAAATTATATTATTCATATTTTTTAATAAAAATTATTTTTTAATGCCGAAACCCTAGGGTCATCCTACGATGACCTTTCATAATTTTTACGTGAAAATTAAAAAATGAAATTTTTAAAAATAAAAAATAAATTCGTTCATTTTACATCATAAAAATAATAAAAAAATATATTATTCATATTTCTTACTAAAAATTATTTTTTTATGCCGAAAACCTAGGGTCATCCTACGATGACCTTTCATAATTTTTACGGGAAAATTAAAAAATGAAATTTTTAAAAATAAATAATAAATTCGTTAATTTTACATCATAAAAATATTAAAAAAAGATATTATTGATATTTCTAATGAAAAATTATTTTTTTATGCCGAAAACCTAAAGTCATCCTACGATGAACTTTCATAATTTTTTCGGTAAAATTAAAAAATGAAATGTTTTAAAAAAAATAATAAATTCGTTCATTTTACATCATAAAAATATTAAAAAAAGATATTATTGATATTTCTAATGAAAAATTATTTTTTTATGCCGAAAACCTAGGGTCAGCCTACGATGACCTTTCATAATTTTTACGGGAAATTTAAAAAATGAAATGTTTTGAAAAAAATAATAAATTCGTTTATTTTACATCATAAAAATATTAAAAAATTATATTATTCATTTTTCTTAATAAAAATTATTTTTTAATGCCGAAAACTTAGGGTCATCCTACGATGACCTTTCATAATTTTTACGGGAAAATTAAAAAATGAAATTTTTAAAAATAAATAATAAATTCGTTCATTTTACATCATAAAAATATTAAAAAAATATATTATTCATATTTCTTACTAAAAATTATTTTTTTATGCCGAAAACCTAGGGTCATCCTACGATGACCTTTCATAATTTTTACGGTAAAATTAAAAAATGATATTTTTAAAAAAAATAATAAATTCGTTCATTTTACATCATAAAAATATTAAAAAAATATATTATTCATATTTCTTACTAAAAATTATTTTTTTATGCCGAAAACCTAGGGTCATCCTACGATGACCTTTCATAATTTTTACGGGAAATTTTAAAATGAAATTTTTAAAAATAAATAATAAATTCGTTCATTTTACATAATAAAAATATTAAAAAATTATATTATTCATATTTTTTAATAAAAATTATTTTTTAATGCCGAAAACCTAGGGTCATCCTACGATGACCTTTCATAATTTTTACGGGAAAATTAAAAAATGAAATGTTTTGAAAAAAATAATAAATTCGTTTATTTTACATCATAAAAATATTAAAAAATTATATTATTCATTTTTCTTAATAAAAATTATTTTTTAATGCCGAAAACCTAGGGTCATCCTACGATGACCTTTCATAATTTTTACGGTAAAATTAAAAAATGAAATTTTTAAAAATAAATAATAAATTCGTTCATTTTACATCATAAAAATATTAAAAAAATATATTAGAGATATTTCTGATGAAAAATTATTTTTTTATGCCGAAAACCTAGGGTCAGCCTACGATGACCTTTCATAATTTTTTCGGTAAAATTAAAAAATGAAATGTTTTGAAAAAAATAATAAATTCGTTTATTTTACATCATAAAAATATTAAAAAATTATATTATTCATTTTTCTTAATAAAAATTATTTTTTAATGCCGAAATCCTAGGGTCATCCTACGATGACCTTTCATAATTTTTACGGTAAAATTAAAAAATGAAATTTTTAAAAATAAATAATAAATTCGTTCATTTTACATCATAAAAATATTAAAAAAATATATTATTGATATTTCTGATGAATAATTATTTTTTTATGCCGAAAACCTAGGGTCATCCTACGATGACCTTTCATAATTTTTACGGGAAATTTAAAAAATGAAATTTTTAAAAATAAATAATAAATTCGTTCATTTTACATCATAAAAATATTAAAAAATTATATTATTCATATCTTTTAATAAAAATTATTTTTTAATGCCGAAAACCTAGGGTCATCCTACGATGACCTTTCATAATTTTTACGTGAAAATTAAAAAATGAAATTTTTAAAAATAAAAAATAAATTCGTTCATTTTACATCATAAAAATATTAAAAAAATATATTATTCATATTTCTTACTAAAAATTATTTTTTTATGCCGAAAACCTAGGGTCATCCTACGATGACCTTTCATAATTTTTTCGGTAAAATTAAAAAATAAAATGTTTTAAAAAAAATAATAAATTCGTTCATTTTACATCATAAAAATATTAAAAAAATATATTATTGATATTTCTGATGAATAATTATTTTTTTATGCCGAAAACCTAGGGTCATCCTACGATGACCTTTCATAATTTTTACGGGAAATTTAAAAAATGAAATTTTTAAAAATAAATAATAAATTCGTTCATTTTACATCATAAAAATATTAAAAAAATATATTATTCATTTTTCTTAATAAAAATTATTTTTTAATGCCGAAAACCTAGGGTCAGCCTACGATGACCTTTCATAATTTTTTCGGTAAAATTAAAAAATGAAATGTTTTGAAAATAAATAATAAATTCGTTCATTTTACATCATAAAAATATTAAAAAAATATATTATTCATATTTCTTACTAAAAATTATTTTTTTATGCCGAAAACCTAGGGTCATCCTACGATGACCTTTCATAATTTTTACGGTAAAATTAAAAAATGAAATTTTTAAAAAAAATAATAAATTCGTTCATTTTACATCATAAAAATATTAAAAAAATATATTATTGAAATTTCTTATGAATAATTATTTTTTTATGCCGAAAACCTAGGGTCATCCTACGATGACCTTTCATAATTTTTACGGGAAATTTAAAAAATGAAATTTTTAAAAATAAATAATAAATTCGTTCATTTTACATCATAAAAATATTAAAAAATTATATTATTCATATCTTTTAATAAAAATTATTTTTTAATGCCGAAAACCTAGGGTCATCCTACGATGACCTTTCATAATTTTTACGGTAAAATTAAAAAATGAAATTTTTAAAAAAAATAATAAATTCGTTCATTTTACATCATAAAAATATTAAATAAATATATTATTGAAATTTCTTATGAATAATTATTTTTTTATGCCGAAAACCTAGGGTCATCCTACGATGACCTTTCATAATTTTTTCGGTAAAATTAAAAAATAAAATGTTTTAAAAAAAATAATAAATTCGTTCATTTTACATCATAAAAATATTAAAAAAATATATTATTGATATTTCTGATGAATAATTATTTTTTTATGCCGAAAACCTAGGGTCATCCTACGATGACCTTTCATAATTTTTTCGGTAAAATTAAAAAATAAAATGTTTTAAAAATAAATAATAAATTCGTTCATTTTACATCATAAAAATATTAAAAAAATATATTAGAGATATTTCTGATGAATAATTATTTTTTTATGCCGAAAACCTAGGGTCATCCTACGATGAACTTTCATAATTTTTACGGGAAATTTAAAAAATGAAATTTTTAAAAATAAATAATAAATTCGTTCATTTTACATCATAAAAATATTAAAAAAATATATTATTGATATTTCTGATGAATAATTATTTTTTTATGCCGAAAACCTAGGGTCATCCTACGATGTCCTTTCATAATTTTTTCGGTAAAATTAAAAAATAAAATGTTTTAAAAAAAATAATAAATTCGTTCATTTTACATCATAAAAATATTAAAAAAATATATTATTCATATTTCTTACTAAAAATTATTTTTTTATGCCGAAAACCTAGGGTCATCCTACAATGACCTTTCATAATTTTTACGGTAAAATTAAAAAATGAAATTTTTAAAAAAAATAATAAATTCGTTCATTTTACATCATAAAAATATTAAAAAAATATATTATTCATATTTCTTACTAAAAATTATTTTTTTATGCCGAAAACCTAGGGTCATCCTACGATGACCTTTCATAATTTTTACGGGAAATTTTAAAATGAAATTTTTAAAAATAAATAATAAATTCGTTCATTTTACATCATAAAAATATAAAAAATTATATTATTCATATTTTTTAATAAAAATTATTTTTTAATGCCGAAAACCTAGGGTCATCCTACGATGACCTTTCATAATTTTTACGGGAAAATTAAAAAATGAAATTTTTAAAAATAAAAAATAAATTCGTTCATTTTACATCATAAAAATAATAAAAAAATATATTATTCATATTTCTTACTAAAAATTATTTTTTTATGCCGAAAACCTAGGGTCATCCTACGATGACCTTTCATAATTTTTACGGTAAAATTAAAAAATGAAATTTTTAAAAAATATAATATATTCGATCATTTTACATCATAAAAATATTAAAAAAATATATTATTCATATTTCTTACTAAAAATTATTTTTTATGCCGAAAACCTAGGGTCATCCTACGATGACCTTTCATAATTTTTACGGGAAAATTAAAAAATGAAATTTTTAAAAATAAATAATAAATTCGTTAATTTTACATCATAAAAATATTAAAAAAAGATATTATTGATATTTCTAATGAAAAATTATTTTTTTATGCCGAAAACCTAAAGTAATCCTACGATGACCTTTCATAATTTTTTCGGTAAAATTAAAAAATGAAATGTTTTAAAAAAAATAATAAATTCGTTCATTTTACACCATAAAAATATTAAAAATAGATATTATTGATATTTCTAATGAAAAATTATTTTTTTATGCCGAAAACCTAGGGTCAGCCTACGATGACCTTTCATAATTTTTTCGGTAAAATTAAAAAATGAAATGTTTTGAAAAAAATAATAAATTCGTTTATTTTACATCATAAAAATATTAAAAAATTATATTATTCATTTTTCTTAATAAAAATTATTTTTTAATGCCGAAAACTTAGGGTCATCCCATGATGACCTTTCATAATTTTTACGGGAAAATTAAAAAATGAAATTTTTAAAAATAAATAATAAATTCGTTCATTTTACATCATAAAAATATTAAAAAAATATATTATTCATATTTCTTACTAAAAATTATTTTTTTATGCCGAAAACCTAGGGTCATCCTACGATGACCTTTCATAATTTTTACGGTAAAATTAAAAAATGATATTTTAAAAAAAAATAATAAATTCGTTCATTTTACATCATAAAAATATTAAAAAAATATATTATTCATATTTCTTACTAAAAATTATTTTTTTATGCCGAAAACCTAGGGTCATCCTACGATGACCTTTCATAATTTTTTCGGTAAAATTAAAAAATAAAATGTTTTAAAAAAAATAATAAATTCGTTCATTTTACATCATAAAAATATTAAAAAAATATATTATTGATATTTCTGATGAATAATTATTTTTTTATGCCGAAAACCTAGGGTCATCCTACGATGACCTTTCATAATTTTTACGGGAAATTTAAAAAATGAAATTTTTAAAAATAAATAATAAATTCGTTCATTTTACATCATAAAAATATTAAAAAAATATATTAGAGATATTTCTGATGAAAAATTATTTTTTTATGCCGAAAACCTAGGGTCAGCCTACGATGACCTTTCATAATTTTTTCGGTAAAATTAAAAAATGAAATGTTTTGAAAATAAATAATAAATTCGTTCATTTTACATCATAAAAATATTAAAAAAATATATTATTCATATTTCTTACTAAAAATTATTTTTTTATGCCGAAAACCTAGGGTCATCCTACGATGACCTTTCATAATTTTTACGGTAAAATTAAAAAATGAAATTTTTAAAAAAAATAATAAATTCGTTCATTTTACATCATAAAAATATTAAAAAAATATATTATTGAAATTTCTTATGAATAATTATTTTTTTATGCAGAAAACCTAGGGTCATCCTACGATGACCTTTCATAATTTTTACGGGAAATTTAAAAAATGAAGTTTTTAAAAATAAATAATAAATTCGTTCATTTTACATCATAAAAATATTAAAAAATTATATTATTCATATCTTTTAATAAAAATTATTTTTTAATGCCGAAAACCTAGGGTCATCCTACGATGACCTTTCATAATTTTTACGGTAAAATTAAAAAATGAAATTTTTAAAAAAAATAATAAATTCGTTCATTTTACATCATAAAAATATTAAAAAAATATATTATTGAAATTTCTTATGAATAATTATTTTTTTATGCCGAAAACCTAGGGTCATCCTACGATGACCTTTCATAATTTTTTCGGTAAAATTAAAAAATAAAATGTTTTAAAAAAAATAATAAATTCGTTCATTTTACATCATAAAAATATTAAAAAAATATATTATTGATATTTCTGATGAATAATTATTTTTTTATGCCGAAAACCTAGGGTCATCCTACGATGACCTTTCATAATTTTTTCGGTAAAATTAAAAAATAAAATGTTTTAAAAATAAATAATAAATTCGTTCATTTTACATCATAAAAATATTAAAAAAATATATTAGAGATATTTCTGATGAATAATTATTTTTTTATGCCGAAAACCTAGGGTCATCCTACGATGACCTTTCATAATTTTTACGGGAAATTTAAAAAATGAAATTTTTAAAAATAAATAATAAATTCGTTCATTTTACATCATAAAAATATTAAAAAAATATATTATTGATATTTCTGATGAATAATTATTTTTTTATGCCGAAAACCTAGGGTCATCCTACGATGTCCTTTCATAATTTTTTCGGTAAAATTAAAAAATAAAATGTTTTAAAAAAAATAATAAATTCGTTCATTTTACATCATAAAAATATTAAAAAAATATATTATTGATATTTCTGATGAATAATTATTTTTTTATGCCGAAAACCTAGGGTCATCCTACGATGACCTTTCATAATTTTTACGTGAAATTTAAAAAATGAAATTTTTAAAAATAAATAATAAATTCGTTCATTTTACATCATAAAAATATTAAAAAAATATATTAGAGATATTTCTGATGAAAAATTATTTTTTTATGCCGAAAACCTAGGGTCAGCCTACGATGACCTTTCATAATTTTTTCGGTAAAATTAAAAAATGAAATGTTTTGAAAAAAATAATAAATTCGTTTATTTTACATCATAAAAATATTAAAAAATTATATTATTCATTTTTCTTAATAAAAATTATTTTTTAATGCCGAAAACTTAGGGTCATCCTACGATGACCTTTCATAATTTTTACGGGAAAATTAAAAAATGAAATTTTTAAAAATAAATAATAAATTCGTTCATTTTACATCATAAAAATATTAAAAAAATATATTATTCATATTTCTTACTAAAAATTATTTTTTTATGCCGAAAACCTAGGGTCATCCTACGATGACCTTTCATAATTTTTACGGTAAAATTAAAAAATGAAATTTTTAAAAAAAATAATAAATTCGTTCATTTTACATCATAAAAATATTAAAAAAATATATTATTGATATTTCTGATGAATAATTATTTTTTTATGCCGAAAACCTAGGGTCATCCTACGATGACCTTTCATAATTTTTTCGGTAAAATTAAAAAATAAAATGTTTTAAAAATAAATAATAAATTCGTTCATTTTACATCATAAAAATATTAAAAAAATATATATTAGAGATATTTCTGATGAATAATTATTTTTTTATGCCGAAAACCTAGGGTCATCCTATGATGTCATTTCATAATTTTTTCGGTAAAATTAAAAAATGAAATTTTTAAAAATAAATAATAAATTCGTTCATTTTACATCATAAAAATATTAAAAAAAGATATTATTGATATTTCTAATGAAAAATTATTTTTTTATGCCGAAAACCTAAAGTCATCCTACGATGACCTTTCATAATTTTTTCGGTAAAATTAAAAAATGAAATGTTTTGAAAAAAATAATAAATTCGTTTATTTTACATCATAAAAATATTAAAAAATTATATTATTCATTTTTCTTAATAAAAATTATTTTTTAATGCCGAAAACTTAGGGTCATCCTACGATGACCTTTCATAATTTTTACGGGAAAATTAAAAAATGAAATTTTTAAAAATAAATAATAAATTCGTTCATTTTACATCATAAAAATATTAAAAAAATATATTATTCATATTTCTTACTAAAAATTATTTTTTTATGCCGAAAACCTAGGGTCATCCTACGATGACCTTTCATAATTTTTACGGTAAAATTAAAAAATGAAATTTTTAAAAAAAATAATAAATTCGTTCATTTTACATCATAAAAATATTAAAAAAATATATTATTCATATTTCTTACTAAAAATTATTTTTTTATGCCGAGAACCTAGGGTCATCCTACGATGACCTTTCATAATTTTTACGGGAAATTTTAAAATGAAATTTTTAAAAATAAATAATAAATTCGTTCATTTTACATCATAAAAATATTAAAAAATTATATTATTCATATTTTTTAATAAAAATTATTTTTTAATGCCGAAACCCTAGGGTCATCCTACGATGACCTTTCATAATTTTTACGGGAAAATTAAAAAATGAAATTTTTAAAAATAAAAAATAAATTCGTTCATTTTACATCATAAAAATAATAAAAAAATATATTATTCATATTTCTTACTAAAAATTATTTTTTTATGCCGAAAACCTAGGGTCATCCTACGATGACCTTTCATAATTTTTACGGTAAAATTAAAAAATGAAATTTTTAAAAAATATAATATATTCGAACATTTTACATCATAAAAATATTAAAAAAATATATTATTCATATTTCTTACTAAAAATTATTTTTTATGCCGAAAACCTAGGGTCATCCTACGATGACCTTTCATAATTTTTACGGGAAAATTAAAAAATGAAATTTTTAAAAATAAATAATAAATTCGTTAATTTTACATCATAAAAATATTAAAAAAAGATATTATTGATATTTCTAATGAAAAATTATTTTTTTATGCCGAAAACCTAAAGTCATCCTACGATGACCTTTCATAATTTTTTCGGTAAAATTAAAAAATGAAATGTTTTAAAAAAAATAATAAATTCGTTCATTTTACATCATAAAAATATTAAAAAAAGATATTATTGATATTTCTAATGAAAAATTATTTTTTTATGCCGAAAACCTAGGGTCAGCCTACGATGACCTTTCATAATTTTTACGGGAAATTTAAAAAATGAAATGTTTTGAAAAAAATAATAAATTCGTTTATTTTACATCATAAAAATATTAAAAAATTATATTATTCATTTTTCTTAATAAAAATTATTTTTTAATGCCGAAAACTTAGGGTCATCCTACGATGACCTTTCATAATTTTTACGGGAAAATTAAAAAATGAAATTTTTAAAAATAAATAATAAATTCGTTCATTTTACAACATAAAAATATTAAAAAAATATATTATTCATATTTCTTACTAAAAATTATTTTTTTATGCCGAAAACCTAGGGTCATCCTACGATGACCTTTCATAATTTTTACGGGAAATTTTAAAATGAAATTTTTAAAAATAAATAATAAATTCGTTCATTTTACATAATAAAAATATTAAAAAATTATATTATTCATATTTTTTAATAAAAATTATTTTTTAATGCCGAAAACCTAGGGTCATCCTACGATGACCTTTCATAATTTTTACGGGAAAATTAAAAAATGAAATGTTTTGAAAAAAATAATAAATTCGTTTATTTTACATCATAAAAATATTAAAAAATTATATTATTCATTTTTCTTAATAAAAATTATTTTTTAATGCCGAAAACCTAGGGTCATCCTACGATGACCTTTCATAATTTTTACGGTAAAATTAAAAAATGAAATTTTTAAAAATAAATAATAAATTCGTTCATTTTACATCATAAAAATATTAAAAAAATATATTAGAGATATTTCTGATGAAAAATTATTTTTTTATGCCGAAAACCTAGGGTCAGCCTACGATGACCTTTCATAATTTTTTCGGTAAAATTAAAAAATGAAATGTTTTGAAAAAAATAATAAATTCGTTTATTTTACATCATAAAAATATTAAAAAATTATATTATTCATTTTTCTTAATAAAAATTATTTTTTAATGCCGAAATCCTAGGGTCATCCTACGATGACCTTTCATAATTTTTACGGGAAATTTAAAAAATGAAATTTTTAAAAATAAATAATAAATTCGTTCATTTTACATCATAAAAATATTAAAAAATTATATTATTCATATCTTTTAATAAAAATTATTTTTTAATGCCGAAAACCTAGGGTCATCCTACGATGACCTTTCATAATTTTTACGTGAAAATTAAAAAATGAAATTTTTAAAAATAAAAAATAAATTCGTTCATTTTACATCATAAAAATATTAAAAAAATATATTATTCATATTTCTTACTAAAAATTATTTTTTTATGCCGAAAACCTAGGGTCATCCTACGATGACCTTTCATAATTTTTTCGGTAAAATTAAAAAATAAAATGTTTTAAAAAAAATAATAAATTCGTTCATTTTACATCATAAAAATATTAAAAAAATATATTATTGATATTTCTGATGAATAATTATTTTTTTATGCCGAAAACCTAGGGTCATCCTACGATGACCTTTCATAATTTTTACGGGAAATTTAAAAAATGAAATTTTTAAAAATAAATAATAAATTCGTTCATTTTACATCATAAAAATATTAAAAAAATATATTAGAGATATTTCTGATGAAAAATTATTTTTTTATGCCGAAAACCTAGGGTCAGCCTACGATGACCTTTCATAATTTTTTCGGTAAAATTAAAAAATGAAATGTTTTGAAAATAAATAATAAATTCGTTCATTTTACATCATAAAAATATTAAAAAAATATATTATTCATATTTCTTACTAAAAATTATTTTTTTATGCCGAAAACCTAGGGTCATCCTACGATGACCTTTCATAATTTTTACGGTAAAATTAAAAAATGAAATTTTTAAAAAAAATAATAAATTCGTTCATTTTACATCATAAAAATATTAAAAAAATATATTATTGAAATTTCTTATGAATAATTATTTTTTTATGCCGAAAACCTAGGGTCATCCTACGATGACCTTTCATAATTTTTACGGGAAATTTAAAAAATGAAATTTTTAAAAATAAATAATAAATTCGTTCATTTTACATCATAAAAATATTAAAAAATTATATTATTCATATCTTTTAATAAAAATTATTTTTTAATGCCGAAAACCTAGGGTCATCCTACGATGACCTTTCATAATTTTTACGGTAAAATTAAAAAATGAAATTTTTAAAAAAAATAATAAATTCGTTCATTTTACATCATAAAAATATTAAATAAATATATTATTGAAATTTCTTATGAATAATTATTTTTTTATGCCGAAAACCTAGGGTCATCCTACGATGACCTTTCATAATTTTTTCGGTAAAATTAAAAAATAAAATGTTTTAAAAAAAATAATAAATTCGTTCATTTTACATCATAAAAATATTAAAAAAATATATTATTGATATTTCTGATGAATAATTATTTTTTTATGCCGAAAATCTAGGGTCATCCTACGATGACCTTTCATAATTTTTTCGGTAAAATTAAAATGTTTTAAAAATAAATAATAAATTCGTTCATTTTACATCATAAAAATATTAAAAAAATATATTAGAGATATTTCTGATGAATAATTATTTTTTTATGCCGAAAACCTAGGGTCATCCTACGATGAACTTTCATAATTTTTACGGGAAATTTAAAAAATGAAATTTTTAAAAATAAATAATAAATTCGTTCATTTTACATCATAAAAATATTAAAAAAATATATTATTGATATTTCTGATGAATAATTATTTTTTTATGCCGAAAACCTAGGGTCATCCTACGATGTCCTTTCATAATTTTTTCGGTAAAATTAAAAAATAAAATGTTTTAAAAAAAATAATAAATTCGTTCATTTTACATCATAAAAATATTAAAAAAATATATTAGAGATATTTCTGATGAAAAATTATTTTTTTATGCCGAAAACCTAGGGTCAGCCTACGATGACCTTTCATAATTTTTTCGGTAAAATTAAAAAATGAAATGTTTTGAAAAAAATAATAAATTCGTTTATTTTACATCATAAAAATATTAAAAAATTATATTATTCATTTTTCTTAATAAAAATTATTTTTTAATGCCGAAAACTTAGGGTCATCCTACGATGACCTTTCATAATTTTTACGGGAAAATTAAAAAATGAAATTTTTAAAAATAAATAATAAATTCGTTCATTTTACATCATAAAAATATTAAAAAAATATATTATTCATATTTCTTACTAAAAATTATTTTTTTATGCCGAAAACCTAGGGTCATCCTACGATGACCTTTCATAATTTTTACGGTAAAATTAAAAAATGAAATTTTTAAAAAAAATAATAAATTCGTTCATTTTACATCATAAAAATATTAAAAAAATATATTATTCATATTTCTTACTAAAAATTATTTTTTTATGCCGAAAACCTAGGGTCATCCTACGATGACCTTTCATAATTTTTACGGGAAATTTTAAAATGAAATTTTTAAAAATAAATAATAAATTCGTTCATTTTACATCATAAAAATATTAAAAAATTATATTATTCATATTTTTTAATAAAAATTATTTTTTAATGCCGAAAACCTAGGGTCATCCTACGATGACCTTTCATAATTTTTACGGGAAAATTAAAAAATGAAATTTTTAAAAATAAAAAATAAATTCGTTCATTTTACATCATAAAAATAATAAAAAAATATATTATTCATATTTCTTACTAAAAATTATTTTTTTATGCCTAAAACCTAGGGTCATCCTACGATGACCTTTCATAATTTTTACGGTAAAATTAAAAAATGAAATTTTTAAAAAATATAATATATTCGATCATTTTACATCATAAAAATATTAAAAAAATATATTATTCATATTTCTTACTAAAAATTATTTTTTATGCCGAAAACCTAGGGTCATCCTACGATGACCTTTCATAATTTTTACGGGAAAATTAAAAAATGAAATTTTTAAAAATAAATAATAAATTCGTTAATTTTACATCATAAAAATATTAAAAAAAGATATTATTGATATTTCTAATGAAAAATTATTTTTTTATGCCGAAAACCTAAAGTCATCCTACGATGACCTTTCATAATTTTTTCAGTAAAATTAAAAAATGAAATGTTTTAAAAAAAATAATAAATTCGTTCATTTTACACCATAAAAATATTAAAAATAGATATTATTGATATTTCTAATGAAAAATTATTTTTTTATGCCGAAAACCTAGGGTCAGCCTACGATGACCTTTCATAATTTTTTCGGTAAAATTAAAAAATGAAATGTTTTGAAAAAAATAATAAATTCGTTTATTTTACATCATAAAAATATTAAAAAATTATATTATTCATTTTTCTTAATAAAAATTATTTTTTAATGCCGAAAACTTAGGGTCATCCTACGATGACCTTTCATAATTTTTACGGGAAAATTAAAAAATGAAATTTTTAAAAATAAATAATAAATTCGTTCATTTTACATCATAAAAATATTAAAAAAATATATTATTCATATTTCTTACTAAAAATTATTTTTTTATGCCGAAAACCTAGGGTCATCCTACGATGACCTTTCATAATTTTTACGGTAAAATTAAAAAATGATATTTTTAAAAAAAATAATAAATTCGTTCATTTTACATCATAAAAATATTAAAAAAATATATTATTCATATTTCTTAATAAAAATTATTTTTTTATGCCGAAAACCTAGGGTCATCCTACGATGACCTTTCATAATTTTTACGGGAAATTTTAAAATGAAATTTTTAAAAATAAATAATAAATTCGTTCATTTTACATCATAAAAATATTAAAAAAATATATTATTGATATTTCTGATGAATAATTATTTTTTTATGCCGAAAACCTAGGGTCATCCTACGATGACCTTTCATAATTTTTACGGGAAATTTAAAAAATGAAATTTTTAAAAATAAATAATAAATTCGTTCATTTTACATCATAAAAATATTAAAAAATTATATTATTCATATCTTTTAATAAAAATTATTTTTTAATGCCGAAAACCTAGGGTCATCCTACGATGACCTTTCATAATTTTTACGTGAAAATTAAAAAATGAAATTTTTAAAAATAAAAAATAAATTCGTTCATTTTACATCATAAAAATATTAAAAAAATATATTATTCATATTTCTTACTAAAAATTATTTTTTTATGCCGAAAACCTAGGGTCATCCTACGATGACCTTTCATAATTTTTTCGGTAAAATTAAAAAATAAAATGTTTTAAAAAAAATAATAAATTCGTTCATTTTACATCATAAAAATATTAAAAAAATATATTATTGATATTTCTGATGAATAATTATTTTTTTATGCCGAAAACCTAGGGTCATCCTACGATGACCTTTCATAATTTTTACGGGAAATTTAAAAAATGAAATTTTTAAAAATAAATAATAAATTCGTTCATTTTACATCATAAAAATATTAAAAAAATATATTAGAGATATTTCTGATGAAAAATTATTTTTTTATGCCGAAAACCTAGGGTCAGCCTACGATGACCTTTCATAATTTTTTCGGTAAAATTAAAAAATGAAATGTTTTGAAAATAAATAATAAATTCGTTCATTTTACATCATAAAAATATTAAAAAAATATATTATTCATATTTCTTACTAAAAATTATTTTTTTATGCCGAAAACCTAGGGTCATCCTACGATGACCTTTCATAATTTTTACGGTAAAATTAAAAAATGAAATTTTTAAAAAAAATAATAAATTCGTTCATTTTACATCATAAAAATATTAAAAAAATATATTATTGAAATTTCTTATGAATAATTATTTTTTTATGCCGAAAACCTAGGGTCATCCTACGATGACCTTTCATAATTTTTACGGGAAATTTAAAAAATGAAATTTTTAAAAATAAATAATAAATTCGTTCATTTTACATCATAAAAATATTAAAAAATTATATTATTCATATCTTTTAATAAAAATTATTTTTTAATGCCGAAAACCTAGGGTCATCCTACGATGACCTTTCATAATTTTTACGGTAAAATTAAAAAATGAAATTTTTAAAAAAAATAATAAATTCGTTCATTTTACATCATAAAAATATTAAATAAATATATTATTGAAATTTCTTATGAATAATTATTTTTTTATGCCGAAAACCTAGGGTCATCCTACGATGACCTTTCATAATTTTTTCGGTAAAATTAAAAAATAAAATGTTTTAAAAAAAATAATAAATTCGTTCATTTTACATCATAAAAATATTAAAAAAATATATTATTGATATTTCTGATGAATAATTATTTTTTTATGCCGAAAACCTAGGGTCATCCTACGATGACCTTTCATAATTTTTTCGGTAAAATTAAAATGTTTTAAAAATAAATAATAAATTCGTTCATTTTACATCATAAAAATATTAAAAAAATATATTAGAGATATTTCTGATGAATAATTATTTTTTTATGCCGAAAACCTAGGGTCATCCTACGATGAACTTTCATAATTTTTACGGGAAATTTAAAAAATGAAATTTTTAAAAATAAATAATAAATTCGTTCATTTTACATCATAAAAATATTAAAAAAATATATTATTGATATTTCTGATGAATAATTATTTTTCTATGCCGAAAACCTAGGGTCATCCTACGATGTCCTTTCATAATTTTTTCGGTAAAATTAAAAAATAAAATGTTTTAAAAAAAATAATAAATTCGTTCATTTTACATCATAAAAATATTAAAAAAATATATTAGAGATATTTCTGATGAAAAATTATTTTTTTATGCCGAAAACCTAGGGTCAGCCTACGATGACCTTTCATAATTTTTTCGGTAAAATTAAAAAATGAAATGTTTTGAAAAAAATAATAAATTCGTTTATTTTACATCATAAAAATATTAAAAAATTATATTATTCATTTTTCTTAATAAAAATTATTTTTTAATGCCGAAAACTTAGGGTCATCCTACGATGACCTTTCATAATTTTTACGGGAAAATTAAAAAATGAAATTTTTAAAAATAAATAATAAATTCGTTCATTTTACATCATAAAAATATTAAAAAAATATATTATTCATATTTCTTACTAAAAATTATTTTTTTATGCCGAAAACCTAGGGTCATCCTACGATGACCTTTCATAATTTTTACGGTAAAATTAAAAAATGAAATTTTTAAAAAAAATAATAAATTCGTTCATTTTACATCATAAAAATATTAAAAAAATATATTATTCATATTTCTTACTAAAAATTATTTTTTATGCCGAAAACCTAGGGTCATCCTACGATGACCTTTCATAATTTTTACGGGAAAATTAAAAAATGAAATTTTTAAAAATAAATAATAAATTCGTTAATTTTACATCATAAAAATATTAAAAAAAGATATTATTGATATTTCTAATGAAAAATTATTTTTTTATGCCGAAAACCTAAAGTCATCCTACGATGACCTTTCATAATTTTTACGGGAAAATTAAAAAATGAAATTTTTAAAAATAAAAAATAAATTCGTTCATTTTACATCATAAAAATAATAAAAAAATATATTATTCATATTTCTTACTAAAAATTATTTTTTTATGCCGAAAACCTAGGGTCATCCTACGATGACCTTTCATAATTTTTACGGTAAAATTAAAAAATGAAATTTTTAAAAAATATAATATATTCGATCATTTTACATCATAAAAATATTAAAAAAATATATTATTCATATTTCTTACTAAAAATTATTTTTTATGCCGAAAACCTAGGGTCATCCTACGATGACCTTTCATAATTTTTACGGGAAAATTAAAAAATGAAATTTTTAAAAATAAATAATAAATTCGTTAATTTTACATCATAAAAATATTAAAAAAAGATATTATTGATATTTCTAATGAAAAATTATTTTTTTATGCCGAAAACCTAAAGTCATCCTACGATGACCTTTCATAATTTTTTCGGTAAAATTAAAAAATGAAATGTTTTAAAAAAAATAATAAATTCGTTCATTTTACACCATAAAAATATTAAAAATAGATATTATTGATATTTCTAATGAAAAATTATTTTTTTATGCCGAAAACCTAGGGTCAGCCTACGATGACCTTTCATAATTTTTTCGGTAAAATTAAAAAATGAAATGTTTTGAAAAAAATAATAAATTCGTTTATTTTACATCATAAAAATATTAAAAAATTATATTATTCATTTTTCTTAATAAAAATTATTTTTTAATGCCGAAAACTTAGGGTCATCCTACGATGACCTTTCATAATTTTTACGGGAAAATTAAAAAATGAAATTTTTAAAAATAAATAATAAATTCGTTCATTTTACATCATAAAAATATTAAAAAAATATATTATTCATATTTCTTACTAAAAATTATTTTTTTATGCCGAAAACCTAGGGTCATCCTACGATGACCTTTCATAATTTTTACGGTAAAATTAAAAAATGATATTTTTAAAAAAAATAATAAATTCGTTCATTTTACATCATAAAAATATTAAAAAAATATATTATTCATATTTCTTAATAAAAATTATTTTTTTATGCCGAAAACCTAGGGTCATCCTACGATGACCTTTCATAATTTTTACGGGAAATTTTAAAATGAAATTTTTAAAAATAAATAATAAATTCGTTCATTTTACATCATAAAAATATTAAAAAAATATATTATTGATATTTCTGATGAATAATTATTTTTTTATGCCGAAAACCTAGGGTCATCCTACGATGACCTTTCATAATTTTTACGGGAAATTTAAAAAATGAAATTTTTAAAAATAAATAATAAATTCGTTCATTTTATATCATAAAAATATTAAAAAATTATATTATTCATATCTTTTAATAAAAATTATTTTTTAATGCCGAAAACCTAGGGTCATCCTACGATGACCTTTCATAATTTTTACGTGAAAATTAAAAAATGAAATTTTTAAAAATAAAAAATAAATTCGTTCATTTTACATCATAAAAATATTAAAAAAATATATTATTCATATTTCTTACTAAAAATTATTTTTTTATGCCGAAAACCTAGGGTCATCCTACGATGACCTTTCATAATTTTTTCGGTAAAATTAAAAAATAAAATGTTTTAAAAAAAATAATAAATTCGTTCATTTTACATCATAAAAATATTAAAAAAATATATTATTGATATTTCTGATGAATAATTATTTTTTTATGCCGAAAACCTAGGGTCATCCTACGATGACCTTTCATAATTTTTACGGGAAATTTAAAAAATGAAATTTTTAAAAATAAATAATAAATTCGTTCATTTTACATCATAAAAATATTAAAAAAATATATTAGAGATATTTCTGATGAAAAATTATTTTTTTATGCCGAAAACCTAGGGTCAGCCTACGATGACCTTTCATAATTTTTTCGGTAAAATTAAAAAATGAAATGTTTTGAAAATAAATAATAAATTCGTTCATTTTACATCATAAAAATATTAAAAAAATATATTATTCATATTTCTTACTAAAAATTATTTTTTTATGCCGAAAACCTAGGGTCATCCTACGATGACCTTTCATAATTTTTACGGTAAAATTAAAAAATGAAATTTTTAAAAAAAATAATAAATTCGTTCATTTTACATCATAAAAATATTAAAAAAATATATTATTGAAATTTCTTATGAATAATTATTTTTTTATGCCGAAAACCTAGGGTCATCCTACGATGACCTTTCATAATTTTTACGGGAAATTTAAAAAATGAAATTTTTAAAAATAAATAATAAATTCGTTCATTTTACATCATAAAAATATTAAAAAATTATATTATTCATATCTTTTAATAAAAATTATTTTTTAATGCCGAAAACCTAGGGTCATCCTACGATGACCTTTCATAATTTTTACGGTAAAATTAAAAAATGAAATTTTTAAAAAAAATAATAAATTCGTTCATTTTACATCATAAAAATATTAAATAAATATATTATTGAAATTTCTTATGAATAATTATTTTTTTATGCCGAAAACCTAGGGTCATCCTACGATGACCTTTCATAATTTTTTCGGTAAAATTAAAAAATAAAATGTTTTAAAAAAAATAATAAATTCGTTCATTTTACATCATAAAAATATTAAAAAAATATATTATTGATATTTCTGATGAATAATTATTTTTTTATGCCGAAAACCTAGGGTCATCCTACGATGACCGTTCATAATTTTTTCGGTAAAATTAAAAAATAAAATGTTTTAAAAATAAATAATAAATTCGTTCATTTTACATCATAAAAATATTAAAAAAATATATTAGAGATATTTCTGATGAATAATTATTTTTTTATGCCGAAAACCTAGGGTCATCCTACGATGACCTTTCATAATTTTTACGGGAAATTTAAAAAATGAAATTTTTAAAAATAAATAATAAATTCGTTCATTTTACATCATAAAAATATTAAAAAAATATATTATTGATATTTCTGATGAATAATTATTTTTTTATGCCGAAAACCTAGGGTCATCCTACGATGTCCTTTCATAATTTTTTCGGTAAAATTAAAAAATAAAATGTTTTAAAAAAAATAATAAATTCGTTCATTTTACATCATAAAAATATTAAAAAAATATATTAGAGATATTTCTGATGAAAAATTATTTTTTTATGCCGAAAACCTAGGGTCAGCCTACGATGACCTTTCATAATTTTTTCGGTAAAATTAAAAAATGAAATGTTTTGAAAAAAATAATAAATTCGTTTATTTTACATCATAAAAATATTAAAAAATTATATTATTCATTTTTCTTAATAAAAATTATTTTTTAATGCCGAAAACTTAGGGTCATCCTACGATGACCTTTAATAATTTTTACGGGAAAATTAAAAAATGAAATTTTTAAAAATAAATAATAAATTCGTTCATTTTACATCATAAAAATATTAAAAAAATATATTATTCATATTTCTTACTAAAAATTATTTTTTTATGCCGAAAACCTAGGGTCATCCTACGATGACCTTTCATAATTTTTACGGTAAAATTAAAAAATGAAATTTTTAAAAAAAATAATAAATTCGTTCATTTTACATCATAAAAATATTAAAAAAATATATTATTGATATTTCTGATGAAAAATTATTTTTTTATGCCGAAAACCTAGGGTCAGCCTACGATGACCTTTCATAATTTTTTCGGTAAAATTAAAAAATGAAATGTTTTGAAAATAAATAATAAATTCGTTCATTTTACATCATAAAAATATTAAAAAAATATATTATTCATATTTCTTACTAAAAATTATTTTTTTATGCCGAAAACCTAGGGTCATCCTACGATGACCTTTCATAATTTTTACGGTAAAATTAAAAAATGAAATTTTTAAAAAAAATAATAAATTCGTTCATTTTACATCATAAAAATATTAAAAAAATATATTATTGAAATTTCTTATGAATAATTATTTTTTTATGCCGAAAACCTAGGGTCATCCTACGATGACCTTTCATAATTTTTACGGGAAATTTAAAAAATGAAATTTTTAAAAATAAATAATAAATTCGTTCATTTTACATCATAAAAATATTAAAAAATTATATTATTCATATCTTTTAATAAAAATTATTTTTTAATGCCGAAAACCTAGGGTAATCCTACGATGACCTTTCATAATTTTTACGGTAAAATTAAAAAATGAAATTTTTAAACAAAATAATAAATTCGTTCATTTTACATCATAAAAATATTAAATAAATATATTATTGAAATTTCTTATGAATAATTATTTTTTTATGCCGAAAACCTAGGGTCATCCTACGATGACCTTTCATAATTTTTTCGGTAAAATTAAAAAATAAAATGTTTTAAAAAAAATAATAAATTCGTTCATTTTACATCATAAAAATATTAAAAAAATATATTATTGATATTTCTGATGAATAATTATTTTTTTATGCCGAAAACCTAGGGTCATCCTACGATGACCTTTCATAATTTTTTCGGTAAAATTAAAAAATAAAATGTTTTAAAAATAAATAATAAATTCGTTCATTTTACATCATAAAAATATTAAAAAAATATATTAGAGATATTTCTGATGAATAATTATTTTTTTATGCCGAAAACCTAGGGTCATCCTACGATGACCTTTCATAATTTTTACGGGAAATTTAAAAAATGAAATTTTTAAAAATAAATAATAAATTCGTTCATTTTACATCATAAAAATATTAAAAAAATATATTATTGATATTTCTGATGAATAATTATTTTTTTATGCCGAAAACCTAGGGTCATCCTACGATGTCCTTTCATAATTTTTTCGGTAAAATTAAAAAATAAAATGTTTTAAAAAAAATAATAAATTCGTTCATTTTACATCATAAAAATATTAAAAAAATATATTAGAGATATTTCTGATGAAAAATTATTTTTTTATGCCGAAAACCTAGGGTCAGCCTACGATGACCTTTCATAATTTTTTCGGTAAAATTAAAAAATGAAATGTTTTGAAAAAAATAATAAATTCGTTTATTTTACATCATAAAAATATTAAAAAATTATATTATTCATTTTTCTTAATAAAAATTATTTTTTAATGCCGAAAACTTAGGGTCATCCTACGATGACCTTTCATAATTTTTACGGGAAAATTAAAAAATGAAATTTTTAAAAATAAATAATAAATTCGTTCATTTTACATCATAAAAATATTAAAAAAATATATTATTCATATTTCTTACTAAAAATTATTTTTTTATGCCGAAAACCTAGGGTCATCCTACGATGACCTTTCATAATTTTTACGGTAAAATTAAAAAATGAAATTTTTAAAAAAAATAATAAATTCGTTCATTTTACATCATAAAAATATTAAAAAAATATATTATTGAAATTTCTTATGAATAATTATTTTTTTATGCCGAAAACCTAGGGTCATCCTACGATGACCTTTCATAATTTTTACGGGAAATTTAAAAAATGAAATTTTTAAAAATAAATAATAAATTCGTTCATTTTACATCATAAAAATATTAAAAAATTATATTATTCATATCTTTTAATAAAAATTATTTTTTAATGCCGAAAACCTAGGGTCATCCTACGATGACCTTTCATAATTTTTACGGTAAAATTAAAAAATGAAATTTTTAAACAAAATAATAAATTCGTTCATTTTACATCATAAAAATATTAAATAAATATATTATTGAAATTTCTTATGAATAATTATTTTTTTATGCCGAAAACCTAGGGTCATCCTACGATGACCTTTCATAATTTTTTCGGTAAAATTAAAAAATAAAATGTTTTAAAAAAAATAATAAATTCGTTCATTTTACATCATAAAAATATTAAAAAAATATATTATTGATATTTCTGATGAATAATTATTTTTTTATGCCGAAAACCTAGGGTCATCCTACGATGACCTTTCATAATTTTTTCGGTAAAATTAAAAAATAAAATGTTTTAAAAATAAATAATAAATTCGTTCATTTTACATCATAAAAATATTAAAAAAATATATTAGAGATATTTCTGATGAATAATTATTTTTTTATGCCGAAAACCTAGGGTCATCCTACGATGACCTTTCATAATTTTTACGGGAAATTTAAAAAATGAAATTTTTAAAAATAAATAATAAATTCGTTCATTTTACATCATAAAAATATTAAAAAAATATATTATTGATATTTCTGATGAATAATTATTTTTTTATGCCGAAAACCTAGGGTCATCCTACGATGTCCTTTCATAATTTTTTCGGTAAAATTAAAAAATAAAATGTTTTAAAAAAAATAATAAATTCGTTCATTTTACATCATAAAAATATTAAAAAAATATATTAGAGATATTTCTGATGAAAAATTATTTTTTTATGCCGAAAACCTAGGGTCAGCCTACGATGACCTTTCATAATTTTTTCGGTAAAATTAAAAAATGAAATGTTTTGAAAAAAATAATAAATTCGTTTATTTTACATCATAAAAATATTAAAAAATTATATTATTCATTTTTCTTAATAAAAATTATTTTTTAATGCCGAAAACTTAGGGTCATCCTACGATGACCTTTCATAATTTTTACGGGAAAATTAAAAAATGAAATTTTTAAAAATAAATAATAAATTCGTTCATTTTACATCATAAAAATATTAAAAAAATATATTATTCATATTTCTTACTAAAAATTATTTTTTTATGCCGAAAACCTAGGGTCATCCTACGATGACCTTTCATAATTTTTACGGTAAAATTAAAAAATGAAATTTTTAAAAAAAATAATAAATTCGTTCATTTTACATCATAAAAATATTAAAAAAATATATTATTCATATTTCTTACTAAAAATTATTTTTTTATGCCGAAAACCTAGGGTCATCCTACGATGACCTTTCATAATTTTTACGGGAAATTTTAAAATGAAATTTTTAAAAATAAATAATAAATTCGTTCATTTTACATCATAAAAATATTAAAAAATTATATTATTCATATTTTTTAATAAAAATTATTTTTTAATGCCGAAAACCTAGGGTCATCCTACGATGACCTTTCATAATTTTTACGGGAAAATTAAAAAATGAAATTTTTAAAAATAAAAAATAAATTCGTTCATTTTACATCATAAAAATAATAAAAAAATATATTATTCATATTTCTTACTAAAAATTATTTTTTTATGCCGAAAACCTAGGGTCATCCTACGATGACCTTTCATAATTTTTACGGTAAAATTAAAAAATGAAATTTTTAAAAAATATAATATATTCGATCATTTTACATCATAAAAATATTAAAAAAATATATTATTCATATTTCTTACTAAAAATTATTTTTTATGCCGAAAACCTAGGGTCATCCTACGATGACCTTTCATAATTTTTACGGGAAAATTAAAAAATGAAATTTTTAAAAATAAATAATAAATTCGTTAATTTTACATCATAAAAATATTAAAAAAAGATATTATTGATATTTCTAATGAAAAATTATTTTTTTATGCCGAAAACCTAAAGTCATCCTACGATGACCTTTCATAATTTTTTCGGTAAAATTAAAAAATGAAATGTTTTAAAAAAAATAATAAATTCGTTCATTTTACACCATAAAAATATTAAAAATAGATATTATTGATATTTCTAATGAAAAATTATTTTTTTATGCCGAAAACCTAGGGTCAGCCTACGATGACCTTTCATAATTTTTTCGGTAAAATTAAAAAATGAAATGTTTTGAAAAAAATAATAAATTCGTTTATTTTACATCATAAAAATATTAAAAAATTATATTATTCATTTTTCTTAATAAAAATTATTTTTTAATGCCGAAAACTTAGGGTCATCCTACGATGACCTTTCATAATTTTTACGGGAAAATTAAAAAATGAAATTTTTAAAAATAAATAATAAATTCGTTCATTTTACATCATAAAAATATTAAAAAAATATATTATTCATATTTCTTACTAAAAATTATTTTTTTATGCCGAAAACCTAGGGTCATCCTACGATGACCTTTCATAATTTTTACGGTAAAATTAAAAAATGATATTTTTAAAAAAAATAATAAATTCGTTCATTTTACATCATAAAAATATTAAAAAAATATATTATTCATATTTCTTAATAAAAATTATTTTTTTATGCCGAAAACCTAGGGTCATCCTACGATGACCTTTCATAATTTTTACGGGAAATTTTAAAATGAAATTTTTAAAAATAAATAATAAATTCGTTCATTTTACATCATAAAAATATTAAAAAAATATATTATTGATATTTCTGATGAATAATTATTTTTTTATGCCGAAAACCTAGGGTCATCCTACGATGACCTTTCATAATTTTTACGGGAAATTTAAAAAATGAAATTTTTAAAAATAAATAATAAATTCGTTCATTTTATATCATAAAAATATTAAAAAATTATATTATTCATATCTTTTAATAAAAATTATTTTTTAATGCCGAAAACCTAGGGTCATCCTACGATGACCTTTCATAATTTTTACGTGAAAATTAAAAAATGAAATTTTTAAAAATAAAAAATAAATTCGTTCATTTTACATCATAAAAATATTAAAAAAATATATTATTCATATTTCTTACTAAAAATTATTTTTTTATGCCGAAAACCTAGGGTCATCCTACGATGACCTTTCATAATTTTTTCGGTAAAATTAAAAAATAAAATGTTTTAAAAAAAATAATAAATTCGTTCATTTTACATCATAAAAATATTAAAAAAATATATTATTGATATTTCTGATGAATAATTATTTTTTTATGCCGAAAACCTAGGGTCATCCTACGATGACCTTTCATAATTTTTACGGGAAATTTAAAAAATGAAATTTTTAAAAATAAATAATAAATTCGTTCATTTTACATCATAAAAATATTAAAAAAATATATTAGAGATATTTCTGATGAAAAATTATTTTTTTATGCCGAAAACCTAGGGTCAGCCTACGATGACCTTTCATAATTTTTTCGGTAAAATTAAAAAATGAAATGTTTTGAAAATAAATAATAAATTCGTTCATTTTACATCATAAAAATATTAAAAAAATATATTATTCATATTTCTTACTAAAAATTATTTTTTTATGCCGAAAACCTAGGGTCATCCTACGATGACCTTTCATAATTTTTACGGTAAAATTAAAAAATGAAATTTTTAAAAAAAATAATAAATTCGTTCATTTTACATCATAAAAATATTAAAAAAATATATTATTGAAATTTCTTATGAATAATTATTTTTTTATGCCGAAAACCTAGGGTCATCCTACGATGACCTTTCATAATTTTTACGGGAAATTTAAAAAATGAAATTTTTAAAAATAAATAATAAATTCGTTCATTTTACATCATAAAAATATTAAAAAATTATATTATTCATATCTTTTAATAAAAATTATTTTTTAATGCCGAAAACCTAGGGTCATCCTACGATGACCTTTCATAATTTTTACGGTAAAATTAAAAAATGAAATTTTTAAAAAAAATAATAAATTCGTTCATTTTACATCATAAAAATATTAAATAAATATATTATTGAAATTTCTTATGAATAATTATTTTTTTATGCCGAAAACCTAGGGTCATCCTACGATGACCTTTCATAATTTTTTCGGTAAAATTAAAAAATAAAATGTTTTAAAAAAAATAATAAATTCGTTCATTTTACATCATAAAAATATTAAAAAAATATATTATTGATATTTCTGATGAATAATTATTTTTTTATGCCGAAAACCTAGGGTCATCCTACGATGACCGTTCATAATTTTTTCGGTAAAATTAAAAAATAAAATGTTTTAAAAATAAATAATAAATTCGTTCATTTTACATCATAAAAATATTAAAAAAATATATTAGAGATATTTCTGATGAATAATTATTTTTTTATGCCGAAAACCTAGGGTCATCCTACGATGACCTTTCATAATTTTTACGGGAAATTTAAAAAATGAAATTTTTAAAAATAAATAATAAATTCGTTCATTTTACATCATAAAAATATTAAAAAAATATATTATTGATATTTCTGATGAATAATTATTTTTTTATGCCGAAAACCTAGGGTCATCCTACGATGTCCTTTCATAATTTTTTCGGTAAAATTAAAAAATAAAATGTTTTAAAAAAAATAATAAATTCGTTCATTTTACATCATAAAAATATTAAAAAAATATATTAGAGATATTTCTGATGAAAAATTATTTTTTTATGCCGAAAACCTAGGGTCAGCCTACGATGACCTTTCATAATTTTTTCGGTAAAATTAAAAAATGAAATGTTTTGAAAAAAATAATAAATTCGTTTATTTTACATCATAAAAATATTAAAAAATTATATTATTCATTTTTCTTAATAAAAATTATTTTTTAATGCCGAAAACTTAGGGTCATCCTACGATGACCTTTAATAATTTTTACGGGAAAATTAAAAAATGAAATTTTTAAAAATAAATAATAAATTCGTTCATTTTACATCATAAAAATATTAAAAAAATATATTATTCATATTTCTTACTAAAAATTATTTTTTTATGCCGAAAACCTAGGGTCATCCTACGATGACCTTTCATAATTTTTACGGTAAAATTAAAAAATGAAATTTTTAAAAAAAATAATAAATTCGTTCATTTTACATCATAAAAATATTAAAAAAATATATTATTGATATTTCTGATGAAAAATTATTTTTTTATGCCGAAAACCTAGGGTCAGCCTACGATGACCTTTCATAATTTTTTCGGTAAAATTAAAAAATGAAATGTTTTGAAAATAAATAATAAATTCGTTCATTTTACATCATAAAAATATTAAAAAAATATATTATTCATATTTCTTACTAAAAATTATTTTTTTATGCCGAAAACCTAGGGTCATCCTACGATGACCTTTCATAATTTTTACGGTAAAATTAAAAAATGAAATTTTTAAAAAAAATAATAAATTCGTTCATTTTACATCATAAAAATATTAAAAAAATATATTATTGAAATTTCTTATGAATAATTATTTTTTTATGCCGAAAACCTAGGGTCATCCTACGATGACCTTTCATAATTTTTACGGGAAATTTAAAAAATGAAATTTTTAAAAATAAATAATAAATTCGTTCATTTTACATCATAAAAATATTAAAAAATTATATTATTCATATCTTTTAATAAAAATTATTTTTTAATGCCGAAAACCTAGGGTCATCCTACGATGACCTTTCATAATTTTTACGGTAAAATTAAAAAATGAAATTTTTAAACAAAATAATAAATTCGTTCATTTTACATCATAAAAATATTAAATAAATATATTATTGAAATTTCTTATGAATAATTATTTTTTTATGCCGAAAACCTAGGGTCATCCTACGATGACCTTTCATAATTTTTTCGGTAAAATTAAAAAATAAAATGTTTTAAAAAAAATAATAAATTCGTTCATTTTACATCATAAAAATATTAAAAAAATATATTATTGATATTTCTGATGAATAATTATTTTTTTATGCCGAAAACCTAGGGTCATCCTACGATGACCTTTCATAATTTTTTCGGTAAAATTAAAAAATAAAATGTTTTAAAAATAAATAATAAATTCGTTCATTTTACATCATAAAAATATTAAAAAAATATATTAGAGATATTTCTGATGAATAATTATTTTTTTATGCCGAAAACCTAGGGTCATCCTACGATGACCTTTCATAATTTTTACGGGAAATTTAAAAAATGAAATTTTTAAAAATAAATAATAAATTCGTTCATTTTACATCATAAAAATATTAAAAAAATATATTATTGATATTTCTGATGAATAATTATTTTTTTATGCCGAAAACCTAGGGTCATCCTACGATGTCCTTTCATAATTTTTTCGGTAAAATTAAAAAATAAAATGTTTTAAAAAAAATAATAAATTCGTTCATTTTACATCATAAAAATATTAAAAAAATATATTAGAGATATTTCTGATGAAAAATTATTTTTTTATGCCGAAAACCTAGGGTCAGCCTACGATGACCTTTCATAATTTTTTCGGTAAAATTAAAAAATGAAATGTTTTGAAAAAAATAATAAATTCGTTTATTTTACATCATAAAAATATTAAAAAATTATATTATTCATTTTTCTTAATAAAAATTATTTTTTAATGCCGAAAACTTAGGGTCATCCTACGATGACCTTTCATAATTTTTACGGGAAAATTAAAAAATGAAATTTTTAAAAATAAATAATAAATTCGTTCATTTTACATCATAAAAATATTAAAAAAATATATTATTCATATTTCTTACTAAAAATTATTTTTTTATGCCGAAAACCTAGGGTCATCCTACGATGACCTTTCATAATTTTTACAGTAAAATTAAAAAATGAAATTTTTAAAAAAAATAATAAATTCGTTCATTTTACATCATAAAAATATTAAAAAAATATATTATTGATATTTCTGATGAATAATTATTTTTTTATGCCGAAAACCTAGGGTCATCCTACGATGACCTTTCATAATTTTTTCGGTAAAATTAAAAAATAAAATGTTTTAAAAATAAATAATAAATTCGTTCATTTTACATCATAAAAATATTAAAAAAATATATATTAGAGATATTTCTGATGAATAATTATTTTTTTATGCCGAAAACCTAGGGTCATCCTATGATGTCCTTTCATAATTTTTTCGGTAAAATTAAAAAATGAAATTTTTAAAAATAAATAATAAATTCGTTCATTTTACATCATAAAAATATTAAAAAAAGATATTATTGATATTTCTAATGAAAAATTATTTTTTTATGCCGAAAAACTAAAGTCATCCTACGATGACCTTTCATAATTTTTTCGGTAAAATTAAAAAATGAAATGTTTTGAAAAAAATAATAAATTCGTTTATTTTACATCATAAAAATATTAAAAAATTATATTATTCATTTTTCTTAATAAAAATTATTTTTTAATGCCGAAAACTTAGGGTCATCCTACGATGACCTTTCATAATTTTTACGGGAAAATTAAAAAATGAAATTTTTAAAAATAAATAATAAATTCGTTCATTTTACATCATAAAAATATTAAAAAAATATATTATTCATATTTCTTACTAAAAATTATTTTTTTATGCCGAAAACCTAGGGTCATCCTACGATGACCTTTCATAATTTTTACGGTAAAATTAAAAAATGAAATTTTTAAAAAAAATAATAAATTCGTTCATTTTACATCATAAAAATATTAAAAAAATATATTATTCATATTTCTTACTAAAAATTATTTTTTTATGCCGAAAACCTAGGGTCATCCTACGATGACCTTTCATAATTTTTACGGGAAATTTTAAAATGAAATTTTTAAAAATAAATAATAAATTCGTTCATTTTACATCATAAAAATATTAAAAAATTATATTATTCATATTTTTTAATAAAAATTATTTTTTAATGCCGAAAACCTAGGGTCATCCTACGATGACCTTTCATAATTTTTACGGGAAAATTAAAAAATGAAATTTTTAAAAATAAAAAATAAATTCGTTCATTTTACATCATAAAAATAATAAAAAAATATATTATTCATATTTCTTACTAAAAATTATTTTTTTATGCCGAAAACCTAGGGTCATCCTACGATGACCTTTCATAATTTTTACGGTAAAATTAAAAAATGAAATTTTTAAAAAATATAATATATTCGATCATTTTACATCATAAAAATATTAAAAAAATATATTATTCATATTTCTTACTAAAAATTATTTTTTATGCCGAAAACCTAGGGTCATCCTATGATGACCTTTCATAATTTTTACGGGAAAATTAAAAAATGAAATTTTTAAAAATAAATAATAAATTCGTTAATTTTACATCATAAAAATATTAAAAAAAGATATTATTGATATTTCTTACTAAAAATTATTTTTTTATGCCGAAAACCTAGGGTCATCCTACGATGACCTTTCATAATTTTTACGGTAAAATTAAAAAATGAAATTTTTAAAAAAAATAATAAATTCGTTCATTTTACATCATAAAAATATTAAAAAAATATATTATTGATATTTCTGATGAAAAATTATTTTTTTATGCCGAAAACCTAGGGTCAGCCTACGATGACCTTTCATAATTTTTTCGGTAAAATTAAAAAATGAAATGTTTTGAAAATAAATAATAAATTCGTTCATTTTACATCATAAAAATATTAAAAAAATATATTATTCATATTTCTTACTAAAAATTATTTTTTTATGCCGAAAACCTAGGGTCATCCTACGATGACCTTTCATAATTTTTACGGTAAAATTAAAAAATGAAATTTTTAAAAAAAATAATAAATTCGTTCATTTTACATCATAAAAATATTAAAAAAATATATTATTGAAATTTCTTATGAATAATTATTTTTTTATGCCGAAAACCTAGGGTCATCCTACGATGACCTTTCATAATTTTTACGGGAAATTTAAAAAATGAAATTTTTAAAAATAAATAATAAATTCGTTCATTTTACATCATAAAAATATTAAAAAATTATATTATTCATATCTTTTAATAAAAATTATTTTTTAATGCCGAAAACCTAGGGTCATCCTACGATGACCTTTCATAATTTTTACGGTAAAATTAAAAAATGAAATTTTTAAACAAAATAATAAATTCGTTCATTTTACATCATAAAAATATTAAATAAATATATTATTGAAATTTCTTATGAATAATTATTTTTTTATGCCGAAAACCTAGGGTCATCCTACGATGACCTTTCATAATTTTTTCGGTAAAATTAAAAAATAAAATGTTTTAAAAAAAATAATAAATTCGTTCATTTTACATCATAAAAATATTAAAAAAATATATTATTGATATTTCTGATGAATAATTATTTTTTTATGCCGAAAACCTAGGGTCATCCTACGATGACCTTTCATAATTTTTTCGGTAAAATTAAAAAATAAAATGTTTTAAAAATAAATAATAAATTCGTTCATTTTACATCATAAAAATATTAAAAAAATATATTAGAGATATTTCTGATGAATAATTATTTTTTTATGCCGAAAACCTAGGGTCATCCTACGATGACCTTTCATAATTTTTACGGGAAATTTAAAAAATGAAATTTTTAAAAATAAATAATAAATTCGTTCATTTTACATCATAAAAATATTAAAAAAATATATTATTGATATTTCTGATGAATAATTATTTTTTTATGCCGAAAACCTAGGGTCATCCTACGATGTCCTTTCATAATTTTTTCGGTAAAATTAAAAAATAAAATGTTTTAAAAAAAATAATAAATTCGTTCATTTTACATCATAAAAATATTAAAAAAATATATTATTGATATTTCTGATGAATAATTATTTTTTTATGCCGAAAACCTAGGGTCATCCTACGATGTCCTTTCATAATTTTTTCGGTAAAATTAAAAAATAAAATGTTTTAAAAAAAATAATAAATTCGTTCATTTTACATCATAAAAATATTAAAAAAATATATTAGAGATATTTCTGATGAAAAATTATTTTTTTATGCCGAAAACCTAGGGTCAGCCTACGATGACCTTTCATAATTTTTTCGGTAAAATTAAAAAATGAAATGTTTTGAAAAAAATAATAAATTCGTTTATTTTACATCATAAAAATATTAAAAAATTATATTATTCATTTTTCTTAATAAAAATTATTTTTTAATGCCGAAAACTTAGGGTCATCCTACGATGACCTTTCATAATTTTTACGGGAAAATTAAAAAATGAAATTTTTAAAAATAAATAATAAATTCGTTCATTTTACATCATAAAAATATTAAAAAAATATATTATTCATATTTCTTACTAAAAATTATTTTTTTATGCCGAAAACCTAGGGTCATCCTACGATGACCTTTCATAATTTTTACGGGAAATTTAAAAAATGAAATTTTTAAAAATAAATAATAAATTCGTTCATTTTACATCATAAAAATATTAAAAAAATATATTATTGATATTTCTGATGAATAATTATTTTTTTATGCCGAAAACCTAGGGTCATCCTACGATGACCTTTCATAATTTTTTCGGTAAAATTAAAAAATAAAATGTTTTAAAAATAAATAATAAATTCGTTCATTTTACATCATAAAAATATTAAAAAAATATATATTAGAGATATTTCTGATGAATAATTATTTTTTTATGCCGAAAACCTAGGGTCATCCTATGATGTCCTTTCATAATTTTTTCGGTAAAATTAAAAAATGAAATTTTTAAAAATAAATAATAAATTCGTTCATTTTACATCATAAAAATATTAAAAAAAGAAATTATTGATATTTCTAATGAAAAATTATTTTTTTATGCCGAAAAACTAAAGTCATCCTACGATGACCTTTCATAATTTTTTCGGTAAAATTAAAAAATGAAATGTTTTGAAAAAAATAATAAATTCGTTTATTTTACATCATAAAAATATTAAAAAATTATATTATTCATTTTTCTTAATAAAAATTATTTTTTAATGCCGAAAACTTAGGGTCATCCTACGATGACCTTTCATAATTTTTACGGGAAAATTAAAAAATGAAATTTTTAAAAATAAATAATAAATTCGTTCATTTTACATCATAAAAATATTAAAAAAATATATTATTCATATTTCTTACTAAAAATTATTTTTTTATGCCGAAAACCTAGGGTCATCCTACGATGACCTTTCATAATTTTTACGGTAAAATTAAAAAATGAAATTTTTAAAAAAAATAATAAATTCGTTCATTTTACATCATAAAAATATTAAAAAAATATATTATTCATATTTCTTACTAAAAATTATTTTTTTATGCCGAAAACCTAGGGTCATCCTACGATGACCTTTCATAATTTTTACGGGAAATTTTAAAATGAAATTTTTAAAAATAAATAATAAATTCGTTCATTTTACATCATAAAAATATTAAAAAATTATATTATTCATATTTTTTAATAAAAATTATTTTTTAATGCCGAAAACCTAGGGTCATCCTACGATGACCTTTCATAATTTTTACGGGAAAATTAAAAAATGAAATTTTTAAAAATAAAAAATAAATTCGTTCATTTTACATCATAAAAATAATAAAAAAATATATTATTCATATTTCTTACTAAAAATTATTTTTTTATGCCGAAAACCTAGGGTCATCCTACGATGACCTTTCATAATTTTTACGGTAAAATTAAAAAATGAAATTTTTAAAAAATATAATATATTCGATCATTTTACATCATAAAAATATTAAAAAAATATATTATTCATATTTCTTACTAAAAATTATTTTTTATGCCGAAAACCTAGGGTCATCCTACGATGACCTTTCATAATTTTTACGGGAAAATTAAAAAATGAAATTTTTAAAAATAAATAATAAATTCGTTAATTTTACATCATAAAAATATTAAAAAAAGATATTATTGATATTTCTAATGAAAAATTATTTTTTTATGCCGAAAACCTAAAGTCATCCTACGATGACCTTTCATAATTTTTTCGGTAAAATTAAAAAATGAAATGTTTTAAAAAAAATAATAAATTCGTTCATTTTACATCATAAAAATATTAAAAAAAGATATTATTGATATTTCTAATGAAAAATTATTTTTTTATGCCGAAAACCTAGGGTCAGCCTACGATGACCTTTCATAATTTTTTCGGTAAAATTAAAAAATGAAATGTTTTGAAAAAAATAATAAATTCGTTTATTTTACATCATAAAAATATTAAAAAATTATATTATTCATTTTTCTTAATAAAAATTATTTTTTAATGCCGAAAACTTAGGGTCATCCTACGATGACCTTTCATAATTTTTACGGGAAAATTAAAAAATGAAATTTTTAAAAATAAATAATAAATTCGTTCATTTTACATCATAAAAATATTAAAAAAATATATTATTCATATTTCTTACTAAAAATTATTTTTTTATGCCGAAAACCTAGGGTCATCCTACGATGACCTTTCATAATTTTTACGGTAAAATTAAAAAATGATATTTTTAAAAAAAATAATAAATTCGTTCATTTTACATCATAAAAATATTAAAAAAATATATTATTCATATTTCTTAATAAAAATTATTTTTTTATGCCGAAAACCTAGGGTCATCCTACGATGACCTTTCATAATTTTTACGGGAAATTTTAAAATGAAATTTTTAAAAATAAATAATAAATTCGTTCATTTTACATCATAAAAATATTAAAAAAATATATTATTGATATTTCTGATGAATAATTATTTTTTTATGCCGAAAACCTAGGGTCATCCTACGATGACCTTTCATAATTTTTACGGGAAATTTAAAAAATGAAATTTTTAAAAATAAATAATAAATTCGTTCATTTTACATCATAAAAATATTAAAAAATTATATTATTCATATCTTTTAATAAAAATTATTTTTTAATGCCGAAAACCTAGGGTAATCCTACGATGACCTTTCATAATTTTTTCGGTAAAATTAAAAAATAAAATGTTTTAAAAAAAATAATAAATTCGTTCATTTTACATCATAAAAATATTAAAAAAATATATTATTGATATTTCTGATGAATAATTATTTTTTTATGCCGAAAACCTAGGGTCATCCTACGATGACCTTTCATAATTTTTACGGGAAATTTAAAAAATGAAATTTTTAAAAATAAATAATAAATTCGTTCATTTTACATCATAAAAATATTAAAAAAATATATTAGAGATATTTCTGATCAAAAATTATTTTTTTATGCCGAAAACCTAGGGTCAGCCTACGATGACCTTTCATAATTTTTTCGGTAAAATTAAAAAATGAAATGTTTTGAAAATAAATAATAAATTCGTACATTTTACATCATAAAAATATTAAAAAAATATATTATTCATATTTCTTACTAAAAATTATTTTTTTATGCCGAAAACCTAGGGTCATCCTACGATGACCTTTCATAATTTTTACGGTAAAATTAAAAAATGAAATTTTTAAAAAAAATAATAAATTCGTTCATTTTACATCATAAAAATATTAAAAAAATATATTATTGAAATTTCTTATGAATAATTATTTTTTTATGCCGAAAACCTAGGGTCATCCTACGATGACCTTTCATAATTTTTACGGGAAATTTAAAAAATGAAATTTTTAAAAATAAATAATAAATTCGTTCATTTTACATCATAAAAATATTAAAACATTATATTATTCATATCTTTTAATAAAAATTATTTTTTAATGCCGAAAACCTAGGGTCATCCTACGATGACCTTTCATAATTTTTACGGTAAAATTAAAAAATGAAATTTTTAAAAAAAATAATAAATTCGTTCATTTTACATCATAAAAATATTAAATAAATATATTATTGAAATTTCTTATGAATAATTATTTTTTTATGCCGAAAACCTAGGGTCATCCTACGATGACCTTTCATAATTTTTTCGGTAAAATTAAAAAATAAAATGTTTTAAAAAAAATAATAAATTCGTTCATTTTACATCATAAAAATATTAAAAAAATATATTATTGATATTTCTGATGAATAATTATTTTTTTATGCCGAAAACCTAGGGTCATCCTACGATGACCTTTCATAATTTTTTCGGTAAAATTAAAAAATAAAATGTTTTAAAAATAAATAATAAATTCGTTCATTTTACATCATAAAAATATTAAAAAAATATATTAGAGATATTTCTGATGAATAATTATTTTTTTATGCCGAAAACCTAGGGTCATCCTACGATGACCTTTCATAATTTTTACGGGAAATTTAAAAAATGAAATTTTTAAAAATAAATAATAAATTCGTTCATTTTACATCATAAAAATATTAAAAAAATATATTATTGATATTTCTGATGAATAATTATTTTTTTATGCCGAAAACCTAGGGTCATCCTACGATGTCCTTTCATAATTTTTTCGGTAAAATTAAAAAATAAAATGTTTTAAAAAAAATAATAAATTCGTTCATTTTACATCATAAAAATATTAAAAAAATATATTAGAGATATTTCTGATGAAAAATTATTTTTTTATGCCGAAAACCTAGGGTCAGCCTACGATGACCTTTCATAATTTTTTCGGTAAAATTAAAAAATGAAATGTTTTGAAAAAAATAATAAATTCGTTTATTTTACATCATAAAAATATTAAAAAATTATATTATTCATTTTTCTTAATAAAAATTATTTTTTAATGCCGAAAACTTAGGGTCACCCTCGATGACCTTTCATAATTTTTACGGGAAAATTAAAAAATGAAATTTTTAAAAATAAATAATAAATTCGTTCATTTTACATCATAAAAATATTAAAAAAATATATTATTCATATTTCTTACTAAAAATTATTTTTTTATGCCGAAAACCTAGGGTCATCCTACGATGACCTTTCATAATTTTTACGGTAAAATTAAAAAATGAAATTTTTAAAAAAAATAATAAATTCGTTCATTTTACATCATAAAAATATTAAAAAAATATATTATTGATATTTCTGATGAATAATTATTTTTTTATGCCGAAAACCTAGGGTCATCCTACGATGACCTTTCATAATTTTTTCGGTAAAATTAAAAAATCAAATGTTTTAAAAATAAATAACAAATTCGTTCATTTTACATCATAAAAATATTAAAAAAATATATATTAGAGATATTTCTGATGAATAATTATTTTTTTATGCCGAAAACCTAGGGTCATCCTATGATGTCCTTTCATAATTTTTTCGGTAAAATTAAAAAATGAAATTTTTAAAAATAAATAATAAATTCGTTCATTTTACATCATAAAAATATTAAAAAAAGATATTATTGATATTTCTAATGAAAAATTATTTTTTTATGCCGAAAACCTAAAGTCATCCTACGATGACCTTTCATAATTTTTTCGGTAAAATTAAAAAATGAAATGTTTTGAAAAAAATAATAAATTCGTTTATTTTACATCATAAAAATATTAAAAAATTATATTATTCATTTTTCTTAATAAAAATTATTTTTTAATGCCGAAAACTTAGGGTCATCCTACGATGACCTTTCATAATTTTTACGGGAAAATTAAAAAATGAAATTTTTAAAAATAAATAATAAATTCGTTCATTTTACATCATAAAAATATTAAAAAAATATATTATTCATATTTCTTACTAAAAATTATTTTTTTATGCCGAAAACCTAGGGTCAACCTACGATGACCTTTCATAATTTTTACGGTAAAATTAAAAAATGAAATTTTTAAAAAAAATAATAAATTCGTTCATTTTACATCATAAAAATATTAAAAAAATATATTATTCATATTTCTTACTAAAAATTATTTTTTTATGCCGAAAACCTAGGGTCATCCTACGATGACCTTTCATAATTTTTACGGGAAATTTTAAAATGAAATTTTTAAAAATAAATAATAAATTCGTTCATTTTACATCATAAAAATATTAAAAAATTATATTATTCATATTTTTTAATAAAAATTATTTTTTAATGCCGAAAACCTAGGGTCATCCTACGATGACCTTTCATAATTTTTACGGGAAAATTAAAAAATGAAATTTTTAAAAATAAAAAATAAATTCGTTCATTTTACATCATAAAAATAATAAAAAAATATATTATTCATATTTCTTACTAAAAATTATTTTTTTATGCCGAAAACCTAGGGTCATCCTACGATGACCTTTCATAATTTTTACGGTAAAATTAAAAAATGAAATTTTTAAAAAATATAATATATTCGATCATTTTACATCATAAAAATATTAAAAAAATATATTATTCATATTTCTTACTAAAAATTATTTTTTATGCCGAAAACCTAGGGTCATCCTACGATGACCTTTCATAATTTTTACGGGAAAATTAAAAAATGAAATTTTTAAAAATAAATAATAAATTCGTTAATTTTACATCATAAAAATATTAAAAAAAGATATTATTGATATTTCTAATGAAAAATTATTTTTTTATGCCGAAAACCTAAAGTCATCCTACGATGACCTTTCATAATTTTTTCGGTAAAATTAAAAAATGAAATGTTTTAAAAAAAATAATAAATTCGTTCATTTTACATCATAAAAATATTAAAAAAAGATATTATTGATATTTCTAATGAAAAATTATTTTTTTATGCCGAAAACCTAGGGTCAGCCTACGATGACCTTTCATAATTTTTTCGGTAAAATTAAAAAATGAAATGTTTTGAAAAAAATAATAAATTCGTTTATTTTACATCATAAAAATATTAAAAAATTATATTATTCATTTTTCTTAATAAAAATTATTTTTTAATGCCGAAAACTTAGGGTCATCCTACGATGACCTTTCATAATTTTTACGGGAAAATTAAAAAATGAAATTTTTAAAAATAAATAATAAATTCGTTCATTTTACATCATAAAAATATTAAAAAAATATATTATTCATATTTCTTACTAAAAATTATTTTTTTATGCCGAAAACCTAGGGTCATCCTACGATGACCTTTCATAATTTTTACGGTAAAATTAAAAAATGATATTTTTAAAAAAAATAATAAATTCGTTCATTTTACATCATAAAAATATTAAAAAAATATATTATTCATATTTCTTAATAAAAATTATTTTTTTATGCCGAAAACCTAGGGTCATCCTACGATGACCTTTCATAATTTTTACGGGAAATTTTAAAATGAAATTTTTAAAAATAAATAATAAATTCGTTCATTTTACATCATAAAAATATTAAAAAAATATATTATTCATATTTCTTACTAAAAATTATTTTTTTATGCCGAAAACCTAGGGTCAACCTACGATGACCTTTCATAATTTTTACGGTAAAATTAAAAAATGAAATTTTTAAAAAAAATAATAAATTCGTTCATTTTACATCATAAAAATATTAAAAAAATATATTATTCATATTTCTTACTAAAAATTATTTTTTTATGCCGAAAACCTAGGGTCATCCTACGATGACCTTTCATAATTTTTACGGGAAATTTTAAAATGAAATTTTATAAAATAAATAATAAATTCGTTCATTTTACATCATAAAAATATTAAAAAATTATATTATTCATATTTTTTAATAAAAATTATTTTTTAATGCCGAAAACCTAGGGTCATCCTACGATGACCTTTCATAATTTTTACGGGAAAATTAAAAAATGAAATTTTTAAAAATAAAAAATAAATTCGTTCATTTTACATCATAAAAATAATAAAAAAATATATTATTCATATTTCTTACTAAAAATTATTTTTTTATGCCGAAAACCTAGGGTCATCCTACGATGACCTTTCATAATTTTTACGGTAAAATTAAAAAATGAAATTTTTAAAAAATATAATATATTCGATCATTTTACATCATAAAAATATTAAAAAAATATATTATTCATATTTCTTACTAAAAATTATTTTTTATGCCGAAAACCTAGGGTCATCCTACGATGACCTTTCATAATTTTTACGGGAAAATTAAAAAATGAAATTTTTAAAAATAAATAATAAATTCGTTAATTTTACATCATAAAAATATTAAAAAAAGATATTATTGATATTTCTAATGAAAAATTATTTTTTTATGCCGAAAACCTAAAGTCATCCTACGATGACCTTTCATAATTTTTTCGGTAAAATTAAAAAATGAAATGTTTTAAAAAAAATAATAAATTCGTTCATTTTACATCATAAAAATATTAAAAAAAGATATTATTGATATTTCTAATGAAAAATTATTTTTTTATGCCGAAAACCTAGGGTCAGCCTACGATGACCTTTCATAATTTTTTCGGTAAAATTAAAAAATGAAATGTTTTGAAAAAAATAATAAATTCGTTTATTTTACATCATAAAAATATTAAAAAATTATATTATTCATTTTTCTTAATAAAAATTATTTTTTAATGCCGAAAACTTAGGGTCATCCTACGATGACCTTTCATAATTTTTACGGGAAAATTAAAAAATGAAATTTTTAAAAATAAATAATAAATTCGTTCATTTTACATCATAAAAATATTAAAAAAATATATTATTCATATTTCTTACTAAAAATTATTTTTTTATGCCGAAAACCTAGGGTCATCCTACGATGACCTTTCATAATTTTTACGGTAAAATTAAAAAATGATATTTTTAAAAAAAATAATAAATTCGTTCATTTTACATCATAAAAATATTAAAAAAATATATTATTCATATTTCTTAATAAAAATTATTTTTTTATGCCGAAAACCTAGGGTCATCCTACGATGACCTTTCATAATTTTTACGGGAAATTTTAAAATGAAATTTTTAAAAATAAATAATAAATTCGTTCATTTTACATCATAAAAATATTAAAAAATTATATTATTCATATTTTTTAATAAAAATTATTTTTTAATGCCGAAAACCTAGGGTCATCCTACGATGACCTTTCATAATTTTTACGGGAAAATTAAAAAATGAAATTTTTAAAAATAAAAAATAAATTCGTTCATTTTACATCATAAAAATAATAAAAAAATATATTATTCATATTTCTTACTAAAAATTATTTTTTTATGCCGAAAACCTAGGGTCATCCTACGATGACTTTTCATAATTTTTTCGGTAAAATTAAAAAATAAAATGTTTTAAAAAAAATAATAAATTCGTTCATTTTACATCATAAAAATATTAAAAAAATATATTATTGATATTTCTGATGAATAATTATTTTTTTATGCCGAAAACCTAGGGTCATCCTACGATGACCTTTCATAATTTTTACGGGAAATTTAAAAAATGAAATTTTTAAAAATAAATAATAAATTCGTTCATTTTACCTCATAAAAATATTAAAAAAATATATTAGAGATATTTCTGATGAAAAATTATTTTTTTATGCCGAAAACCTAGGGTCAGCCTACGATGACGTTTCATAATTTTTTCGGTAAAATTAAAAAATGAAATGTTTTGAAAATAAATAATAAATTCGTTCATTTTACATCATAAAAATATTAAAAAAATATATTATTCATATTTCTTACTAAAAATTATTTTTTTATGCCGAAAACCTAGGGTCATCCTACGATGACCTTTCATAATTTTTACGGTAAAATTAAAAAATGAAATTTTTAAAAAAAATAATAAATTCGTTCATTTTACATCATAAAAATATTAAAAAAATATATTATTGAAATTTCTTATGAATAATTATTTTTTTATGCCGAAAACCTAGGGTCATCCTACGATGACCTTTCATAATTTTTACGGGAAATTTAAAAAATGAAATTTTTAAAAATAAATAATAAATTCGTTCATTTTACATCATAAAAATATTAAAAAATTATATTATTCATATCTTTTAATAAAAATTATTTTTTAATGCCGAAAACCTAGGGTCATCCTACGATGACCTTTCATAATTTTTACGATAAAATTAAAAAATGAAATTTTTAAAAAAAATAATAAATTCGTTCATTTTACATCATAAAAATATTAAAAAAATATATTATTGAAATTTCTTATGAATAATTATTTTTTTATGCCGAAAACCTAGGGTCATCCTACGATGACCTTTCATAATTTTTTCGGTAAAATTAAAAAATAAAATGTTTTAAAAAAAATAATAAATTCGTTCATTTTACATCATAAAAATATTAAAAAAATATATTATTGATATTTCTGATGAATAATTATTTTTTTATGCCGAAAACCTAGGGTCATCCTACGATGACCTTTCATAATTTTTTCGGTAAAATTAAAAAATAAAATGTTTTAAAAATAAATAATAAATTCGTTCATTTTACATCATAAAAATATTAAAAAAATATATTATTGATATTTCTGATGAATAATTATTTTTTTATGCCGAAAACCTAGGGTCATCCTACGATGACCTTTCATAATTTTTACGGGAAATTTAAAAAATGAAATTTTTAAAAATAAATAATAAATTCGTTCATTTTACATCATAAAAATATTAAAAAAATATATTAGAGATATTTCTGATGAAAAATTATTTTTTTATGCCGAAAACCTAGGGTCAGCCTACGATGACCTTTCATAATTTTTTCGGTAAAATTAAAAAATGAAATGTTTTGAAAAAAATAATAAATTCGTTTATTTTACATCATAAAAATATTAAAAAATTATATTATTCATTTTTCTTAATAAAAATTATTTTTTAATGCCGAAAACTTAGGGTCATCCTACGATGACCTTTCATAATTTTTACGGGAAAATTAAAAAATGAAATTTTTAAAAATAAAAAATAAATTCGTTCATTTTACATCATAAAAATAATAAAAAAATATATTATTCATATTTCTTACTAAAAATTATTTTTTTATGCCGAAAACCTAGGGTCATCCTACGATGACCTTTCATAATTTTTACGGTAAAATTAAAAAATGAAATTTTTAAAAAAAATAATAAATTCGTTCATTTTACATCATAAAAATATTAAAAAAATATATTATTCATATTTCTTACTAAAAATTATTTTTTTATGCCGAAAACCTAGGGTCATCCTACGATGACCTTTCATAATTTTTACGGGAAATTTTAAAATGAAATTTTTAAAAATAAATAATAAATTCGTTCATTTTACATCATAAAAATATTAAAAAAATATATTATTGATATTTCTGATGAATAATTATTTTTTTATGCCGAAAACCTAGGGTCATCCTACGATGACCTTTCATAATTTTTACGGGAAATTTAAAAAATGAAATTTTTAAAAATAAATAATAAATTCGTTCATTTTACATCATAAAAATATTAAAAAATTATATTATTCATATCTTTTAATAAAAATTATTTTTTAATGCCGAAAACCTAGGGTCATCCTACGATGACCTTTCATAATTTTTTCGCTAAAATTAAAAAATAAAATGTTTTAAAAAAAATAATAAATTCGTTCATTTTACATCATAAAAATATTAAAAAAATATATTATTGATATTTCTGATGAATAATTATTTTTTTATGCCGAAAACCTAGGGTCATCCTACGATGACCTTTCATAATTTTTACGGGAAATTTAAAAAATGAAATTTTTAAAAATAAATAATAAATTCGTTCATTTTACATCATAAAAATATTAAAAAAATATATTAGAGATATTTCTGATCAAAAATTATTTTTTAATGCCGAAAACTTAGGGTCACCCTCGATGACCTTTCATAATTTTTACGGGAAAATTAAAAAATGAAATGTTTTGAAAATAAATAATAAATTCGTTCATTTTACATCATAAAAATATTAAAAAAATATATTATTCATATTTCTTACTAAAAATTATTTTTTTATGCCGAAAACCTAGGGTCATCCTACGATGACCTTTCATAATTTTTACGGTAAAATTAAAAAATGAAATTTTTAAAAAAAATAATAAATTCGTTCATTTTACATCATAAAAATATTAAAAAAATATATTATTGAAATTTCTTATGAATAATTATTTTTTTATGCCGAAAACCTAGGGTCATCCTACGAAGACCTTTCATAATTTTTACGGGAAATTTAAAAAATGAAATTTTTAAAAATAAATAATAAATTCGTTCATTTTACATCATAAAAATATTAAAAAATTATATTATTCATATCTTTTAATAAAAATTATTTTTTAATGCCGAATACCTAGGGTCATCCTACGATGACCTTTCATAATTTTTACGGTAAAATTAAAAAATGAAATTTTTAAAAAAAATAATAAATTCGTTCATTTTACATCATAAAAATATTAAATAAATATATTATTGAAATTTCTTATGAATAATTATTTTTTTATGCCGAAAACCTAGGGTCATCCTACGATGACCTTTCATAATTTTTTCGGTAAAATTAAAAAATAAAATGTTTTAAAAAAAATAATAAATTCGTTCATTTTACATCATAAAAATATTAAAAAAATATATTATTGATATTTCTGATGAATAATTATTTTTTTATGCCGAAAACCTAGGGTCATCCTACGATGACCTTTCATAATTTTTTCGGTAAAATTAAAAAATAAAATGTTTTAAAAATAAATAATAAATTCGTTCATTTTACATCATAAAAATATTAAAAAAATATATTATTGATATTTCTGATGAATAATTATTTTTTTATGCCGAAAACCTAGGGTCATCCTACGATGACCTTTCATAATTTTTTCGGTAAAATTAAAAAATAAAATGTTTTAAAAAAAATAATAAATTCGTTCATTTTACATCATAAAAATATTAAAAAAATATATTATTGATATTTCTGATGAATAATTATTTTTTTATGCCGAAAACCTAGGGTCATCCTACGATGTCTTTTCATAATTTTTTCGGTAAAATTAAAAAATGAAATTTTTAAAAATAAATAATAAATTCGTTCATTTTACATCATAAAAATATTAAAAAAATATATTATTGAAATTTCTTATGAATAATTATTTTTTTATGCCGAAAACCTAGGGTCATCCTACGATGACCTTTCATAATTTTTACGGGAAAATTAAAAAATGAAATTTTTAAAAATAAATAATAAATTCGTTCATTTTACATTATAAAAATATTAAAAAAATATATTATTCATATTTCTTACTAAAAATTATTTTTTTATGCCGAAAACCTAGGGTCATCCTACGATGACCTTTCATAATTTTTTCGGTAAAATTAAAAAATGAAATGTTTTAAAAATAAATAATAAATTCGTTCATTTTACATCATAAAAATATTAAAAAAATATATTATTCATATTTCTTACTAAAAATTATTTTTTTATGCCGAAAACCTAGGGTCATCATACGATGACCTTTCATAATTTTTTCGGTAAAATTAAAAAATAAAATGTTTTAAAAAAAATAATAAATTCGTTCATTTTACATCATAAAAATATTAAAAAAATATATTATTGATATTTCTGATGAATAATTATTTTTTGATGCCGAAAACCTAGGGTCATCCTACGATGACCTTTCATAATTTTTACGGGAAATTTAAAAAATGAAATTTTTAAAAATAAATAATAAATTCGTTCATTTTACATCATAAAAATATTAAAAAAATATATTAGAGATATTTCTGATGAAAAATTATTTTTTTATGCCGAAAACCTAGGGTCAGCCTACGATGACCTTTCATAATTTTTTCGGTAAAATTAAAAAATGAAATGTTTTGAAAAAATTAATAAATTCGTTCATTTTACATCATAAAAATATTAAAAAATTATATTATTCATTTTTCTTAATAAAAATTATTTTTTAATGCCGAAAACTTAGGGTCATCCTACGATGACCTTTCATAATTTTTACGGGAAAATTAAAAAATGAAATTTTTAAAAATAAATAATAAATTCGTTCATTTTACATCATAAAAATATTAAAAAAATATATTATTGATATTTCTGATGAATAATTATTTTTTTATGCCGAAAACCTAGGGTCATCCTACGATGACCTTTCATAATTTTTACGGGAAATTTAAAAAATGAAATTTTTAAAAATAAATAATAAATTCGTTCATTTTACATCATAAAAATATTAAAAAATTATATTATTCATATCTTTTAATAAAAATAATTTTTTAATGCCGAAAACCTAGGGTCATCCTGCGATGACCTTTCATAATTTTTACGTGAAAATTAAAAAATGAAATTTTTAAAAATAAATAATAAATTCGTTCATTTTACATCATAAAAATATTAAAAAATTATATTATTCATTTTTCTTAATAAAAATTATTTTTTAATGCCGAAAACTTAGGGTCATCCTACGATGACCTTTCATAATTTTTACGGGAAAATTAAAAAATGAAATTTTTAAAAATAAATAATAAATTCGTTCATTTTACATCATAAAAATATTAAAAATTATATTAGAGATATTTCAGATGAATAATTATTTTTTTATGCCGAAAACCTAGGGTCATCCTACGATGACCTTTCATAATTTTTTCGGTAAAATTAAAAAATGAAATGTTTTAAAAAAAATAATAAATTCGTTCATTTTACATCATAAAAATATTAAAAAAATATATTATTGATATTTCTGATGAATAATTTTTTTTTATGCCGAAAACCTAAGGTCATCCTACGATGACCTTTCATAATTTTTACGGGAAAATTAAAAAATGAAATTTTTAAAAATAAAAAATAAATTCGTTCATTTTACATCATAAAAATAATAAAAAAATATATTATTCATATTTCTTACTAAAAATTATTTTTTTATGCCGAAAACCTAGGGTCATACTACGATGACCTTTCATAATTTTTACGGTAAAATTAAAAAATGAAATTTTTAAAAAAAATAATAAATTCGTTCATTTTACATCATAAAAATATTAAAAAAATATATTATTCATATTTCTTACTAAAAATTATTTTTTATGCCGAAAACCTAGGGTCATCCTACGATGTCTTTTCATAATTTTTTCGGTAAAATTAAAAAATGAAATTTTTAAAAATAAATAATAAATTCGTTCATTTTACATCATAAAAATATTAAAAAAATATATTATTGAAATTTCTTATGAATAATTATTTTTTTATGCCGAAAACCTAGGGTCATCCTACGATGACCTTTCATAATTTTTACGGGAAAATTAAAAAATGAAATTTTTAAAAATAAATAATAAATTCGTTCATTTTACATTATAAAAATATTAAAAAAATATATTATTCATATTTCTTACTAAAAATTATTTTTTTATGCCGAAAACCTAGGGTCATCCTACGATGACCTTTCATAATTTTTTCGGTAAAATTAAAAAATGAAATGTTTTAAAAATAAATAATAAATTCGTTCATTTTACATCATAAAAATATTAAAAAAATATATTATTCATATTTCTTACTAAAAATTATTTTTTTATGCCGAAAACCTAGGGTCATCCTACGATGACCTTTCATAATTTTTTCGGTAAAATTAAAAAATAAAATGTTTTAAAAAAAATAATAAATTCGTTCATTTTACATCATAAAAATATTAAAAAAATATATTATTGATATTTCTGATGAATAATTATTTTTTTATGCCGAAAACCTAGGGTCATCCTACGATGACCTTTCATAATTTTTACGGGAAATTTAAAAAATGAAATTTTTAAAAATAAATAATAAATTCGTTCATTTTACATCATAAAAATATTAAAAAAATATATTAGAGATATTTCTGATGAAAAATTATTTTTTTATGCCGAAAACCTAGGGTCAGCCTACGATGACCTTTCATAATTTTTTCGGTAAAATTAAAAAATGAAATGTTTTGAAAAAAATAATAAATTCGTTCATTTTACATCATAAAAATATTAAAAAATTATATTATTCATTTTTCTTAATAAAAATTATTTTTTAATGCCGAAAACTTAGGGTCATCCTACGATGACCTTTCATAATTTTTACGGGAAAATTAAAAAATGAAATTTTTAAAAATAAATAATAAATTCGTTCATTTTACATCATAAAAATATTAAAAAAATATATTATTGATATTTCTGATGAATAATTATTTTTTTATGCCGAAAACCTAGGGTCATCCTACGATGACCTTTCATAATTTTTACGGGAAATTTAAAAAATGAAATTTTTAAAAATAAATAATAAATTCGTTCATTTTACATCATAAAAATATTAAAAAATTATATTATTCATATCTTTTAATAAAAATTATTTTTTAATGCCGAAAACCTAGGGTCATCCTACGATGACCTTTCATAATTTTTTCGGTAAAATTAAAAAATAAAATGTTTTAAAAAAAATAATAAATTCGTTCATTTTACATCATAAAAATATTAAAAAAATATATTATTGATATTTCTGATGAATAATTATTTTTTTATGCCGAAAACCTAGGGTCATCCTACGATGACCTTTCATAATTTTTACGGGAAATTTAAAAAATGAAATTTTTAAAAATAAATAATAAATTCGTTCATTTTACATCATAAAAATATTAAAAAAATATATTAGAGATATTTCTGATCAAAAATTATTTTTTTATGCCGAAAACCTAGGGTCAGCCTACGATGACCTTTCATAATTTTTTCGGTAAAATTAAAAAATGAAATGTTTTGAAAATAAATAATAAATTCGTTCATTTTACATCATAAAAATATTAAAAAAATATATTATTCATATTTCTTACTAAAAATTATTTTTTTATGCCGAAAACCTAGGGTCATCCTACGATGACCTTTCATAATTTTTACGGTAAAATTAAAAAATGAAATTTTTAAAAAAAATAATAAATTCGTTCATTTTACATCATAAAAATATTAAAAAAATATATTATTGAAATTTCTTATGAATAATTATTTTTTTATGCCGAAAACCTAGGGTCATCCTACGATGACCTTTCATAATTTTTACGGGAAATTTAAAAAATGAAATTTTTAAAAATAAATAATAAATTCGTTCATTTTACATCATAAAAATATTAAAAAATTATATTATTCATATCTTTTAATAAAAATTATTTTTTAATGCCGAAAACCTAGGGTCATCCTACGATGACCTTTCATAATTTTTACGGTAAAATTAAAAAATGAAATTTTTAAAAAAAATAATAAATTCGTTCATTTTACATCATAAAAATATTAAAAAAATATATTATTCATATTTCTTACTAAAAATTATTTTTTTATGCCGAAAACCTAGGGTCATCCTACGATGACCTTTCATAATTTTTTCGGTAAAATTAAAAAATGAAATGTTTTAAAAATAAATAATAAATTCGTTCATTTTACATCATAAAAATATTAAAAAAATATATTATTCATATTTCTTACTAAAAATTATTTTTTTATGCCGAAAACCTAGGGTCATCCTACGATGACCTTTCATAATTTTTTCGGTAAAATTAAAAAATAAAATGTTTTAAAAAAAATAATAAATTCGTTCATTTTACATCATAAAAATATTAAAAAAATATATTATTGATATTTCTGATGAATAATTATTTTTTTATGCCGAAAACCTAGGGTCATCCTACGATGACCTTTCATAATTTTTACGGGAAATTTAAAAAATGAAATTTTTAAAAATAAATAATAAATTCGTTCATTTTACATCATAAAAATATTAAAAAAATATATTAGAGATATTTCTGATGAAAAATTATTTTTTTATGCCGAAAACCTAGGGTCAGCCTACGATGACCTTTCATAATTTTTTCGGTAAAATTAAAAAATGAAATGTTTTGAAAAAATTAATAAATTCGTTCATTTTACATCATAAAAATATTAAAAAATTATATTATTCATTTTTCTTAATAAAAATTATTTTTTAATGCCGAAAACTTAGGGTCATCCTACGATGACCTTTCATAATTTTTACGGGAAAATTAAAAAATGAAATTTTTAAAAATAAATAATAAATTCGTTCATTTTACATCATAAAAATATTAAAAAAATATATTATTGATATTTCTGATGAATAATTATTTTTTTATGCCGAAAACCTAGGGTCATCCTACGATGACCTTTCATAATTTTTACGGGAAATTTAAAAAATGAAATTTTTAAAAATAAATAATAAATTCGTTCATTTTACATCATAAAAATATTAAAAAATTATATTATTCATATCTTTTAATAAAAATAATTTTTTAATGCCGAAAACCTAGGGTCATCCTGCGATGACCTTTCATAATTTTTACGTGAAAATTAAAAAATGAAATTTTTAAAAATAAATAATAAATTCGTTCATTTTACATCATAAAAATATTAAAAAAATATATTATTCATATTTCTTACTAAAAATTATTTTTTTATGCCGAAAACCTAGGGTCATCCTACGATGACCTTTCATAATTTTTACGGGAAAATTAAAAAATAAAATTTTTAAAAATAAATAATAAATTCGTTCATTTTACATCATAAAAATATTAAAAATTATATTAGAGATATTTCAGATGAATAATTATTTTTTTATGCCGAAAACCTAGGGTCATCCTACGATGACCTTTCATAATTTTTTCGGTAAAATTAAAAAATGAAATGTTTTAAAAAAAATAATAAATTCGTTCATTTTACATCATAAAAATATTAAAAAAATATATTATTGATATTTCTGATGAATAATTTTTTTTTATGCCGAAAACCTAGGGTCATCCTACGATGACCTTTCATAATTTTTACGGGAAAATTAAAAAATGAAATTTTTAAAAATAAAAAATAAATTCGTTCATTTTACATCATAAAAATAATAAAAAAATATATTATTCATATTTCTTACTAAAAATTATTTTTTTATGCCGAAAACCTAGGGTCATACTACGATGACCTTTCATAATTTTTACGGGAAAATTAAAAAATAAAATTTTTAAAAATAAATAATAAATTCGTTCATTTTACATCATAAAAATATTAAAAATTATATTAGAGATATTTCAGATGAATAATTATTTTTTTATGCCGAAAACCTAGGGTCATCCTACGATGACCTTTCATAATTTTTTCGGTAAAATTAAAAAATGAAATGTTTTAAAAAAAATAATAAATTCGTTCATTTTACATCATAAAAATATTAAAAAAATATATTATTGATATTTCTGATGAATAATTTTTTTTTATGCCGAAAACCTAGGGTCATCCTACGATGACCTTTCATAATTTTTACGGGAAAATTAAAAAATGAAATTTTTAAAAATAAAAAATAAATTCGTTCATTTTACATCATAAAAATAATAAAAAAATATATTATTCATATTTCTTACTAAAAATTATTTTTTATGCCGAAAACCTAGGGTCATCCTACGATGTCTTTTCATAATTTTTTCGGTAAAATTAAAAAATGAAATTTTTAAAAATAAATAATAAATTCGTTCATTTTACATCATAAAAATATTAAAAAAATATATTATTGAAATTTCTTATGAATAATTATTTTTTTATGCCGAAAACCTAGGGTCATCCTACGATGACCTTTCATAATTTTTACGGGAAAATTAAAAAATGAAATTTTTAAAAATAAATAATAAATTCGTTCATTTTACATTATAAAAATATTAAAAAAATATATTATTCATATTTCTTACTAAAAATTATTTTTTTATGCCGAAAACCTAGGGTCATCCTACGATGACCTTTCATAATTTTTTCGGTAAAATTAAAAAATGAAATGTTTTAAAAATAAATAATAAATTCGTTCATTTTACATCATAAAAATATTAAAAAAATATATTATTCATATTTCTTACTAAAAATTATTTTTTTATGCCGAAAACCTAGGGTCATCCTACGATGACCTTTCATAATTTTTTCGGTAAAATTAAAAAATAAAATGTTTTAAAAAAAATAATAAATTCGTTCATTTTACATCATAAAAATATTAAAAAAAGATATTATTGATATTTCTAATGAAAAATTATTTTTTTATGCCGAAAACCTAGGGTCAGCCTACGATGACCTTTCATAATTTTTTCGGTAAAATTAAAAAATGAAATGTTTTGAAAAAAATAATAAATTCGTTTATTTTACATCATAAAAATATTAAAAAATTATATTAGAGATATTTCTGATGAAAAATTATTTTTTTATGCCGAAAACCTAGGGTCAGCCTACGATGACCTTTCATAATTTTTTCGGTAAAATTAAAAAATGAAATGTTTTGAAAAAAATAATAAATTCGTTCATTTTACATCATAAAAATATTAAAAAATTATATTATTCATTTTTCTTAATAAAAATTATTTTTTAATGCCGAAAACTTAGGGTCATCCTACGATGACCTTTCATAATTTTTACGGGAAAATTAAAAAATGAAATTTTTAAAAATAAATAATAAATTCGTTCATTTTACATCATAAAAATATTAAAAAAATATATTATTGATATTTCTGATGAATAATTATTTTTTTATGCCGAAAACCTAGGGTCATCCTACGATGACCTTTCATAATTTTTACGGGAAATTTAAAAAATGAAATTTTTAAAAATAAATAATAAATTCGTTCATTTTACATCATAAAAATATTAAAAAATTATATTATTCATATCTTTTAATAAAAATTATTTTTTAATGCCGAAAACCTAGGGTCATCCTACGATGACCTTTCATAATTTTTTCGGTAAAATTAAAAAATAAAATGTTTTAAAAAAAATAATAAATTCGTTCATTTTACATCATAAAAATATTAAAAAAATATATTATTGATATTTCTGATGAATAATTATTTTTTTATGCCGAAAACCTAGGGTCATCCTACGATGACCTTTCATAATTTTTACGGGAAATTTAAAAAATGAAATTTTTAAAAATAAATAATAAATTCGTTCATTTTACATCATAAAAATATTAAAAAAATATATTAGAGATATTTCTGATCAAAAATTATTTTTTTATGCCGAAAACCTAGGGTCAGCCTACGATGACCTTTCATAATTTTTTCGGTAAAATTAAAAAATGAAATGTTTTGAAAATAAATAATAAATTCGTTCATTTTACATCATAAAAATATTAAAAAAATATATTATTCATATTTCTTACTAAAAATTATTTTTTTATGCCGAAAACCTAGGGTCATCCTACGATGACCTTTCATAATTTTTACGGTAAAATTAAAAAATGAAATTTTTAAAAAAAATAATAAATTCGTTCATTTTACATCATAAAAATATTAAAAAAATATATTATTGAAATTTCTTATGAATAATTATTTTTTTATGCCGAAAACCTAGGGTCATCCTACGATGACCTTTCATAATTTTTACGGGAAATTTAAAAAATGAAATTTTTAAAAATAAATAATAAATTCGTTCATTTTACATCATAAAAATATTAAAAAATTATATTATTCATATCTTTTAATAAAAATTATTTTTTAATGCCGAAAACCTAGGGTCATCCTACGATGACCTTTCATAATTTTTACGGTAAAATTAAAAAATGAAATTTTTAAAAAAAATAATAAATTCGTTCATTTTACATCATAAAAATATTAAATAAATATATTATTGAAATTTCTTATGAATAATTATTTTTTTATGCCGAAAACCTAGGGTCATCCTACGATGACCTTTCATAATTTTTTCGGTAAAATTAAAAAATAAAATGTTTTAAAAAAAATAATAAATTCGTTCATTTTACATCATAAAAATATTAAAAAAATATATTATTGATATTTCTGATGAATAATTATTTTTTTATGCCGAAAACCTAGGGTCATCCTACGATGACCTTTCATAATTTTTTCGGTAAAATTAAAAAATAAAATGTTTTAAAAATAAATAATAAATTCGTTCATTTTACATCATAAAAATATTAAAAAAATATATTAGAGATATTTCTGATGAATAATTATTTTTTTATGCCGAAAACCTAGGGTCATCCTACGATGACCTTTCATAATTTTTACGGGAAATTTAAAAAATGAAATTTTTAAAAATAAATAATAAATTCGTTCATTTTACATCATAAAAATATTAAAAAAATATATTATTGATATTTCTGATGAATAATTATTTTTTTATGCCGAAAACCTAGGGTCATCCTACGATGTCCTTTCATAATTTTTTCGGTAAAATTAAAAAATAAAATGTTTTAAAAAAAATAATAAATTCGTTCATTTTACATCATAAAAATATTAAAAAAATATATTAGAGATATTTCTGATGAAAAATTATTTTTTTATGCCGAAAACCTAGGGTCAGCCTACGATGACCTTTCATAATTTTTTCGGTAAAATTAAAAAATGAAATGTTTTGAAAAAAATAATAAATTCGTTTATTTTACATCATAAAAATATTAAAAAATTATATTATTCATTTTTCTTAATAAAAATTATTTTTTAATGCCGAAAACTTAGGGTCACCCTCGATGACCTTTCATAATTTTTACGGGAAAATTAAAAAATGAAATTTTTAAAAATAAATAATAAATTCGTTCATTTTACATCATAAAAATATTAAAAAAATATATTATTCATATTTCTTACTAAAAATTATTTTTTTATGCCGAAAACCTAGGGTCATCCTACGATGACCTTTCATAATTTTTACGGTAAAATTAAAAAATGAAATTTTTAAAAAAAATAATAAATTCGTTCATTTTACATCATAAAAATATTAAAAAAATATATTATTGATATTTCTGATGAATAATTATTTTTTTATGCCGAAAACCTAGGGTCATCCTACGATGACCTTTCATAATTTTTTCGGTAAAATTAAAAAATCAAATGTTTTAAAAATAAATAATAAATTCGTTCATTTTACATCATAAAAATATTAAAAAAATATATATTAGAGATATTTCTGATGAATAATTATTTTTTTATGCCGAAAACCTAGGGTCATCCTATGATGTCCTTTCATAATTTTTTCGGTAAAATTAAAAAATGAAATTTTTAAAAATAAATAATAAATTCGTTCATTTTACATCATAAAAATATTAAAAAAAGATATTATTGATATTTCTAATGAAAAATTATTTTTTTATGCCGAAAACCTAAAATCATCCTACGATGACCTTTCATAATTTTTTCGGTAAAATTAAAAAATGAAATGTTTTGAAAAAAATAATAAATTCGTTTATTTTACATCATAAAAATATTAAAAAATTATATTATTCATTTTTCTTAATAAAAATTATTTTTTAATGCCGAAAACTTAGGGTCATCCTACGATGACCTTTCATAATTTTTACGGGAAAATTAAAAAATGAAATTTTTAAAAATAAATAATAAATTCGTTCATTTTACATCATAAAAATATTAAAAAAATATATTATTCATATTTCTTACTAAAAATTATTTTTTTATGCCGAAAACCTAGGGTCAACCTACGATGACCTTTCATAATTTTTACGGTAAAATTAAAAAATGAAATTTTTAAAAAAAATAATAAATTCGTTCATTTTACATCATAAAAATATTAAAAAAATATATTATTCATATTTCTTACTAAAAATTATTTTTTTATGCCGAAAACCTAGGGTCATCCTACGATGACCTTTCATAATTTTTACGGGAAATTTTAAAATGAAATTTTTAAAAATAAATAATAAATTCGTTCATTTTACATCATAAAAATATTAAAAAATTATATTATTCATATTTTTTAATAAAAATTATTTTTTAATGCCGAAAACCTAGGGTCATCCTACGATGACCTTTCATAATTTTTACGGGAAAATTAAAAAATGAAATTTTTAAAAATAAAAAATAAATTCGTTCATTTTACATCATAAAAATAATAAAAAAATATATTATTCATATTTCTTACTAAAAATTATTTTTTTATGCCGAAAACCTAGGGTCATCCTACGATGACCTTTCATAATTTTTACGGTAAAATTAAAAAATGAAATTTTTAAAAAATATAATATATTCGATCATTTTACATCATAAAAATATTAAAAAAATATATTATTCATATTTCTTACTAAAAATTATTTTTTATGCCGAAAACCTAGGGTCATCCTACGATGACCTTTCATAATTTTTACGGGAAAATTAAAAAATGAAATTTTTAAAAATAAATAATAAATTCGTTAATTTTACATCATAAAAATATTAAAAAAAGATATTATTGATATTTCTAATGAAAAATTATTTTTTTATGCCGAAAACCTAAAGTCATCCTACGATGACCTTTCATAATTTTTTCGGTAAAATTAAAAAATGAAATGTTTTAAAAAAAATAATAAATTCGTTCATTTTACATCATAAAAATATTAAAAAAAGATATTATTGATATTTCTAATGAAAAATTATTTTTTTATGCCGAAAACCTAGGGTCAGCCTACGATGACCTTTCATAATTTTTTCGGTAAAATTAAAAAATGAAATGTTTTGAAAAAAATAATAAATTCGTTTATTTTACATCATAAAAATATTAAAAAATTATATTATTCATTTTTCTTAATAAAAATTATTTTTTAATGCCGAAAACTTAGGGTCATCCTACGATGACCTTTCATAATTTTTACGGTAAAATTAAAAAATGAAATTTTTAAAAATAAATAATAAATTCGTTCATTTTACATCATAAAAATATTAAAAAAATATATTATTCATATTTCTTACTAAAAATTATTTTTTTATGCCGAAAACCTAGGGTCATCCTACGATGACCTTTCATAATTTTTACGGTAAAATTAAAAAATGATATTTTTAAAAAAAATAATAAATTCGTTCATTTTACATCATAAAAATATTAAAAAAATATATTATTCATATTTCTTAATAAAAATTATTTTTTTATGCCGAAAACCTAGGGTCATCCTACGATGACCTTTCATAATTTTTACGGGAAATTTTAAAATGAAATTTTTAAAAATAAATAATAAATTCGTTCATTTTACATCATAAAAATATTAAAAAATTATATTATTCATATTTTTTAATAAAAATTATTTTTTAATGCCGAAAACCTAGGGTCATCCTACGATGACCTTTCATAATTTTTACGGGAAAATTAAAAAATGAAATGTTTTGAAAATAAATAATAAATTCGTTCATTTTACATCATAAAAATATTAAAAAAATATATTATTCATATTTCTTACTAAAAATTATTTTTTTATGCCGAAAACCTAGGGTCATCCTACGATGACCTTTCATAATTTTTACGGTAAAATTAAAAAATGAAATTTTTAAAAAAAATAATAAATTCGTTCATTTTACATCATAAAAATATTAAAAAAATATATTATTGAAATTTCTTATGAATAATTATTTTTTTATGCCGAAAACCTAGGGTCATCCTACGATGACCTTTCATAATTTTTACGGGAAATTTAAAAAATGAAATTTTTAAAAATAAATAATAAATTCGTTCATTTTACATCATAAAAATATTAAAAAATTATATTATTCATATCTTTTAATAAAAATTATTTTTTAATGCCGAAAACCTAGGGTCATCCTACGATGACCTTTCAAAATTTTTAAGATAAAATTAAAAAATGAAATTTTTAAAAAAAATAATAAATTCGTTCATTTTACATCATAAAAATATTAAAAAAATATATTATTGAAATTTCTTATGAATAATTATTTTTTTATGCCGAAAACCTAGGGTCATCCTACGATGACCTTTCAAAATTTTTTCGGTAAAATTAAAAAATAAAATGTTTTAAAAAAAATAATAAATTCGTTCATTTTACATCATAAAAATATTAAAAAAATATATTATTGATATTTCTGATGAATAATTATTTTTTTATGCCGAAAACCTAGGGTCATCCTACGATGACCTTTCATAATTTTTTCGGTAAAATTAAAAAATAAAATGTTTTAAAAATAAATAATAAATTCGTTCATTTTACATCATAAAAATATTAAAAAAATATATTATTGATATTTCTGATGAATAATTATTTTTTTATGCCGAAAACCTAGGGTCATCCTACGATGACCTTTCATAATTTTTACGGGAAATTTAAAAAATGAAATTTTTAAAAATAAATAATAAATTCGTTCATTTTACATCATAAAAATATTAAAAAAATATATTAGAGATATTTCTGATGAAAAATTATTTTTTTATGCCGAAAACCTAGGGTCAGCCTACGATGACCTTTCATAATTTTTTCGGTAAAATTAAAAAATGTAATGTTTTGAAAAAAATAATAAATTCGTTTATTTTACATCATAAAAATATTAAAAAATTATATTATTCATTTTTCTTAATAAAAATTATTTTTTAATGCCGAAAACTTAGGGTCATCCTACGATGACCTTTCATAATTTTTACGGGAAAATTAAAAAATGAAATTTTTAAAAATAAAAAATAAATTCGTTCATTTTACATCATAAAAATAATAAAAAAATATATTATTCATATTTCTTACTAAAAATTATTTTTTTATGCCGAAAACCTAGGGTCATCCTACGATGACCTTTCATAATTTTTACGGTAAAATTAAAAAATGAAATTTTTAAAAAAAATAATAAATTCGTTCATTTTACATCATAAAAATATTAAAAAAATATATTATTCATATTTCTTACTAAAAATTATTTTTTTATGCCGAAAACCTAGGGTCATCCTACGATGACCTTTCATAATTTTTACGGGAAATTTTAAAATGAAATTTTTAAAAATAAATAATAAATTCGTTCATTTTACATCATAAAAATATTAAAAAATTATATTATTCATATTTTTTAATAAAAATTATTTTTTAATGCCGAAAACCTAGGGTCATCCTACGATGACCTTTCATAATTTTTACGGGAAAATTAAAAAATGAAATTTTTAAAAATAAAAAATAAATTCGTTCATTTTACATCATAAAAATAATAAAAAAATATATTATTCATATTTCTTACTAAAAATTATTTTTTTATGCCGAAAACCTAGGGTCATCCTACGATGACCTTTCATAATTTTTACGGTAAAATTAAAAAATGAAATTTTTAAAAAAAATAATAAATTCGATCATTTTACATCATAAAAATATTAAAAAAATATATTATTCATATTTCTTACTAAAAATTATTTTTTATGCCGAAAACCTAGGGTCATCCTACGATGACATTTCATAATTTTTACGGGAAAATTAAAAAATGAAATTTTTAAAAATAAATAATAAATTCGTTCATTTTACATCATAAAAATATTAAAAAAAGATATTATTGATATTTCTAATGAAAAATTATTTTTTTATGCCGAAAACCTAAAGTCATCCTACGATGACCTTTCATAATTTTTTCGTTAAAATTAAAAAATGAAATGTTTTAAAAAAAATAATAAATTCGTTCATTTTACATCATAAAAATATTAAAAAAATATATTAGAGATATTTCTGATGAAAAATTATTTTTTTATGCCGAAAACCTAGGGTCAGCCTACGATGACCTTTCATAATTTTTTCGGTAAAATTAAAAAATGAAATGTTTTGAAAAAAATAATAAATTCGTTCATTTTACATCATAAAAATATTAAAAAATTATATTATTCATTTTTCTTAATAAAAATTATTTTTTAATGCCGAAAACTTAGGGTCATCCTACGATGACCTTTCATAATTTTTACGGGAAAATTAAAAAATGAAATTTTTAAAAATAAATAATAAATTCGTTCATTTTACATCATAAAAATATTAAAAAAATATATTATTCATATTTCTTACTAAAAATTATTTTTTTATGCCGAAAACCTAGGGTCATCCTACGATGACCTTTCATAATTTTTACGGTAAAATTAAAAAATGATATTTTTAAAAAAAATAATCAATTCGTTCATTTTACATCATAAAAATATTAAAAATTATATTAGAGATATTTCTTACTAAAAATTATTTTTTTATGCCGAAAACCTAGGGTCATCCTACGATGACCTTTCATAATTTTTACGGGAAATTTTAAAATGAAATTTTTAAAAATAAATAATAAATTCGTTCATTTTACATCATAAAAATATTAAAAAATTATATTATTCATATTTTTTAATAAAAATTATTTTTTAATGCCGAAAACCTAGGGTCATCCTACGATGACCTTTCATAATTTTTACGGGAAAATTAAAAAATGAAATTTTTAAAAATAAAAAATAAATTCGTTCATTTTACATCATAAAAATAATAAAAAAATATATTATTCATATTTCTTACTAAAAATTATTTTTTTATGCCGAAAACCTAGGGTCATCCTACGATGACCTTTCATAATTTTTACGGTAAAATTAAAAAATGAAATTTTTAAAAAAAATAATAAATTCGTTCATTTTACATCATAAAAATATTAAAAAAATATATTATTCATATTTCTTACTAAAAATTATTTTTTATGCCGAAAACCTAGGGTCATCCTACGATGACCTTTCATAATTTTTACGGGAAAATTAAAAAATAAAATTTTTAAAAATAAATAATAAATTCGTTCATTTTACATCATAAAAATATTAAAAATTATATTAGAGATATTTCAGATGAATAATAATTTTTTTATGCCGAAAACCTAGGGTCATCCTACGATGACCTTTCATAATTTTTTCGGTAAAATTAAAAAATGAAATGTTTTAAAAAAAATAATAAATTCGTTCATTTTACATCATAAAAATATTAAAAAAATATATTATTGATATTTCTGATGAATAATTTTTTTTTATGCCGAAAACCTAGGGTCATCCTACGATGACCTTTCATAATTTTTTCGGTAAAATTAAAAAATGAAATGTTTTGAAAAAAATAATAAATTCGTTCATTTTACATCATAAAAATATTAAAAAAATATATTATTCATATTTCTTACTAAAAATTATTTTTTAATGCCGAAAACCTAGGGTCATCCTACGATGACCTTTCATAATTTTTTCGGTAAAATTAAAAAATGAAATGTTTTAAAAATAAATAATAAATTCGTTCATTTTACATCATAAAAATATTAAAAAAATATATTAGAGATATTTCTTACTAAAAATTATTTTTTTATGCCGAAAACCTAGGGTCATCCTACGATGACCTTTCATAATTTTTTCGGTAAAATTAAAAAATAAAATGTTTTAAAAAAAATAATAAATTCGTTCATTTTACATCATAAAAATATTAAAAAAATATATTATTGATATTTCTGATGAATAATTATTTTTTTATGCCGAAAACCTAGGGTCATCCTACGATGTCTTTTCATAATTTTTTCGGTAAAATTAAAAAATGAAATTTTTAAAAATAAATAATAAATTCGTTCATTTTACATCATAAAAATATTAAAAAAATATATTATTGAAATTTCTTATGAATAATTATTTTTTTATGCCGAAAACCTAGGGTCATCCTACGATGACCTTTCATAATTTTTACGGGAAAATTAAAAAATGAAATTTTTAAAAATAAATAATAAATTCGTTCATTTTACATTATAAAAATATTAAAAAAATATATTATTCATATTTCTTACTAAAAATTATTTTTTATGCCGAAAACCTAGGGTCATCCTACGATGACCTTTCATAATTTTTTCGGTAAAATTAAAAAATGAAATGTTTTAAAAATAAATAATAAATTCGTTCATTTTACATCATAAAAATATTAAAAAAATATATTATTCATATTTCTTACTAAAAATTATTTTTTTATGCCGAAAACCTAGGGTCATCCTACGATGACCTTTCATAATTTTTTCGGTAAAATTAAAAAATAAAATGTTTTAAAAAAAATAATAAATTCGTTCATTTTACATCATAAAAATATTAAAAAAATATATTATTGATATTTCTGATGAATAATTATTTTTTTATGCCGAAAACCTAGGGTCATCCTACGATGACCTTTCATAATTTTTACGGGAAATTTAAAAAATGAAATTTTTAAAAATAAATAATAAATTCGTTCATTTTACATCATAAAAATATTAAAAAAATATATTAGAGATATTTCTGATGAAAAATTATTTTTTTATGCCGAAAACCTAGGGTCAGCCTACGATGACCTTTCATAATTTTTTCGGTAAAATTAAAAAATGAAATGTTTTGAAAAAAATAATAAATTCGTTCATTTTACATCATAAAAATATTAAAAAATTATATTATTCATTTTTCTTAATAAAAATTATTTTTTAATGCCGAAAACTTAGGGTCATCCTACGATGACCTTTCATAATTTTTACGGGAAAATTAAAAAATGAAATTTTTAAAAATAAATAATAAATTCGTTCATTTTACATCATAAAAATATTAAAAAAATATATTATTGATATTTCTGATGAATAATTATTTTTTTATGCCGAAAACCTAGGGTCATCCTACGATGACCTTTCATAATTTTTACGGGAAATTTAAAAAATGAAATTTTTAAAAATAAATAATAAATTCGTTCATTTTACATCATAAAAATATTAAAAAATTATATTATTCATATCTTTTAATAAAAATAATTTTTTAATGCCGAAAACCTAGGGTCATCCTGCGATGACCTTTCATAATTTTTACGTGAAAATTAAAAAATGAAATTTTTAAAAATAAATAATAAATTCGTTCATTTTACATCATAAAAATATTAAAAAAATATATTATTCATATTTCTTACTAAAAATTATTTTTTTATGCCGAAAACCTAGGGTCATCCTACGATGACCTTTCATAATTTTTACGGGAAAATTAAAAAATAAAATTTTTAAAAATAAATAATAAATTCGTTCATTTTACATCATAAAAATATTAAAAATTATATTAGAGATATTTCAGATGAATAATTATTTTTTTATGCCGAAAACCTAGGGTCATCCTACGATGACCTTTCATAATTTTTTCGGTAAAATTAAAAAATGAAATGTTTTAAAAAAAATAATAAATTCGTTCATTTTACATCATAAAAATATTAAAAAAATATATTATTGATATTTCTGATGAATAATTTTTTTTTATGCCGAAAACCTAGGGTCATCCTACGATGACCTTTCATAATTTTTACGGGAAAATTAAAAAATGAAATTTTTAAAAATAAAAAATAAATTCGTTCATTTTACATCATAAAAATAATAAAAAAATATATTATTCATATTTCTTACTAAAAATTATTTTTTTATGCCGAAAACCTAGGGTCATACTACGATGACCTTTCATAATTTTTACGGTAAAATTAAAAAATGAAATTTTTAAAAAAAATAATAAATTCGTTCATTTTACATCATAAAAATATTAAAAAAATATATTATTCATATTTCTTACTAAAAATTATTTTTTATGCCGAAAACCTAGGGTCATCCTACGATGACCTTTCATAATTTTTACGGGAAAATTAAAAAATGAAATTTTTAAAAATAAATAATAAATTCGTTCATTTTACATCATAAAAATATTAAAAAAATATATTATTCATATTTCTTACTAAAAATTATTTTTTTATGCCGAAAACCTAGGGTCATCCTACGATGACCTTTCATAATTTTTTCGGTAAAATTAAAAAATGAAATGTTTTAAAAATAAATAATAAATTCGTTCATTTTACATCATAAAAATATTAAAAAATTATATTATTCATTTTTCTTAATAAAAATTATTTTTTAATGCCGACCCTAAGTTTAGGGTCATCCTACGATGACCTTTCATAATTTTTACGGGAAAATTAAAAAATGAAATGTTTTGAAAAAAATAATAAATTCGTTTATTTTACATCATAAAAATATTAAAAAATTATATTATTCATTTTTCTTAATAAAAATTATTTTTTAATGCCGAAAACTTAGGGTCATCCTACGATGACCTTTCATAATTTTTACGGGAAAATTAAAAAATGAAATTTTTAAAAATAAATAATAAATTCCTTCATTTTACATCATAAAAATATTAAAAAAATATATTATTCATATTTCTTACTAAAAATTATTTTTTTATGCCGAAAACCTAGGGTCATCCTACGATGACCTTTCATAATTTTTACGGTAAAATTAAAAAATGATATTTTTAAAAAAAATAATAAATTCGTTCATTTTACATCATAAAAATATTAAAAAAATATATTATTCATATTTCTTACTAAAAATTATTTTTTTATGCCGAAAACCTAGGGTCATCCTACGATGACCTTTCATAATTTTTACGGGAAATTTTAAAATGAAATTTTTAAAAATAAATAATAAATTCGTTCATTTTACATCATAAAAATATTAAAAAATTATATTATTCATATTTTTTAATAAAAATTATTTTTTAATGCCGAAAACCTAGGGTCATCCTACGATGACCTTTCATAATTTTTACGGGAAAATTAAAAAATGAAATTTTTAAAAATAAAAAATAAATTCGTTCATTTTACATCATAAAAATAATAAAAAAATATATTATTCATATTTCTTACTAAAAATTATTTTTTTATGCCGAAAACCTAGGGTCATCCTACGATGACCATTCATAATTTTTTCGGTAAAATTAAAAAATAAAATGTTTTAAAAAAAATAATAAATTCGTTCATTTTACATCATAAAAATATTAAAAAAATATATTATTGATATTTCTGATGAATAATTATTTTTTTATGCCGAAAACCTAGGGTCATCCTACGATGACCTTTCATAATTTTTACGGGAAATTTAAAAAATGAAATTTTTAAAAATAAATAATAAATTCGTTCATTTTACATCATAAAAATATTAAAAAAATATATTAGAGATATTTCTGATAAAAAATTATTTTTTTATGCCGAAAACCTAGGGTCAGCCTACGATGACCTTTCATAATTTTTTCGGTAAAATTAAAAAATGATATGTTTTGAAAATAAATAATAAATTCGTTCATTTTACATCATAAAAATATTAAAAAAATATATTATTCATATTTCTTACTAAAAATTATTTTTTTATGCCGAAAACCTAGGGTCATCCTACGATGACCTTTCATAATTTTTACGGTAAAATTAAAAAATGAAATTTTTAAAAAAAATAATAAATTCGTTCATTTTACATCATAAAAATATTAAAAAAATATATTATTGAAATTTCTTATGAATAATTATTTTTTTATGCCGAAAACCTAGGGTCATCCTACGATGACCTTTCATAATTTTTACGGGAAATTTAAAAAATGAAATTTTTAAAAATAAATAATAAATTCGTTCATTTTACATCATAAAAATATTAAAAAATTATATTATTCATATCTTTTAATAAAAATTATTTTTTAATGCCGAAAACCTAGGGTCATCCTACGATGACCTTTCATAATTTTTACGGTAAAATTAAAAAATGAAATTTTTAAAAAAAATAATAAATTCGTTCATTTTACATCATAAAAATATTAAAAAAATATATTATTGAAATTTCTGATGAATAATTATTTTTTTATGCCGAAAACCTAGGGTCATCCTACGATGACCTTTCATAATTTTTTCGGTAAAATTAAAAAATAAAATGTTTTAAAAATAAATAATAAATTCGTTCATTTTAAATCATAAAAATATTAAAAAAATATATTATTGATATTTCTGATGAATAATTATTTTTTTATGCCGAAAACCTAGGGTCATCCTACGATGACCTTTCATAATTTTTACGGGAAATTTAAAAAATGAAATTTTTAAAAATAAATAATAAATTCGTTCATTTTACATCATAAAAATATTAAAAAAATATATTAGAGATATTTCTGATGAATAATTATTTTTTTATGCCGAAAACCTAGGGTCATCCTACGATGACCTTTCATAATTTTTTCGGTAAAATTAAAAAATAAAATGTTTTAAAAAAAATAATAAATTCGTTCATTTTACATCATAAAAATATTAAAAAAATATATTATTGATATTTCTGATGAATAATTATTTTTTTATGCCGAAAACCTAGGGTCATCCTACGATGTCTTTTCATAATTTTTTCGGTAAAATTAAAAAATGAAATTTTTAAAAATAAATAATAAATTCGTTCATTTTACATCATAAAAATATTAAAAAAAGATATTATTGATATTTCTAATGAAAAATTATTTTTTTATGCCGAAAACCTAGGGTCATCCTACGATGACCTTTCATAATTTTTTCGGTAAAATTAAAAAATGAAATGTTTTAAAAAAAATAATAAATTCGTTCATTTTACATCTTAGAAATATTAAAAAAAGTTATTATTGATATTTCTAATGAAAAATTATTTTTTTATGCCGAAAACCTAGGGTCAGCCTACGATGACCATTCATAATTTTTTCGGTAAAATTAAAAAATGAAATGTTTTGAAAAAAATAATAAATTCGTTCATTTTACATCATAAAAATTTTAAAAAATTATATTATTCATTTTTCTTAATAAAAATTATTTTTTAATGCCGACCCTAAGTTTAGGGTCATCCTACGATGACCTTTCATAATTTTTACGGGAAAATTAAAAAATGAAATGTTTTGAAAAAAATAATAAATTCGTTTATTTTACATCATAAAAATATTAAAAAATTATATTATTCATTTTTCTTAATAAAAATTATTTTTTAATGCCGAAAACTTAGGGTCATCCTACGATGACCTTTCATAATTTTTACGGGAAAATTAAAAAATGAAATTTTTAAAAATAAATAATAAATTCCTTCATTTTACATCATAAAAATATTAAAAAAATATATTATTCATATTTCTTACTAAAAATTATTTTTTTATGCCGAAAACCTAGGGTCATCCTACGATGACCTTTCATAATTTTTACGGTAAAATTAAAAAATGATATTTTTAAAAAAAATAATAAATTCGTTCATTTTACATCATAAAAATATTAAAAAAATATATTATTCATATTTCTTACTAAAAATTATTTTTTTATGCCGAAAACCTAGGGTCATCCTACGATGACCTTTCATAATTTTTACGGGAAATTTTAAAATGAAATTTTTAAAAATAAATAATAAATTCGTTCATTTTACATCATAAAAATATTAAAAAATTATATTATTCATATTTTTTAATAAAAATTATTTTTTAATGCCGAAAACCTAGGGTCATCCTACGATGACCTTTCATAATTTTTACGGGAAAATTAAAAAATGAAATTTTTAAAAATAAAAAATAAATTCGTTCATTTTACATCATAAAAATAATAAAAAAATATATTATTCATATTTCTTACTAAAAATTATTTTTTTATGCCGAAAACCTAGGGTCATCCTACGATGACCATTCATAATTTTTTCGGTAAAATTAAAAAATAAAATGTTTTAAAAAAAATAATAAATTCGTTCATTTTACATCATAAAAATATTAAAAAAATATATTATTGATATTTCTGATGAATAATTATTTTTTTATGCCGAAAACCTAGGGTCATCCTACGATGACCTTTCATAATTTTTACGGGAAATTTAAAAAATGAAATTTTTAAAAATAAATAATAAATTCGTTCATTTTACATCATAAAAATATTAAAAAAATATATTAGAGATATTTCTGATAAAAAATTATTTTTTTATGCCGAAAACCTAGGGTCAGCCTACGATGACCTTTCATAATTTTTTCGGTAAAATTAAAAAATGATATGTTTTGAAAATAAATAATAAATTCGTTCATTTTACATCATAAAAATATTAAAAAAATATATTATTCATATTTCTTACTAAAAATTATTTTTTTATGCCGAAAACCTAGGGTCATCCTACGATGACCTTTCATAATTTTTACGGTAAAATTAAAAAATGAAATTTTTAAAAAAAATAATAAATTCGTTCATTTTACATCATAAAAATATTAAAAAAATATATTATTGAAATTTCTTATGAATAATTATTTTTTTATGCCGAAAACCTAGGGTCATCCTACGATGACCTTTCATAATTTTTACGGGAAATTTAAAAAATGAAATTTTTAAAAATAAATAATAAATTCGTTCATTTTACATCATAAAAATATTAAAAAATTATATTATTCATATCTTTTAATAAAAATTATTTTTTAATGCCGAAAACCTAGGGTCATCCTACGATGACCTTTCATAATTTTTACGGTAAAATTAAAAAATGAAATTTTTAAAAAAAATAATAAATTCGTTCATTTTACATCATAAAAATATTAAAAAAATATATTATTGAAATTTCTGATGAATAATTATTTTTTTATGCCGAAAACCTAGGGTCATCCTACGATGACCTTTCATAATTTTTTCGGTAAAATTAAAAAATAAAATGTTTTAAAAATAAATAATAAATTCGTTCATTTTAAATCATAAAAATATTAAAAAAATATATTATTGATATTTCTGATGAATAATTATTTTTTTATGCCGAAAACCTAGGGTCATCCTACGATGACCTTTCATAATTTTTACGGGAAATTTAAAAAATGAAATTTTTAAAAATAAATAATAAATTCGTTCATTTTACATCATAAAAATATTAAAAAAATATATTAGAGATATTTCTGATGAAAAATTATTTTTTTATGCCGAAAACCTAGGGTCAGCCTACGATGACCTTTCATAATTTTTTCGGTAAAATTAAAAAATGAAATGTTTTGAAAAAAATAATAAATTCGTTTATTTTACATCATAAAAATATTAAAAAATTATATTATTCATTTTTCTTAATAAAAATTATTTTTTAATGCCGAAAACTTAGGGTCATCCTACGATGACCTTTCATAATTTTTACGGGAAAATTAAAAAATGAAATTTTTAAAAATAAAAAATAAATTCGTTCATTTTACATCATAAAAATATTAAAAAATTATATTATTCATTTTTCTTAATAAAAATTATTTTTTAATGCCGAAAACTTAGGGTCATCCTACGATGACCTTTCATAATTTTTACGGGAAAATTAAAAAATGAAATTTTTAAAAATAAATAATAAATTCCTTCATTTTACATCATAAAAATATTAAAAAAATATATTATTCATATTTCTTACTAAAAATTATTTTTTTATGCCGAAAACCTAGGGTCATCCTACGATGACCTTTCATAATTTTTACGGTAAAATTAAAAAATGATATTTTTAAAAAAAATAATAAATTCGTTCATTTTACATCATAAAAATATTAAAAAAATATATTATTCATATTTCTTACTAAAAATTATTTTTTTATGCCGAAAACCTAGGGTCATCCTACGATGACCTTTCATAATTTTTACGGGAAATTTTAAAATGAAATTTTTAAAAATAAATAATAAATTCGTTCATTTTACATCATAAAAATATTAAAAAATTATATTATTCATATTTTTTAATAAAAATTATTTTTTAATGCCGAAAACCTAGGGTCATCCTACGATGACCTTTCATAATTTTTACGGGAAAATTAAAAAATGAAATTTTTAAAAATAAAAAATAAATTCGTTCATTTTACATCATAAAAATAATAAAAAAATATATTATTCATATTTCTTACTAAAAATTATTTTTTTATGCCGAAAACCTAGGGTCATCCTACGATGACCATTCATAATTTTTTCGGTAAAATTAAAAAATAAAATGTTTTAAAAAAAATAATAAATTCGTTCATTTTACATCATAAAAATATTAAAAAAATATATTATTGATATTTCTGATGAATAATTATTTTTTTATGCCGAAAACCTAGGGTCATCCTACGATGACCTTTCATAATTTTTACGGGAAATTTAAAAAATGAAATTTTTAAAAATAAATAATAAATTCGTTCATTTTACATCATAAAAATATTAAAAAAATATATTAGAGATATTTCTGATAAAAAATTATTTTTTTATGCCGAAAACCTAGGGTCAGCCTACGATGACCTTTCATAATTTTTTCGGTAAAATTAAAAAATGATATGTTTTGAAAATAAATAATAAATTCGTTCATTTTACATCATAAAAATATTAAAAAAATATATTATTCATATTTCTTACTAAAAATTATTTTTTTATGCCGAAAACCTAGGGTCATCCTACGATGACCTTTCATAATTTTTACGGTAAAATTAAAAAATGAAATTTTTAAAAAAAATAATAAATTCGTTCATTTTACATCATAAAAATATTAAAAAAATATATTATTGAAATTTCTTATGAATAATTATTTTTTTATGCCGAAAACCTAGGGTCATCCTACGATGACCTTTCATAATTTTTACGGGAAATTTAAAAAATGAAATTTTTAAAAATAAATAATAAATTCGTTCATTTTACATCATAAAAATATTAAAAAATTATATTATTCATATCTTTTAATAAAAATTATTTTTTAATGCCGAAAACCTAGGGTCATCCTACGATGACCTTTCATAATTTTTACGGTAAAATTAAAAAATGAAATTTTTAAAAAAAATAATAAATTCGTTCATTTTACATCATAAAAATATTAAAAAAATATATTATTGAAATTTCTGATGAATAATTATTTTTTTATGCCGAAAACCTAGGGTCATCCTACGATGACCTTTCATAATTTTTTCGGTAAAATTAAAAAATAAAATGTTTTAAAAATAAATAATAAATTCGTTCATTTTAAATCATAAAAATATTAAAAAAATATATTATTGATATTTCTGATGAATAATTATTTTTTTATGCCGAAAACCTAGGGTCATCCTACGATGACCTTTCATAATTTTTACGGGAAATTTAAAAAATGAAATTTTTAAAAATAAATAATAAATTCGTTCATTTTACATCATAAAAATATTAAAAAAATATATTAGAGATATTTCTGATGAAAAATTATTTTTTTATGCCGAAAACCTAGGGTCAGCCTACGATGACCTTTCATAATTTTTTCGGTAAAATTAAAAAATGAAATGTTTTGAAAAAAATAATAAATTCGTTTATTTTACATCATAAAAATATTAAAAAATTATATTATTCATTTTTCTTAATAAAAATTATTTTTTAATGCCGAAAACTTAGGGTCATCCTACGATGACCTTTCATAATTTTTACGGGAAAATTAAAAAATGAAATTTTTAAAAATAAAAAATAAATTCGTTCATTTTACATCATAAAAATAATAAAAAAATATATTATTCATATTTCTTACTAAAAATTATTTTTTTATGCCGAAAACCTAGGGTCATCCTACGATGACCTTTCATAATTTTTACGGTAAAATTAAAAAATGAAATTTTTAAAAAAAATAATAAATTCGTTCATTTTACATCATAAAAATATTAAAAAAATATATTATTCATATTTCTTACTAAAAATTATTTTTTTATGCCGAAAACCTAGGGTCATCCTACGATGACCTTTCATAATTTTTACGGGAAATTTTAAAATGAAATTTTTAAAAATAAATAATAAATTCGTTCATTTTACATCATAAAAATATTAAAAAATTATATTATTCATATTTTTTGTTAAAGTATATTAAAGTTGGTAACCCTGCACCTTCTTACCTGTATATATATTTATAGTATGACCTTAGAGTAAATGTTCACCTTGTATTAAAAACACATTCAAACTCGAACAGTGCATTTTCATTAAACACATTTAAAACTCCAACAGGTTATGGGCCCAGGTAAACACTGCGGGTAATTGGCTGATAATTGGAAATATTTTTTAATCTTAAAAGGATTTTTTTAAAAAATGGAATTTCTTAAAATTGAACCACTACACCGACACAACTATGATACCTGGAAGATTCAGATGGAAGCCATCCTAGTAAAAAATGGATATTGGAACATAGTCTCCGGAAACCAAAAAAGGTCAAATATTGATGAAAAAGATACGAAAGGGATTGAAAAATGGGATCTCCTGGACCAAAAAGCTAAGTCTGATCTAATTTTATCAATAACACCTAGAGAATTAAGGATAGTTAAAAATTTAAATAGCTCAAGTGAAATATGGAATAAATTAAAGGAAACCTTTGAAAGTAAAGGTCCAGCCAAAAAGGCTTATTTGTTAAAGAAACTAATTTTAAGTAAAATGAATATAAGTGATAATATGGATGACTATTTAAATACATTTTGTGAAATTATAGAAAAATTAAAAGATATTGAATTTATAATAAATGATGAACTATTATGTATAATATTATTATATAGTCTACCAGACGAATATGAAAATTTTAGATGTGCTATAGAAACAAGGGACACTTTGCCATCTTTAGATAATTTAAAAATAAAATTATTGGAAGAGTTTGAATGTCGGGGAAGTCAAGGCGATTCCTCAAATCAAAGTAACTTTATTAAAAATAGAAATAAAAATAGACCTATTAATAAAAATTATAATTTTAAAAATAATCCTTACAAAAATAATTCTTTAAATAAATATAATGAAAATAATAATAATAAATATAATACAAATAAAAAACATAATTTTTTCAACAGAGATAAAAGGTCAACTGATTATAATAAATTTAGTAATTCAAATAATGAAATTAAAAATAAAATTATATGTTTCCGTTGTAAGGGAGAAGGCCATAAAATTTCTCAATGTCCATCTAAGTCGACTCATATGTTAGCCCTAAAAGTCACTGATGATAAAAATGATTGGATTTTAGATTCTGGCTGTACAAATCACATGATAAATAATAAAGAATTACTGGAAAATATAAGACATCCAAAACTAAGTTGTTTAACACTAGCCGATAACAGTAAAATAAATATTGATTGTATTGGTGATATGATTATTAACATAAATAATAGACAAATTGAATTAACAGATGTACTATATGTTCCCAAATTAAAAACGAATTTATTATCTGTCGGGTCATTTACTGATAAGAATTTTGAAGTTTTATTTAAAAATCATAATGCATTTATAACGAATAATGACGAACTAATGTTTACAGCTAAGAAAAAGGAGAACGGATTATATTATTTAAATGAAAATATTAAAAATAAAGATAAAAATGATTTTTCATATTATTTAAATAAAAATAAATTATCAAAATTAGACATATGGCATAAAAGATACGGACATTTAAATGAAAGAGATTTAAAACTAATAACCAAATCAGATCAAGTTTTCGGTTTAGACCAAAGTATATTAAATGAAAATTTAAATAATTGTGAAATATGCATTAAAGGAAAATTATCTCAAACACCTTTTAAAAATTCAAATTCACAGAAAAATTTGGAAATATTGGAAATAATCCATACAGATATTTGTGGACCATTTAGAACCACGTCTATCGGTGGAAATAAATATTTCATTACTTTTATAGACGAAGCAAGCAGATATTGCGAAGTTAAATTTCTAAAATACAAAAGTCAAGCTTTTGAAGCATTTATTGAATATAAAAATTATATTGAAAACATGACAGATAAAAGGATTAAATATTTGCAATCAGATAATGGAAAAGAATACATTAATAATAGATTTAATAATTTTTTAAAAAAATCAGGAATTAAGCGAAGATTAACAGTTCCTTATACGCCCCAACAAAATGGATTATCTGAACGTATGAACAAGACCCTATTGGAGATGACGAGATGTATGTTAATACAAGCAAATCTAGAACATTCCTTTTGGGCAGAAGCAGTAATAACTGCATGTTATTTGAGGAACAGAAGCCCAACATCATCTTTAAAGGGACAAATACCTTATAACATCCTTACAAACAAAAAATTTAATGTCTCACATTTAAGAACTTTTGGTATGAGAGTACATTTTTTAAATAAAAATAATAAAAATAAATTAAATTCAAGAACAATTGAAGGAATTTTTATAGGTTATTGCGAGGAAAGCAAAGCTTATAGAGTATATGATCCCATGACCAGAAGGGTACATATTACTCGAGATATTAAATTTATAAACGAATTTCATAATAAAAATGGAGATAATTTAAAATATAATGATTTATTAGAAGAAAATTCAAAATACAACAGCTTGGACATAATGATTGATAAACATAATGATGATGCATCTTTAGAAAGTGATATAGACTAAAATAACATTGACCAACAGAGAGGAAGAGGACGTCCTAAAATGATTAAAAGTGGAAATAGGGGAAGACCCAGAAAAGTCTATCAATACAAAAAATCCGAAAGTGAAAATGATGAAGAAACAATTCCCAGCTCTAGAGACAGTGATGTCTTAAGTTCAGAAGATGAACTCTCGATAGAAACGACCGAAGGAGAGGTCCAAGGACTTAATGTAGAACTGAAAATTAAAGATGCACTATTGCAAGAAGACTCGAACTTATGGAAAACAGCCATGAGGAAAGAAATGATTACATTAATTAAAAACGATACTTGGACAATGGTCAGGAAACACGAAAATCAAAATATAGTGGGTAGTCGTTTTGTCTTAACGACCAAAAATGATAATACTAAAAAGGCCAGGTTAGTCGCCAAGGGATATAGCCAAACTTATTCTATAGATTATTTTGATACTTATTCACCTGTCGCCAGAATGAGCAGCGTGAGGACACTAATGGCTAAGTCTATAGAAGAAAAGTGGTACATTGAACAAATGGACGTGGAGGCAGCGTATTTAAATGGTGAACTGGAAGAGAACATTTACATGGAATGTCCTGAAGGGTTTAACGACATATTGAAAGATTTAGTCGAAAATGAAAATGAAAATATAAAAAAGATTGCATTACAAATGATAAAAGACTTAAAAAAGGGGAAAAATATATTAAAATTAAAAAAGGCTATATACGGATTGAAACAATCCGGACGCCAATGGTACAAAAAATTAGACATAAAATTAAAAAATTTAGGAATGTCTCCATTGGAGAGTGATCCATGCATATATATTAAAAATAATAATAATAATAATAAAAACGTATTAATATTAATCATTTACGTGGATGATATAATCATAATAGGATCAAATAAAAAGGATATTAATGAATTTAAAAAGAATTTGTCTAATGATTTTAACATGAAAGACATGGGAGAAATAAATCAATTTTTAGGCATAAAGTTTGAATACGATAGAGATAAAAACGTCTTAAGTATGCCTGCTGATTTTCTCACGAAAACCGTCTCAAAGATCAAGCAAGAAGATTGTATGAGAAGACTCAAGCAAATGAATTAATTAAAAAAAAAAAATGTTTATATTGTAAAATTGTATTTATTTATATTTTAATTATTCACTTGAAGGGGGTGTGTTAAAGTATATTAAAGTTGGTAACCCTGCACCTTCTTACCTGTATATATATTTATAGTATGACCTTAGAGTAAATGTTCACCTTGTATTAAAAACACATTCAAACTCGAACAGTGCATTTTCATTAAACACATTTAAAACTCCAACATTTTTTAATAAAAATTATTTTTTAATGCCGAAAACCTAGGGTCATCCTACGATGACCTTTCATAATTTTTACGGGAAAATTAAAAAATGAAATTTTTAAAAATAAAAAATAAATTCGTTCATTTTACATCATAAAAATAATAAAAAAATATATTATTCATATTTCTTACTAAAAATTATTTTTTTATGCCGAAAACCTAGGGTCATCCTACGATGACCTTTCATAATTTTTACGGTAAAATTAAAAAATGAAATTTTTAAAAAAAATAATAAATTCGATCATTTTACATCATAAAAATATTAAAAAAATATATTATTCATATTTCTTACTAAAAATTATTTTTTATGCCGAAAACCTAGGGTCATCCTACGATGACCTTTCATAATTTTTACGGGAAAATTAAAAAATGAAATTTTTAAAAATAAATAATAAATTCGTTCATTTTACATCATAAAAATATTAAAAAAAGATATTATTGATATTTCTAATGAAAAATTATTTTTTTATGCCGAAAACCTAAAGTCATCCTACGATGACCTTTCATAATTTTTTCGGTAAAATTAAAAAATGAAATGTTTTAAAAAAAATAATAAATTCGTTCATTTTACATCATAAAAATATTAAAAAAAGATATTATTGATATTTCTAATGAAAAATTATTTTTTTATGCCGAAAACCTAGGGTCAGCCTACGATGACCTTTCATAATTTTTTCGGTAAAATTAAAAAATGAAATGTTTTGAAAAAAATAATAAATTCGTTTATTTTACATCATAAAAATATTAAAAAATTATATTATTCATTTTTCTTAATAAAAATTATTTTTTAATGCCGAAAACTTAGGGTCATCCTACGATGACCTTTCATAATTTTTACGGGAAAATTAAAAAATGAAATTTTTAAAAATAAATAATAAATTCGTTCATTTTACATCATAAAAATATTAAAAAAATATATTATTCATATTTCTTACTAAAAATTATTTTTTTATGCCGAAAACCTAGGGTCATCCTACGATGACCTTTCATAATTTTTACGGTAAAATTAAAAAATGATATTTTTAAAAAAAATAATAAATTCGTTCATTTTACATCATAAAAATATTAAAAAAATATATTATTCATATTTCTTACTAAAAATTATTTTTTTATGCCGAAAACCTAGGGTCATCCTACGATGACCTTTCATAATTTTTACGGGAAATTTTAAAATGAAATTTTTAAAAATAAATAATAAATTCGTTCATTTTACATCATAAAAATATTAAAAAATTATATTATTCATATTTTTTAATAAAAATTATTTTTTAATGCCGAAAACCTAGGGTCATCCTACGATGACCTTTCATAATTTTTACGGGAAAATTAAAAAATGAAATTTTTAAAAATAAAAAATAAATTCGTTCATTTTACATCATAAAAATAATAAAAAAATATATTATTCATATTTCTTACTAAAAATTATTTTTTTATGCCGAAAACCTAGGGTCATCCTACGATGACCTTTCATAATTTTTACGGTAAAATTAAAAAATGAAATTTTTAAAAAAAATAATAAATTCGTTCATTTTACATCATAAAAATATTAAAAAAATATATTATTCATATTTCTTACTAAAAATTATTTTTTATGCCGAAAACCTAGGGTCATCCTACGATGACCTTTCATAATTTTTACGGGAAAATTAAAAAATAAAATTTTTAAAAATAAATAATAAATTCGTTCATTTTACATCATAAAAATATTAAAAATTATATTAGAGATATTTCAGATGAATAATTATTTTTTTATGCCGAAAACCTAGGGTCATCCTACGATGACCTTTCATAATTTTTTCGGTAAAATTAAAAAATGAAATGTTTTAAAAAAAATAATAAATTCGTTCATTTTACATCATAAAAATATTAAAAAAATATATTATTGATATTTCTGATGAATAATTTTTTTTTATGCCGAAAACCTAGGGTCATCCTACGATGACCTTTCATAATTTTTTCGGTAAAATTAAAAAATGAAATGTTTTGAAAAAAATAATAAATTCGTTAATTTTACATCATAAAAATATTAAAAAAATATATTATTCATATTTCTTACTAAAAATTATTTTTTAATGCCGAAAACCTAGGGTCATCCTACGATGACCTTTCATAATTTTTTCGGTAAAATTAAAAAATGAAATGTTTTAAAAATAAATAATAAATTCGTTCATTTTACATCATAAAAATATTAAAAAAATATATTAGAGATATTTCTGATGAATAATTATTTTTTTATGCCGAAAACCTAGGGTCATCCTACGATGACCTTTCATAATTTTTTCGGTAAAATTAAAAAATAAAATGTTTTAAAAAAAATAATAAATTCGTTCATTTTACATCATAAAAATATTAAAAAAATATATTATTGATATTTCTGATGAATAATTATTTTTTTATGCCGAAAACCTAGGGTCATCCTACGATGTCTTTTCATAATTTTTTCGGTAAAATAAAAAATGAAATTTTTAAAAATAAATAATAAATTCGTTCATTTTACATCATAAAAATATTAAAAAAAGATATTATTGATATTTCTAATGAAAAATTATTTTTTTATGCCGAAAACCTAGGGTCATCCTACGATGACCTTTCATAATTTTTTCGGTAAAATTAAAAAATGAAATGTTTTAAAAATAAATAATAAATTCGTTCATTTTACATCATAAAAATATTAAAAAAATATATTATTCATATTTCTTACTAAAAATTATTTTTTTATGCCGAAAACCTAGGGTCATCCTACGATGACCTTTCATAATTTTTTCGGTAAAATTAAAAAATAAAATGTTTTAAAAAAAATAATAAATTCGTTCATTTTACATCATAAAAATATTAAAAAAATATATTATTGATATTTCTGATGAATAATTATTTTTTTATGCCGAAAACCTAAAGTCATCCTACGATGACCTTTCATAATTTTTTCGGTAAAATTAAAAAATGAAATGTTTTAAAAAAAATAATAAATTCGTTCATTTTACATCATAAAAATATTAAAAAAAGATATTATTGATATTTCTAATGAAAAATTATTTTTTTATGCCGAAAACCTAGGGTCAGCCTACGATGACCTTTCATAATTTTTTCGGTAAAATTAAAAAATGAAATGTTTTGAAAAAAATAATAAATTCGTTTATTTTACATCATAAAAATATTAAAAAATTATATTATTCATTTTTCTTAATAAAAATTATTTTTTAATGCCGAAAACTTAGGGTCATCCTACGATGACCTTTCATAATTTTTACGGGAAATTTAAAAAATGAAATTTTTAAAAATAAATAATAAATTCGTTCATTTTACATCATAAAAATATTAAAAAAATATATTAGAGATATTTCTGATGAAAAATTATTTTTTTATGCCGAAAACCTAGGGTCAGCCTACGATGACCTTTCATAATTTTTTCGGTAAAATTAAAAAATGAAATGTTTTGAAAAAAATAATAAATTCGTTCATTTTACATCATAAAAATATTAAAAAATTATATTATTCATTTTTCTTAATAAAAATTATTTTTTAATGCCGAAAACTTAGGGTCATCCTACGATGACCTTTCATAATTTTTACGGGAAAATTAAAAAATGAAATTTTTAAAAATAAATAATAAATTCGTTCATTTAACATCATAAAAATATTAAAAAAATATATTATTGATATTTCTGATGAATAATTATTTTTTTATGCCGAAAACCTAGGGTCATCCTACGATGACCTTTCATAATTTTTACGGGAAATTTAAAAAATGAAATTTTTAAAAATAAATAATAAATTCGTTCATTTTACATCATAAAAATATTAAAAAATTATATTATTCATATCTTTTAATAATAATAATTTTTTAATGCCGAAAACCTAGGGTCATCCTGCGATGACCTTTCATAATTTTTACGTGAAAATTAAAAAATGAAATTTTTAAAAATAAATAATAAATTCGTTCATTTTACATCATAAAAATATTAAAAAAATATATTATTCATATTTCTTACTAAAAATTATTTTTTTATGCCGAAAACCTAGGGTCATCCTACGATGACCTTTCATAATTTTTACGGGAAAATTAAAAAATAAAATTTTTAAAAATAAATAATAAATTCGTTCATTTTATATCATAAAAATATTAAAAATTATATTAGAGATATTTCAGATGAATAATTATTTTTTTATGCCGAAAACCTAGGGTCATCCTACGATGACCTTTCATAATTTTTTCGGTAAAATTAAAAAATGAAATGTTTTAAAAAAAATAATAAATTAGTTCATTTTACATCATAAAAATATTAAAAAAATATATTATTGATATTTCTGATGAATAATTTTTTTTTATGCCGAAAACCTAGGGTCATCCTACGATGACCTTTCATAATTTTTACGGGAAAATTAAAAAATGAAATTTTTAAAAATAAAAAATAAATTCGTTCATTTTACATCATAAAAATAATAAAAAAATATATTATTCATATTTCTTACTAAAAATTATTTTTTTATGCAGAAAACCTAGGGTCATCCTACGATGACCTTTCATAATTTTTACGGTAAAATTAACAAATGAAATTTTTAAAAAAAATAATAAATTCGTTCATTTTACATCATAAAAATATTAAAAAAATATATTATTCATATTTCTTACTAAAAATTATTTTTTATGCCGAAAACCTAGGGTCATCCTACGATGACCTTTCATAATTTTTTCGGTAAAATTAAAAAATAAAATGTTTTAAAAAAAATAATAAATTCGTTCATTTTACATCATAAAAATATTAAAAAAATATATTATTGATATTTCTGATGAATAATTATTTTTTTATGCCGAAAACCTAGGGTCATCCTACGATGTCTTTTCATAATTTTTTCGGTAAAATTAAAAAATGAAATTTTTAAAAATAAATAATAAATTCGTTCATTTTACATCATAAAAATATTAAAAAAAGATATTATTGATATTTCTAATGAAAAATTATTTTTTTATGCCGAAAACCTAGGGTCATCCTACGATGACCTTTCATAATTTTTTCGGTAAAATTAAAAAATGAAATGTTTTAAAAAAAATAATAAATTCGTTCATTTTACATCTTAAAAATATTAAAAAAAATTATTATTGATATTTCTAATGAAAAATTATTTTTTTATGCCGAAAACCTAGGGTCAGCCTACGATGACCATTCATAATTTTTTCGGTAAAATTAAAAAATGAAATGTTTTGAAAAAAATAATAAATTCGTTCATTTTACATCATAAAAATATTAAAAAATTATATTATTCATTTTTCTTAATAAAAATTATTTTTTAATGCCGACCCTAAGTTTAGGGTCATCCTACGATGACCTTTCATAATTTTTTCGGTAAAATTAAAAAATGAAATGTTTTGAAAAAAATAATAAATTCGTTCATTTTACATCATAAAAATATTAAAAAAATATATTATTCATATTTCTTACTAAAAATTATTTTTTTATGCCGAAAACCTAGGGTCATCCTACGATGACCTTTCATAATTTTTACGGGAAATTTAAAAAATAAAATTTTTAAAAATAAATAATAAATTCGTTCATTTTACATCATAAAAATATTAAAAATTATATTAGAGATATTTCAGATGAATAATTATTTTTTTATGCCGAAAACCTAGGGTCATCCTACGATGACCTTTCATAATTTTTTCGGTAAAATTAAAAAATGAAATGTTTTAAAAAAAATAATAAATTCGTTCATTTTACATCATAAAAATATTAAAAAAATATATTATTGATATTTCTGATGAATAATTTTTTTTTATGCCGAAAACCTAGGGTCATCCTACGATGACCTTTCATAATTTTTACGGGAAAATTAAAAAATGCAATTTTTAAAAATAAAAAATAAATTCGTTCATTTTACATCATAAAAATAATAAAAAAATATATTATTCATATTTCTTACTAAAAATTATTTTTTTATGCCGAAAACCTAGGGTCATCCTACGATGACCTTTCATAATTTTTACGGTAAAATTAAAAAATGAAATTTTTAAAAAAAATAATAAATTCGTTCATTTTACATCATAAAAATATTAAAAAAATATATTATTAATATTTCTTACTAAAAATTATTTTTTATGCCGAAAACCTAGGGTCATCCTACGATGACCTTTCATAATTTTTACGGGAAAATTAAAAAATGAAATTTTTAAAAATAAATAATAAATTCGTTCATTTTACATTATAAAAATATTAAAAAAATATATTATTCATATTTCTTACTAAAAATTATTTTTTTATGCCGAAAACCTAGGGTCATCCTACGATGACCTTTCATAATTTTTACGGGAAAATTAAAAAATAAAATTTTTAAAAATAAATAATAAATTCGTTCATTTTACATCATAAAAATATTAAAAATTATATTAGAGATATTTCAGATGAATAATTATTTTTTTATGCCGATAACCTATGGTCATCCTACGATGTCTTTTCATAATTTTTTCGGTAAAATTAAAAAATGAAATTTTTAAAAATAAATAATAAATTCGTTCATTTTACATCATAAAAATATTAAAAAAAGATATTATTGATATTTCTAATGAAAAATTATTTTTTTATGCCGAAAACCTAGGGTCATCCTACGATGACCTTTCATAATTTTTTCGGTAAAATTAAAAAATGAAATGTTTTAAAAAAAATAATAAATTCGTTCATTTTACATCTTAAAAATATTAAAAAAAAGTTATTATTGATATTTCTAATGAAAAATTATTTTTTTATGCCGAAAACCTAGGGTCAGCCTACGATGACCTTTCATAATTTTTACGGGAAAATTAAAAAATGAAATGTTTTGAAAAAAATAATAAATTCGTTTATTTTACATCATAAAAATATTAAAAAATTATATTATTCATTTTTCTTAATAAAAATTATTTTTTAATGCCGAAAATTTAGGGTCATCCTACGATGACCTTTCATAATTTTTACGGGAAAATTAAAAAATGAAATTTTTAAAAATAAATAATAAATTCGTTCATTTTACATCATAAAAATATTAAAAAAATATATTATTCATATTTCTTACTAAAAATTATTTTTTTATGCCGAAAACCTAGGGTCATCCTACGATGACCTTTCATAATTTTTACGGTAAAATTAAAAAATGATATTTTTAAAAAAAATAATAAATTCGTTCATTTTACATCATAAAAATATTAAAAAAATATATTATTCATATTTCTTACTAAAAATTATTTTTTTATGCCGAAAACCTAGGGTCATCCTACGATGACCTTTCATAATTTTTACGGGAAATTTTAAAATGAAATTTTTAAAAATAAATAATAAATTCGTTCATTTTACATCATAAAAATATTAAAAAATTATATTATTCATATTTTTTAATAAAAATTATTTTTTAATGCCGAAAACCTAGGGTCATCCTACGATGACCTTTCATAATTTTTACGGGAAAATTAAAAAATGAAATTTTTAAAAATAAAAAATAAATTCGTTCATTTTACATCATAAAAATAATAAAAAAATATATTATTCATATTTCTTACTAAAAATTATTTTTTTATGCCGAAAACCTAGGGTCATCCTACGATGACCTTTCATAATTTTTTCGGTAAAATTAAAAAATAAAATGTTTTAAAAAAAATAATAAATTCGTTCATTTTACATCATAAAAATATTAAAAAAATATATTATTGATATTTCTGATGAATAATTATTTTTTTATGCCGAAAACCTAGGGTCATCCTACGATGACCTTTCATAATTTTTACGGGAAATTTAAAAAATGAAATTTTTAAAAATAAATAATAAATTCGTTCATTTTACATCATAAAAATATTAAAAAAATATATTAGAGATATTTCTGATAAAAAATTATTTTTTTATGCCGAAAACCTAGGGTCAGCCTACGATGACCTTTCATAATTTTTTCGGTAAAATTAAAAAATGAAATGTTTTGAAAATAAATAATAAATTCGTTCATTGTACATCATAAAAATATTAAAAAAATATATTATTCATATTTCTTACTAAAAATTATTTTTTTATGCCGAAAACCTAGGGTCATCCTACGATAACCTTTCATAATTTTTACGGTAAAATTAAAAAATGAAATTTTTAAAAAAAATAATAAATTCGTTCATTTTACATCATAAAAATATTAAAAAAATATATTATTGAAATTTCTTATGAATAATTATTTTTTTATGCCGAAAACCTAGGGTCATCCTACGATGACCTTTCATAATTTTTACGGGAAATTTAAAAAATTAAATTTTTAAAAATAAATAATAAATTCGTTCATTTTACATCATAAAAATATTAAAAAATTATATTATTCATATCTTTTAATAAAAATTATTTTTTAATGCCGAAAACCTAGGGTCATCGTACGATGACCTTTCATAATTTTTACGGTAAAATTAAAAAATGAAATTTTTAAAAAAAATAATAAATTCGTTCATTTTACATCATAAAAATATTAAAAAAATATATTATTGAAATTTCTGATGAATAATTATTTTTTTATGCCGAAAACCTAGGGTCATCCTACGATGACCTTTCATAATTTTTTCGGTAAAATTAAAAAATAAAATGTTTTAAAAATAAATAATAAATTCGTTCATTTTAAATCATAAAAATATTAAAAAAATATATTATTGATATTTCTGATGAATAATTATTTTTTTATGCCGAAAACCTAGGGTCATCCTACGATGACCTTTCATAATTTTTACGGGAAATTTAAAAAATGAAATTTTTAAAAATAAATAATAAATTCGTTCATTTTACATCATAAAAATATTAAAAAAATATATTAGAGATATTTCTGATGAAAAATTATTTTTTTATGCCGAAAACCTAGGGTCAGCCTACGATGACCTTTCATAATTTTTTCGGTAAAATTAAAAAATGAAATGTTTTGAAAAAAATAATAAATTCGTTTATTTTACATCATAAAAATATTAAAAAATTATATTATTCATTTTTCTTAATAAAAATTATTTTTTAATGCCGAAAACTTAGGGTCATCCTACGATGACCTTTCATAATTTTTACGGGAAAATTAAAAAATGAAATTTTTAAAAATAAAAAATAAATTCGTTCATTTTACATCATAAAAATAATAAAAAAATATATTATTCATATTTCTTACTAAAAATTATTTTTTTATGCCGAAAACCTAGGGTCATCCTACGATGACCTTTCATAATTTTTACGGTAAAATTAAAAAATGAAATTTTTAAAAAAAATAATAAATTCGTTCATTTTACATCATAAAAATATTAAAAAAATATATTATTCATATTTCTTACTAAAAATTATTTTTTTATGCCGAAAACCTAGGGTCATCCTACGATGACCTTTCATAATTTTTACGGGAAATTTTAAAATGAAATTTTTAAAAATAAATAATAAATTCGTTCATTTTACATCATAAAAATATTAAAAAATTATATTATTCATATTTTTTAATAAAAATTATTTTTTAATGCCGAAAACCTAGGGTCATCCTACGATGACCTTTCATAATTTTTACGGGAAAATTAAAAAATGAAATTTTTAAAAATAAAAAATAAATTCGTTCATTTTACATCATAAAAATAATAAAAAAATATATTATTCATATTTCTTACTAAAAATTATTTTTTTATGCCGAAAACCTAGGGTCATCCTACGATGACCTTTCATAATTTTTACGGTAAAATTAAAAAATGAAATTTTTAAAAAAAATAATAAATTCGATCATTTTACATCATAAAAATATTAAAAAAATATATTATTCATATTTCTTACTAAAAATTATTTTTTATGCCGAAAACCTAGGGTCATCCTACGATGACCTTTCATAATTTTTACGGGAAAATTAAAAAATGAAATTTTTAAAAATAAATAATAAATTCGTTCATTTTACATCATAAAAATATTAAAAAAAGATATTATTGATATTTCTAATGAAAAATTATTTTTTTATGCCGAAAACCTAAAGTCATCCTACGATGACCTTTCATAATTTTTTCGGTAAAATTAAAAAATGAAATGTTTTAAAAAAAATAATAAATTCGTTCATTTTACATCATAAAAATATTAAAAAAAGATATTATTGATATTTCTAATGAAAAATTATTTTTTTATGCCGAAAACCTAGGGTCAGCCTACGATGACCTTTCATAATTTTTTCGGTAAAATTAAAAAATGAAATGTTTTGAAAAAAATAATAAATTCGTTTATTTTACATCATAAAAATATTAAAAAATTATATTATTCATTTTTCTTAATAAAAATTATTTTTTAATGCCGAAAACCTAGGGTCATCCTACGATGACCTTTCATAATTTTTTCGGTAAAATTAAAAAATGAAATGTTTTAAAAATAAATAATAAATTCGTTCATTTTACATCATAAAAATATTAAAAAAATATATTAGAGATATTTCTGATGAATAATTATTTTTTTATGCCGAAAACCTAGGGTCATCCTACGATGACCTTTCATAATTTTTTCGGTAAAATTAAAAAATAAAATGTTTTAAAAAAAATAATAAATTCGTTCATTTTACATCATAAAAATATTAAAAAAATATATTATTGATATTTCTGATGAATAATTATTTTTTTATGCCGAAAACCTAGGGTCATCCTACGATGTCTTTTCATAATTTTTTCGGTAAAATTAAAAAATGAAATTTTTAAAAATAAATAATAAATTCGTTCATTTTACATCATAAAAATATTAAAAAAAGATATTATTGATATTTCTAATGAAAAATTATTTTTTTATGCCGAAAACCTAGGGTCATCCTACGATGACCTTTCATAATTTTTTCGGTAAAATTAAAAAATGAAATGTTTTAAAAATAAATAATAAATTCGTTCATTTTACATCATAAAAATATTAAAAAAATATATTATTCATATTTCTTACTAAAAATTATTTTTTTATGCCGAAAACCTAGGGTCATCCTACGATGACCTTTCATAATTTTTTCGGTAAAATTAAAAAATAAAATGTTTTAAAAAAAATAATAAATTCGTTCATTTTACATCATAAAAATATTAAAAAAATATATTATTGATATTTCTGATGAATAATTATTTTTTTATGCCGAAAACCTAAAGTCATCCTACGATGACCTTTCATAATTTTTTCGGTAAAATTAAAAAATGAAATGTTTTAAAAAAAATAATAAATTCGTTCATTTTACATCATAAAAATATTAAAAAAAGATATTATTGATATTTCTAATGAAAAATTATTTTTTTATGCCGAAAACCTAGGGTCAGCCTACGATGACCTTTCATAATTTTTTCGGTAAAATTAAAAAATGAAATGTTTTGAAAAAAATAATAAATTCGTTTATTTTACATCATAAAAATATTAAAAAATTATATTATTCATTTTTCTTAATAAAAATTATTTTTTAATGCCGAAAACTTAGGGTCATCCTACGATGACCTTTCATAATTTTTACGGGAAATTTAAAAAATGAAATTTTTAAAAATAAATAATAAATTCGTTCATTTTACATCATAAAAATATTAAAAAAATATATTAGAGATATTTCTGATGAAAAATTATTTTTTTATGCCGAAAACCTAGGGTCAGCCTACGATGACCTTTCATAATTTTTTCGGTAAAATTAAAAAATGAAATGTTTTGAAAAAAATAATAAATTCGTTCATTTTACATCATAAAAATATTAAAAAATTATATTATTCATTTTTCTTAATAAAAATTATTTTTTAATGCCGAAAACTTAGGGTCATCCTACGATGACCTTTCATAATTTTTACGGGAAAATTAAAAAATGAAATTTTTAAAAATAAATAATAAATTCGTTCATTTAACATCATAAAAATATTAAAAAAATATATTATTGATATTTCTGATGAATAATTATTTTTTTATGCCGAAAACCTAGGGTCATCCTACGATGACCTTTCATAATTTTTACGGGAAATTTAAAAAATGAAATTTTTAAAAATAAATAATAAATTCGTTCATTTTACATCATAAAAATATTAAAAAATTATATTATTCATATCTTTTAATAATAATAATTTTTTAATGCCGAAAACCTAGGGTCATCCTGCGATGACCTTTCATAATTTTTACGTGAAAATTAAAAAATGAAATTTTTAAAAATAAATAATAAATTCGTTCATTTTACATCATAAAAATATTAAAAAAATATATTATTCATATTTCTTACTAAAAATTATTTTTTTATGCCGAAAACCTAGGGTCATCCTACGATGACCTTTCATAATTTTTACGGGAAAATTAAAAAATAAAATTTTTAAAAATAAATAATAAATTCGTTCATTTTATATCATAAAAATATTAAAAATTATATTAGAGATATTTCAGATGAATAATTATTTTTTTATGCCGAAAACCTAGGGTCATCCTACGATGACCTTTCATAATTTTTTCGGTAAAATTAAAAAATGAAATGTTTTAAAAAAAATAATAAATTAGTTCATTTTACATCATAAAAATATTAAAAAAATATATTATTGATATTTCTGATGAATAATTTTTTTTTATGCCGAAAACCTAGGGTCATCCTACGATGACCTTTCATAATTTTTACGGGAAAATTAAAAAATGAAATTTTTAAAAATAAAAAATAAATTCGTTCATTTTACATCATAAAAATAATAAAAAAATATATTATTCATATTTCTTACTAAAAATTATTTTTTTATGCAGAAAACCTAGGGTCATCCTACGATGACCTTTCATAATTTTTACGGTAAAATTAACAAATGAAATTTTTAAAAAAAATAATAAATTCGTTCATTTTACATCATAAAAATATTAAAAAAATATATTATTCATATTTCTTACTAAAAATTATTTTTTATGCCGAAAACCTAGGGTCATCCTACGATGACCTTTCATAATTTTTTCGGTAAAATTAAAAAATAAAATGTTTTAAAAAAAATAATAAATTCGTTCATTTTACATCATAAAAATATTAAAAAAATATATTATTGATATTTCTGATGAATAATTATTTTTTTATGCCGAAAACCTAGGGTCATCCTACGATGTCTTTTCATAATTTTTTCGGTAAAATTAAAAAATGAAATTTTTAAAAATAAATAATAAATTCGTTCATTTTACATCATAAAAATATTAAAAAAAGATATTATTGATATTTCTAATGAAAAATTATTTTTTTATGCCGAAAACCTAGGGTCATCCTACGATGACCTTTCATAATTTTTTCGGTAAAATTAAAAAATGAAATGTTTTAAAAAAAATAATAAATTCGTTCATTTTACATCTTAAAAATATTAAAAAAAATTATTATTGATATTTCTAATGAAAAATTATTTTTTTATGCCGAAAACCTAGGGTCAGCCTACGATGACCATTCATAATTTTTTCGGTAAAATTAAAAAATGAAATGTTTTGAAAAAAATAATAAATTCGTTCATTTTACATCATAAAAATATTAAAAAATTATATTATTCATTTTTCTTAATAAAAATTATTTTTTAATGCCGACCCTAAGTTTAGGGTCATCCTACGATGACCTTTCATAATTTTTTCGGTAAAATTAAAAAATGAAATGTTTTGAAAAAAATAATAAATTCGTTCATTTTACATCATAAAAATATTAAAAAAATATATTATTCATATTTCTTACTAAAAATTATTTTTTTATGCCGAAAACCTAGGGTCATCCTACGATGACCTTTCATAATTTTTACGGGAAATTTAAAAAATAAAATTTTTAAAAATAAATAATAAATTCGTTCATTTTACATCATAAAAATATTAAAAATTATATTAGAGATATTTCAGATGAATAATTATTTTTTTATGCCGAAAACCTAGGGTCATCCTACGATGACCTTTCATAATTTTTTCGGTAAAATTAAAAAATGAAATGTTTTAAAAAAAATAATAAATTCGTTCATTTTACATCATAAAAATATTAAAAAAATATATTATTGATATTTCTGATGAATAATTTTTTTTTATGCCGAAAACCTAGGGTCATCCTACGATGACCTTTCATAATTTTTACGGGAAAATTAAAAAATGCAATTTTTAAAAATAAAAAATAAATTCGTTCATTTTACATCATAAAAATAATAAAAAAATATATTATTCATATTTCTTACTAAAAATTATTTTTTTATGCCGAAAACCTAGGGTCATCCTACGATGACCTTTCATAATTTTTACGGTAAAATTAAAAAATGAAATTTTTAAAAAAAATAATAAATTCGTTCATTTTACATCATAAAAATATTAAAAAAATATATTATTAATATTTCTTACTAAAAATTATTTTTTATGCCGAAAACCTAGGGTCATCCTACGATGACCTTTCATAATTTTTACGGGAAAATTAAAAAATGAAATTTTTAAAAATAAATAATAAATTCGTTCATTTTACATTATAAAAATATTAAAAAAATATATTATTCATATTTCTTACTAAAAATTATTTTTTTATGCCGAAAACCTAGGGTCATCCTACGATGACCTTTCATAATTTTTACGGGAAAATTAAAAAATAAAATTTTTAAAAATAAATAATAAATTCGTTCATTTTACATCATAAAAATATTAAAAATTATATTAGAGATATTTCAGATGAATAATTATTTTTTTATGCCGATAACCTATGGTCATCCTACGATGTCTTTTCATAATTTTTTCGGTAAAATTAAAAAATGAAATTTTTAAAAATAAATAATAAATTCGTTCATTTTACATCATAAAAATATTAAAAAAAGATATTATTGATATTTCTAATGAAAAATTATTTTTTTATGCCGAAAACCTAGGGTCATCCTACGATGACCTTTCATAATTTTTTCGGTAAAATTAAAAAATGAAATGTTTTAAAAAAAATAATAAATTCGTTCATTTTACATCTTAAAAATATTAAAAAAAAGTTATTATTGATATTTCTAATGAAAAATTATTTTTTTATGCCGAAAACCTAGGGTCAGCCTACGATGACCTTTCATAATTTTTACGGGAAAATTAAAAAATGAAATGTTTTGAAAAAAATAATAAATTCGTTTATTTTACATCATAAAAATATTAAAAAATTATATTATTCATTTTTCTTAATAAAAATTATTTTTTAATGCCGAAAATTTAGGGTCATCCTACGATGACCTTTCATAATTTTTACGGGAAAATTAAAAAATGAAATTTTTAAAAATAAATAATAAATTCGTTCATTTTACATCATAAAAATATTAAAAAAATATATTATTCATATTTCTTACTAAAAATTATTTTTTTATGCCGAAAACCTAGGGTCATCCTACGATGACCTTTCATAATTTTTACGGTAAAATTAAAAAATGATATTTTTAAAAAAAATAATAAATTCGTTCATTTTACATCATAAAAATATTAAAAAAATATATTATTCATATTTCTTACTAAAAATTATTTTTTTATGCCGAAAACCTAGGGTCATCCTACGATGACCTTTCATAATTTTTACGGGAAATTTTAAAATGAAATTTTTAAAAATAAATAATAAATTCGTTCATTTTACATCATAAAAATATTAAAAAATTATATTATTCATATTTTTTAATAAAAATTATTTTTTAATGCCGAAAACCTAGGGTCATCCTACGATGACCTTTCATAATTTTTACGGGAAAATTAAAAAATGAAATTTTTAAAAATAAAAAATAAATTCGTGCATTTTACATCATAAAAATAATAAAAAAATATATTATTCATATTTCTTACTAAAAATTATTTTTTTATGCCGAAAACCTAGGGTCATCCTACGATGACCTTTCATAATTTTTTCGGTAAAATTAAAAAATAAAATGTTTTAAAAAAAATAATAAATTCGTTCATTTTACATCATAAAAATATTAAAAAAATATATTATTGATATTTCTGATGAATAATTATTTTTTTATGCCGAAAACCTAGGGTCATCCTACGATGACCTTTCATAATTTTTACGGGAAATTTAAAAAATGAAATTTTTAAAAATAAATAATAAATTCGTTCATTTTACATCATAAAAATATTAAAAAAATATATTAGAGATATTTCTGATAAAAAATTATTTTTTTATGCCGAAAACCTAGGGTCAGCCTACGATGACCTTTCATAATTTTTTCGGTAAAATTAAAAAATGAAATGTTTTGAAAATAAATAATAAATTCGTTCATTGTACATCATAAAAATATTAAAAAAATATATTATTCATATTTCTTACTAAAAATTATTTTTTTATGCCGAAAACCTAGGGTCATCCTACGATAACCTTTCATAATTTTTACGGTAAAATTAAAAAATGAAATTTTTAAAAAAAATAATAAATTCGTTCATTTTACATCATAAAAATATTAAAAAAATATATTATTGAAATTTCTTATGAATAATTATTTTTTTATGCCGAAAACCTAGGGTCATCCTACGATGACCTTTCATAATTTTTACGGGAAATTTAAAAAATTAAATTTTTAAAAATAAATAATAAATTCGTTCATTTTACATCATAAAAATATTAAAAAATTATATTATTCATATCTTTTAATAAAAATTATTTTTTAATGCCGAAAACCTAGGGTCATCGTACGATGACCTTTCATAATTTTTACGGTAAAATTAAAAAATGAAATTTTTAAAAAAAATAATAAATTCGTTCATTTTACATCATAAAAATATTAAAAAAATATATTATTGAAATTTCTGATGAATAATTATTTTTTTATGCCGAAAACCTAGGGTCATCCTACGATGACCTTTCATAATTTTTTCGGTAAAATTAAAAAATAAAATGTTTTAAAAATAAATAATAAATTCGTTCATTTTAAATCATAAAAATATTAAAAAAATATATTATTGATATTTCTGATGAATAATTATTTTTTTATGCCGAAAACCTAGGGTCATCCTACGATGACCTTTCATAATTTTTACGGGAAATTTAAAAAATGAAATTTTTAAAAATAAATAATAAATTCGTTCATTTTACATCATAAAAATATTAAAAAAATATATTAGAGATATTTCTGATGAAAAATTATTTTTTTATGCCGAAAACCTAGGGTCAGCCTACGATGACCTTTCATAATTTTTTCGGTAAAATTAAAAAATGAAATGTTTTGAAAAAAATAATAAATTCGTTTATTTTACATCATAAAAATATTAAAAAATTATATTATTCATTTTTCTTAATAAAAATTATTTTTTAATGCCGAAAACTTAGGGTCATCCTACGATGACCTTTCATAATTTTTACGGGAAAATTAAAAAATGAAATTTTTAAAAATAAAAAATAAATTCGTTCATTTTACATCATAAAAATAATAAAAAAATATATTATTCATATTTCTTACTAAAAATTATTTTTTTATGCCGAAAACCTAGGGTCATCCTACGATGACCTTTCATAATTTTTACGGTAAAATTAAAAAATGAAATTTTTAAAAAAAATAATAAATTCGTTCATTTTACATCATAAAAATATTAAAAAAATATATTATTCATATTTCTTACTAAAAATTATTTTTTTATGCCGAAAACCTAGGGTCATCCTACGATGACCTTTCATAATTTTTACGGGAAATTTTAAAATGAAATTTTTAAAAATAAATAATAAATTCGTTCATTTTACATCATAAAAATATTAAAAAATTATATTATTCATATTTTTTAATAAAAATTATTTTTTAATGCCGAAAACCTAGGGTCATCCTACGATGACCTTTCATAATTTTTACGGGAAAATTAAAAAATGAAATTTTTAAAAATAAAAAATAAATTCGTTCATTTTACATCATAAAAATAATAAAAAAATATATTATTCATATTTCTTACTAAAAATTATTTTTTTATGCCGAAAACCTAGGGTCATCCTACGATGACCTTTCATAATTTTTACGGTAAAATTAAAAAATGAAATTTTTAAAAAAAATAATAAATTCGATCATTTTACATCATAAAAATATTAAAAAAATATATTATTCATATTTCTTACTAAAAATTATTTTTTATGCCGAAAACCTAGGGTCATCCTACGATGACCTTTCATAATTTTTACGGGAAAATTAAAAAATGAAATTTTTAAAAATAAATAATAAATTCGTTCATTTTACATCATAAAAATATTAAAAAAAGATATTATTGATATTTCTAATGAAAAATTATTTTTTTATGCCGAAAACCTAAAGTCATCCTACGATGACCTTTCATAATTTTTTCGGTAAAATTAAAAAATGAAATGTTTTAAAAAAAATAATAAATTCGTTCATTTTACATCATAAAAATATTAAAAAAAGATATTATTGATATTTCTAATGAAAAATTATTTTTTTATGCCGAAAACCTAGGGTCAGCCTACGATGACCTTTCATAATTTTTTCGGTAAAATTAAAAAATGAAATGTTTTGAAAAAAATAATAAATTCGTTTATTTTACATCATAAAAATATTAAAAAATTATATTATTCATTTTTCTTAATAAAAATTATTTTTTAATGCCGAAAACTTAGGGTCATCCTACGATGACCTTTCATAATTTTTACGGGAAAATTAAAAAATGAAATTTTTAAAAATAAATAATAAATTCGTTCATTTTACATCATAAAAATATTAAAAAAATATATTATTCATATTTCTTACTAAAAATTATTTTTTTATGCCGAAAACCTAGGGTCATCCTACGATGACCTTTCATAATTTTTACGGTAAAATTAAAAAAACATATTTTTAAAAAAAATAATAAATTCGTTCATTTTACATCATAAAAATATTAAAAAAATATATTATTCATATTTCTTACTAAAAATTATTTTTTTATGCCGAAAACCTATTGTCATCCTACGATGACCTTTCATAATTTTTACGGGAAATTTTAAAATGAAATTTTTAAAAATAAATAATAAATTCGTTCATTTTACATCATAAAAATATTAAAAAATTATATTATTCATATTTTTTAATAAAAATTATTTTTTAATGCCGAAAACCTAGGGTCATCCTACGATGACCTTTCATAATTTTTACGGGAAAATTAAAAAATGAAATTTTTAAAAATAAAAAATAAATTCGTTCATTTTACATCATAAAAATAATAAAAAAATATATTATTCATATTTCTTACTAAAAATTATTTTTTTATGCCGAAAACCTAGGGTCATCCTACGATGACCTTTCATAATTTTTACGGTAAAATTAAAAAATGAAATTTTTAAAAAAAATAATAAATTCGTTCATTTTACATCATAAAAATATTAAAAAAATATATTATTCATATTTCTTACTAAAAATTATTTTTTATGCCGAAAACCTAGGGTCATCCTACGATGACCTTTCATAATTTTTACGGGAAAATTAAAAAATAAAATTTTTAAAAATAAATAATAAATTCGTTCATTTTACATCATAAAAATATTAAAAATTATATTAGAGATATTTCAGATGAATAATTATTTTTTTATGCCGAAAACCTAGGGTCATCCTACGATGACCTTTCATAATTTTTTCGGTAAAATTAAAAAATGAAATGTTTTAAAAAAAATAATAAATTCGTTCATTTTACATCATAAAAATATTAAAAAAATATATTATTGATATTTCTGATGAATAATTTTTTTTTATGCCGAAAACCTAGGGTCATCCTACGATGACCTTTCATAATTTTTTCGGTAAAATTAAAAAATGAAATGTTTTAAAAATAAATAATAAATTCGTTCATTTTACATCATAAAAATATTAAAAAAATATATTAGAGATATTTCTGATGAATAATTATTTTTTTATGCCGAAAACCTAGGGTCATCCTACGATGACCTTTCATAATTTTTTCGGTAAAATTAAAAAATAAAATGTTTTAAAAAAAATAATAAATTCGTTCATTTTACATCATAAAAATATTAAAAAAATATATTATTGATATTTCTGATGAATAATTATTTTTTTATGCCGAAAACCTAGGGTCATCCTACGATGTCTTTTCATAATTTTTTCGGTAAAATTAAAAAATGAAATTTTTAAAAATAAATAATAAATTCGTTCATTTTACATCATAAAAATATTAAAAAAAGATATTATTGATATTTCTAATGAAAAATTATTTTTTTATGCCGAAAACCTAGGGTCATCCTACGATGACCTTTCATAATTTTTTCGGTAAAATTAAAAAATGAAATGTTTTAAAAAAAATAATAAATTCGTTCATTTTACATCTTAAAAATATTAAAAAAAGTTATTATTGATATTTCTAATGAAAAATTATTTTTTTATGCCGAAAACCTAGGGTCAGCCTACGATGACCATTCATAATTTTTTCGGTAAAATTAAAAAATGAAATGTTTTGAAAAAAATAATAAATTCGTTCATTTTACATCATAAAAATATTAAAAAATTATATTATTCATTTTTCTTAATAAAAATTATTTTTTAATGCCGAAAACTTAGGGTCATCCTACGATGACCTTTCATAATTTTTACGGGAAAATTAAAAAATGAAATTTTTAAAAAAAATAATAAATTCGTTCATTTTACATCATAAAAATATTAAAAAAATATATTATTGAAATTTCTTATGAATAATTATTTTTTTATGCCGAAAACCTAGGGTCATCCTACGATGACCTTTCATAATTTTTACGGGAAAATTAAAAAATGAAATTTTTAAAAATAAATAATAAATTCGTTCATTTTACATTATAAAAATATTAAAAAAATATATTATTCATATTTCTTACTAAAAATTATTTTTTTATGCCGAAAACCTAGGGTCATCCTACGATGACCTTTCATAATTTTTTCGGTAAAATTAAAAAATGAAATGTTTTAAAAATAAATAATAAATTCGTTCATTTTACATCATAAAAATATTAAAAAAATATATTATTCATATTTCTTACTAAAAATTATTTTTTTATGCCGAAAACCTAGGGTCATCCTACGATGACCTTTCATAATTTTTTCGGTAAAATTAAAAAATAAAATGTTTTAAAAAAAATAATAAATTCGTTCATTTTACATCATAAAAATATTAAAAAAATATATTATTGATATTTCTGATGAATAATTATTTTTTTATGCCGAAAACCTAGGGTCATCCTACGATGACCTTTGATAATTTTTACGGGAAATTTAAAAAATGAAATTTTTAAAAATAAATAATAAATTCGTTCATTTTACATCATAAAAATATTAAAAAAATATATTAGAGATATTTCTGATGAAAAATTATTTTTTTATGCCGAAAACCTAGGGTCAGCCTACGATGACCTTTCATAATTTTTTCGGTAAAATTAAAAAATGAAATGTTTTGAAAAAAATAATAAATTCGTTCATTTTACATCATAAAAATATTAAAAAATTATATTATTCATTTTTCTTAATAAAAATTATTTTTTAATGCCGAAAACTTAGGGTCATCCTACGATGACCTTTCATAATTTTTACGGGAAAATTAAAAAATGAAATTTTTAAAAATAAATAATAAATTCGTTCATTTTACATCATAAAAATATTAAAAAAATATATTATTCATATTTCTTACTAAAAATTATTTTTTTATGCCGAAAACCTAGGGTCATCCTACGATGACCTTTCATAATTTTTACGAGAAAATTAAAAAATAAAATTTTTAAAAATAAATAATAAATTCGTTCATTTTATATCATAAAAATATTAAAAATTATATTAGAGATATTTCAGATGAATAATTATTTTTTTATGCCGAAAACCTAGGGTCATCCTACGATGACCTTTCATAATTTTTTCGGTAAAATTAAAAAATGAAATGTTTTAAAAAAAATAATAAATTCGTTCATTTTACATCATAAAAATATTAAAAAAATATATTATTGATATTTCTGATGAATAATTTTTTTTTATGCCGAAAACCTAGGGTCATCCTACGATGACCTTTCATAATTTTTACGGGAAAATTAAAAAATGAAATTTTTAAAAATAAAAAATAAATTCGTTCATTTTACATCATAAAAATAATAAAAAAATATATTATTCATATTTCTTACTAAAAATTATTTTTTTATGCCGAAAACCTAGGGTCATCCTACGATGACCTTTCATAATTTTTACGGTAAAATTAAAAAATGAAATTTTTAAAAAAAATAATAAATTCGTTCATTTTACATCATAAAAATATTAAAAAAATATATTATTCATATTTCTTACTAAAAATTATTTTTTATGCCGAAAACCTAGGGTCATCCTACGATGACCTTTCATAATTTTTACGGGAAAATTAAAAAATGAAATTTTTAAAAATAAATAATAAATTCGTTCATTTTACATCATAAAAATATTAAAAAAATATATTATTCATATTTCTTACTAAAAATTATTTTTTTATGCCGAAAACCTAGGGTCATCCTACGATGACCTTTCATAATTTTTACGGGAAAATTAAAAAATAAAATTTTTAAAAATAAATAATAAATTCGTTCATTTTACATCATAAAAATATTAAAAATTATATTAGAGATATTTCAGATGAATAATTATTTTTTTATGCCGAAAACCTAGGGTCATCCTACGATGACCTTTCATAATTTTTTCGGTAAAATTAAAAAATGAAATGTTTTAAAAAAAATAATAAATTCGTTCATTTTACATCATAAAAATATTAAAAAAATATATTATTGATATTTCTGATGAATAATTTTTTTTTATGCCGAAAACCTAGGGTCATCCTACGATGACCTTTCATAATTTTTTCGGTAAAATTAAAAAATGAAATGTTTTGAAAAAAATAATAAATTCGTTCATTTTACATCATAAAAATATTAAAAAAATATATTATTCATTTTTCTTAATAAAAATTATTTTTTAATGCCGACCCTAAGTTTAGGGTCATCCTACGATGACCTTTCATAATTTTTTCGGTAAAATTAAAAAATGAAATGTTTTGAAAAAAATAATAAATTCGTTCATTTTACATCATAAAAATATTAAAAAATTATATTATTCATTTTTCTTAATAAAAATTATTTTTTAATGCCGACCCTAAGTTTAGGGTCATCCTACGATGACCTTTCATAATTTTTTCGGTAAAATTAAAAAATGAAATGTTTTGAAAAAAATAATAAATTCGTTCATTTTACATCATAAAAATATTAAAAAATTATATTATTCATTTTTCTTAATAAAAATTATTTTTTAATGCCGAAAACTTAGGGTCATCCTACGATGACCTTTCATAATTTTTACGGGAAAATTAAAAAATGAAATTTTTAAAAATAAATAATAAATTCGTTCATTTTACATCATAAAAATATTAAAAAAATATATTATTCATATTTCTTACTAAAAATTATTTTTTTATGCCGAAAACCTAGGGTCATCCTACGATGACCTTTCATAATTTTTTCGGTAAAATTAAAAAATGAAATGTTTTAAAAAAAATAATAAATTCGTTCATTTTACATCATAAAAATATTAAAAAAATATATTATTGATATTTCTGATGAATAATTATTTTTTTATGCCGAAAACCTAGGGTCATCCTACGATGACCTTTCATAATTTTTACGGGAAATTTAAAAAATGAAATTTTTAAAAATAAATAATAAATTCGTTCATTTTACATCATAAAAATATTAAAAAAATATATTAGAGATATTTCTGATGAAAAATTATTTTTTTATGCCGAAAACCTAGGGTCAGCCTACGATGACCTTTCATAATTTTTTCGGTAAAATTAAAAAATGAAATGTTTTGAAAAAAATAATAAATTCGTTCATTTTACATCATAAAAATATTAAAAAATTATATTATTCATTTTTCTTAATAAAAATTATTTTTTAATGCCGAAAACTTAGGGTCATCCTACGATGACCTTTCATAATTTTTACGGGAAAATTAAAAAATGAAATTTTTAAAAATAAATAATAAATTCGTTCATTTTACATCATAAAAATATTAAAAAAATATATTATTGATATTTCTGATGAATAATTATTTTTTTATGCCGAAAACCTAGGGTCATCCTACGATGACCTTTCATAATTTTTACGGGAAATTTAAAAAATGAAATTTTTAAAAATAAATAATAAATTCGTTCATTTTACATCATAAAAATATTAAAAAATTATATTATTCATATCTTTTAATAAAAATAATTTTTTAATGCCGAAAACCTAGGGTCATCCTGCGATGACCTTTCATAATTTTTACGTGAAAATTAAAAAATGAAATTTTTAAAAATAAATAATAAATTCGTTCATTTTACATCATAAAAATATTAAAAAAATATATTATTCATATTTCTTACTAAAAATTATTTTTTTATGCCGAAAACCTAGGGTCATCCTACGATGACCTTTCATAATTTTTACGGGAAAATTAAAAAATAAAATTTTTAAAAATAAATAATAAATTCGTTCATTTTACATCATAAAAATATTAAAAATTATATTAGAGATATTTCAGATGAATAATTATTTTTTTATGCCGAAAACCTAGGGTCATCCTACGATGACCTTTCATAATTTTTTCGGTAAAATTAAAAAATGAAATGTTTTAAAAAAAATAATAAATTCGTTCATTTTACATCATAAAAATATTAAAAAAATATATTATTGATATTTCTGATGAATAATTTTTTTTTATGCCGAAAACCTAGGGTCATCCTACGATGACCTTTCATAATTTTTACGGGAAAATTAAAAAATGAAATTTTTAAAAATAAAAAATAAATTCGTTCATTTTACATCATAAAAATAATAAAAAAATATATTATTCATATTTCTTACTAAAAATTATTTTTTTATGCCGAAAACCTAGGGTCATACTACGATGACCTTTCATAATTTTTACGGTAAAATTAAAAAATGAAATTTTTAAAAAAAATAATAAATTCGTTCATTTTACATCATAAAAATATTAAAAAAATATATTATTCATATTTCTTACTAAAAATTATTTTTTATGCCGAAAACCTAGGGTCATCCTACGATGACCTTTCATAATTTTTACGGGAAAATTAAAAAATGAAATTTTTAAAAATAAATAATAAATTCGTTCATTTTACATCATAAAAATATTAAAAAAATATATTATTCATATTTCTTACTAAAAATTATTTTTTTATGCCGAAAACCTAGGGTCATCCTACGATGACCTTTCATAATTTTTACGGGAAAATTAAAAAATAAAATTTTTAAAAATAAATAATAAATTCGTTCATTTTACATCATAAAAATATTAAAAATTATATTAGAGATATTTCAGATGAATAATTATTTTTTTATGCCGAAAACCTAGGGTCATCCTACGATGACCTTTCATAATTTTTTAGGTAAAATTAAAAAATGAAATGTTTTAAAAAAAATAATAAATTCGTTCATTTTACATCATAAAAATATTAAAAAAATATATTATTGATATTTCTGATGAATAATTTTTTTTTATGCCGAAAACCTAGGGTCATCCTACGATGACCTTTCATAATTTTTTCGGTAAAATTAAAAAATGAAATGTTTTGAAAAAAATAATAAATTCGTTCATTTTACATCATAAAAATATTAAAAAAATATATTATTCATATTTCTTACTAAAAATTATTTTTTTATGCCGAAAACCTAGGGTCATCCTACGATGACCTTTCATAATTTTTACGGGAAAATTAAAAAATGAAATTTTTAAAAATAAATAATAAATTCGTTCATTTTACATCATAAAAATATTAAAAAAATATATTATTCATATTTCTTACTAAAAATTATTTTTTTATGCCGAAAACCTAGGGTCATCCTACGATGACCTTTCATAATTTTTACGGGAAAATTAAAAAATAAAATTTTTAAAAATAAATAATAAATTCGTTCATTTTACATCATAAAAATATTAAAAATTATATTAGAGATATTTCAGATGAATAATTATTTTTTTATGCCGAAAACCTAGGGTCATCCTACGATGACCTTTCATAATTTTTTCGGTAAAATTAAAAAATGAAATGTTTTAAAAAAAATAATAAATTCGTTCATTTTACATCATAAAAATATTAAAAAAATATATTATTGATATTTCTGATGAATAATTTTTTTTTATGCCGAAAACCTAGGGTCATCCTACGATGACCTTTCATAATTTTTTCGGTAAAATTAAAAAATGAAATGTTTTGAAAAAAATAATAAATTCGTTCATTTTACATCATAAAAATATTAAAAAAATATATTATTCATATTTCTTACTAAAAATTATTTTTTAATGCCGAAAACCTAGGGTCATCCTACGATGACCTTTCATAATTTTTTCGGTAAAATTAAAAAATAAAATGTTTTAAAAAAAATAATAAATTCGTTCATTTTACATCATAAAAATATTAAAAAAATATATTATTGATATTTCTGATGAATAATTATTTTTTTATGCCGAAAACCTAGGGTCAGCCTACGATGACCTTTCATAATTTTTTCGGTAAAATTAAAAAATGAAATGTTTTGAAAAAAATAATAAATTCGTTTATTTTACATCATAAAAATATTAAAAAATTATATTATTCATTTTTCTTAATAAAAATTATTTTTTTATGCCGAAAACCTAGGGTCATCCTACGATGACCTTTCATAATTTTTACGGGAAAATTAAAAAATAAAATTTTTAAAAATAAATAATAAATTCGTTCATTTTACATCATAAAAATATTAAAAATTATATTAGAGATATTTCAGATGAATAATTATTTTTTTATGCCGAAAACCTAGGGTCATCCTACGATGACCTTTCATAATTTTTACGGGAAAATTAAAAAATGAAATTTTTAAAAATAAAAAATAAATTCGTTCATTTTACATCATAAAAATAATAAAAAAATATATTATTCATATTTCTTACTAAAAATTATTTTTTTATGCCGAAAACCTAGGGTCATACTACGATGACCTTTCATAATTTTTACGGTAAAATTAAAAAATGAAATTTTTAAAAAAAATAATAAATTCGTTCATTTTACATCATAAAAATATTAAAAAAATATATTATTCATATTTCTTACTAAAAATTATTTTTTATGCCGAAAACCTAGGGTCATCCTACGATGACCTTTCATAATTTTTACGGGAAAATTAAAAAATGAAATTTTTAAAAATAAATAATAAATTCGTTCATTTTACATCATAAAAATATTAAAAAAATATATTATTCATATTTCTTACTAAAAATTATTTTTTTATGCCGAAAACCTAGGGTCATCCTACGATGACCTTTCATAATTTTTACGGGAAAATTAAAAAATAAAATTTTTAAAAATAAATAATAAATTCGTTCATTTTTCATCATAAAAATATTAAAAATTATATTAGAGATATTTCAGATGAATAATTATTTTTTTATGCCGAAAACCTAGGGTCATCCTACGATGACCTTTCATAATTTTTTCGGTAAAATTAAAAAATGAAATGTTTTAAAAAAAATAATAAATTCGTTCATTTTACAACATAAAAATATTAAAAAAATATATTATTGATATTTCTGATGAATAATTTTTTTTTATGCCGAAAACCTAGGGTCATCCTACGATGACCTTTCATAATTTTTACGGTAAAATTAAAAAATGATATTTTTAAAAAAAATAATAAATTCGTTCATTTTACATCATAAAAATATTAAAAAAATATATTATTCATATTTCTTACTAAAAATTATTTTTTTATGCCGAAAACCTAGGGTCATCCTACGATGACCTTTCATAATTTTTACGGGAAATTTTAAAATGAAATTTTTAAAAATAAATAATAAATTCGTTCATTTTACATCATAAAAATATTAAAAAATTATATTATTCATATTTTTTAATAAAAATTATTTTTTAATGCCGAAAACCTAGGGTCATCCTACGATGACCTTTCATAATTTTTACGGGAAAATTAAAAAATGAAATGTTTTGAAAAAAATAATAAATTCGTTTATTTTACATCATAAAAATATTAAAAAATTATATTATTCATTTTTCTTAATAAAAATTATTTTTTAATGCCGAAAACTTAGGGTCATCCTACGATGACCTTTCATAATTTTTACGGGAAAATTAAAAAATGAAATTTTTAAAAATAAATAATAAATTCCTTCATTTTACATCATAAAAATATTAAAAAAATATATTATTCATATTTCTTACTAAAAATTATTTTTTTATGCCGAAAACCTAGGGTCATCCTACGATGACCTTTCATAATTTTTACGGTAAAATTAAAAAATGATATTTTTAAAAAAAATAATAAATTCGTTCATTTTACATCATAAAAATATTAAAAAAATATATTATTCATATTTCTTACTAAAAATTATTTTTTTATGCCGAAAACCTAGGGTCATCCTACGATGACCTTTCATAATTTTTACGGGAAATTTTAAAATGAAATTTTTAAAAATAAATAATAAATTCGTTCATTTTACATCATAAAAATATTAAAAAATTATATTATTCATATTTTTTAATAAAAATTATTTTTTAATGCCGAAAACCTAGGGTCATCCTACGATGACCTTTCATAATTTTTACGGGAAAATTAAAAAATGAAATTTTTAAAAATAAAAAATAAATTCGTTCATTTTACATCATAAAAATAATAAAAAAATATATTATTCATATTTCTTACTAAAAATTATTTTTTTATGCCGAAAACCTAGGGTCATCCTACGATGACCATTCATAATTTTTTCGGTAAAATTAAAAAATAAAATGTTTTAAAAAAAATAATAAATTCGTTCATTTTACATCATAAAAATATTAAAAAAATATATTATTGATATTTCTGATGAATAATTATTTTTTTATGCCGAAAACCTAGGGTCATCCTACGATGACCTTTCATAATTTTTACGGGAAATTTAAAAAATGAAATTTTTAAAAATAAATAATAAATTCGTTCATTTTACATCATAAAAATATTAAAAAAATATATTATTCATATTTCTTACTAAAAATTATTTTTTTATGCCGAAAACCTAGGGTCATCCTACGATGACCTTTCATAATTTTTACGGTAAAATTAAAAAATGAAATTTTTAAAAAAAATAATAAATTCGTTCATTTTACATCATAAAAATATTAAAAAAATATATTATTGAAATTTCTTATGAATAATTATTTTTTTATGCCGAAAACCTAGGGTCATCCTACGATGACCTTTCATAATTTTTACGGGAAATTTAAAAAATGAAATTTTTAAAAATAAATAATAAATTCGTTCATTTTACATCATAAAAATATTAAAAAATTATATTATTCATATCTTTTAATAAAAATTATTTTTTAATGCCGAAAACCTAGGGTCATCCTACGATGACCTTTCATAATTTTTACGGTAAAATTAAAAAATGAAATTTTTAAAAAAAATAATAAATTCGTTCATTTTACATCATAAAAATATTAAAAAAAGATATTATTGATATTTCTAATGAAAAATTATTTTTTTATGCCGAAAACCTAAAGTCATCCTACGATGACCTTTCATAATTTTTTCGGTAAAATTAAAAAATGAAATGTTTTAAAAAAAATAATAAATTCGTTCATTTTACATCATAAAAATATTAAAAAAAGATATTATTGATATTTCTAATGAAAAATTATTTTTTTATGCCGAAAACCTAGGGTCAGCCTACGATGACCTTTCATAATTTTTTCGGTAAAATTAAAAAATGAAATTTTTAAAAATAAATAATAAATTCGTTCATTTTACATCATAAAAATATTAAAAAAAGATATTATTGATATTTCTAATCAAAAATTATTTTTTTATGCCGAAAACCTAAAGTCATCCTACGATGACCTTTCATAATTTTTTCGGTAAAATTAAAAAATGAAATGTTTTGAAAAAAATAATAAATTCGTTCATTTTACATCATAAAAATATTAAAAAATTATATTATTCATTTTTCTTAATAAAAATTATTTTTTAATGCCGAAAACTTAGGGTCATCCTACGATGACCTTTCATAATTTTTACGGGAAAATTAAAAAATGAAATTTTTAAAAATAAATAATAAATTCGTTCATTTTACATCATAAAAATATTAAAAAAATATATTATTGATATTTCTGATGAATAATTATTTTTTTATGCCGAAAACCTAGGGTCATCCTACGATGACCTTTCATAATTTTTACGGGAAATTTAAAAAATGAAATTTTTAAAAATAAATAATAAATTCGTTCATTTTACATCATAAAAATATTAAAAAATTATATTATTCATATCTTTTAATAAAAATAATTTTTTAATGCCGAAAACCTAGGGTCATCCTGCGATGACCTTTCATAATTTTTACGTGAAAATTAAAAAATGAAATTTTTAAAAATAAATAATAAATTCGTTCATTTTACATCATAAAAATATTAAAAAAATATATTATTCATATTTCTTACTAAAAATTATTTTTTTATGCCGAAAACCTAGGGTCATCCTACGATGACCTTTCATAATTTTTACGGGAAAATTAAAAAATAAAATTTTTAAAAATAAATAATAAATTCGTTCATTTTACATCATAAAAATATTAAAAATTATATTAGAGATATTTCAGATGAATAATTATTTTTTTATGCCGAAAACCTAGGGTCATCCTACGATGACCTTTCATAATTTTTACGGGAAAATTAAAAAATGAAATTTTTAAAAATAAAAAATAAATTCGTTCATTTTACATCATAAAAATAATAAAAAAATATATTATTCATATTTCTTACTAAAAATTATTTTTTTATGCCGAAAACCTACGGTCATACGACGATGACCTTTCATAATTTTTACGGTAAAATTAAAAAATGAAATTTTTAAAAAAAATAATAAATTCGTTCATTTTACATCATAAAAATATTAAAAAAATATATTATTCATATTTCTTACTAAAAATTATTTTTTATGCCGAAAACCTAGGGTCATCCTACGATGACCTTTCATAATTTTTACGGGAAAATTAAAAAATGAAATTTTTAAAAATAAATAATAAATTCGTTCATTTTACATCATAAAAATATTAAAAAAATATATTATTCATATTTCTTACTAAAAATTATTTTTTTATGCCGAAAACCTAGGGTCATCCTACGATGACCTTTCATAATTTTTACGGGAAAATTAAAAAATAAAATTTTTAAAAATAAATAATAAATTCGTTCATTTTACATCATAAAAATATTAAAAATTATATTAGAGATATTTCAGATGAATAATTATTTTTTTATGCCGAAAACCTAGGGTCATCCTACGATGACCTTTCATAATTTTTTCGGTAAAATTAAAAAATGAAATGTTTTAAAAAAAATAATAAATTCGTTCATTTTACATCATAAAAATATTAAAAAAATATATTATTGATATTTCTGATGAATAATTTTTTTTTATGCCGAAAACCTAGGGTCATCCTACGATGACCTTTCATAATTTTTTCGGTAAAATTAAAAAATGAAATGTTTTGAAAAAAATAATAAATTCGTTCATTTTACATCATAAAAATATTAAAAAAATATATTATTCATATTTCTTACTAAAAATTATTTTTTAATGCCGAAAACCTAGGGTCATCCTACGATGACCTTTCATAATTTTTTCGGTAAAATTAAAAAATAAAATGTTTTAAAAAAAATAATAAATTCGTTCATTTTACATCATAAAAATATTAAAAAAATATATTATTGATATTTCTGATGAATAATTATTTTTTTATGCCGAAAACCTAGGGTCAGCCTACGATGACCTTTCATAATTTTTTCGGTAAAATTAAAAAATGAAATGTTTTGAAAAAAATAATAAATTCGTTTATTTTACATCATAAAAATATTAAAAAATTATATTATTCATTTTTCTTAATAAAAATTATTTTTTTATGCCGAAAACCTAGGGTCATCCTACGATGACCTTTCATAATTTTTACGGGAAAATTAAAAAATAAAATTTTTAAAAATAAATAATAAATTCGTTCATTTTACATCATAAAAATATTAAAAATTATATTAGAGATATTTCAGATGAATAATTATTTTTTTATGCCGAAAACCTAGGGTCATCCTACGATGACCTTTCATAATTTTTACGGGAAAATTAAAAAATGAAATTTTTAAAAATAAAAAATAAATTCGTTCATTTTACATCATAAAAATAATAAAAAAATATATTATTCATATTTCTTACTAAAAATTATTTTTTTATGCCGAAAACCTAGGGTCATACTACGATGACCTTTCATAATTTTTACGGTAAAATTAAAAAATGAAATTTTTAAAAAAAATAATAAATTCGTTCATTTTACATCATAAAAATATTAAAAAAATATATTATTCATATTTCTTACTAAAAATTATTTTTTATGCCGAAAACCTAGGGTCATCCTACGATGACCTTTCATAATTTTTACGGGAAAATTAAAAAATGAAATTTTTAAAAATAAATAATAAATTCGTTCATTTTACATCATAAAAATATTAAAAAAATATATTATTCATATTTCTTACTAAAAATTATTTTTTTATGCCGAAAACCTAGGGTCATCCTACGATGACCTTTCATAATTTTTACGGGAAAATTAAAAAATAAAATTTTTAAAAATAAATAATAAATTCGTTCATTTTACATCATAAAAATATTAAAAATTATATTAGAGATATTTCAGATGAATAATTATTTTTTTATGCCGAAAACCTAGGGTCATCCTACGATGACCTTTCATAATTTTTTCGGTAAAATTAAAAAATGAAATGTTTTAAAAAAAATAATAAATTCGTTCATTTTACATCATAAAAATATTAAAAAAATATATTATTGATATTTCTGATGAATAATTTTTTTTTATGCCGAAAACCTAGGGTCATCCTACGATGACCTTTCATAATTTTTTCGGTAAAATTAAAAAATGAAATGTTTTGAAAAAAATAATAAATTCGTTCATTTTACATCATAAAAATATTAAAAAAATATATTATTCATATTTCTTACTAAAAATTATTTTTTAATGCCGAAAACCTAGGGTCATCCTACGATGACCTTTCATAATTTTTTCGGTAAAATTAAAAAATAAAATGTTTTAAAAAAAATAATAAATTCGTTCATTTTACATCATAAAAATATTAAAAAAATATATTATTGATATTTCTGATGAATAATTATTTTTTTATGCCGAAAACCTAGGGTCAGCCTACGATGACCTTTCATAATTTTTTCGGTAAAATTAAAAAATGAAATGTTTTGAAAAAAATAATAAATTCGTTTATTTTACATCATAAAAATATTAAAAAATTATATTATTCATTTTTCTTAATAAAAATTATTTTTTAATGCCGAAAACTTAGGGTCATCCTACGATGACCTTTCATAATTTTTACGGGAAAATTAAAAAATGAAATTTTTAAAAATAAATAATAAATTCGTTCATTTTACATCATAAAAATATTAAAAAAATATATTATTCATATTTCTTACTAAAAATTATTTTTTTATGCCGAAAACCTAGGGTCATCCTACGATGACCTTTCATAATTTTTACGGTAAAATTAAAAAATGAAATTTTTAAAAAAAATAATAAATTCGTTCATTTTACATCATAAAAATATTAAAAAAATATATTATTCATATTTCTTACAAAAAATTATTTTTTTATGCCGAAAACCTAGGGTCATCCTACGATGACCTTTCATAATTTTTACGGGAAATTTTAAAATGAAATTTTTAAAAATAAATAATAAATTCGTTCATTTTACATCATAAAAATATTAAAAAATTATATTATTCATATTTTTTAATAAAAATTATTTTTTAATGCCGAAAACCTAGGGTCATCCTACGATGACCTTTCATAATTTTTACGGGAAAATTAAAAAATGAAATTTTTAAAAATAAAAAATAAATTCGTTCATTTTACATAAAAAATAATAAAAAAATATATTATTCATATTTCTTACTAAAAATTATTTTTTTATGCCGAAAACCTAGGGTCATCCTACGATGACCTTTCATAATTTTTACGGTAAAATTAAAAAATGAAATTTTTAAAAAAAATAATAAATTCGATCATTTTACATCATAAAAATATTAAAAAAATATATTATTCATATTTCTTACTAAAAATTATTTTTTATGCCGAAAACCTAGGGTCATCCTACGATGACCTTTCATAATTTTTACGGGAAAATTAAAAAATGAAATTTTTAAAAATAAATAATAAATTCGTTCATTTTACATCATAAAAATATTAAAAAAAGATATTATTGATATTTCTAATGAAAAATTATTTTTTTATGCCGAAAACCTAAAGTCATCCTACGATGACCTTTCATAATTTTTTCGGTAAAATTAAAAAATTAAATGTTTTAAAAAAAATAATAAATTCGTTCATTTTACATCATAAAAATATTAAAAAAAGATATTATTGATATTTCTAATGAAAAATTATTTTTTTATGCCGAAAACCTAGGGTCAGCCTACGATGACCTTTCATAATTTTTTCGGTAAAATTAAAAAATGAAATTTTTAAAAATAAATAATAAATTCGTTCATTTTACATCATAAAAATATTAAAAAAAGATATTATTGATATTTCTAATGAAAAATTATTTTTTTATGCCGAAAACCTAAAGTCATCCTACGATGACCTTTCATAATTTTTTCGGTAAAATTAAAAAATGAAATGTTTTGAAAAAAATAATAAATTCGTTCATTTTACATCATAAAAATATTAAAAAATTATATTATTCATTTTTCTTAATAAAAATTATTTTTTTATGCCGAAAACCTAAAGTCATCCTACGATGACCTTTCATAATTTTTTCGGTAAAATTAAAAAATGAAATGTTTTAAAAAAAATAATAAATTCGTTCATTTTACATCATAAAAATATTAAAAAAATATATTATTCATATTTCTTACTAAAAATTATTTTTTTATGCCGAAAACCTAGGGTCATCCTACGATGACCTTTCATAATTTTTACGGGAAAATTAAAAAATAAAATTTTTAAAAATAAATAATAAATTCGTTCATTTTACATCATAAAAATATTAAAAATTATATTAGAGATATTTCAGATGAATAATTATTTTTTTATGCCGAAAACCTAGGGTCATCCTACGATGACCTTTCATAATTTTTACGGGAAAATTAAAAAATGAAATTTTTAAAAATAAAAAATAAATTCGTTCATTTTACATCATAAAAATAATAAAAAAATATATTATTCATATTTCTTACTAAAAATTATTTTTTTATGCCGAAAACCTAGGGTCATACTACGATGACCTTTCATAATTTTTACGGTAAAATTAAAAAATGAAATTTTTAAAAAAAATAATAAATTCGTTCATTTTACATCATAAAAATATTAAAAAAATATATTATTCATATTTCTTACTAAAAATTATTTTTTATGCCGAAAACCTAGGGTCATCCTACGATGACCTTTCATAATTTTTACGGGAAAATTAAAAAATGAAATTTTTAAAAATAAATAATAAATTCGTTCATTTTACATCATAAAAATATTAAAAAAATATATTATTCATATTTCTTACTAAAAATTATTTTTTTATGCCGAAAACCTAGGGTCATCCTACGATGACCTTTCATAATTTTTACGGGAAAATTAAAAAATAAAATTTTTAAAAATAAATAATAAATTCGTTCATTTTACATCATAAAAATATTAAAAATTATATTAGAGATATTTCAGATGAATAATTATTTTTTTATGCCGAAAACCTAGGGTCATCCTACGATGACCTTTCATAATTTTTTCGGTAAAATTAAAAAATGAAATGTTTTAAAAAAAATAATAAATTCGTTCATTTTACATCATAAAAATATTAAAAAAAGATATTATTGATATTTCTAATGAAAAATTATTTTTTTATGCCGAAAACCTAAAGTCATCCTACGATGACCTTTCATAATTTTTTCGGTAAAATTAAAAAATTAAATGTTTTAAAAAAAATAATAAATTCGTTCATTTTACATCATAAAAATATTAAAAAAAGATATTATTGATATTTCTAATGAAAAATTATTTTTTTATGCCGAAAACCTAGGGTCAGCCTACGATGACCTTTCATAATTTTTTCGGTAAAATTAAAAAATGAAATTTTTAAAAATAAATAATAAATTCGTTCATTTTACATCATAAAAATATTAAAAAAAGATATTATTGATATTTCTAATGAAAAATTATTTTTTTATGCCGAAAACCTAAAGTCATCCTACGATGACCTTTCATAATTTTTTCGGTAAAATTAAAAAATGAAATGTTTTGAAAAAAATAATAAATTCGTTCATTTTACATCATAAAAATATTAAAAAATTATATTATTCATTTTTCTTAATAAAAATTATTTTTTAATGCCGAAAACTTAGGGTCATCCTACGATGACCTTTCATAATTTTTACGGGAAAATTAAAAAATGAAATTTTTAAAAATAAATAATAAATTCGTTCATTTTACATCATAAAAATATTAAAAAAATATATTATTGATATTTCTGATGAATAATTATTTTTTTATGCCGAAAACCTAGGGTCATCCTACGATGACCTTTCATAATTTTTACGGGAAATTTAAAAAATGAAATTTTTAAAAATAAATAATAAATTCGTTCATTTTACATCATAAAAATATTAAAAAATTATATTATTCATATCTTTTAATAAAAATAATTTTTTAATGCCGAAAACCTAGGGTCATCCTGCGATGACCTTTCATAATTTTTACGTGAAAATTAAAAAATGAAATTTTTAAAAATAAATAATAAATTCGTTCATTTTACATCATAAAAATATTAAAAAAATATATTATTCATATTTCTTACTAAAAATTATTTTTTTATGACGAAAACCTAGGGTCATCCTACGATGACCTTTCATAATTTTTACGGGAAAATTAAAAAATAAAATTTTTAAAAATAAATAATAAATTCGTTCATTTTACATCATAAAAATATTAAAAATTATATTAGAGATATTTCAGATGAATAATTATTTTTTTATGCCGAAAACCTAGGGTCATCCTACGATGACCTTTCATAATTTTTACGGGAAAATTAAAAAATGAAATTTTTAAAAATAAAAAATAAATTCGTTCATTTTACATCATAAAAATAATAAAAAAATATATTATTCATATTTCTTACTAAAAATTATTTTTTTATGCCGAAAACCTAGGGTCATACTACGATGACCTTTCATAATTTTTACGGTAAAATTAAAAAATGAAATTTTTAAAAAAAATAATAAATTCGTTCATTTTACATCATAAAAATATTAAAAAAATATATTATTCATATTTCTTACTAAAAATTATTTTTTATGCCGAAAACCTAGGGTCATCCTACGATGACCTTTCATAATTTTTACGGGAAAATTAAAAAATGAAATTTTTAAAAATAAATAATAAATTCGTTCATTTTACATCATAAAAATATTAAAAAAATATATTATTCATATTTCTTACTAAAAATTATTTTTTTATGCCGAAAACCTAGGGTCATCCTACGATGACCTTTCATAATTTTTACGGGAAAATTAAAAAATAAAATTTTTAAAAATAAATAATAAATTCGTTCATTTTACATCATAAAAATATTAAAAATTATATTAGAGATATTTCAGATGAATAATTATTTTTTTATGCCGAAAACCTAGGGTCATCCTACGATGACCTTTCATAATTTTTTCGGTAAAATTAAAAAATGAAATGTTTTAAAAAAAATAATAAATTCGTTCATTTTACATCATAAAAATATTAAAAAAATATATTATTGATATTTCTGATGAATAATTTTTTTTTATGCCGAAAACCTAGGGTCATCCTACGATGACCTTTCATAATTTTTTCGGTAAAATTAAAAAATGAAATGTTTTGAAAAAAATAATAAATTCGTTCATTTTACATCATAAAAATATTAAAAAAATATATTATTCATATTTCTTACTAAAAATTATTTTTTAATGCCGAAAACCTAGGGTCATCCTACGATGACCTTTCATAATTTTTTCGGTAAAATTAAAAAATAAAATGTTTTAAAAAAAATAATAAATTCGTTCATTTTACATCATAAAAATATTAAAAAAATATATTATTGATATTTCTGATGAATAATTATTTTTTTATGCCGAAAACCTAGGGTCAGCCTACGATGACCTTTCATAATTTTTTCGGTAAAATTAAAAAATGAAATGTTTTGAAAAAAATAATAAATTCGTTTATTTTACATCATAAAAATATTAAAAAATTATATTATTCATTTTTCTTAATAAAAATTATTTTTTAATGCCGAAAACTTAGGGTCATCCTACGATGACCTTTCATAATTTTTTCGGTAAAATTAAAAAATGAAATGTTTTAAAAAAAATAATAAATTCGTTCATTTTACATCTTAGAAATATTAAAAAAAGTTATTATTGATATTTCTAATGAAAAATTATTTTTTTATGCCGAAAACCTAGGGTCAGCCTACGATGACCATTCATAATTTTTTCGGTAAAATTAAAAAATGAAATGTTTTGAAAAAAATAATAAATTCGTTCATTTTACATCATAAAAATATTAAAAAATTATATTATTCATTTTTCTTAATAAAAATTATTTTTTAATGCCGACCCTAAGTTTAGGGTCATCCTACGATGACCTTTCATAATTTTTACGGGAAAATTAAAAAATGAAATGTTTTGAAAAAAATAATAAATTCGTTTATTTTACATCATAAAAATATTAAAAAATTATATTATTCATTTTTCTTAATAAAAATTATTTTTTAATGCCGAAAACTTAGGGTCATCCTACGATGACCTTTCATAATTTTTACGGGAAAATTAAAAAATGAAATTTTTAAAAATAAATAATAAATTCCTTCATTTTACATCATAAAAATATTAAAAAAATATATTATTCATATTTCTTACTAAAAATTATTTTTTTATGCCGAAAACCTAGGGTCATCCTACGATGACCTTTCATAATTTTTACGGTAAAATTAAAAAATGATATTTTTAAAAATAAAAAATAAATTCGTTCATTTTACATCATAAAAATAATAAAAAAATATATTATTCATATTTCTTACTAAAAATTATTTTTTTATGCCGAAAACTTAGGGTCATCCTACGATGACCTTTCATAATTTTTACGGGAAATTTTAAAATGAAATTTTTAAAAATAAATAATAAATTCGTTCATTTTACATCATAAAAATATTAAAAAATTATATTATTCATATTTTTTAATAAAAATTATTTTTTAATGCCGAAAACCTAGGGTCATCCTACGATGACCTTTCATAATTTTTACGGGAAAATTAAAAAATGAAATTTTTAAAAATAAAAAATAAATTCGTTCATTTTACATCATAAAAATAATAAAAAAATATATTATTCATATTTCTTACTAAAAATTATTTTTTTATGCCGAAAACCTAGGGTCATCCTACGATGACCATTCATAATTTTTTCGGTAAAATTAAAAAATAAAATGTTTTAAAAAAAATAATAAATTCGTTCATTTTACATCATAAAAATATTAAAAAAATATATTATTGAAATTTCTGATGAATAATTATTTTTTTATGCCGAAAACCTAGGGTCATCCTACGATGACCTTTCATAATTTTTTCGGTAAAATTAAAAAATAAAATGTTTTAAAAATAAATAATAAATTCGTTCATTTTAAATCATAAAAATATTAAAAAAATATATTATTGATATTTCTGATGAATAATTATTTTTTTATGCCGAAAACCTAGGGTCATCCTACGATGACCTTTCATAATTTTTACGGGAAATTTAAAAAATGAAATTTTTAAAAATAAATAATAAATTCGTTCATATTACATCATAAAAATATTAAAAAAATATATTAGAGATATTTCTGATGAAAAATTATTTTTTTATGCCGAAAACCTAGGGTCAGCCTACGATGACCTTTCATAATTTTTTCGGTAAAATTAAAAAATGAAATGTTTTGAAAAAAATAATAAATTCGTTTATTTTACATCATAAAAATATTAAAAAATTATATTATTCATTTTTCTTAATAAAAATTATTTTTTAATGCCGAAAACTTAGGGTCATCCTACGATGACCTTTCATAATTTTTACGGGAAAATTAAAAAATGAAATTTTTAAAAATAAAAAATAAATTCGTTCATTTTACATCATAAAAATAATAAAAAAATATATTATTCATATTTCTTACTAAAAATTATTTTTTTATGCCGAAAACCTAGGGTCATCCTACGATGACCTTTCATAATTTTTACGGTAAAATTAAAAAATGAAATTTTTAAAAAAAATAATAAATTCGATCATTTTACATCATAAAAATATTAAAAAAATATATTATTCATATTTCTTACTAAAAATTATTTTTTATGCCGAAAACCTAGGGTCATCCTACGATGACCTTTCATAATTTTTACGGGAAAATTAAAAAATGAAATTTTTAAAAATAAATAATAAATTCGTTCATTTTACATCATAAAAATATTAAAAAAAGATATTATTGATATTTCTAATGAAAAATTATTTTTTTATGCCGAAAACCTAAAGTCATCCTACGATGACCTTTCATAATTTTTTCGGTAAAATTAAAAAATGAAATGTTTTAAAAAAAATAATAAATTCGTTTATTTTACATCATAAAAATATTAAAAAAAGATATTATTGATATTTCTAATGAAAAATTATTTTTTTATGCCGAAAACCTAGGGTCAGCCTACGATGACCTTTCATAATTTTTTCGGTAAAATTAAAAAATGAAATGTTTTGAAAAAAATAATAAATTCGTTTATTTTACATCATAAAAATATTAAAAAATTATATTATTCATTTTTCTTAATAAAAATTATTTTTTAATGCCGAAAACTTAGGGTCATCCTACGATGACCTTTCATAATTTTTACGGGAAAATTAAAAAATGAAATTTTTAAAAATAAATAATAAATTCGTTCATTTTACATCATAAAAATATTAAAAAAATATATTATTCATATTTCTTACTAAAAATTATTTTTTTATGCCGAAAACCTAGGGTCATCCTACGATGACCTTTCATAATTTTTACGGTAAAATTAAAAAATGATATTTTTAAAAAAAATAATAAATTCGTTCATTTTACATCATAAAAATATTAAAAAAATATATTATTCATATTTCTTACTAAAAATTATTTTTTTATGCCGAAAACCTAGGGTCATCCTACGATGACCTTTCATAATTTTTACGGGAAATTTTAAAATGAAATTTTTAAAAATAAATAATAAATTCGTTCATTTTACATCATAAAAATATTAAAAAATTATATTATTCATATTTTTTAATAAAAATTATTTTTTAATGCCGAAAACCTAGGGTCATCCTACGATGACCTTTCATAATTTTTACGGGAAAATTAAAAAATGAAATTTTTAAAAATAAAAAATAAATTCGTTCATTTTACATCATAAAAATAATAAAAAAATATATTATTCATATTTCTTACTAAAAATTATTTTTTTATGCCGAAAACCTAGGGTCATCCTACGATGACCTTTCATAATTTTTACGGTAAAATTAAAAAATGAAATTTTTAAAAAAAATAATAAATTCGTTCATTTTACATCATAAAAATATTAAAAAAATATATTATTCATATTTCTTACTAAAAATTATTTTTTATGCCGAAAACCTAGGGTCATCCTACGATGACCTTTCATAATTTTTACGGGAAAATTAAAAAATAAAATTTTTAAAAATAAATAATAAATTCGTTCATTTTACATCATAAAAATATTAAAAATTATATTAGAGATATTTCAGATGAATAATTATTTTTTTATGCCGAAAACCTAGGGTCATCCTACGATGACCTTTCATAATTTTTTCGGTAAAATTAAAAAATGAAATGTTTTAAAAAAAATAATAAATTCGTTCATTTTACATCATAAAAATATTAAAAAAATATATTATTGATATTTCTGATGAATAATTTTTTTTTATGCCGAAAACCTAGGGTCATCCTACGATGACCTTTCATAATTTTTTCGGTAAAATTAAAAAATGAAATGTTTTGAAAAAAATAATAAATTCGTTAATTTTACATCATAAAAATATTAAAAAAATATATTATTCATATTTCTTACTAAAAATTATTTTTTAATGCCGAAAACCTAGGGTCATCCTACGATGACCTTTCATAATTTTTTCGGTAAAATTAAAAAATGAAATGTTTTAAAAATAAATAATAAATTCGTTCATTTTACATCATAAAAATATTAAAAAAATATATTAGAGATATTTCTGATGAATAATTATTTTTTTATGCCGAAAACCTAGGGTCATCCTACGATGACCTTTCATAATTTTTTCGGTAAAATTAAAAAATAAAATGTTTTAAAAAAAATAATAAATTCGTTCATTTTACATCATAAAAATATTAAAAAAATATATTATTGATATTTCTGATGAATAATTATTTTTTTATGCCGAAAACCTAGGGTCATCCTACGATGACCTTTCATAATTTTTTCGGTAAAATTAAAAAATGAAATGTTTTAAAAATAAATAATAAATTCGTTCATTTTACATCATAAAAATATTAAAAAAATATATTAGAGATATTTCTGATGAATAATTATTTTTTTATGCCGAAAACCTAGGGTCATCCTACGATGACCTTTCATAATTTTTTCGGTAAAATTAAAAAATAAAATGTTTTAAAAAAAATAATAAATTCGTTCATTTTACATCATAAAAATATTAAAAAAATATATTATTGATATTTCTGATGAATAATTATTTTTTTATGCCGAAAACCTAGGGTCATCCTACGATGTCTTTTCATAATTTTTTCGGTAAAATTAAAAAATGAAATTTTTAAAAATAAATAATAAATTCGTTCATTTTACATCATAAAAATATTAAAAAAAGATATTATTGATATTTCTAATGAAAAATTATTTTTTTATGCCGAAAACCTAGGGTCATCCTACGATGACCTTTCATAATTTTTTCGGTAAAATTAAAAAATGAAATGTTTTAAAAAAAATAATAAATTCGTTCATTTTACATCTTAGAAATATTAAAAAAAGTTATTATTGATATTTCTAATGAAAAATTATTTTTTTATGCCGAAAACCTAGGGTCAGCCTACGATGACCATTCATAATTTTTTCGGTAAAATTAAAAAATGAAATGTTTTGAAAAAAATAATAAATTCGTTCATTTTACATCATAAAAATATTAAAAAATTATATTATTCATTTTTCTTAATAAAAATTATTTTTTAATGCCGACCCTAAGTTTAGGGTCATCCTACGATGACCTTTCATAATTTTTACGGGAAAATTAAAAAATGAAATGTTTTGAAAAAAATAATAAATTCGTTTATTTTACATCATAAAAATATTAAAAAATTATATTATTCATTTTTCTTAATAAAAATTATTTTTTAATGCCGAAAACTTAGGGTCATCCTACGAGGACCTTTCATAATTTTTACGGGAAAATTAAAAAATGAAATTTTTAAAAATAAATAATAAATTCCTTCATTTTACATCATAAAAATATTAAAAAAATATATTATTCATATTTCTTACTAAAAATTATTTTTTTATGCCGAAAACCTAGGGTCATCCTACGATGACCTTTCATAATTTTTACGGTAAAATTAAAAAATGATATTTTTAAAAAAAATAATAAATTCGTTCATTTTACATCATAAAAATATTAAAAAAATATATTATTCATATTTCTTACTAAAAATTATTTTTTTATGCCGAAAACCTAGGGTCATCCTACGATGACCTTTCATAATTTTTACGGGAAATTTTAAAATGAAATTTTTAAAAATAAATAATAAATTCGTTCATTTTACATCATAAAAATATTAAAAAATTATATTATTCATATTTTTTAATAAAAATTATTTTTTAATGCCGAAAACCTAGGGTCATCCTACGATGACCTTTCATAATTTTTACGGGAAAATTAAAAAATGAAATTTTTAAAAATAAAAAATAAATTCGTTCATTTTACATCATAAAAATAATAAAAAAATATATTATTCATATTTCTTACTAAAAATTATTTTTTTATGCCGAAAACCTAGGGTCATCCTACGATGACCATTCATAATTTTTTCGGTAAAATTAAAAAATAAAATGTTTTAAAAAAAATAATAAATTCGTTCATTTTACATCATAAAAATATTAAAAAAATATATTATTGATATTTCTGATGAATAATTATTTTTTATGCCGAAAACCTAGGGTCATCCTACGATGACCTTTCATAATTTTTACGGGAAATTTAAAAAATGAAATTTTTAAAAATAAATAATAAATTCGTTCATTTTACATCATAAAAATATTAAAAAAATATATTAGAGATATTTCTGATAAAAAATTATTTTTTTATGCCGAAAACCTAGGGTCAGCCTACGATGACCTTTCATAATTTTTTCGGTAAAATTAAAAAATGAAATGTTTTGAAAATAAATAATAAATTCGTTCATTTTACATCATAAAAATATTAAAAAAATATATTATTCATATTTCTTACTAAAAATTATTTTTTTATGCCGAAAACCTAGGGTCATCCTACGATGACCTTTCATAATTTTTACGGTAAAATTAAAAAATGAAATTTTTAAAAAAAATAATAAATTCGTTCATTTTACATCATAAAAATATTAAAAAAATATATTATTGAAATTTCTTATGAATAATTATTTTTTTATGCCGAAAACCTAGGGTCATCCTACGATGACCTTTCATAATTTTTACGGGAAATTTAAAAAATGAAATTTTTAAAAATAAATAATAAATTCGTTCATTTTACATCATAAAAATATTAAAAAATTATATTATTCATATCTTTTAATAAAAATTATTTTTTAATGCCGAAAACCTAGGGTCATCCTACGATGACCTTTCATAATTTTTACGGTAAAATTAAAAAATGAAATTTTTAAAAAAAATAATAAATTCGTTCATTTTACATCATAAAAATATTAAAAAAATATATTATTGAAATTTCTTATGAATAATTATTTTTTTATGCCGAAAACCTAGGGTCATCCTACGATGACCTTTCATAATTTTTACGGGAAATTTAAAAAATGAAATTTTTAAAAATAAATAATAAATTCGTTCATTTTACATCATAAAAATATTAAAAAATTATATTATTCATATCTTTTAATAAAAATTATTTTTTAATGCCGAAAACCTAGGGTCATCCTACGATGACCTTTCATAATTTTTACGGTAAAATTAAAAAATGAAATTTTTAAAAAAAATAATAAATTCGTTCATTTTACATCATAAAAATATTAAAAAAATATATTATTGAAATTTCTGATGAATAATTATTTTTTTATGCCGAAAACCTAGGGTCATCCTACGATGACCTTTCATAATTTTTTCGGTAAAATTAAAAAATAAAATGTTTTAAAAATAAATAATAAATTCGTTCATTTTAAATCATAAAAATATTAAAAAAATATATTATTGATATTTCTGATGAATAATTATTTTTTTATGCCGAAAACCTAGGGTCATCCTACGATGACCTTTCATAATTTTTACGGGAAATTTAAAAAATGAAATTTTTAAAAATAAATAATAAATTCGTTCATTTTACATCATAAAAATATTAAAAAAATATATTAGAGATATTTCTGATGAAAAATTATTTTTTTATGCCGAAAACCTAGGGTCAGCCTACGATGACCTTTCATAATTTTTTCGGTAAAATTAAAAAATGAAATGTTTTGAAAAAAATAATAAATTCGTTTATTTTACATCATAAAAATATTAAAAAATTATATTATTCATTTTTCTTAATAAAAATTATTTTTTAATGCCGAAAACTTAGGGTCATCCTACGATGACCTTTCATAATTTTTACGGGAAAATTAAAAAATGAAATTTTTAAAAATAAAAAATAAATTCGTTCATTTTACATCATAAAAATAATAAAAAAATATATTATTCATATTTCTTACTAAAAATTATTTTTTTATGCCGAAAACCTAGGGTCATCCTACGATGACCTTTCATAATTTTTACGGTAAAATTAAAAAATGAAATTTTTAAAAAAAATAATAAATTCGTTCATTTTACATCATAAAAATATTAAAAAAATATATTATTCATATTTCTTACTAAAAATTATTTTTTTATGCCGAAAACCTAGGGTCATCCTACGATGACCTTTCATAATTTTTACGGGAAATTTTAAAATGAAATTTTTAAAAATAAATAATAAATTCGTTCATTTTACATCATAAAAATATTAAAAAATTATATTATTCATATTTTTTAATAAAAATTATTTTTTAATGCCGAAAACCTAGGGTCATCCTACGATGACCTTTCATAATTTTTACGGGAAAATTAAAAAATGAAATTTTTAAAAATAAAAAATAAATTCGTTCATTTTACATCATAAAAATAATAAAAAAATATATTATTCATATTTCTTACTAAAAATTATTTTTTTATGCCGAAAACCTAGGGTCATCCTACGATGACCTTTCATAATTTTTACGGTAAAATTAAAAAATGAAATTTTTAAAAAAAATAATAAATTCGATCATTTTACATCATAAAAATATTAAAAAAATATATTATTCATATTTCTTACTAAAAATTATTTTTTATGCCGAAAACCTAGGGTCATCCTACGATGACCTTTCATAATTTTTACGGGAAAATTAAAAAATGAAATTTTTAAAAATAAATAATAAATTCGTTCATTTTACATCATAAAAATATTAAAAAAAGATATTATTGATATTTCTAATGAAAAATTATTTTTTTATGCCGAAAACCTAAAGTCATCCTACGATGACCTTTCATAATTTTTTCGGTAAAATTAAAAAATGAAATGTTTTAAAAAAAATAATAAATTCGTTCATTTTACATCATAAAAATATTAAAAAATTATATTATTCATATTTTTTAATAAAAATTATTTTTTAATGCCGAAAACCTAGGGTCATCCTACGATGACCTTTCATAATTTTTTCGGTAAAATTAAAAAATGAAATGTTTTGAAAAAAATAATAAATTCGTTTATTTTACATCATAAAAATATTAAAAAATTATATTATTCATTTTTCTTAATAAAAATTATTTTTTAATGCCGAAAACTTAGGGTCATCCTACGATGACCTTTCATAATTTTTACGGGAAAATTAAAAAATGAAATTTTTAAAAATAAATAATAAATTCGTTCATTTTACATCATAAAAATATTAAAAAAATATATTATTCATATTTCTTACTAAAAATTATTTTTTTATGCCGAAAACCTAGGGTCATCCTACGATGACCTTTCATAATTTTTACGGTAAAATTAAAAAATGATATTTTTAAAAAAAATAATAAATTCGTTCATTTTACATCATAAAAATATTAAAAAAATATATTATTCATATTTCTTACTAAAAATTATTTTTTTATGCCGAAAACCTAGGGTCATCCTACGATGACCTTTCATAATTTTTACGGGAAATTTTAAAATGAAATTTTTAAAAATAAATAATAAATTCGTTCATTTTACATCATAAAAATATTAAAAAATTATATTATTCATATTTTTTAATAAAAATTATTTTTTAATGCCGAAAACCTAGGGTCATCCTACGATGACCTTTCATAATTTTTACGGGAAAATTAAAAAATGAAATTTTTAAAAATAAAAAATAAATTCGTTCATTTTACATCATAAAAATAATAAAAAAATATATTATTCATATTTCTTACTAAAAATTATTTTTTTATGCCGAAAACCTAGGGTCATCCTACGATGACCTTTCATAATTTTTACGGTAAAATTAAAAAATGAAATTTTTAAAAAAAATAATAAATTCGTTCATTTTACATCATAAAAATATTAAAAAAATATATTATTCATATTTCTTACTAAAAATTATTTTTTATGCCGAAAACCTAGGGTCATCCTACGATGACCTTTCATAATTTTTACGGGAAAATTAAAAAATAAAATTTTTAAAAATAAATAATAAATTCGTTCATTTTACATCATAAAAATATTAAAAATTATATTAGAGATATTTCAGATGAATAATTATTTTTTTATGCCGAAAACCTAGGGTCATCCTACGATGACCTTTCATAATTTTTTCGGTAAAATTAAAAAATGAAATGTTTTAAAAAAAATAATAAATTCGTTCATTTTACATCATAAAAATATTAAAAAAATATATTATTGATATTTCTGATGAATAATTTTTTTTTATGCCGAAAACCTAGGGTCATCCTACGATGACCTTTCATAATTTTTTCGGTAAAATTAAAAAATGAAATGTTTTGAAAAAAATAATAAATTCGTTAATTTTACATCATAAAAATATTAAAAAAATATATTATTCATATTTCTTACTAAAAATTATTTTTTAATGCCGAAAACCTAGGGTCATCCTACGATGACCTTTCATAATTTTTTCGGTAAAATTAAAAAATGAAATGTTTTAAAAATAAATAATAAATTCGTTCATTTTACATCATAAAAATATTAAAAAAATATATTAGAGATATTTCTGATGAATAATTATTTTTTTATGCCGAAAACCTAGGGTCATCCTACGATGACCTTTCATAATTTTTTCGGTAAAATTAAAAAATAAAATGTTTTAAAAAAAATAATAAATTCGTTCATTTTACATCATAAAAATATTAAAAAAATATATTATTGATATTTCTGATGAATAATTATTTTTTTATGCCGAAAACCTAGGGTCATCCTACGATGTCTTTTCATAATTTTTTCGGTAAAATTAAAAAATGAAATTTTTAAAAATAAATAATAAATTCGTTCATTTTACATCATAAAAATATTAAAAAAAGATATTATTGATATTTCTAATGAAAAATTATTTTTTTATGCCGAAAACCTAGGGTCATCCTACGATGACCTTTCATAATTTTTTCGGTAAAATTAAAAAATGAAATGTTTTAAAAAAAATAATAAATTCGTTCATTTTACATCTTAAAAATATTAAAAAAAGTTATTATTGATATTTCTAATGAAAAATTATTTTTTTATGCCGAAAACCTAGGGTCAGCCTACGATGACCATTCATAATTTTTTCGGTAAAATTAAAAAATGAAATGTTTTGAAAAAAATAATAAATTCGTTCATTTTACATCATAAAAATATTAAAAAATTATATTATTCATTTTTCTTAATAAAAATTATTTTTTAATGCCGAAAACTTAGGGTCATCCTACAATGACCTTTCATAATTTTTACGGGAAAATTAAAAAATGAAATTTTTAAAAAAAATAATAAATTCGTTCATTTTACATCATAAAAATATTAAAAAAATATATTATTGAAATTTCTTATGAATAATTATTTTTTTATGCCGAAAACCTAGGGTCATCCTACGATGACCTTTCATAATTTTTACGGGAAAATTAAAAAATGAAATTTTTAAAAATAAATAATAAATTCGTTCATTTTACATTATAAAAATATTAAAAAAATATATTATTCATATTTCTTACTAAAAATTATTTTTTTATGCCGAAAACCTAGGGTCATCCTACGATGACCTTTCATAATTTTTTCGGTAAAATTAAAAAATGAAATGTTTTAAAAATAAATAATAAATTCGTTCATTTTACATCATAAAAATATTAAAAAAATATATTATTCATATTTCTTACTAAAAATTATTTTTTTATGCCGAAAACCTAGGGTCATCCTACGATGACCTTTCATAATTTTTTCGGTAAAATTAAAAAATAAAATGTTTTAAAAAAAATAATAAATTCGTTCATTTTACATCATAAAAATATTAAAAAAATATATTATTGATATTTCTGATGAATAATTATTTTTTTATGCCGAAAACCTAGGGTCATCCTACGATGACCTTTCATAATTTTTACGGGAAATTTAAAAAATGAAATTTTTAAAAATAAATAATAAATTCGTTCATTTTACATCATAAAAATATTAAAAAAATATATTATTCATATCTTTTAATAAAAATAATTTTTTAATGCCGAAAACCTAGGGTCATCCTGCGATGACCTTTCATAATTTTTACGTGAAAATTAAAAAATGAAATTTTTAAAAATAAATAATAAATTCGTTCATTTTACATCATAAAAATATTAAAAAAATATATTATTCATATTTCTTACTAAAAATTATTTTTTTATGCCGAAAACCTAGGGTCATCCTACGATGACCTTTCATAATTTTTACGGGAAAATTAAAAAATAAAATTTTTAAAAATAAATAATAAATTCGTTCATTTTATATCATAAAAATATTAAAAATTATATTAGAGATATTTCAGATGAATAATTATTTTTTTATGCCGAAAACCTAGGGTCATCCTACGATGACCTTTCATAATTTTTTCGGTAAAATTAAAAAATGAAATGTTTTAAAAAAAATAATAAATTAGTTCATTTTACATCATAAAAATATTAAAAAAATATATTATTGATATTTCTGATGAATAATTTTTTTTATGCCGAAAACCTAGGGTCATCCTACGATGACCTTTCATAATTTTTACGGGAAAATTAAAAAATGAAATTTTTAAAAATAAAAAATAAATTCGTTCATTTTACATCATAAAAATAATAAAAAAATATATTATTCATATTTCTTACTAAAAATTATTTTTTTATGCCGAAAACCTAGGGTCATCCTACGATGACCTTTCATAAGTTTTACGGGAAATTTAAAAAATGAAATTTTTAAAAATAAATAATAAATTCGTTCATTTTACATCATAAAAATATTAAAAAAATATATTATTCATATCTTTTAATAAAAATAATTTTTTAATGCCGAAAACCTAGGGTCATCCTGCGATGACCTTTCATAATTTTTACGTGAAAATTAAAAAATGAAATTTTTAAAAATAAATAATAAATTCGTTCATTTTACATCATAAAAATATTAAAAAAATATATTATTCATATTTCTTACTAAAAATTATTTTTTTATGCCGAAAACCTAGGGTCATCCTACGATGACCTTTCATAATTTTTACGGGAAAATTAAAAAATAAAATTTTTAAAAATAAATAATAAATTCGTTCATTTTATATCATAAAAATATTAAAAATTATATTAGAGATATTTCAGATGAATAATTATTTTTTTATGCCGAAAACCTAGGGTCATCCTACGATGACCTTTCATAATTTTTTCGGTAAAATTAAAAAATGAAATGTTTTAAAAAAAATAATAAATTAGTTCATTTTACATCATAAAAATATTAAAAAAATATATTATTGATATTTCTGATGAATAATTTTTTTTTATGCCGAAAACCTAGGGTCATCCTACGATGACCTTTCATAATTTTTACGGGAAAATTAAAAAATGAAATTTTTAAAAATAAAAAATAAATTCGTTCATTTTACATCATAAAAATAATAAAAAAATATATTATTCATATTTCTTACTAAAAATTATTTTTTTATGCCGAAAACCTAGGGTCATCCTACGATGACCTTTCATAATTTTTACGGTAAAATTAACAAATGAAATTTTTAAAAAAAATAATAAATTCGTTCATTTTACATCATAAAAATATTAAAAAAATATATTATTCATATTTCTTACTAAAAATTATTTTTTATGCCGAAAACCTAGGGTCATCCTACGATGACCTTTCATAATTTTTTCGGTAAAATTAAAAAATAAAATGTTTTAAAAAAAATAATAAATTCGTTCATTTTACATCATAAAAATATTAAAAAAATATATTATTGATATTTCTGATGAATAATTATTTTTTTATGCCGAAAACCTAGGGTCATCCTACGATGTCTTTTCATAATTTTTTCGGTAAAATTAAAAAATGAAATTTTTAAAAATAAATAATAAATTCGTTCATTTTACATCATAAAAATATTAAAAAAAGATATTATTGATATTTCTAATCAAAAATTATTTTTTTATGCCGAAAACCTAGGGTCATCCTACGATGACCTTTCATAATTTTTTCGGTAAAATTAAAAAATGAAATGTTTTAAAAAAAATAATAAATTCGTTCATTTTACATCTTAAAAATATTAAAAAAAGTTATTATTGATATTTCTAATGAAAAATTATTTTTTTATGCCGAAAACCTAGGGTCAGCCTACGATGACCTTTCATAATTTTTTCGGTAAAATTAAAAAATGAAATGTTTTGAAAAAAATAATAAATTCGTTTATTTTACATCATAAAAATATTAAAAAATTATATTATTCATTTTTCTTAATAAAAATTATTTTTTAATGCCGAAAACTTAGGGTCATCCTACGATGACCTTTCATAATTTTTACGGGAAAATTAAAAAATGAAATTTTTAAAAATAAATAATAAATTCGTTCATTTTACATCATAAAAATATTAAAAAAATATATTATTCATATTTCTTACTAAAAATTATTTTTTTATGCCGAAAACCTAGGGTCATCCTACGATGACCTTTCATAATTTTTACGGTAAAATTAAAAAATGATATTTTTATAAAAAAATAATAAATTCGTTCATTTTACATCATAAAAATATTAAAAAAATATATTATTCATATTTCTTACTAAAAATTATTTTTTTATGCCGAAAACCTAGGGTCATCCTACGATGACCTTTCATAATTTTTACGGGAAATTTTAAAATGAAATTTTTAAAAATAAATAATAAATTCGTTCATTTTACATCATAAAAATATTAAAAAATTATATTATTCATATTTTTTAATAAAAATTATTTTTTAATGCCGAAAACCTAGGGTCATCCTACGATGACCTTTCATAATTTTTACGGGAAAATTAAAAAATGAAATTTTTAAAAATAAAAAATAAATTCGTTCATTTTACATGATAAAAATAATAAAAAAATATATTATTCATATTTCTTACTAAAAATTATTTTTTTATGCCGAAAACCTAGGGTCATCCTACGATGACCTTTCATAATTTTTACGGTAAAATTAAAAAATGAAATTTTTAAAAAAAATAATAAATTCGTTCATTTTACATCATAAAAATATTAAAAAAATATATTATTCATATTTCTTACTAAAAATTATTTTTTATGCCGAAAACCTAGGGTCATCCTACGATGACCTTTCATAATTTTTACGGGAAAATTAAAAAATAAAATTTTTAAAAATAAATAATAAATTCGTTCATTTTACATCATAAAAATATTAAAAATTATATTAGAGATATTTCAGATGAATAATTATTTTTTTATGCCGAAAACCTAGGGTCATCCTACGATGACCTTTCATAATTTTTTCGGTAAAATTAAAAAATGAAATGTTTTAAAAAAAATAATAAATTCGTTCATTTTACATCATAAAAATATTAAAAAAATATATTATTGATATTTCTGATGAATAATTTTTTTTTATGCCGAAAACCTAGGGTCATCCTACGATGACCTTTCATAATTTTTTCGGTAAAATTAAAAAATGAAATGTTTTGAAAAAAATAATAAATTCGTTAATTTTACATCATAAAAATATTAAAAAAATATATTATTCATATTTCTTACTAAAAATTATTTTTTAATGCCGAAAACCTAGGGTCATCCTACGATGACCTTTCATAATTTTTTCGGTAAAATTAAAAAATGAAATGTTTTAAAAATAAATAATAAATTCGTTCATTTTACATCATAAAAATATTAAAAAAATATATTAGAGATATTTCTGATGAATAATTATTTTTTTATGCCGAAAACCTAGGGTCATCCTACGATGACCTTTCATAATTTTTTCGGTAAAATTAAAAAATAAAATGTTTTAAAAAAAATAATAAATTCGTTCATTTTACATCATAAAAATATTAAAAAAATATATTATTGATATTTCTGATGAATAATTATTTTTTTATGCCGAAAACCTAGGGTCATCCTACGATGTCTTTTCATAATTTTTTCGGTAAAATTAAAAAATGAAATTTTTAAAAATAAATAATAAATTCGTTCATTTTACATCATAAAAATATTAAAAAAAGATATTATTGATATTTCTAATGAAAAATTATTTTTTTATGCCGAAAACCTAGGGTCATCCTACGATGACCTTTCATAATTTTTTCGGTAAAATTAAAAAATGAAATGTTTTAAAAAAAATAATAAATTCGTTCATTTTACATCTTAAAAATATTAAAAAAAGTTATTATTGATATTTCTAATGAAAAATTATTTTTTTATGCCGAAAACCTAGGGTCAGCCTACGATGACCATTCATAATTTTTTCGGTAAAATTAAAAAATGAAATGTTTTGAAAAAAATAATAAATTCGTTCATTTTACATCATAAAAATATTAAAAAATTATATTATTCATTTTTCTTAATAAAAATTATTTTTTAATGCCGAAAACTTAGGGTCATCCTACAATGACCTTTCATAATTTTTACGGGAAAATTAAAAAATGAAATTTTTAAAAAAAATAATAAATTCGTTCATTTTACATCATAAAAATATTAAAAAAATATATTATTGAAATTTCTTATGAATAATTATTTTTTTATGCCGAAAACCTAGGGTCATCCTACGATGACCTTTCATAATTTTTACGGGAAAATTAAAAAATGAAATTTTTAAAAATAAATAATAAATTCGTTCATTTTACATTATAAAAATATTAAAAAAATATATTATTCATATTTCTTACTAAAAATTATTTTTTTATGCCGAAAACCTAGGGTCATCCTACGATGACCTTTCATAATTTTTTCGGTAAAATTAAAAAATGAAATGTTTTAAAAATAAATAATAAATTCGTTCATTTTACATCATAAAAATATTAAAAAAATATATTATTCATATTTCTTACTAAAAATTATTTTTTTATGCCGAAAACCTAGGGTCATCCTACGATGACCTTTCATAATTTTTTCGGTAAAATTAAAAAATAAAATGTTTTAAAAAAAATAATAAATTCGTTCATTTTACATCATAAAAATATTAAAAAAATATATTATTGATATTTCTGATGAATAATTATTTTTTTATGCCGAAAACCTAGGGTCATCCTACGATGACCTTTCATAATTTTTACGGGAAATTTAAAAAATGAAATTTTTAAAAATAAATAATAAATTCGTTCATTTTACATCATAAAAATATTAAAAAAATATATTAGAGATATTTCTGATGAAAAATTATTTTTTTATGCCGAAAACCTAGGGTCAGCCTACGATGACCTTTCATAATTTTTTCGGTAAAATTAAAAAATGAAATGTTTTGAAAAAAATAATAAATTCGTTCATTTTACATCATAAAAATATTAAAAAATTATATTATTCATTTTTCTTAATAAAAATTATTTTTTAATGCCGAAAACTTAGGGTCATCCTACGATGACCTTTCATAATTTTTACGGGAAAATTAAAAAATGAAATTTTTAAAAATAAATAATAAATTCGTTCATTTTACATCATAAAAATATTAAAAAAATATATTATTGATATTTCTGATGAATAATTATTTTTTTATGCCGAAAACCTAGGGTCATCCTACGATGACCTTTCATAATTTTTACGGGAAATTTAAAAAATGAAATTTTTAAAAATAAATAATAAATTCGTTCATTTTACATCATAAAAATATTAAAAAATTATATTATTCATATCTTTTAATAAAAATAATTTTTTAATGCCGAAAACCTAGGGTCATCCTGCGATGACCTTTCATAATTTTTACGTGAAAATTAAAAAATGAAATTTTTAAAAATAAATAATAAATTCGTTCATTTTACATCATAAAAATATTAAAAAAATATATTATTCATATTTCTTACTAAAAATTATTTTTTTATGCCGAAAACCTAGGGTCATCCTACGATGACCTTTCATAATTTTTACGGGAAAATTAAAAAATAAAATTTTTAAAAATAAATAATAAATTCGTTCATTTTATATCATAAAAATATTAAAAATTATATTAGAGATATTTCAGATGAATAATTATTTTTTTATGCCGAAAACCTAGGGTCATCCTACGATGACCTTTCATAATTTTTTCGGTAAAATTAAAAAATGAAATGTTTTAAAAAAAATAATAAATTAGTTCATTTTACATCATAAAAATATTAAAAAAATATATTATTGATATTTCTGATGAATAATTTTTTTTTATGCCGAAAACCTAGGGTCATCCTACGATGACCTTTCATAATTTTTACGGGAAAATTAAAAAATGAAATTTTTAAAAATAAAAAATAAATTCGTTCATTTTACATCATAAAAATAATAAAAAAATATATTATTCATATTTCTTACTAAAAATTATTTTTTTATGCCGAAAACCTAGGGTCATCCTACGATGACCTTTCATAATTTTTACGGTAAAATTAACAAATGAAATTTTTAAAAAAAATAATAAATTCGTTCATTTTACATCATAAAAATATTAAAAAAATATATTATTCATATTTCTTACTAAAAATTATTTTTTATGCCGAAAACCTAGGGTCATCCTACGATGACCTTTCATAATTTTTTCGGTAAAATTAAAAAATAAAATGTTTTAAAAAAAATAATAAATTCGTTCATTTTACATCATAAAAATATTAAAAAAATATATTATTGATATTTCTGATGAATAATTATTTTTTTATGCCGAAAACCTAGGGTCATCCTACGATGTCTTTTCATAATTTTTTCGGTAAAATTAAAAAATGAAATTTTTAAAAATAAATAATAAATTCGTTCATTTTACATCATAAAAATATTAAAAAAAGATATTATTGATATTTCTAATCAAAAATTATTTTTTTATGCCGAAAACCTAGGGTCATCCTACGATGACCTTTCATAATTTTTTCGGTAAAATTAAAAAATGAAATGTTTTAAAAAAAATAATAAATTCGTTCATTTTACATCTTAAAAATATTAAAAAAAGTTATTATTGATATTTCTAATGAAAAATTATTTTTTTATGCCGAAAACCTAGGGTCAGCCTACGATGACCATTCATAATTTTTTCGGTAAAATTAAAAAATGAAATGTTTTGAAAAAAATAATAAATTCGTTCATTTTACATCATAAAAATATTAAAAAATTATATTATTCATTTTTCTTAATAAAAATTATTTTTTAATGCCGACCCTAAGTTTAGGGTCATCCTACGATGACCTTTCATAATTTTTTCGGTAAAATTAAAAAATGAAATGTTTTGAAAAAAATAATAAATTCGTTCATTTTACATCATAAAAATATTAAAAAAATATATTATTCATATTTCTTACTAAAAATTATTTTTTTATGCCGAAAACCTAGGGTCATCCTACGATGACCTTTCATAATTTTTACGGGAAATTTAAAAAATAAAATTTTTAAAAATAAATAATAAATTCGTTCATTTTACATCATAAAAATATTAAAAATTATATTAGAGATATTTCAGATGAATAATTATTTTTTTATGCCGAAAACCTAGGGTCATCCTACGATGACCTTTCATAATTTTTTCGGTAAAATTAAAAAATGAAATGTTTTAAAAAAAATAATAAATTCGTTCATTTTACATCATAAAAATATTAAAAAAATATATTATTGATATTTCTGATGAATAATTTTTTTTTATGCCGAAAACCTAGGGTCATCCTACGATGACCTTTCATAATTTTTACGGGAAAATTAAAAAATGAAATTTTTAAAAATAAAAAATAAATTCGTTCATTTTACATCATAAAAATAATAAAAAAATATATTATTCATATTTCTTACTAAAAATTATTTTTTTATGCCGAAAACCTAGGGTCATCCTACGATGACCTTTCATAATTTTTACGGTAAAATTAAAAAATGAAATTTTTAAAAAAAATAATAAATTCGTTCATTTTACATCATAAAAATATTAAAAAAATATATTATTAATATTTCTTACTAAAAATTATTTTTTATGCCGAAAACCTAGGGTCATCCTACGATGACCTTTCATAATTTTTACGGGAAAATTAAAAAATGAAATTTTTAAAAATAAAAAATAAATTCGTTCATTTTACATCATAAAAATAATAAAAAAATATATTATTCATATTTCTTACTAAAAATTATTTTTTTATGCCGAAAACCTAGGGTCATCCTACGATGACCTTTCATAATTTTTACGGTAAAATTAAAAAATGAAATTTTTAAAAAAAATAATAAATTCGATCATTTTACATCATAAAAATATTAAAAAAATATATTATTCATATTTCTTACTAAAAATTATTTTTTATGCCGAAAACCTAGGGTCATCCTACGATGACCTTTCATAATTTTTACGGGAAAATTAAAAAATGAAATTTTTAAAAATAAATAATAAATTCGTTCATTTTACATCATAAAAATATTAAAAAAAGATATTATTGATATTTCTAATGAAAAATTATTTTTTTATGCCGAAAACCTAAAGTCATCCTACGATGACCTTTCATAATTTTTTCGGTAAAATTAAAAAATGAAATGTTTTAAAAAAAATAATAAATTCGTTCATTTTACATCATAAAAATATTAAAAAAAAGATATTATTGATATTTCTAATGAAAAATTATTTTTTTATGCCGAAAACCTAGGGTCAGCCTACGATGACCTTTCATAATTTTTTCGGTAAAATTAAAAAATGAAATGTTTTGAAAAAAATAATAAATTCGTTTATTTTACATCATAAAAAAATTAAAAAATTATATTATTCATTTTTCTTAATAAAAATTATTTTTTAATGCCGAAAACTTAGGGTCATCCTACGATGACCTTTCATAATTTTTACGGGAAAATTAAAAAATGAAATTTTTAAAAATAAATAATAAATTCGTTCATTTTACATCATAAAAATATTAAAAAAATATATTATTCATATTTCTTACTAAAAATTATTTTTTTATGCCGAAAACCTAGGGTCATCCTACGATGACCTTTCATAATTTTTACGGTAAAATTAAAAAATGATATTTTTAAAAAAAATAATAAATTCGTTCATTTTACATCATAAAAATATTAAAAAAATATATTATTCATATTTCTTACTAAAAATTATTTTTTTATGCCGAAAACCTAGGGTCATCCTACGATGACCTTTCATAATTTTTACGGGAAATTTTAAAATGAAATTTTTAAAAATAAATAATAAATTCGTTCATTTTACATCATAAAAATATTAAAAAATTATATTATTCATATTTTTTAATAAAAATTATTTTTTAATGCCGAAAACCTAGGGTCATCCTACGATGACCTTTCATAATTTTTACGGGAAAATTAAAAAATGAAATTTTTAAAAATAAAAAATAAATTCGTTCATTTTACATCATAAAAATAATAAAAAAATATATTATTCATATTTCTTACTAAAAATTATTTTTTTATGCCGAAAACCTAGGGTCATCCTACGATGACCTTTCATAATTTTTTCGGTAAAATTAAAAAATAAAATGTTTTAAAAAAAATAATAAATTCGTTCATTTTACATCATAAAAATATTAAAAAAATATATTATTGATATTTCTGATGAATAATTATTTTTTTATGCCGAAAACCTAGGGTCATCCTACGATGACCTTTCATAATTTTTACGGGAAATTTAAAAAATGAAATTTTTAAAAATAAATAATAAATTCGTTCATTTTACATCATAAAAATATTAAAAAAATATATTAGAGATATTTCTGATAAAAAATTATTTTTTTATGCCGAAAACCTAGGGTCAGCCTACGATGACCTTTCATAATTTTTTCGGTAAAATTAAAAAATGAAATGTTTTGAAAATAAATAATAAATTCGTTCATTTTACATCATAAAAATATTAAAAAAATATATTATTCATATTTCTTACTAAAAATTATTTTTTTATGCCGAAAACCTAGGGTCATCCTACGATGACCTTTCATAATTTTTACGGTAAAATTAAAAAATGAAATTTTTAAAAAAAATAATAAATTCGTTCATTTTACATCATAAAAATATTAAAAAAATATATTATTGAAATTTCTTATGAATAATTATTTTTTTATGCCGAAAACCTAGGGTCATCCTACGATGACCTTTCATAATTTTTACGGGAAATTTAAAAAATTAAATTTTTAAAAATAAATAATAAATTCGTTCATTTTACATCATAAAAATATTAAAAAATTATATTATTCATATCTTTTAATAAAAATTATTTTTTAATGCCGAAAACCTAGGGTCATCCTACGATGACCTTTCATAATTTTTACGGTAAAATTAAAAAATGAAATTTTTAAAAAAAATAATAAATTCGTTCATTTTACATCATAAAAATATTAAAAAAATATATTATTGAAATTTCTGATGAATAATTATTTTTTTATGCCGAAAACCTAGGGTCATCCTACGATGACCTTTCATAATTTTTTCGGTAAAATTAAAAAATAAAATGTTTTAAAAATAAATAATAAATTCGTTCATTTTAAATCATAAAAATATTAAAAAAATATATTATTGATATTTCTGATGAATAATTATTTTTTTATGCCGAAAACCTAGGGTCATCCTACGATGACCTTTCATAATTTTTACGGGAAATTTAAAAAATGAAATTTTTAAAAATAAATAATAAATTCGTTCATTTTACATCATAAAAATATTAAAAAAATATATTAGAGATATTTCTGATGAAAAATTATTTTTTTATGCCGAAAACCTAGGGTCAGCCTACGATGACCTTTCATAATTTTTTCGGTAAAATTAAAAAATGAAATGTTTTGAAAAAAATAATAAATTCGTTTATTTTACATCATAAAAATATTAAAAAATTATATTATTCATTTTTCTTAATAAAAATTATTTTTTAATGCCGAAAACTTAGGGTCATCCTACGATGACCTTTCATAATTTTTACGGGAAATTTTAAAATGAAATTTTTAAAAATAAATAATAAATTCGTTCATTTTACATCATAAAAATATTAAAAAATTATATTATTCATATTTTTTAATAAAAATTATTTTTTAATGCCGAAAACCTAGGGTCATCCTACGATGACCTTTCATAATTTTTACGGGAAAATTAAAAAATGAAATTTTTAAAAATAAAAAATAAATTCGTTCATTTTACATCATAAAAATAATAAAAAAATATATTATTCATATTTCTTACTAAAAATTATTTTTTTATGCCGAAAACCTAGGGTCATCCTACGATGACCTTTCATAATTTTTACGGTAAAATTAAAAAATGAAATTTTTAAAAAAAATAATAAATTCGATCATTTTACATCATAAAAATATTAAAAAAATATATTATTCATATTTCTTACTAAAAATTATTTTTTATGCCGAAAACCTAGGGTCATCCTACGATGACCTTTCATAATTTTTACGGGAAAATTAAAAAATGAAATTTTTAAAAATAAATAATAAATTCGTTCATTTTACATCATAAAAATATTAAAAAAAGATATTATTGATATTTCTAATGAAAAATTATTTTTTTATGCCGAAAACCTAAAGTCATCCTACGATGACCTTTCATAATTTTTTCGGTAAAATTAAAAAATGAAATGTTTTAAAAAAAATAATAAATTCGTTCATTTTACATCATAAAAATATTAAAAAAAAGATATTATTGATATTTCTAATGAAAAATTATTTTTTTATGCCGAAAACCTAGGGTCAGCCTACGATGACCTTTCATAATTTTTTCGGTAAAATTAAAAAATGAAATGTTTTGAAAAAAATAATAAATTCGTTTATTTTACATCATAAAAATATTAAAAAATTATATTATTCATTTTTCTTAATAAAAATTATTTTTTAATGCCGAAAACTTAGGGTCATCCTACGATGACCTTTCATAATTTTTACGGGAAAATTAAAAAATGAAATTTTTAAAAATAAATAATAAATTCGTTCATTTTACATCATAAAAATATTAAAAAAATATATTATTCATATTTCTTACTAAAAATTATTTTTTTATGCCGAAAACCTAGGGTCATCCTACGATGACCTTTCATAATTTTTACGGTAAAATTAAAAAATGATATTTTTAAAAAAAATAATAAATTCGTTCATTTTACATCATAAAAATATTAAAAAAATATATTATTCATATTTCTTACTAAAAATTATTTTTTTATGCCGAAAACCTAGGGTCATCCTACGATGACCTTTCATAATTTTTACGGGAAATTTTAAAATGAAATTTTTAAAAATAAATAATAAATTCGTTCATTTTACATCATAAAAATATTAAAAAATTATATTATTCATATTTTTTAATAAAAATTATTTTTTAATGCCGAAAACCTAGGGTCATCCTACGATGACCTTTCATAATTTTTACGGGAAAATTAAAAAATGAAATTTTTAAAAATAAAAAATAAATTCGTTCATTTTACATCATAAAAATAATAAAAAAATATATTATTCATATTTCTTACTAAAAATTATTTTTTTATGCCGAAAACCTAGGGTCATCCTACGATGACCTTTCATAATTTTTACGGTAAAATTAAAAAATGAAATTTTTAAAAAAAATAATAAATTCGTTCATTTTACATCATAAAAATATTAAAAAAATATATTATTCATATTTCTTACTAAAAATTATTTTTTATGCCGAAAACCTAGGGTCATCCTACGATGACCTTTCATAATTTTTACGGGAAAATTAAAAAATAAAATTTTTAAAAATAAATAATAAATTCGTTCATTTTACATCATAAAAATATTAAAAATTATATTAGAGATATTTCAGATGAATAATTATTTTTTTATGCCGAAAACCTAGGGTCATCCTACGATGACCTTTCATAATTTTTTCGGTAAAATTAAAAAATGAAATGTTTTAAAAAAAATAATAAATTCGTTCATTTTACATCATAAAAATATTAAAAAAATATATTATTGATATTTCTGATGAATAATTTTTTTTTATGCCGAAAACCTAGGGTCATCCTACGATGACCTTTCATAATTTTTTCGGTAAAATTAAAAAATGAAATGTTTTGAAAAAAATAATAAATTCGTTCATTTTACATCATAAAAATATTAAAAAAATATATTATTCATATTTCTTACTAAAAATTATTTTTTAATGCCGAAAACCTAGGGTCATCCTACGATGACCTTTCATAATTTTTTCGGTAAAATTAAAAAATGAAATGTTTTAAAAATAAATAATAAATTCGTTCATTTTACATCATAAAAATATTAAAAAAATATATTAGAGATATTTCTCATGAATAATTATTTTTTTATGCCGAAAACCTAGGGTCATCCTACGATGACCTTTCATAATTTTTTCGGTAAAATTAAAAAATAAAATGTTTTAAAAAAAATAATAAATTCGTTCATTTTACATCATAAAAATATTAAAAAAATATATTATTGATATTTCTGATGAATAATTATTTTTTTATGCCGAAAACCTAGGGTCATCCTACGATGTCTTTTCATAATTTTTTCGGTAAAATTAAAAAATGAAATTTTTAAAAATAAATAATAAATTCGTTCATTTTACATCATAAAAATATTAAAAAAAGATATTATTGATATTTCTAATGAAAAATTATTTTTTTATGCCGAAAACCTAGGGTCATCCTACGATGACCTTTCATAATTTTTTCGGTAAAATTAAAAAATGAAATGTTTTAAAAAAAATAATAAATTCGTTTATTTTACATCTTAAAAATATTAAAAAAAGTTATTATTGATATTTCTAATGAAAAATTATTTTTTTATGCCGAAAACCTAGGGTCAGCCTACGATGACCATTCATAATTTTTTCGGTAAAATTAAAAAATGAAATGTTTTGAAAAAAATAATAAATTCGTTCATTTTACATCATAAAAATATTAAAAAATTATATTATTCATTTTTCTTAATAAAAATTATTTTTTAATGCCGAAAACTTAGGGTCATCCTACAATGACCTTTCATAATTTTTACGGGAAAATTAAAAAATGAAATTTTTAAAAAAAATAATAAATTCGTTCATTTTACATCATAAAAATATTAAAAAAATATATTATTGAAATTTCTTATGAATAATTATTTTTTTATGCCGAAAACCTAGGGTCATCCTACGATGACCTTTCATAATTTTTACGGGAAAATTAAAAAATGAAATTTTTAAAAATAAATAATAAATTCGTTCATTTTACATTATAAAAATATTAAAAAAATATATTATTCATATTTCTTACTAAAAATTATTTTTTTATGCCGAAAACCTAGGGTCATCCTACGATGACCTTTCATAATTTTTTCGGTAAAATTAAAAAATGAAATGTTTTAAAAATAAATAATAAATTCGTTCATTTTACATCATAAAAATATTAAAAAAATATATTATTCATATTTCTTACTAAAAATTATTTTTTTATGCCGAAAACCTAGGGTCATCCTACGATGACCTTTCATAATTTTTTCGGTAAAATTAAAAAATAAAATGTTTTAAAAAAAATAATAAATTCGTTCATTTTACATCATAAAAATATTAAAAAAATATATTATTGATATTTCTGATGAATAATTATTTTTTTATGCCGAAAACCTAGGGTCATCCTACGATGACCTTTCATAATTTTTACGGGAAATTTAAAAAATGAAATTTTTAAAAATAAATAATAAATTCGTTCATTTTACATCATAAAAATATTAAAAAAATATATTATTCATATCTTTTAATAAAAATAATTTTTTAATGCCGAAAACCTAGGGTCATCCTGCGATGACCTTTCATAATTTTTACGTGAAAATTAAAAAATGAAATTTTTAAAAATAAATAATAAATTCGTTCATTTTACATCATAAAAATATTAAAAAAATATATTATTCATATTTCTTACTAAAAATTATTTTTTTATGCCGAAAACCTAGGGTCATCCTACGATGACCTTTCATAATTTTTACGGGAAAATTAAAAAATAAAATTTTTAAAAATAAATAATAAATTCGTTCATTTTATATCATAAAAATATTAAAAATTATATTAGAGATATTTCAGATGAATAATTATTTTTTTATGCCGAAAACCTAGGGTCATCCTACGATGACCTTTCATAATTTTTTCGGTAAAATTAAAAAATGAAATGTTTTAAAAAAAATAATAAATTAGTTCATTTTACATCATAAAAATATTAAAAAAATATATTATTGATATTTCTGATGAATAATTTTTTTTTATGCCGAAAACCTAGGGTCATCCTACGATGACCTTTCATAATTTTTACGGGAAAATTAAAAAATGAAATTTTTAAAAATAAAAAATAAATTCGTTCATTTTACATCATAAAAATAATAAAAAAATATATTATTCATATTTCTTACTAAAAATTATTTTTTTATGCCGAAAACCTAGGGTCATCCTACGATGACCTTTCATAAGTTTTACGGGAAATTTAAAAAATGAAATTTTTAAAAATAAATAATAAATTCGTTCATTTTACATCATAAAAATATTAAAAAAATATATTATTCATATCTTTTAATAAAAATAATTTTTTAATGCCGAAAACCTAGGGTCATCCTGCGATGACCTTTCATAATTTTTACGTGAAAATTAAAAAATGAAATTTTTAAAAATAAATAATAAATTCGTTCATTTTACATCATAAAAATATTAAAAAAATATATTATTCATATTTCTTACTAAAAATTATTTTTTTATGCCGAAAACCTAGGGTCATCCTACGATGACCTTTCATAATTTTTACGGGAAAATTAAAAAATAAAATTTTTAAAAATAAATAATAAATTCGTTCATTTTATATCATAAAAATATTAAAAATTATATTAGAGATATTTCAGATGAATAATTATTTTTTTATGCCGAAAACCCAGGGTCATCCTACGATGACCTTTCATAATTTTTTCGGTAAAATTAAAAAATGAAATGTTTTAAAAAAAATAATAAATTAGTTCATTTTACATCATAAAAATATTAAAAAAATATATTATTGATATTTCTGATGAATAATTTTTTTTTATGCCGAAAACCTAGGGTCATCCTACGATGACCTTTCATAATTTTTACGGGAAAATTAAAAAATGAAATTTTTAAAAATAAAAAATAAATTCGTTCATTTTACATCATAAAAATAATAAAAAAATATATTATTCATATTTCTTACTAAAAATTATTTTTTTATGCCGAAAACCTAGGGTCATCCTACGATGACCTTTCATAATTTTTACGGTAAAATTAACAAATGAAATTTTTAAAAAAAATAATAAATTCGTTCATTTTACATCATAAAAATATTAAAAAAATATATTATTCATATTTCTTACTAAAAATTATTTTTTATGCCGAAAACCTAGGGTCATCCTACGATGACCTTTCATAATTTTTTCGGTAAAATTAAAAAATAAAATGTTTTAAAAAAAATAATAAATTCGTTCATTTTACATCATAAAAATATTAAAAAAATATATTATTGATATTTCTGATGAATAATTATTTTTTTATGCCGAAAACCTAGGGTCATCCTACGATGTCTTTTCATAATTTTTTCGGTAAAATTAAAAAATGAAATTTTTAAAAATAAATAATAAATTCGTTCATTTTACATCATAAAAATATTAAAAAAAGATATTATTGATATTTCTAATCAAAAATTATTTTTTTATGCCGAAAACCTAGGGTCATCCTACGATGACCTTTCATAATTTTTTCGGTAAAATTAAAAAATGAAATGTTTTAAAAAAAATAATAAATTCGTTCATTTTACATCTTAAAAATATTAAAAAAAGTTATTATTGATATTTCTAATGAAAAATTATTTTTTTATGCCGAAAACCTAGGGTCAGCCTACGATGACCTTTCATAATTTTTTCGGTAAATTTAAAAAATGAAATGTTTTGAAAAAAATAATAAATTCGTTTATTTTACATCATAAAAATATTAAAAAATTATATTATTCATTTTTCTTAATAAAAATTATTTTTTAATGCCGAAAACTTAGGGTCATCCTACGATGACCTTTCATAATTTTTACGGGAAAATTAAAAAATGAAATTTTTAAAAATAAATAATAAATTCGTTCATTTTACATCATAAAAATATTAAAAAAATATATTATTCATATTTCTTACTAAAAATTATTTTTTTATGCCGAAAACCTAGGGTCATCCTACGATGACCTTTCATAATTTTTACGGTAAAATTAAAAAATGATATTTTTAAAAAAAATAATAAATTCGTTCATTTTACATCATAAAAATATTAAAAAAATATATTATTCATATTTCTTACTAAAAATTATTTTTTTATGCCGAAAACCTAGGGTCATCCTACGATGACCTTTCATAATTTTTACGGGAAATTTTAAAATGAAATTTTTAAAAATAAATAATAAATTCGTTCATTTTACATCATAAAAATATTAAAAAATTATATTATTCATATTTTTTAATAAAAATTATTTTTTAATGCCGAAAACCTAGGGTCATCCTACGATGACCTTTCATAATTTTTACGGGAAAATTAAAAAATGAAATTTTTAAAAATAAAAAATAAATTCGTTCATTTTACATGATAAAAATAATAAAAAAATATATTATTCATATTTCTTACTAAAAATTATTTTTTTATGCCGAAAACCTAGGGTCATCCTACGATGACCTTTCATAATTTTTACGGTAAAATTAAAAAATGAAATTTTTAAAAAAAATAATAAATTCGTTCATTTTACATCATAAAAATATTAAAAAAATATATTATTCATATTTCTTACTAAAAATTATTTTTTATGCCGAAAACCTAGGGTCATCCTACGATGACCTTTCATAATTTTTACGGGAAAATTAAAAAATAAAATTTTTAAAAATAAATAATAAATTCGTTCATTTTACATCATAAAAATATTAAAAATTATATTAGAGATATTTCAGATGAATAATTATTTTTTTATGCCGAAAACCTAGGGTCATCCTACGATGACCTTTCATAATTTTTTCGGTAAAATTAAAAAATGAAATGTTTTAAAAAAAATAATAAATTCGTTCATTTTACATCATAAAAATATTAAAAAAATATATTATTGATATTTCTGATGAATAATTTTTTTTTATGCCGAAAACCTAGGGTCATCCTACGATGACCTTTCATAATTTTTTCGGTAAAATTAAAAAATGAAATGTTTTGAAAAAAATAATAAATTCGTTAATTTTACATCATAAAAATATTAAAAAAATATATTATTCATATTTCTTACTAAAAATTATTTTTTAATGCCGAAAACCTAGGGTCATCCTACGATGACCTTTCATAATTTTTTCGGTAAAATTAAAAAATGAAATGTTTTAAAAATAAATAATAAATTCGTTCATTTTACATCATAAAAATATTAAAAAAATATATTAGAGATATTTCTGATGAATAATTATTTTTTTATGCCGAAAACCTAGGGTCATCCTACGATGACCTTTCATAATTTTTTCGGTAAAATTAAAAAATAAAATGTTTTAAAAAAAATAATAAATTCGTTCATTTTACATCATAAAAATATTTAAAAAATATATTATTGATATTTCTGATGAATAATTATTTTTTTATGCCGAAAACCTAGGGTCATCCTACGATGTCTTTTCATAATTTTTTCGGTAAAATTAAAAAATGAAATTTTTAAAAATAAATAATAAATTCGTTCATTTTACATCATAAAAATATTAAAAAAAGATATTATTGATATTTCTAATGAAAAATTATTTTTTTATGCCGAAAACCTAGGGTCATCCTACGATGACCTTTCATAATTTTTTCGGTAAAATTAAAAAATGAAATGTTTTAAAAAAAATAATAAATTCGTTCATTTTACATCTTAAAAATATTAAAAAAAGTTATTATTGATATTTCTAATGAAAAATTATTTTTTTATGCCGAAAACCTAGGGTCAGCCTACGATGACCATTCATAATTTTTTCGGTAAAATTAAAAAATGAAATGTTTTGAAAAAAATAATAAATTCGTTCATTTTACATCATAAAAATATTAAAAAATTATATTATTCATTTTTCTTAATAAAAATTATTTTTTAATGCCGAAAACTTAGGGTCATCCTACAATGACCTTTCATAATTTTTACGGGAAAATTAAAAAATGAAATTTTTAAAAAAAATAATAAATTCGTTCATTTTACATCATAAAAATATTAAAAAAATATATTATTGAAATTTCTTATGAATAATTATTTTTTTATGCCGAAAACCTAGGGTCATCCTACGATGACCTTTCATAATTTTTACGGGAAAATTAAAAAATGAAATTTTTAAAAATAAATAATAAATTCGTTCATTTTACATTATAAAAATATTAAAAAAATATATTATTCATATTTCTTACTAAAAATTATTTTTTTATGCCGAAAACCTAGGGTCATCCTACGATGACCTTTCATAATTTTTTCGGTAAAATTAAAAAATGAAATGTTTTAAAAATAAATAATAAATTCGTTCATTTTACATCATAAAAATATTAAAAAAATATATTATTCATATTTCTTACTAAAAATTATTTTTTTATGCCGAAAACCTAGGGTCATCCTACGATGACCTTTCATAATTTTTTCGGTAAAATTAAAAAATAAAATGTTTTAAAAAAAATAATAAATTCGTTCATTTTACATCATAAAAATATTAAAAAAATATATTATTGATATTTCTGATGAATAATTATTTTTTTATGCCGAAAACCTAGGGTCATCCTACGATGACCTTTCATAATTTTTACGGGAAATTTAAAAAATGAAATTTTTAAAAATAAATAATAAATTCGTTCATTTTACATCATAAAAATATTAAAAAAATATATTAGAGATATTTCTGATGAAAAATTATTTTTTTATGCCGAAAACCTAGGGTCAGCCTACGATGACCTTTCATAATTTTTTCGGTAAAATTAAAAAATGAAATGTTTTGAAAAAAATAATAAATTCGTTCATTTTACATCATAAAAATATTAAAAAATTATATTATTCATTTTTCTTAATAAAAATTATTTTTTAATGCCGAAAACTTAGGGTCATCCTACGATGACCTTTCATAATTTTTACGGGAAAATTAAAAAATGAAATTTTTAAAAATAAATAATAAATTCGTTCATTTTACATCATAAAAATATTAAAAAAATATATTATTGATATTTCTGATGAATAATTATTTTTTTATGCCGAAAACCTAGGGTCATCCTACGATGACCTTTCATAATTTTTACGGGAAATTTAAAAAATGAAATTTTTAAAAATAAATAATAAATTCGTTCATTTTACATCATAAAAATATTAAAAAATTATATTATTCATATCTTTTAATAAAAATAATTTTTTAATGCCGAAAACCTAGGGTCATCCTGCGATGACCTTTCATAATTTTTACGTGAAAATTAAAAAATGAAATTTTTAAAAATAAATAATAAATTCGTTCATTTTACATCATAAAAATATTAAAAAAATATATTATTCATATTTCTTACTAAAAATTATTTTTTTATGCCGAAAACCTAGGGTCATCCTACGATGACCTTTCATAATTTTTACGGGAAAATTAAAAAATAAAATTTTTAAAAATAAATAATAAATTCGTTCATTTTATATCATAAAAATATTAAAAATTATATTAGAGATATTTCAGATGAATAATTATTTTTTTATGCCGAAAACCTAGGGTCATCCTACGATGACCTTTCATAATTTTTTCGGTAAAATTAAAAAATGAAATGTTTTAAAAAAAATAATAAATTAGTTCATTTTACATCATAAAAATATTAAAAAAATATATTATTGATATTTCTGATGAATAATTTTTTTTTATGCCGAAAACCTAGGGTCATCCTACGATGACCTTTCATAATTTTTACGGGAAAATTAAAAAATGAAATTTTTAAAAATAAAAAATAAATTCGTTCATTTTACATCATAAAAATAATAAAAAAATATATTATTCATATTTCTTACTAAAAATTATTTTTTTATGCCGAAAACCTAGGGTCATCCTACGATGACCTTTCATAATTTTTACGGTAAAATTAACAAATGAAATTTTTAAAAAAAATAATAAATTCGTTCATTTTACATCATAAAAATATTAAAAAAATATATTATTCATATTTCTTACTAAAAATTATTTTTTATGCCGAAAACCTAGGGTCATCCTACGATGACCTTTCATAATTTTTTCGGTAAAATTAAAAAATAAAATGTTTTAAAAAAAATAATAAATTCGTTCATTTTACATCATAAAAATATTAAAAAAATATATTATTGATATTTCTGATGAATAATTATTTTTTTATGCCGAAAACCTAGGGTCATCCTACGATGTCTTTTCATAATTTTTTCGGTAAAATTAAAAAATGAAATTTTTAAAAATAAATAATAAATTCGTTCATTTTACATCATAAAAATATTAAAAAAAGATATTATTGATATTTCTAATCAAAAATTATTTTTTTATGCCGAAAACCTAGGGTCATCCTACGATGACCTTTCATAATTTTTTCGGTAAAATTAAAAAATGAAATGTTTTAAAAAAAATAATAAATTCGTTCATTTTACATCTTAAAAATATTAAAAAAAGTTATTATTGATATTTCTAATGAAAAATTATTTTTTTATGCCGAAAACCTAGGGTCAGCCTACGATGACCATTCATAATTTTTTCGGTAAAATTAAAAAATGAAATGTTTTGAAAAAAATAATAAATTCGTTCATTTTACATCATAAAAATATTAAAAAATTATATTATTCATTTTTCTTAATAAAAATTATTTTTTAATGCCGACCCTAAGTTTAGGGTCATCCTACGATGACCTTTCATAATTTTTTCGGTAAAATTAAAAAATGAAATGTTTTGAAAAAAATAATAAATTCGTTCATTTTACATCATAAAAATATTAAAAAAATATATTATTCATATTTCTTACTAAAAATTATTTTTTTATGCCGAAAACCTAGGGTCATCCTACGATGACCTTTCATAATTTTTACGGGAAATTTAAAAAATAAAATTTTTAAAAATAAATAATAAATTCGTTCATTTTACATCATAAAAATATTAAAAATTATATTAGAGATATTTCAGATGAATAATTATTTTTTTATGCCGAAAACCTAGGGTCATCCTACGATGACCTTTCATAATTTTTTCGGTAAAATTAAAAAATGAAATGTTTTAAAAAAAATAATAAATTCGTTCATTTTACATCATAAAAATATTAAAAAAATATATTATTGATATTTCTGATGAATAATTTTTTTTTATGCCGAAAACCTAGGGTCATCCTACGATGACCTTTCATAATTTTTACGGGAAAATTAAAAAATGAAATTTTTAAAAATAAAAAATAAATTCGTTCATTTTACATCATAAAAATAATAAAAAAATATATTATTCATATTTCTTACTAAAAATTATTTTTTTATGCCGAAAACCTAGGGTCATCCTACGATGACCTTTCATAATTTTTACGGTAAAATTAAAAAATGAAATTTTTAAAAAAAATAATAAATTCGTTCATTTTACATCATAAAAATATTAAAAAAATATATTATTAATATTTCTTACTAAAAATTATTTTTTATGCCGAAAACCTAGGGTCATCCTACGATGACCTTTCATAATTTTTACGGGAAAATTAAAAAATGAAATTTTTAAAAATAAAAAATAAATTCGTTCATTTTACATCATAAAAATAATAAAAAAATATATTATTCATATTTCTTACTAAAAATTATTTTTTTATGCCGAAAACCTAGGGTCATCCTACGATGACCTTTCATAATTTTTACGGTAAAATTAAAAAATGAAATTTTTAAAAAAAATAATAAATTCGATCATTTTACATCATAAAAATATTAAAAAAATATATTATTCATATTTCTTACTAAAAATTATTTTTTATGCCGAAAACCTAGGGTCATCCTACGATGACCTTTCATAATTTTTACGGGAAAATTAAAAAATGAAATTTTTAAAAATAAATAATAAATTCGTTCATTTTACATCATAAAAATATTAAAAAAAGATATTATTGATATTTCTAATGAAAAATTATTTTTTTATGCCGAAAACCTAAAGTCATCCTACGATGACCTTTCATAATTTTTTCGGTAAAATTAAAAAATGAAATGTTTTAAAAAAAATAATAAATTCGTTCATTTTACATCATAAAAATATTAAAAAAAAGATATTATTGATATTTCTAATGAAAAATTATTTTTTTATGCCGAAAACCTAGGGTCAGCCTACGATGACCTTTCATAATTTTTTCGGTAAAATTAAAAAATGAAATGTTTTGAAAAAAATAATAAATTCGTTTATTTTACATCATAAAAATATTAAAAAATTATATTATTCATTTTTCTTAATAAAAATTATTTTTTAATGCCGAAAACTTAGGGTCATCCTACGATGACCTTTCATAATTTTTACGGGAAAATTAAAAAATGAAATTTTTAAAAATAAATAATAAATTCGTTCATTTTACATCATAAAAATATTAAAAAAATATATTATTCATATTTCTTACTAAAAATTATTTTTTTATGCCGAAAACCTAGGGTCATCCTACGATGACCTTTCATAATTTTTACGGTAAAATTAAAAAATGATATTTTTAAAAAAAATAATAAATTCGTTCATTTTACATCATAAAAATATTAAAAAAATATATTATTCATATTTCTTACTAAAAATTATTTTTTTATGCCGAAAACCTAGGGTCATCCTACGATGACCTTTCATAATTTTTACGGGAAATTTTAAAATGAAATTTTTAAAAATAAATAATAAATTCGTTCATTTTACATCATAAAAATATTAAAAAATTATATTATTCATATTTTTTAATAAAAATTATTTTTTAATGCCGAAAACCTAGGGTCATCCTACGATGACCTTTCATAATTTTTACGGGAAAATTAAAAAATAAAATTTTTAAAAATAAAAAATAAATTCGTTCATTTTACATCATAAAAATAATAAAAAAATATATTATTCATATTTCTTACTAAAAATTATTTTTTTATGCCGAAAACCTAGGGTCATCCTACGATGACCTTTCATAATTTTTTCGGTAAAATTAAAAAATAAAATGTTTTAAAAAAAATAATAAATTCGTTCATTTTACATCATAAAAATATTAAAAAAATATATTATTGATATTTCTGATGAATAATTATTTTTTTATGCCGAAAACCTAGGGTCATCCTACGATGACCTTTCATAATTTTTACGGGAAATTTAAAAAATGAAATTTTTAAAAATAAATAATAAATTCGTTCATTTTACATCATAAAAATATTAAAAAAATATATTAGAGATATTTCTGATAAAAAATTATTTTTTTATGCCGAAAACCTAGGGTCAGCCTACGATGACCTTTCATAATTTTTTCGGTAAAATTAAAAAATGAAATGTTTTGAAAATAAATAATAAATTCGTTCATTTTACATCATAAAAATATTAAAAAAATATATTATTCATATTTCTTACTAAAAATTATTTTTTTATGCCGAAAACCTAGGGTCATCCTACGATGACCTTTCATAATTTTTACGGTAAAATTAAAAAATGAAATTTTTAAAAAAAATAATAAATTCGTTCATTTTACATCATAAAAATATTAAAAAAATATATTATTGAAATTTCTTATGAATAATTATTTTTTTATGCCGAAAACCTAGGGTCATCCTACGATGACCTTTCATAATTTTTACGGGAAATTTAAAAAATTAAATTTTTAAAAATAAATAATAAATTCGTTCATTTTACATCATAAAAATATTAAAAAATTATATTATTCATATCTTTTAATAAAAATTATTTTTTAATGCCGAAAACCTAGGGTCATCCTACGATGACCTTTCATAATTTTTACGGTAAAATTAAAAAATGAAATTTTTAAAAAAAATAATAAATTCGTTCATTTTACATCATAAAAATATTAAAAAAATATATTATTGAAATTTCTGATGAATAATTATTTTTTTATGCCGAAAACCTAGGGTCATCCTACGATGACCTTTCATAATTTTTTCGGTAAAATTAAAAAATAAAATGTTTTAAAAATAAATAATAAATTCGTTCATTTTAAATCATAAAAATATTAAAAAAATATATTATTGATATTTCTGATGAATAATTATTTTTTTATGCCGAAAACCTAGGGTCATCCTACGATGACCTTTCATAATTTTTACGGGAAATTTAAAAAATGAAATTTTTAAAAATAAATAATAAATTCGTTCATTTTACATCATAAAAATATTAAAAAAATATATTAGAGATATTTCTGATGAAAAATTATTTTTTTATGCCGAAAACCTAGGGTCAGCCTACGATGACCTTTCATAATTTTTTCGGTAAAATTAAAAAATGAAATGTTTTGAAAAAAATAATAAATTCGTTTATTTTACATCATAAAAATATTAAAAAATTATATTATTCATTTTTCTTAATAAAAATTATTTTTTAATGCCGAAAACTTAGGGTCATCCTACGATGACCTTTCATAATTTTTACGGGAAATTTTAAAATGAAATTTTTAAAAATAAATAATAAATTCGTTCATTTTACATCATAAAAATATTAAAAAATTATATTATTCATATTTTTTAATAAAAATTATTTTTTAATGCCGAAAACCTAGGGTCATCCTACGATGACCTTTCATAATTTTTACGGGAAAATTAAAAAATGAAATTTTTAAAAATAAAAAATAAATTCGTTCATTTTACATCATAAAAATAATAAAAAAATATATTATTCATATTTCTTACTAAAAATTATTTTTTTATGCCGAAAACCTAGGGTCATCCTACGATGACCTTTCATAATTTTTACGGTAAAATTAAAAAATGAAATTTTTAAAAAAAATAATAAATTCGATCATTTTACATCATAAAAATATTAAAAAAATATATTATTCATATTTCTTACTAAAAATTATTTTTTATGCCGAAAACCTAGGGTCATCCTACGATGACCTTTCATAATTATTACGGGAAAATTAAAAAATGAAATTTTTAAAAATAAATAATAAATTCGTTCATTTTACATCATAAAAATATTAAAAAAAGATATTATTGATATTTCTAATGAAAAATTATTTTTTTATGCCGAAAACCTAAAGTCATCCTACGATGACCTTTCATAATTTTTTCGGTAAAATTAAAAAATGAAATGTTTTAAAAAAAATAATAAATTCGTTCATTTTACATCATAAAAATATTAAAAAAAAGATATTATTGATATTTCTAATGAAAAATTATTTTTTTATGCCGAAAACCTAGGGTCAGCCTACGATGACCTTTCATAATTTTTTCGGTAAAATTAAAAAATGAAATGTTTTGAAAAAAATAATAAATTCGTTTATTTTACATCATAAAAATATTAAAAAATTATATTATTCATTTTTCTTAATAAAAATTATTTTTTAATGCCGAAAACTTAGGGTCATCCTACGATGACCTTTCATAATTTTTACGGGAAAATTAAAAAATGAAATTTTTAAAAATAAATAATAAATTCGTTCATTTTACATCATAAAAATATTAAAAAAATATATTATTCATATTTCTTACTAAAAATTATTTTTTTATGCCGAAAACCTAGGGTCATCCTACGATGACCTTTCATAATTTTTACGGTAAAATTAAAAAATGATATTTTTAAAAAAAATAATAAATTCGTTCATTTTACATCATAAAAATATTAAAAAAATATATTATTCATATTTCTTACTAAAAATTATTTTTTTATGCCGAAAACCTAGGGTCATCCTACGATGACCTTTCATAATTTTTACGGGAAATTTTAAAATGAAATTTTTAAAAATAAATAATAAATTCGTTCATTTTACATCATAAAAATATTAAAAAATTATATTATTCATATTTTTTAATAAAAATTATTTTTTAATGCCGAAAACCTAGGGTCATCCTACGATGACCTTTCATAATTTTTACGGGAAAATTAAAAAATAAAATTTTTAAAAATAAAAAATAAATTCGTTCATTTTACATCATAAAAATAATAAAAAAATATATTATTCATATTTCTTACTAAAAATTATTTTTTTATGCCGAAAACCTAGGGTCATCCTACGATGACCTTTCATAATTTTTTCGGTAAAATTAAAAAATAAAATGTTTTAAAAAAAATAATAAATTCGTTCATTTTACATCATAAAAATATTAAAAAAATATATTATTGATATTTCTGATGAATAATTATTTTTTTATGCCGAAAACCTAGGGTCATCCTACGATGACCTTTCATAATTTTTACGGGAAATTTAAAAAATGAAATTTTTAAAAATAAATAATAAATTCGTTCATTTTACATCATAAAAATATTAAAAAAATATATTAGAGATATTTCTGATAAAAAATTATTTTTTTATGCCGAAAACCTAGGGTCAGCCTACGATGACCTTTCATAATTTTTTCGGTAAAATTAAAAAATGAAATGTTTTGAAAATAAATAATAAATTCGTTCATTTTACATCATAAAAATATTAAAAAAATATATTATTCATATTTCTTACTAAAAATTATTTTTTTATGCCGAAAACCTAGGGTCATCCTACGATGACCTTTCATAATTTTTACGGTAAAATTAAAAAATGAAATTTTTAAAAAAAATAATAAATTCGTTCATTTTACATCATAAAAATATTAAAAAAATATATTATTGAAATTTCTTATGAATAATTATTTTTTTATGCCGAAAACCTAGGGTCATCCTACGATGACCTTTCATAATTTTTACGGGAAATTTAAAAAATTAAATTTTTAAAAATAAATAATAAATTCGTTCATTTTACATCATAAAAATATTAAAAAATTATATTATTCATATCTTTTAATAAAAATTATTTTTTAATGCCGAAAACCTAGGGTCATCCTACGATGACCTTTCATAATTTTTACGGTAAAATTAAAAAATGAAATTTTTAAAAAAAATAATAAATTCGTTCATTTTACATCATAAAAATATTAAAAAAATATATTATTGAAATTTCTGATGAATAATTATTTTTTTATGCCGAAAACCTAGGGTCATCCTACGATGACCTTTCATAATTTTTTCGGTAAAATTAAAAAATAAAATGTTTTAAAAATAAATAATAAATTCGTTCATTTTAAATCATAAAAATATTAAAAAAATATATTATTGATATTTCTAATGAAAAATTATTTTTTTATGCCGAAAACCTAAAGTCATCCTACGATGACCTTTCATAATTTTTTCGGTAAAATTAAAAAATGAAATGTTTTAAAAAAAATAATAAATTCGTTCATTTTACATCATAAAAATATTAAAAAAAAGATATTATTGATATTTCTAATGAAAAATTATTTTTTTATGCCGAAAACCTAGGGTCAGCCTACGATGACCTTTCATAATTTTTTCGGTAAAATTAAAAAATGAAATGTTTTGAAAAAAATAATAAATTCGTTTATTTTACATCATAAAAATATTAAAAAATTATATTATTCATTTTTCTTAATAAAAATTATTTTTTAATGCCGAAAACTTAGGGTCATCCTACGATGACCTTTCATAATTTTTACGGGAAAATTAAAAAATGAAATTTTTAAAAATAAATAATAAATTCGTTCATTTTACATCATAAAAATATTAAAAAAATATATTATTCATATTTCTTACTAAAAATTATTTTTTTATGCCGAAAACCTAGGGTCATCCTACGATGACCTTTCATAATTTTTACGGTAAAATTAAAAAATGATATTTTTAAAAAAAATAATAAATTCGTTCATTTTACATCATAAAAATATTAAAAAAATATATTATTCATATTTCTTACTAAAAATTATTTTTTTATGCCGAAAACCTAGGGTCATCCTACGATGACCTTTCATAATTTTTACGGGAAATTTTAAAATGAAATTTTTAAAAATAAATAATAAATTCGTTCATTTTACATCATAAAAATATTAAAAAATTATATTATTCATATTTTTTAATAAAAATTATTTTTTAATGCCGAAAACCTAGGGTCATCCTACGATGACCTTTCATAATTTTTACGGGAAAATTAAAAAATAAAATTTTTAAAAATAAAAAATAAATTCGTTCATTTTACATCATAAAAATAATAAAAAAATATATTATTCATATTTCTTACTAAAAATTATTTTTTTATGCCGAAAACCTAGGGTCATCCTACGATGACCTTTCATAATTTTTTCGGTAAAATTAAAAAATAAAATGTTTTAAAAAAAATAATAAATTCGTTCATTTTACATCATAAAAATATTAAAAAAATATATTATTGATATTTCTGATGAATAATTATTTTTTTATGCCGAAAACCTAGGGTCATCCTACGATGACCTTTCATAATTTTTACGGGAAATTTAAAAAATGAAATTTTTAAAAATAAATAATAAATTCGTTCATTTTACATCATAAAAATATTAAAAAAATATATTAGAGATATTTCTGATAAAAAATTATTTTTTTATGCCGAAAACCTAGGGTCAGCCTACGATGACCTTTCATAATTTTTTCGGTAAAATTAAAAAATGAAATGTTTTGAAAATAAATAATAAATTCGTTCATTTTACATCATAAAAATATTAAAAAAATATATTATTCATATTTCTTACTAAAAATTATTTTTTTATGCCGAAAACCTAGGGTCATCCTACGATGACCTTTCATAATTTTTACGGTAAAATTAAAAAATGAAATTTTTAAAAAAAATAATAAATTCGTTCATTTTACATCATAAAAATATTAAAAAAATATATTATTGAAATTTCTTATGAATAATTATTTTTTTATGCCGAAAACCTAGGGTCATCCTACGATGACCTTTCATAATTTTTACGGGAAATTTAAAAAATTAAATTTTTAAAAATAAATAATAAATTCGTTCATTTTACATCATAAAAATATTAAAAAATTATATTATTCATATCTTTTAATAAAAATTATTTTTTAATGCCGAAAACCTAGGGTCATCCTACGATGACCTTTCATAATTTTTACGGTAAAATTAAAAAATGAAATTTTTAAAAAAAATAATAAATTCGTTCATTTTACATCATAAAAATATTAAAAAAATATATTATTGAAATTTCTGATGAATAATTATTTTTTTATGCCGAAAACCTAGGGTCATCCTACGATGACCTTTCATAATTTTTTCGGTAAAATTAAAAAATAAAATGTTTTAAAAATAAATAATAAATTCGTTCATTTTAAATCATAAAAATATTAAAAAAATATATTATTGATATTTCTGATGAATAATTATTTTTTTATGCCGAAAACCTAGGGTCATCCTACGATGACCTTTCATAATTTTTACGGGAAATTTAAAAAATGAAATTTTTAAAAATAAATAATAAATTCGTTCATTTTACATCATAAAAATATTAAAAAAATATATTAGAGATATTTCTGATGAAAAATTATTTTTTTATGCCGAAAACCTAGGGTCAGCCTACGATGACCTTTCATAATTTTTTCGGTAAAATTAAAAAATGAAATGTTTTGAAAAAAATAATAAATTCGTTTATTTTACATCATAAAAATATTAAAAAATTATATTATTCATTTTTCTTAATAAAAATTATTTTTTAATGCCGAAAACTTAGGGTCATCCTACGATGACCTTTCATAATTTTTACGGGAAATTTTAAAATGAAATTTTTAAAAATAAATAATAAATTCGTTCATTTTACATCATAAAAATATTAAAAAATTATATTATTCATATTTTTTAATAAAAATTATTTTTTAATGCCGAAAACCTAGGGTCATCCTACGATGACCTTTCATAATTTTTACGGGAAAATTAAAAAATGAAATTTTTAAAAATAAAAAATAAATTCGTTCATTTTACATCATAAAAATAATAAAAAAATATATTATTCATATTTCTTACTAAAAATTATTTTTTTATGCCGAAAACCTAGGGTCATCCTACGATGACCTTTCATAATTTTTACGGTAAAATTAAAAAATGAAATTTTTAAAAAAAATAATAAATTCGATCATTTTACATCATAAAAATATTAAAAAAATATATTATTCATATTTCTTACTAAAAATTATTTTTTATGCCGAAAACCTAGGGTCATCCTACGATGACCTTTCATAATTATTACGGGAAAATTAAAAAATGAAATTTTTAAAAATAAATAATAAATTCGTTCATTTTACATCATAAAAATATTAAAAAAAGATATTATTGATATTTCTAATGAAAAATTATTTTTTTATGCCGAAAACCTAAAGTCATCCTACGATGACCTTTCATAATTTTTTCGGTAAAATTAAAAAATGAAATGTTTTAAAAAAAATAATAAATTCGTTCATTTTACATCATAAAAATATTAAAAAAAAGATATTATTGATATTTCTAATGAAAAATTATTTTTTTATGCCGAAAACCTAGGGTCAGCCTACGATGACCTTTCATAATTTTTTCGGTAAAATTAAAAAATGAAATGTTTTGAAAAAAATAATAAATTCGTTTATTTTACATCATAAAAATATTAAAAAATTATATTATTCATTTTTCTTAATAAAAATTATTTTTTAATGCCGAAAACTTAGGGTCATCCTACGATGACCTTTCATAATTTTTACGGGAAAATTAAAAAATGAAATTTTTAAAAATAAATAATAAATTCGTTCATTTTACATCATAAAAATATTAAAAAAATATATTATTCATATTTCTTACTAAAAATTATTTTTTTATGCCGAAAACCTAGGGTCATCCTACGATGACCTTTCATAATTTTTACGGTAAAATTAAAAAATGATATTTTTAAAAAAAATAATAAATTCGTTCATTTTACATCATAAAAATATTAAAAAAATATATTATTCATATTTCTTACTAAAAATTATTTTTTTATGCCGAAAACCTAGGGTCATCCTACGATGACCTTTCATAATTTTTACGGGAAATTTTAAAATGAAATTTTTAAAAATAAATAATAAATTCGTTCATTTTACATCATAAAAATATTAAAAAATTATATTATTCATATTTTTTAATAAAAATTATTTTTTAATGCCGAAAACCTAGGGTCATCCTACGATGACCTTTCATAATTTTTACGGGAAAATTAAAAAATAAAATTTTTAAAAATAAAAAATAAATTCGTTCATTTTACATCATAAAAATAATAAAAAAATATATTATTCATATTTCTTACTAAAAATTATTTTTTTATGCCGAAAACCTAGGGTCATCCTACGATGACCTTTCATAATTTTTTCGGTAAAATTAAAAAATAAAATGTTTTAAAAAAAATAATAAATTCGTTCATTTTACATCATAAAAATATTAAAAAAATATATTATTGATATTTCTGATGAATAATTATTTTTTTATGCCGAAAACCTAGGGTCATCCTACGATGACCTTTCATAATTTTTACGGGAAATTTAAAAAATGAAATTTTTAAAAATAAATAATAAATTCGTTCATTTTACATCATAAAAATATTAAAAAAATATATTAGAGATATTTCTGATGAAAAATTATTTTTTTATGCCGAAAACCTAGGGTCAGCCTACGATGACCTTTCATAATTTTTTCGGTAAAATTAAAAAATGAAATGTTTTGAAAAAAATAATAAATTCGTTTATTTTACATCATAAAAATATTAAAAAATTATATTATTCATTTTTCTTAATAAAAATTATTTTTTAATGCCGAAAACTTAGGGTCATCCTACGATGACCTTTCATAATTTTTACGGGAAATTTTAAAATGAAATTTTTAAAAATAAATAATAAATTCGTTCATTTTACATCATAAAAATATTAAAAAATTATATTATTCATATTTTTTAATAAAAATTATTTTTTAATGCCGAAAACCTAGGGTCATCCTACGATGACCTTTCATAATTTTTACGGGAAAATTAAAAAATGAAATTTTTAAAAATAAAAAATAAATTCGTTCATTTTACATCATAAAAATAATAAAAAAATATATTATTCATATTTCTTACTAAAAATTATTTTTTTATGCCGAAAACCTAGGGTCATCCTACGATGACCTTTCATAATTTTTACGGTAAAATTAAAAAATGAAATTTTTAAAAAAAATAATAAATTCGATCATTTTACATCATAAAAATATTAAAAAAATATATTATTCATATTTCTTACTAAAAATTATTTTTTATGCCGAAAACCTAGGGTCATCCTACGATGACCTTTCATAATTATTACGGGAAAATTAAAAAATGAAATTTTTAAAAATAAATAATAAATTCGTTCATTTTACATCATAAAAATATTAAAAAAAGATATTATTGATATTTCTAATGAAAAATTATTTTTTTATGCCGAAAACCTAAAGTCATCCTACGATGACCTTTCATAATTTTTTCGGTAAAATTAAAAAATGAAATGTTTTAAAAAAAATAATAAATTCGTTCATTTTACATCATAAAAATATTAAAAAAAAGATATTATTGATATTTCTAATGAAAAATTATTTTTTTATGCCGAAAACCTAGGGTCAGCCTACGATGACCTTTCATAATTTTTTCGGTAAAATTAAAAAATGAAATGTTTTGAAAAAAATAATAAATTCGTTTATTTTACATCATAAAAATATTAAAAAATTATATTATTCATTTTTCTTAATAAAAATTATTTTTTAATGCCGAAAACTTAGGGTCATCCTACGATGACCTTTCATAATTTTTACGGGAAAATTAAAAAATGAAATTTTTAAAAATAAATAATAAATTCGTTCATTTTACATCATAAAAATATTAAAAAAATATATTATTCATATTTCTTACTAAAAATTATTTTTTTATGCCGAAAACCTAGGGTCATCCTACGATGACCTTTCATAATTTTTACGGTAAAATTAAAAAATGATATTTTTAAAAAAAATAATAAATTCGTTCATTTTACATCATAAAAATATTAAAAAAATATATTATTCATATTTCTTACTAAAAATTATTTTTTTATGCCGAAAACCTAGGGTCATCCTACGATGACCTTTCATAATTTTTACGGGAAATTTTAAAATGAAATTTTTAAAAATAAATAATAAATTCGTTCATTTTACATCATAAAAATATTAAAAAATTATATTATTCATATTTTTTAATAAAAATTATTTTTTAATGCCGAAAACCTAGGGTCATCCTACGATGACCTTTCATAATTTTTACGGGAAAATTAAAAAATAAAATTTTTAAAAATAAAAAATAAATTCGTTCATTTTACATCATAAAAATAATAAAAAAATATATTATTCATATTTCTTACTAAAAATTATTTTTTTATGCCGAAAACCTAGGGTCATCCTACGATGACCTTTCATAATTTTTTCGGTAAAATTAAAAAATAAAATGTTTTAAAAAAAATAATAAATTCGTTCATTTTACATCATAAAAATATTAAAAAAATATATTATTGATATTTCTGATGAATAATTATTTTTTTATGCCGAAAACCTAGGGTCATCCTACGATGACCTTTCATAATTTTTACGGGAAATTTAAAAAATGAAATTTTTAAAAATAAATAATAAATTCGTTCATTTTACATCATAAAAATATTAAAAAAATATATTAGAGATATTTCTGATAAAAAATTATTTTTTTATGCCGAAAACCTAGGGTCAGCCTACGATGACCTTTCATAATTTTTTCGGTAAAATTAAAAAATGAAATGTTTTGAAAATAAATAATAAATTCGTTCATTTTACATCATAAAAATATTAAAAAAATATATTATTCATATTTCTTACTAAAAATTATTTTTTTATGCCGAAAACCTAGGGTCATCCTACGATGACCTTTCATAATTTTTACGGTAAAATTAAAAAATGAAATTTTTAAAAAAAATAATAAATTCGTTCATTTTACATCATAAAAATATTAAAAAAATATATTATTGAAATTTCTTATGAATAATTATTTTTTTATGCCGAAAACCTAGGGTCATCCTACGATGACCTTTCATAATTTTTACGGGAAATTTAAAAAATTAAATTTTTAAAAATAAATAATAAATTCGTTCATTTTACATCATAAAAATATTAAAAAATTATATTATTCATATCTTTTAATAAAAATTATTTTTTAATGCCGAAAACCTAGGGTCATCCTACGATGACCTTTCATAATTTTTACGGTAAAATTAAAAAATGAAATTTTTAAAAAAAATAATAAATTCGTTCATTTTACATCATAAAAATATTAAAAAAATATATTATTGAAATTTCTGATGAATAATTATTTTTTTATGCCGAAAACCTAGGGTCATCCTACGATGACCTTTCATAATTTTTTCGGTAAAATTAAAAAATAAAATGTTTTAAAAATAAATAATAAATTCGTTCATTTTAAATCATAAAAATATTAAAAAAATATATTATTGATATTTCTGATGAATAATTATTTTTTTATGCCGAAAACCTAGGGTCATCCTACGATGACCTTTCATAATTTTTACGGGAAATTTAAAAAATGAAATTTTTAAAAATAAATAATAAATTCGTTCATTTTACATCATAAAAATATTAAAAAAATATATTAGAGATATTTCTGATGAAAAATTATTTTTTTATGCCGAAAACCTAGGGTCAGCCTACGATGACCTTTCATAATTTTTTCGGTAAAATTAAAAAATGAAATGTTTTGAAAAAAATAATAAATTCGTTTATTTTACATCATAAAAATATTAAAAAATTATATTATTCATTTTTCTTAATAAAAATTATTTTTTAATGCCGAAAACTTAGGGTCATCCTACGATGACCTTTCATAATTTTTACGGGAAATTTTAAAATGAAATTTTTAAAAATAAATAATAAATTCGTTCATTTTACATCATAAAAATATTAAAAAATTATATTATTCATATTTTTTAATAAAAATTATTTTTTAATGCCGAAAACCTAGGGTCATCCTACGATGACCTTTCATAATTTTTACGGGAAAATTAAAAAATGAAATTTTTAAAAATAAAAAATAAATTCGTTCATTTTACATCATAAAAATAATAAAAAAATATATTATTCATATTTCTTACTAAAAATTATTTTTTTATGCCGAAAACCTAGGGTCATCCTACGATGACCTTTCATAATTTTTACGGTAAAATTAAAAAATGAAATTTTTAAAAAAAATAATAAATTCGATCATTTTACATCATAAAAATATTAAAAAAATATATTATTCATATTTCTTACTAAAAATTATTTTTTATGCCGAAAACCTAGGGTCATCCTACGATGACCTTTCATAATTTTTACGGGAAAATTAAAAAATGAAATTTTTAAAAATAAATAATAAATTCGTTCATTTTACATCATAAAAATATTAAAAAAAGATATTATTGATATTTCTAATGAAAAATTATTTTTTTATGCCGAAAACCTAAAGTCATCCTACGATGACCTTTCATAATTTTTTCGGTAAAATTAAAAAATGAAATGTTTTAAAAAAAATAATAAATTCGTTCATTTTACATCATAAAAATATTAAAAAAAAGATATTATTGATATTTCTAATGAAAAATTATTTTTTTATGCCGAAAACCTAGGGTCAGCCTACGATGACCTTTCATAATTTTTTCGGTAAAATTAAAAAATGAAATGTTTTGAAAAAAATAATAAATTCGTTTATTTTACATCATAAAAATATTAAAAAATTATATTATTCATTTTTCTTAATAAAAATTATTTTTTAATGCCGAAAACTTAGGGTCATCCTACGATGACCTTTCATAATTTTTACGGGAAAATTAAAAAATGAAATTTTTAAAAATAAATAATAAATTCGTTCATTTTACATCATAAAAATATTAAAAAAATATATTATTCATATTTCTTACTAAAAATTATTTTTTTATGCCGAAAACCTAGGGTCATCCTACGATGACCTTTCATAATTTTTACGGGAAATTTTAAAATGAAATTTTTAAAAATAAATAATAAATTCGTTCATTTTACATCATAAAAATATTAAAAAATTATATTATTCATATTTTTTAATAAAAATTATTTTTTAATGCCGAAAACCTAGGGTCATCCTACGATGACCTTTCATAATTTTTACGGGAAAATTAAAAAATGAAATTTTTAAAAATAAAAAATAAATTCGTTCATTTTACATCATAAAAATAATAAAAAAATATATTATTCATATTTCTTACTAAAAATTATTTTTTTATGCCGAAAACCTAGGGTCATCCTACGATGACCTTTCATAATTTTTACGGTAAAATTAAAAAATGAAATTTTTAAAAAAAATAATAAATTCGTTCATTTTACATCATAAAAATATTAAAAAAATATATTATTCATATTTCTTACTAAAAATTATTTTTTATGCCGAAAACCTAGGGTCATCCTACGATGACCTTTCATAATTTTTACGGGAAAATTAAAAAATAAAATTTTTAAAAATAAATAATAAATTCGTTCATTTTACATCATAAAAATATTAAAAATTATATTAGAGATATTTCAGATGAATAATTATTTTTTTATGCCGAAAACCTAGGGTCATCCTACGATGACCTTTCATAATTTTTTCGGTAAAATTAAAAAATGAAATGTTTTAAAAAAAATAATAAATTCGTTCATTTTACATCATAAAAATATTAAAAAAATATATTATTGATATTTCTGATGAATAATTTTTTTTTATGCCGAAAACCTAGGGTCATCCTACGATGACCTTTCATAATTTTTTCGGTAAAATTAAAAAATGAAATGTTTTGAAAAAAATAATAAATTCGTTCATTTTACATCATAAAAATATTAAAAAAATATATTATTCATATTTCTTACTAAAAATTATTTTTTAATGCCGAAAACCTAGGGTCATCCTACGATGACCTTTCATAATTTTTTCGGTAAAATTAAAAAGTGAAATGTTTTAAAAATAAATAATAAATTCGTTCATTTTACATCATAAAAATATTAAAAAAATATATTAGAGATATTTCTCATGAATAATTATTTTTTTATGCCGAAAACCTAGGGTCATCCTACGATGACCTTTCATAATTTTTTCGGTAAAATTAAAAAATAAAATGTTTTAAAAAAAATAATAAATTCGTTCATTTTACATCATAAAAATATTAAAAAAATATATTATTGATATTTCTGATGAATAATTATTTTTTTATGCCGAAAACCTAGGGTCATCCTACGATGTCTTTTCATAATTTTTTCGGTAAAATTAAAAAATGAAATTTTTAAAAATAAATAATAAATTCGTTCATTTTACATCATAAAAATATTAAAAAAAGATATTATTGATATTTCTAATGAAAAATTATTTTTTTATGCCGAAAACCTAGGGTCATCCTACGATGACCTTTCATAATTTTTTCGGTAAAATTAAAAAATGAATTGTTTTAAAAAAATAATAAATTCGTTTATTTTACATCTTAAAAATATTAAAAAAAGTTATTATTGATATTTCTAATGAAAAATTATTTTTTTATGCCGAAAACCTAGGGTCAGCCTACGATGACCATTCATAATTTTTTCGGTAAAATTAAAAAATGAAATGTTTTGAAAAAAATAATAAATTCGTTCATTTTACATCATAAAAATATTAAAAAATTATATTATTCATTTTTCTTAATAAAAATTATTTTTTAATGCCGAAAACTTAGGGTCATCCTACGATGACCTTTCATAATTTTTACGGGAAAATTAAAAAATGAAATTTTTAAAAAAAATAATAAATTCGTTCATTTTACATCATAAAAATATTAAAAAAATATATTATTGAAATTTCTTATGAATAATTATTTTTTTATGCCGAAAACCTAGGGTCATCCTACGATGACCTTTCATAATTTTTACGGGAAAATTAAAAAATGAAATTTTTAAAAATAAATAATAAATTCGTTCATTTTACATTATAAAAATATTAAAAAAATATATTATTCATATTTCTTACTAAAAATTATTTTTTTATGCCGAAAACCTAGGGTCATCCTACGATGACCTTTCATAATTTTTTCGGTAAAATTAAAAAATGAAATGTTTTAAAAATAAATAATAAATTCGTTCATTTTACATCTTAAAAATATTAAAAAAATATATTATTCATATTTCTTACTAAAAATTATTTTTTTATGCCGAAAACCTAGGGTCATCCTACGATGACCTTTCATAATTTTTTCGGTAAAATTAAAAAATAAAATGTTTTAAAAAAAATAATAAATTCGTTCATTTTACATCATAAAAATATTAAAAAAATATATTATTGATATTTCTGATGAATAATTTTTTTTTATGCCGAAAACCTAGGGTCATCCTACGATGACCTTTCATAATTTTTTCGGTAAAATTAAAAAATGAAATGTTTTGAAAAAAATAATAAATTCGTTCATTTTACATCATAAAAATATTAAAAAATTATATTATTCATTTTTCTTAATAAAAATTATTTTTTAATGCCGAAAACTTAGGGTCATCCTACGATGACCTTTCATAATTTTTACGGGAAAATTAAAAAATGAAATTTTTAAAAATAAATAATAAATTCGTTTATTTTACATCATAAAAATATTAAAAAAATATATTATTCATATTTCTTACTAAAAATTATTTTTTTATGCCGAAAACCTAGGGTCATCCTACGATGACCTTTCATAATTTTTACGGGAAAATTAAAAAATAAAATTTTTAAAAATAAATAATAAATTCGTTCATTTTATATCATAAAAATATTAAAAATTATATTAGAGATATTTCAGATGAATAATTATTTTTTTATGCCGAAAACCTAGGGTCATCCTACGATGACCTTTCATAATTTTTTCGGTAAAATTAAAAAATGAAATGTTTTAAAAAAAATAATAAATTCGTTCATTTTACATCATAAAAATATTAAAAAAATATATTATTGATATTTCTGATGAATAATTATTTTTTTATGCCGAAAACCTAGGGTCATCCTACGATGACCTTTCATAATTTTTACGGGAAATTTAAAAAATGAAATTTTTAAAAATAAATAATAAATTCGTTCATTTTACATCATAAAAATATTAAAAAAATATATTAGAGATATTTCTGATAAAAAATTATTTTTTTATGCCGAAAACCTAGGGTCAGCCTACGATGACCTTTCATAATTTTTTCGGTAAAATTAAAAAATGAAATGTTTTGAAAATAAATAATAAATTCGTTCATTTTACATCATAAAAATATTAAAAAAATATATTATTCATATTTCTTACTAAAAATTATTTTTTTATGCCGAAAACCTAGGGTCATCCTACGATGACCTTTCATAATTTTTACGGTAAAATTAAAAAATGAAATTTTTAAAAAAAATAATAAATTCGTTCATTTTACATCATAAAAATATTAAAAAAATATATTATTGAAATTTCTTATGAATAATTATTTTTTTATGCCGAAAACCTAGGGTCATCCTACGATGACCTTTCATAATTTTTACGGGAAATTTAAAAAATTAAATTTTTAAAAATAAATAATAAATTCGTTCATTTTACATCATAAAAATATTAAAAAATTATATTATTCATATCTTTTAATAAAAATTATTTTTTAATGCCGAAAACCTAGGGTCATCCTACGATGACCTTTCATAATTTTTACGGTAAAATTAAAAAATGAAATTTTTAAAAAAAATAATAAATTCGTTCATTTTACATCATAAAAATATTAAAAAAATATATTATTGAAATTTCTGATGAATAATTATTTTTTTATGCCGAAAACCTAGGGTCATCCTACGATGACCTTTCATAATTTTTTCGGTAAAATTAAAAAATAAAATGTTTTAAAAATAAATAATAAATTCGTTCATTTTAAATCATAAAAATATTAAAAAAATATATTATTGATATTTCTGATGAATAATTATTTTTTTATGCCGAAAACCTAGGGTCATCCTACGATGACCTTTCATAATTTTTACGGGAAATTTAAAAAATGAAATTTTTAAAAATAAATAATAAATTCGTTCATTTTACATCATAAAAATATTAAAAAAATATATTAGAGATATTTCTGATGAAAAATTATTTTTTTATGCCGAAAACCTAGGGTCAGCCTACGATGACCTTTCATAATTTTTTCGGTAAAATTAAAAAATGAAATGTTTTGAAAAAAATAATAAATTCGTTTATTTTACATCATAAAAATATTAAAAAATTATATTATTCATTTTTCTTAATAAAAATTATTTTTTAATGCCGAAAACTTAGGGTCATCCTACGATGACCTTTCATAATTTTTACGGGAAATTTTAAAATGAAATTTTTAAAAATAAATAATAAATTCGATCATTTTACATCATAAAAATATTAAAAAAATATATTATTCATATTTCTTACTAAAAATTATTTTTTATGCCGAAAACCTAGGGTCATCCTACGATGACCTTTCATAATTATTACGGGAAAATTAAAAAATGAAATTTTTAAAAATAAATAATAAATTCGTTCATTTTACATCATAAAAATATTAAAAAAAGATATTATTGATATTTCTAATGAAAAATTATTGTTTTATGCCGAAAACCTAAAGTCATCCTACGATGACCTTTCATAATTTTTTCGGTAAAATTAAAAAATGAAATGTTTTAAAAAAAATAATAAATTCGTTCATTTTACATCATAAAAATATTAAAAAAAAGATATTATTGATATTTCTAATGAAAAATTATTTTTTTATGCCGAAAACCTAGGGTCAGCCTACGATGACCTTTCATAATTTTTTCGGTAAAATTAAAAAATGAAATGTTTTGAAAAAAATAATAAATTCGTTTATTTTACATCATAAAAATATTAAAAAATTATATTATTCATTTTTCTTAATAAAAATTATTTTTTAATGCCGAAAACTTAGGGTCATCCTACGATGACCTTTCATAATTTTTACGGGAAAATTAAAAAATGAAATTTTTAAAAATAAATAATAAATTCGTTCATTTTACATCATAAAAATATTAAAAAAATATATTATTCATATTTCTTACTAAAAATTATTTTTTTATGCCGAAAACCTAGGGTCATCCTACGATGACCTTTCATAATTTTTACGGTAAAATTAAAAAATGATATTTTTAAAAAAAATAATAAATTCGTTCATTTTACATCATAAAAATATTAAAAAAATATATTATTCATATTTCTTACTAAAAATTATTTTTTTATGCCGAAAACCTAGGGTCATCCTACGATGACCTTTCATAATTTTTACGGGAAATTTTAAAATGAAATTTTTAAAAATAAATAATAAATTCGTTCATTTTACATCATAAAAATATTAAAAAATTATATTATTCATATTTTTTAATAAAAATTATTTTTTAATGCCGAAAACCTAGGGTCATCCTACGATGACCTTTCATAATTTTTACGGGAAAATTAAAAAATAAAATTTTTAAAAATAAAAAATAAATTCGTTCATTTTACATCATAAAAATAATAAAAAAATATATTATTCATATTTCTTACTAAAAATTATTTTTTTATGCCGAAAACCTAGGGTCATCCTACGATGACCTTTCATAATTTTTTCGGTAAAATTAAAAAATAAAATGTTTTAAAAAAAATAATAAATTCGTTCATTTTACATCATAAAAATATTAAAAAAATATATTATTGATATTTCTGATGAATAATTATTTTTTTATGCCGAAAACCTAGGGTCATCCTACGATGACCTTTCATAATTTTTACGGGAAATTTAAAAAATGAAATTTTTAAAAATAAATAATAAATTCGTTCATTTTACATCATAAAAATATTAAAAAAATATATTAGAGATATTTCTGATAAAAAATTATTTTTTTATGCCGAAAACCTAGGGTCAGCCTACGATGACCTTTCATAATTTTTTCGGTAAAATTAAAAAATGAAATGTTTTGAAAATAAATAATAAATTCGTTCATTTTACATCATAAAAATATTAAAAAAATATATTATTCATATTTCTTACTAAAAATTATTTTTTTATGCCGAAAACCTAGGGTCATCCTACGATGACCTTTCATAATTTTTACGGTAAAATTAAAAAATGAAATTTTTAAAAAAAATAATAAATTCGTTCATTTTACATCATAAAAATATTAAAAAAATATATTATTGAAATTTCTTATGAATAATTATTTTTTTATGCCGAAAACCTAGGGTCATCCTACGATGACCTTTCATAATTTTTACGGGAAATTTAAAAAATTAAATTTTTAAAAATAAATAATAAATTCGTTCATTTTACATCATAAAAATATTAAAAAATTATATTATTCATATCTTTTAATAAAAATTATTTTTTAATGCCGAAAACCTAGGGTCATCCTACGATGACCTTTCATAATTTTTACGGTAAAATTAAAAAATGAAATTTTTAAAAAAAATAATAAATTCGTTCATTTTACATCATAAAAATATTAAAAAAATATATTATTGAAATTTCTGATGAATAATTATTTTTTTATGCCGAAAACCTAGGGTCATCCTACGATGACCTTTCATAATTTTTTCGGTAAAATTAAAAAATAAAATGTTTTAAAAATAAATAATAAATTCGTTCATTTTAAATCATAAAAATATTAAAAAAATATATTATTGATATTTCTGATGAATAATTATTTTTTTATGCCGAAAACCTAGGGTCATCCTACGATGACCTTTCATAATTTTTACGGGAAATTTAAAAAATGAAATTTTTAAAAATAAATAATAAATTCGTTCATTTTACATCATAAAAATATTAAAAAAATATATTAGAGATATTTCTGATGAAAAATTATTTTTTTATGCCGAAAACCTAGGGTCAGCCTACGATGACCTTTCATAATTTTTTCGGTAAAATTAAAAAATGAAATGTTTTGAAAAAAATAATAAATTCGTTTATTTTACATCATAAAAATATTAAAAAAAAGATATTATTGATATTTCTAATGAAAAATTATTTTTTTATGCCGAAAACCTAGGGTCAGCCTACGATGACCTTTCATAATTTTTTCGGTAAAATTAAAAAATGAAATGTTTTGAAAAAAATAATAAATTCGTTTATTTTACATCATAAAAATATTAAAAAATTATATTATTCATTTTTCTTAATAAAAATTATTTTTTAATGCCGAAAACTTAGGGTCATCCTACGATGACCTTTCATAATTTTTACGGGAAAATTAAAAAATGAAATTTTTAAAAATAAATAATAAATTCGTTCATTTTACATCATAAAAATATTAAAAAAATATATTATTCATATTTCTTACTAAAAATTATTTTTTTATGCCGAAAACCTAGGGTCATCCTACGATGACCTTTCATAATTTTTACGGTAAAATTAAAAAATGATATTTTTAAAAAAAATAATAAATTCGTTCATTTTACATCATAAAAATATTAAAAAAATATATTATTCATATTTCTTACTAAAAATTATTTTTTTATGCCGAAAACCTAGGGTCATCCTACGATGACCTTTCATAATTTTTACGGGAAATTTTAAAATGAAATTTTTAAAAATAAATAATAAATTCGTTCATTTTACATCATAAAAATATTAAAAAATTATATTATTCATATTTTTTAATAAAAATTATTTTTTAATGCCGAAAACCTAGGGTCATCCTACGATGACCTTTCATAATTTTTACGGGAAAATTAAAAAATAAAATTTTTAAAAATAAAAAATAAATTCGTTCATTTTACATCATAAAAATAATAAAAAAATATATTATTCATATTTCTTACTAAAAATTATTTTTTTATGCCGAAAACCTAGGGTCATCCTACGATGACCTTTCATAATTTTTTCGGTAAAATTAAAAAATAAAATGTTTTAAAAAAAATAATAAATTCGTTCATTTTACATCATAAAAATATTAAAAAAATATATTATTGATATTTCTGATGAATAATTATTTTTTTATGCCGAAAACCTAGGGTCATCCTACGATGACCCTTCATAATTTTTACGGGAAATTTAAAAAATGAAATTTTTAAAAATAAATAATAAATTCGTTCATTTTACATCATAAAAATATTAAAAAAATATATTAGAGATATTTCTGATAAAAAATTATTTTTTTATGCCGAAAACCTAGGGTCAGCCTACGATGACCTTTCATAATTTTTTCGGTAAAATTAAAAAATGAAATGTTTTGAAAATAAATAATAAATTCGTTCATTTTACATCATAAAAATATTAAAAAAATATATTATTCATATTTCTTACTAAAAATTATTTTTTTATGCCGAAAACCTAGGGTCATCCTACGATGACCTTTCATAATTTTTACGGTAAAATTAAAAAATGAAATTTTTAAAAAAAATAATAAATTCGTTCATTTTACATCATAAAAATATTAAAAAAATATATTATTGAAATTTCTTATGAATAATTATTTTTTTATGCCGAAAACCTAGGGTCATCCTACGATGACCTTTCATAATTTTTACGGGAAATTTAAAAAATTAAATTTTTAAAAATAAATAATAAATTCGTTCATTTTACATCATAAAAATATTAAAAAATTATATTATTCATATCTTTTAATAAAAATTATTTTTTAATGCCGAAAACCTAGGGTCATCCTACGATGACCTTTCATAATTTTTACGGTAAAATTAAAAAATGAAATTTTTAAAAAAAATAATAAATTCGTTCATTTTACATCATAAAAATATTAAAAAAATATATTATTGAAATTTCTGATGAATAATTATTTTTTTATGCCGAAAACCTAGGGTCATCCTACGATGACCTTTCATAATTTTTTCGGTAAAATTAAAAAATAAAATGTTTTAAAAATAAATAATAAATTCGTTCATTTTAAATCATAAAAATATTAAAAAAATATATTATTGATATTTCTGATGAATAATTATTTTTTTATGCCGAAAACCTAGGGTCATCCTACGATGACCTTTCATAATTTTTACGGGAAATTTAAAAAATGAAATTTTTAAAAATAAATAATAAATTCGTTCATTTTACATCATAAAAATATTAAAAAAATATATTAGAGATATTTCTGATGAAAAATTATTTTTTTATGCCGAAAACCTAGGGTCAGCCTACGATGACCTTTCATAATTTTTTCGGTAAAATTAAAAAATGAAATGTTTTGAAAAAAATAATAAATTCGTTTATTTTACATCATAAAAATATTAAAAAATTATATTATTCATTTTTCTTAATAAAAATTATTTTTTAATGCCGAAAACTTAGGGTCATCCTACGATGACCTTTCATAATTTTTACGGGAAATTTTAAAATGAAATTTTTAAAAATAAATAATAAATTCGTTCATTTTACATCATAAAAATATTAAAAAATTATATTATTCATATTTTTTAATAAAAATTATTTTTTAATGCCGAAAACCTAGGGTCATCCTACGATGACCTTTCATAATTTTTACGGGAAAATTAAAAAATGAAATTTTTAAAAATAAAAAATAAATTCGTTCATTTTACATCATAAAAATAATAAAAAAATATATTATTCATATTTCTTACTAAAAATTATTTTTTTATGCCGAAAACCTAGGGTCATCCTACGATGACCTTTCATAATTTTTACGGTAAAATTAAAAAATGAAATTTTTAAAAAAAATAATAAATTCGATCATTTTACATCATAAAAATATTAAAAAAATATATTATTCATATTTCTTACTAAAAATTATTTTTTATGCCGAAAACCTAGGGTCATCCTACGATGACCTTTCATAATTTTTACGGGAAAATTAAAAAATGAAATTTTTAAAAATAAATAATAAATTCGTTCATTTTACATCATAAAAATATTAAAAAAAGATATTATTGATATTTCTAATGAAAAATTATTTTTTTATGCCGAAAACCTAAAGTCATCCTACGATGACCTTTCATAATTTTTTCGGTAAAATTAAAAAATGAAATGTTTTAAAAAAAATAATAAATTCGTTCATTTTACATCATAAAAATATTAAAAAAAAGATATTATTGATATTTCTAATGAAAAATTATTTTTTTATGCCGAAAACCTAGGGTCAGCCTACGATGACCTTTCATAATTTTTTCGGTAAAATTAAAAAATGAAATGTTTTGAAAAAAATAATAAATTCGTTTATTTTACATCATAAAAATATTAAAAAATTATATTATTCATTTTTCTTAATAAAAATTATTTTTTAATGCCGAAAACTTAGGGTCATCCTACGATGACCTTTCATAATTTTTACGGGAAAATTAAAAAATGAAATTTTTAAAAATAAATAATAAATTCGTTCATTTTACATCATAAAAATATTAAAAAAATATATTATTCATATTTCTTACTAAAAATTATTTTTTTATGCCGAAAACCTAGGGTCATCCTACGATGACCTTTCATAATTTTTACGGTAAAATTAAAAAATGATATTTTTAAAAAAAATAATAAATTCGTTCATTTTACATCATAAAAATATTAAAAAAATATATTATTCATATTTCTTACTAAAAATTATTTTTTTATGCCGAAAACCTAGGGTCATCCTACGATGACCTTTCATAATTTTTACGGGAAATTTTAAAATGAAATTTTTAAAAATAAATAATAAATTCGTTCATTTTACATCATAAAAATATTAAAAAATTATATTATTCATATTTTTTAATAAAAATTATTTTTTAATGCCGAAAACCTAGGGTCATCCTACGATGACCTTTCATAATTTTTACGGGAAAATTAAAAAATGAAATTTTTAAAAATAAAAAATAAATTCGTTCATTTTACATCATAAAAATAATAAAAAAATATATTATTCATATTTCTTACTAAAAATTATTTTTTTATGCCGAAAACCTAGGGTCATCCTACGATGACCTTTCATAATTTTTACGGTAAAATTAAAAAATGAAATTTTTAAAAAAAATAATAAATTCGTTCATTTTACATCATAAAAATATTAAAAAAATATATTATTCATATTTCTTACTAAAAATTATTTTTTATGCCGAAAACCTAGGGTCATCCTACGATGACCTTTCATAATTTTTACGGGAAAATTAAAAAATAAAATTTTTAAAAATAAATAATAAATTCGTTCATTTTACATCATAAAAATATTAAAAATTATATTAGAGATATTTCAGATGAATAATTATTTTTTTATGCCGAAAACCTAGGGTCATCCTACGATGACCTTTCATAATTTTTTCGGTAAAATTAAAAAATGAAATGTTTTAAAAAAAATAATAAATTCGTTCATTTTACATCATAAAAATATTAAAAAAATATATTATTGATATTTCTGATGAATAATTTTTTTTTATGCCGAAAACCTAGGGTCATCCTACGATGACCTTTCATAATTTTTTCGGTAAAATTAAAAAATGAAATGTTTTGAAAAAAATAATAAATTCGTTCATTTTACATCATAAAAATATTAAAAAAATATATTATTCATATTTCTTACTAAAAATTATTTTTTAATGCCGAAAACCTAGGGTCATCCTACGATGACCTTTCATAATTTTTTCGGTAAAATTAAAAAGTGAAATGTTTTAAAAATAAATAATAAATTCGTTCATTTTACATCATAAAAATATTAAAAAAATATATTAGAGATATTTCTCATGAATAATTATTTTTTTATGCCGAAAACCTAGGGTCATCCTACGATGACCTTTCATAATTTTTTCGGTAAAATTAAAAAATAAAATGTTTTAAAAAAAATAATAAATTCGTTCATTTTACATCATAAAAATATTAAAAAAATATATTATTGATATTTCTGATGAATAATTATTTTTTTATGCCGAAAACCTAGGGTCATCCTACGATGTCTTTTCATAATTTTTTCGGTAAAATTAAAAAATGAAATTTTTAAAAATAAATAATAAATTCGTTCATTTTACATCATAAAAATATTAAAAAAAGATATTATTGATATTTCTAATGAAAAATTATTTTTTTATGCCGAAAACCTAGGGTCATCCTACGATGACCTTTCATAATTTTTTCGGTAAAATTAAAAAATGAAATGTTTTAAAAAAAATAATAAATTCGTTTATTTTACATCTTAAAAATATTAAAAAAAGTTATTATTGATATTTCTAATGAAAAATTATTTTTTTATGCCGAAAACCTAGGGTCAGCCTACGATGACCATTCATAATTTTTTCGGTAAAATTAAAAAATGAAATGTTTTGAAAAAAATAATAAATTCGTTCATTTTACATCATAAAAATATTAAAAAATTATATTATTCATTTTTCTTAATAAAAATTATTTTTTAATGCCGAAAACTTAGGGTCATCCTACGATGACCTTTCATAATTTTTACGGGAAAATTAAAAAATGAAATTTTTAAAAAAAATAATAAATTCGTTCATTTTACATCATAAAAATATTAAAAAAATATATTATTGAAATTTCTTATGAATAATTATTTTTTTATGCCGAAAACCTAGGGTCATCCTACGATGACCTTTCATAATTTTTACGGGAAAATTAAAAAATGAAATTTTTAAAAATAAATAATAAATTCGTTCATTTTACATTATAAAAATATTAAAAAAATATATTATTCATATTTCTTACTAAAAATTATTTTTTTATGCCGAAAACCTAGGGTCATCCTACGATGACCTTTCATAATTTTTTCGGTAAAATTAAAAAATGAAATGTTTTAAAAATAAATAATAAATTCGTTCATTTTACATCTTAAAAATATTAAAAAAATATATTATTCATATTTCTTACTAAAAATTATTTTTTTATGCCGAAAACCTAGGGTCATCCTACGATGACCTTTCATAATTTTTTCGGTAAAATTAAAAAATAAAATGTTTTAAAAAAAATAATAAATTCGTTCATTTTACATCATAAAAATATTAAAAAAATATATTATTGATATTTCTGATGAATAATTTTTTTTTATGCCGAAAACCTAGGGTCATCCTACGATGACCTTTCATAATTTTTTCGGTAAAATTAAAAAATGAAATGTTTTGAAAAAAATAATAAATTCGTTCATTTTACATCATAAAAATATTAAAAAATTATATTATTCATTTTTCTTAATAAAAATTATTTTTTAATGCCGAAAACTTAGGGTCATCCTACGATGACCTTTCATAATTTTTACGGGAAAATTAAAAAATGAAATTTTTAAAAATAAATAATAAATTCGTTTATTTTACATCATAAAAATATTAAAAAAATATATTATTCATATTTCTTACTAAAAATTATTTTTTTATGCCGAAAACCTAGGGTCATCCTACGATGACCTTTCATAATTTTTACGGGAAAATTAAAAAATAAAATTTTTAAAAATAAATAATAAATTCGTTCATTTTATATCATAAAAATATTAAAAATTATATTAGAGATATTTCAGATGAATAATTATTTTTTTATGCCGAAAACCTAGGGTCATCCTACGATGACCTTTCATAATTTTTTCGGTAAAATTAAAAAATGAAATGTTTTAAAAAAAATAATAAATTCGTTCATTTTACATCATAAAAATATTAAAAAAATATATTATTGATATTTCTGATGAATAATTTTTTTTTATGCCGAAAACCTAGGGTCATCCTACGATGACCTTTCATAATTTTTACGGGAAAATTAAAAAATGAAATTTTTAAAAATAAAAAATAAATTCGTTCATTTTACATCATAAAAATAATAAAAAAATATATTATTCATATTTCTTACTAAAAATTATTTTTTTATGCCGAAAACCTAGGGTCATCCTACGATGACCTTTCATAATTTTTACGGTAAAATTAAAAAATGAAATTTTTAAAAAAAATAATAAATTCGTTCATTTTACATCATAAAAATATTAAAAAAATATATTATTCATATTTCTTACTAAAAATTATTTTTTATGCCGAAAACCTAGGGTCATCCTACGATGACCTTTCATAATTTTTACGGGAAAATTAAAAAATGAAATTTTTAAAAATAAATAATAAATTCGTTCATTTTACATCATAAAAATATTAAAAAAATATATTATTCATATTTCTTACTAAAAATTATTTTTTTATGCCGAAAACCTAGGGTCATCCTACGATGACCTTTCATAATTTTTACGGGAAAATTAAAAAATAAAATTTTTAAAAATAAATAATAAATTCGTTCATTTTACATCATAAAAATATTAAAAATTATATTAGAGATATTTCAGATGAATAATTATTTTTTTATGCCGAAAACCTAGGGTCATCCTACGATGACCTTTCATAATTTTTTCGGTAAAATTAAAAAATGAAATGTTTTAAAAAAAATAATAAATTCGTTCATTTTACATCATAAAAATATTAAAAAAATATATTATTGATATTTCTGATGAATAATTTTTTTTTATGCCGAAAACCTAGGGTCATCCTACGATGACCTTTCATAATTTTTTCGGTAAAATTAAAAAATGAAATGTTTTAAAAATAAATAATAAATTCGTTCATTTTACATCATAAAAATATTAAAAAAATATATTAGAGATATTTCTGATGAATAATTATTTTTTTATGCCGAAAACCTAGGGTCATCCTACGATGACCTTTCATAATTTTTTCGGTAAAATTAAAAAATAAAATGTTTTAAAAAAAATAATAAATTCGTTCATTTTACATCATAAAAATATTAAAAAAATATATTATTGATATTTCTGATGAATAATTATTTTTTTATGCCGAAAACCTAGGGTCATCCTACGATGTCTTTTCATAATTTTTTCGGTAAAATTAAAAAATGAAATTTTTAAAAATAAATAATAAATTCGTTCATTTTACATCATAAAAATATTAAAAAAAGATATTATTGATATTTCTAATGAAAAATTATTTTTTTATGCCGAAAACCTAGGGTCATCCTACGATGACCTTTCATAATTTTTTCGGTAAAATTAAAAAATGAAATGTTTTAAAAAAAATAATAAATTCGTTTATTTTACATCTTAAAAATATTAAAAAAAGTTATTATTGATATTTCTAATGAAAAATTATTTTTTTATGCCGAAAACCTAGGGTCAGCCTACGATGACCATTCATAATTTTTTCGGTAAAATTAAAAAATGAAATGTTTTGAAAAAAATAATAAATTCGTTCATTTTACATCATAAAAATATTAAAAAATTATATTATTCATTTTTCTTAATAAAAATTATTTTTTAATGCCGAAAACTTAGGGTCATCCTACGATGACCTTTCATAATTTTTACGGGAAAATTAAAAAATGAAATTTTTAAAAAAAATAATAAATTCGTTCATTTTACATCATAAAAATATTAAAAAAATATATTATTGAAATTTCTTATGAATAATTATTTTTTTATGCCGAAAACCTAGGGTCATCCTACGATGACCTTTCATAATTTTTACGGGAAAATTAAAAAATGAAATTTTTAAAAATAAATAATAAATTCGTTCATTTTACATTATAAAAATATTAAAAAAATATATTATTCATATTTCTTACTAAAAATTATTTTTTTATGCCGAAAACCTAGGGTCATCCTACGATGACCTTTCATAATTTTTTCGGTAAAATTAAAAAATGAAATGTTTTAAAAATAAATAATAAATTCGTTCATTTTACATCTTAAAAATATTAAAAAAATATATTATTCATATTTCTTACTAAAAATTATTTTTTTATGCCGAAAACCTAGGGTCATCCTACGATGACCTTTCATAATTTTTTCGGTAAAATTAAAAAATAAAATGTTTTAAAAAAAATAATAAATTCGTTCATTTTACATCATAAAAATATTAAAAAAATATATTATTGATATTTCTGATGAATAATTTTTTTTTATGCCGAAAACCTAGGGTCATCCTACGATGACCTTTCATAATTTTTTCGGTAAAATTAAAAAATGAAATGTTTTGAAAAAAATAATAAATTCGTTCATTTTACATCATAAAAATATTAAAAAATTATATTATTCATTTTTCTTAATAAAAATTATTTTTTAATGCCGAAAACTTAGGGTCATCCTACGATGACCTTTCATAATTTTTACGGGAAAATTAAAAAATGAAATTTTTAAAAATAAATAATAAATTCGTTTATTTTACATCATAAAAATATTAAAAAAATATATTATTCATATTTCTTACTAAAAATTATTTTTTTATGCCGAAAACCTAGGGTCATCCTACGATGACCTTTCATAATTTTTACGGGAAAATTAAAAAATAAAATTTTTAAAAATAAATAATAAATTCGTTCATTTTATATCATAAAAATATTAAAAATTATATTAGAGATATTTCAGATGAATAATTATTTTTTTATGCCGAAAACCTAGGGTCATCCTACGATGACCTTTCATAATTTTTTCGGTAAAATTAAAAAATGAAATGTTTTAAAAAAAATAATAAATTCGTTCATTTTACATCATAAAAATATTAAAAAAATATATTATTGATATTTCTGATGAATAATTTTTTTTTATGCCGAAAACCTAGGGTCATCCTACGATGACCTTTCATAATTTTTACGGGAAAATTAAAAAATGAAATTTTTAAAAATAAAAAATAAATTCGTTCATTTTACATCATAAAAATAATAAAAAAATATATTATTCATATTTCTTACTAAAAATTATTTTTTTATGCCGAAAACCTAGGGTCATCCTACGATGACCTTTCATAATTTTTACGGTAAAATTAAAAAATGAAATTTTTAAAAAAAATAATAAATTCGTTCATTTTACATCATAAAAATATTAAAAAAATATATTATTCATATTTCTTACTAAAAATTATTTTTTATGCCGAAAACCTAGGGTCATCCTACGATGACCTTTCATAATTTTTACGGGAAAATTAAAAAATGAAATTTTTAAAAATAAATAATAAATTCGTTCATTTTACATCATAAAAATATTAAAAAAATATATTATTCATATTTCTTACTAAAAATTATTTTTTTATGCCGAAAACCTAGGGTCATCCTACGATGACCTTTCATAATTTTTACGGGAAAATTAAAAAATAAAATTTTTAAAAATAAATAATAAATTCGTTCATTTTACATCATAAAAATATTAAAAATTATATTAGAGATATTTCAGATGAATAATTATTTTTTTATGCCGAAAACCTAGGGTCATCCTACGATGACCTTTCATAATTTTTTCGGTAAAATTAAAAAATGAAATGTTTTAAAAAAAATAATAAATTCGTTCATTTTACATCATAAAAATATTAAAAAAATATATTATTGATATTTCTGATGAATAATTTTTTTTTATGCCGAAAACCTAGGGTCATCCTACGATGACCTTTCATAATTTTTTCGGTAAAATTAAAAAATGAAATGTTTTAAAAATAAATAATAAATTCGTTCATTTTACATCATAAAAATATTAAAAAAATATATTAGAGATATTTCTGATGAATAATTATTTTTTTATGCCGAAAACCTAGGGTCATCCTACGATGACCTTTCATAATTTTTTCGGTAAAATTAAAAAATAAAATGTTTTAAAAAAAATAATAAATTCGTTCATTTTACATCATAAAAATATTAAAAAAATATATTATTGATATTTCTGATGAATAATTATTTTTTTATGCCGAAAACCTAGGGTCATCCTACGATGTCTTTTCATAATTTTTTCGGTAAAATTAAAAAATGAAATTTTTAAAAATAAATAATAAATTCGTTCATTTTACATCATAAAAATATTAAAAAAAGATATTATTGATATTTCTAATGAAAAATTATTTTTTTATGCCGAAAACCTAGGGTCATCCTACGATGACCTTTCATAATTTTTTCGGTAAAATTAAAAAATGAAATGTTTTAAAAAAAATAATAAATTCGTTCATTTTACATCTTAAAAATATTAAAAAAAGTTATTATTGATATTTCTAATGAAAAATTATTTTTTTATGCCGAAAACCTAGGGTCAGCCTACGATGACCATTCATAATTTTTTCGGTAAAATTAAAAAATGAAATGTTTTGAAAAAAATAATAAATTCGTTCATTTTACATCATAAAAATATTAAAAAATTATATTATTCATTTTTCTTAATAAAAATTATTTTTTAATGCCGACCCTAAGTTTAGGGTCATCCTACGATGACCTTTCATAATTTTTTCGGTAAAATTAAAAAATGAAATGTTTTGAAAAAAATAATAAATTCGTTCATTTTACATCATAAAAATATTAAAAAATTATATTATTCATTTTTCTTAATAAAAATTATTTTTTAATGCCGAAAACTTAGGGTCATCCTACGATGACCTTTCATAATTTTTACGGGAAAATTAAAAAATGAAATTTTTAAAAATAAATAATAAATTCGTTCATTTTACATCATAAAAATATTAAAAAAATATATTATTGATATTTCTGATGAATAATTATTTTTTTATGCCGAAAACCTAGGGTCATCCTACGATGACCTTTCATAATTTTTACGGGAAATTTAAAAAATGAAATTTTTAAAAATAAATAATAAATTCGTTCATTTTACATCATAAAAATATTAAAAAATTATATTATTCATATCTTTTAATAAAAATAATTTTTTAATGCCGAAAACCTAGGGTCATCCTGCGATGACCTTTCATAATTTTTACGTGAAAATTAAAAAATGAAATTTTTAAAAATAAATAATAAATTCGTTCATTTTACATCATAAAAATATTAAAAAAATATATTATTCATATTTCTTACTAAAAATTATTTTTTTATGCCCAAAACCTAGGGTCATCCTACGATGACCTTTCATAATTTTTACGGGAAAATTAAAAAATAAAATTTTTAAAAATAAATAATAAATTCGTTCATTTTACATCATAAAAATATTAAAAATTATATTAGAGATATTTCAGATGAATAATTATTTTTTTATGCCGAAAACCTAGGGTCATCCTACGATGACCTTTCATAATTTTTTCGGTAAAATTAAAAAATGAAATGTTTTAAAAAAAATAATAAATTCGTTCATTTTACATCATAAAAATATTAAAAAAATATATTATTGATAATTCTGATGAATAATTTTTTTTTATGCCGAAAACCTAGGGTCATCCTACGATGACCTTTCATAATTTTTACGGGAAAATTAAAAAATGAAATTTTTAAAAATAAAAAATAAATTCGTTCATTTTACATCATAAAAATAATAAAAAAATATATTATTCATATTTCTTACTAAAAATTATTTTTTTATCCCGAAAACCTAGGGTCATCCTACGATGACCTTTCATAATTTTTACGGTAAAATTAAAAAATGAAATTTTTAAAAAAAAATAATAAATTCGTTCATTTTACATCATAAAAATATTAAAAAAATATATTATTCATATTTCTTACTAAAAATTATTTTTTATGCCGAAAACCTAGGGTCATCCTACGATGACCTTTCATAATTTTTACGGGAAAATTAAAAAATGAAATTTTTAAAAATAAATAATAAATTCGTTCATTTTACATCATAAAAATATTAAAAAAATATAGTATTCATATTTCTTACTAAAAATTATTTTTTTATGCCGAAAACCTAGGGTCATCCTACGATGACCTTTCATAATTTTTACGGGAAAATTAAAAAATAAAATTTTTAAAAATAAATAATAAATTCGTTCATTTTACATCATAAAAATATTAAAAATTATATTAGAGATATTTCAGATGAATAATTATTTTTTTATGCCGAAAACCTAGGGTCATCCTACGATGACCTTTCATAATTTTTTCGGTAAAATTAAAAAATGAAATGTTTTAAAAAAAATAATAAATTCGTTCATTTTACATCATAAAAATATTAAAAAAATATATTATTGATATTTCTGATGAATAATTTTTTTTTATGCCGAAAACCTAGGGTCAGCCTACGATGACCATTCATAATTTTTTCGGTAAAATTAAAAAATGAAATGTTTTGAAAAAAATAATAAATTCGTTCATTTTACATCATAAAAATATTAAAAAATTATATTATTCATTTTTCTTAATAATAATTATTTTTTAATGCCGACCCTAAGTTTAGGGTCATCCTACGATGACCTTTCATAATTTTTTCGGTAAAATTAAAAAATGAAATGTTTTGAAACAAATAATAAATTCGTTCATTTTACATCATAAAAATATTAAAAAATTATATTATTCATTTTTCTTAATAAAAATTATTTTTTAATGCCGAAAACTTAGGGTCATTTTATGATGACCTTTCATAATTTTTACGGGAAAATTAAAAAATGAAATTTTTAAAAATAAATAATAAATTCGTTTATTTTACATCATAAAAATATTAAAAAAATATATTATTCATATTTCTTACTAAAAATTATTTTTTTATGCCGAAAACCTAGGGTCATCCTACGATGACCTTTCATAATTTTTACGGGAAAATTAAAAAATAAAATTTTTAAAAATAAATAATAAATTCGTTCATTTTACATCATAAAAATATTAAAAATTATATTAGAGATATTTCAGATGAATAATTATTTTTTTATGCCGAAAACCTAGGGTCATCCTACGATGACCTTTCATAATTTTTTCGGTAAAATTAAAAAATGAAATGTTTTAAAAAAAATAATAAATTCGTTGATTTTACATCATAAAAATATTAAAAAAATATATTATTGATATTTCTGATGAATAATTTTTTTTTATGCCGAAAACCTAGGGTCATCCTACGATGACCTTTCATAATTTTTACGGGAAAATTAAAAAATGAAATTTTTAAAAATAAATAATAAATTCGTTCATTTTACATTATAAAAATATTAAAAAAATATATTATTGATATTTCTGATGAATAATTATTTTTTTATGCCGAAAACCTAGGGTCATCCTACGATGACCTTTCATAATTTTTTCGGTAAAATTAAAAAATGAAATGTTTTAAAAAAAATAATAAATTCGTTCATTTTACATCATAAAAATATTAAAAAAATATATTATTGATATTTCTGATGAATAATTTTTTTTTATGCCGAAAACCTAGGGTCATCCTACGATGACCTTTCATAATTTTTACGGGAAAATTAAAAAATGAAATTTTTAAAAATAAAAAATAAATTCGTTCATTTTACATCATAAAAATAATAAAAAAATATATTATTCATATTTCTTACTAAAAATTATTTTTTTATGCCGAAAACCTAGGGTCATCCTACGATGACCTTTCATAATTTTTACGGTAAAATTAAAAAATGAAATTTTTAAAAAAAATAATAAATTCGTTCATTTTACATCATAAAAATATTAAAAAAATATATTATTAATATTTCTTACTAAAAATTATTTTTTATGCCGAAAACCTAGGGTCATCCTACGATGACCTTTCATAATTTTTACGGGAAAATTAAAAAATGAAATTTTTAAAAATAAATAATAAATTCGTTCATTTTACATTATAAAAATATTAAAAAAATATATTATTGATATTTCTGATGAATAATTATTTTTTTATGCCGAAAACCTAGGGTCATCCTACGATGACCTTTCATAATTTTTTCGGTAAAATTAAAAAATGAAATGTTTTAAAAAAAATAATAAATTCGTTCATTTTACATCATAAAAATATTAAAAAAATATATTATTGATATTTCTGATGAATAATTTTTTTTTATGCCGAAAACCTAGGGTCATCCTACGATGACCTTTCATAATTTTTTCGGTAAAATTAAAAAATGAAATGTTTTGAAAAAAATAATAAATTCGTTCATTTTACATCATAAAAATATTAAAAAAATATATTATTCATATTTCTTACTAAAAATTATTTTTTAATGCCGAAAACCTAGGGTCATCCTACGATGACCTTTCATAATTTTTTCGGTAAAATTAAAAAATGAAATGTTTTAAAAATAAATAATAAATTCGTTCATTTTACATCATAAAAATATTAAAAAAATATATTAGAGATATTTCTGATGAATAATTATTTTTTTATGCCGAAAACCTAGGGTCATCCTACGATGACCTTTCATAATTTTTTCGGTAAAATTAAAAAATAAAATGTTTTAAAAAAAATAATAAATTCGTTCATTTTACATCATAAAAATATTAAAAAAATATATTATTGATATTTCTGATGAATAATTATTTTTTTATGCCGAAAACCTAGGGTCATCCTACGATGTCTTTTCATAATTTTTTCGGTAAAATTAAAAAATGAAATTTTTAAAAATAAATAATAAATTCGTTCATTTTACATCATAAAAATATTAAAAAAATATATTATTCATATTTCTTACTAAAAATTATTTTTTTATGCCGAAAACCTAGGGTCATCCTACGATGACCTTTCATAATTTTTTCGGTAAAATTAAAAAATGAATTGTTTTAAAAAAAATAATAAATTCGTTCATTTTACATCTTAAAAATTTTAAAAAAAGTTATTATTGATATTTCTAATGAAAAATTATTTTTTTATGCCGAAAACCTAGGGTCAGCCTACGATGACCATTCATAATTTTTTCGGTAAAATTAAAAAATGAAATGTTTTGAAAAAAATAATAAATTCGTTCATTTTACATCATAAAAATATTAAAAAATTATATTATTCATTTTTCTTAATAAAAATTATTTTTTAATGCCGACCCTAAGTTTAGGGTCATCCTACGATGACATTTCATAATTTTTACGGGAAAATTAAAAAATGAAATGTTTTGAAAAAAATAATAAATTCGTTCATTTTACATCATAAAAATATTAAAAAATTATATTATTCATTTTTCTTAATAAAAATTATTTTTTAATGCCGAAAACTTAGGGTCATCCTACGATGACCTTTCATAATTTTTACGGGAAAATTAAAAAATAAAATTTTTAAAAATAAATAATAAATTCGTTCATTTTACATCATAAAAATATTAAAAATTATATTAGAGATATTTCAGATGAATAATTATTTTTTTATGCCGAAAACCTAGGGTCATCCTACGATGACCTTTCATAATTTTTTCGGTAAAATTAAAAAATGAAATGTTTTAAAAAAAATAATAAATTCGTTCATTTTACATCATAAAAATATTAAAAAAATATATTATTGATATTTCTGATGAATAATTTTTTTTTATGCCGAAAACCTAGGGTCATCCTACGATGACCTTTCATAATTTTTTCGGCAAAATTAAAAAATGAAATGTTTTGAAAAAAATAAAAAATTCGTTCATTTTACATCATAAAAATATTAAAAAAATATATTATTCATATTTCTTACTAAAAATTATTTTTTAATGCCGAAAACCTAGGGTCATCCTACGATGACCTTTCATAATTTTTTCGGTAAAATTAAAAAATGAAATGTTTTAAAAATAAATAATAAATTCGTTCATTTTACATCATAAAAATATTAAAAAAATATATTAGAGATATTTCTGATGAATAATTATTTTTTTATGCCGAAAACCTAGGGTCATCCTACGATGACCTTTCATAATTTTTTCGGTAAAATTAAAAAATAAAATGTTTTAAAAAAAATAATAAATTCGTTCATTTTACATCATAAAAATATTAAAAAAATATATTATTGATATTTCTGATGAATAATTATTTTTTTATGCCGAAAACCTAGGGTCATCCTACGATGACCTTTCATAATTTTTACGGGAAATTTAAAAAATGAAATTTTTAAAAATAAATAATAAATTCGTTCATTTTACATCATAAAAATATTAAAAAAATATATTAGAGATATTTCTGATGAAAAATTATTTTTTTATGCCGAAAACCTAGGGTCAGCCTACGATGACCTTTCATAATTTTTTCGGTAAAATTAAAAATTGAAATGTTTTGAAAAAAATAATAAATTCGTTCATTTTACATCATAAAAATATTAAAAAATTATATTATTCATTTTTCTTAATAAAAATTATTTTTTAATGCCGAAAACTTAGGGTCATCCTACGATGACCTTTCATAATTTTTACGGGAAAATTAAAAAATGAAATTTTTAAAAATAAATAATAAATTCGTTCATTTTACATCATAAAAATATTAAAAAAATATATTATTCATATTTCTTACTAAAAATTATTTTTTTATGCCGAAAACCTAGGGTCATCCTACGATGACCTTTCATAATTTTTACGGTAAAATTAAAAAATGAAATTTTTAAAAAAAATAATAAATTCGTTCATTTTACATCATAAAAATATTAAAAAATTATATTATTCATATCTTTTAATAAAAATTATTTTTTAATGCCGAAAACCTAGGGTCATCCTACGATGACCTTTCATAATTTTTACGTGAAAATTAAAAAATGAAATTTTTAAAAATAAATAATAAATTCGTTCATTTTACATCATAAAAATATTAAAAAAATATATTAGAGATATTTCTAATGAATAATTATTTTTTTATGCCGAAAACCTAGGGTCATCCTACGATGACCTTTCATAATTTTTACGGGAAAATTAAAAAATGAAATTTTTAAAAATAAATAATAAATTCGTTCATTTTACATCATAAAAATATTAAAAAAATATATTAGAGATATTTCTAATGAATAATTATTTTTTTATGCCGAAAACCTAGGGTCATCCTACGATGACCTTTCATAATTTTTTCGGGAAAATTAAAAAATGAAATTTTTAAAAATAAATAATAAATTCGTTCATTTTACATCATAAAAATATTAAAAAAAGATATTATTGATATTTCTGATGAAAAATTATTTTTTTATGCCGAAAACCTAGGGTCATCCTACGATGACCTTTCATAATTTTTACGGGAAAATTAAAAAATGAAATTTTTAAAAATAAATAATAAATTCGTTCATTTTACATCATAAAAATATTAAAAAAATATATTATTCATATTTCTTACTAAAAATAATTTTTTTATGCCGAAAACCTAGGGTCATCCTACGATGACCTTTCATAATTTTTACGGTAAAATTAAAAAATGAAATTTTTAAAAAAAATAATAAATTCGTTCATTTTACATCATAAAAATATTAAAAAATTATATTATTCATATCTTTTAATAAAAATTATTTTTTAATGCCGAAAACCTAGGGTCATCCTACGATGACCTTTCATAATTTTTACGTGAAAATTAAAAAATGAAATTTTTAAAAATAAAAAATAAATTCGTTCATTTTACATCATAAAAATATTAAAAAAATATATTATTGATATTTCTGATGAAAAATTATTTTTTTATGCCGAAAACCTAGGGTCATCCTACGATGACCTTTCATAATTTTTTCGGGAAAATTAAAAAATGAAATTTTTAAAAATAAATAATAAATTCGTTCATTTTACATCATAAAAATATTAAAAAAATATATTATTCATATTTCTTACTAAAAATTATTTTTTTATGCCGAAAACCTAGGGTCATCCTACGATGACCTTTCATAATTTTTACGGTAAAATTAAAAAATGAAATTTTTAAAAAAAATAAAAAATTCGTTCATTTTACATCATAAAAATATTAAAAAATTATATTATTCATATCTTTTAATAAAAATTATTTTTTAATGCCGAAAACCTAGGGTCATCCTACGATGACCTTTCATAATTTTTACGTGAAAATTAAAAAATGAAATTTTTAAAAATAAAAAATAAATTCGTTCATTTTACATCATAAAAATATTAAAAAAATATATTATTCATATTTCTTACTAAAAATTATTTTTTTATGCCGAAAACCTAGGGTCATCCTACGATGACCTTTCATAATTTTTTCGGGAAAATTAAAAAATGAAATTTTTAAAAATAAATAATAAATTCGTTCATTTTACATCATAAAAATATTAAAAAAATATATTAGAGATATTTCTGATGAATAATTATTTTTTTATGCCGAAAACCTAGGGTCATCCTACGATGACCTTTCATAATTTTTTCGGTAAAATTAAAAAATGAAATTTTTAAAAATAAATAATAAATTCGTTCATTTTACATCATAAAAATATTAAAAAAAGATATTATTGATATTTCTGATGAAAAATTATTTTTTTATGCCGAAAACCTAGGGTCATCCTACGATGACCTTTCATAATTTTTTCGGTAAAATTAAAAAATGAAATGTTTTAAAAAAAATAATAAATTCGTTCATTTTACATCATAAAAATATTAAAAAAATATATTATTGATATTTCTGATGAATAATTATTTTTTTATGCCGAAAACCTAGGGTCATCCTACGATGACCTTTCATAATTTTTACGGGAAAATTAAAAAATAAAATTTTTAAAAATAAATAATAAATTCGTTCATTTTACATCATAAAAATATTAAAATAATATATTATTGATATTTCTGATGAATAATTATTTTTTTATGCCGAAAACCTAGGGTCATCCTACGATGACCTTTCATAATTTTTTCGGTAAAATTAAAAAATGAAATGTTTTAAAAAAAATAATAAATTCGTTCATTTTACATCATAAAAATATTAAAAAAATATATTATTGATATTTCTGATGAATAATTATTTTTTTATGCCGAAAACCTAGGGTCATCCTACGATGACCTTTCATAATTTTTACGGGAAAATTAAAAAATAAAATTTTTAAAAATAAATAATAAATTCGTTCATTTTACATCATAAAAATATTAAAATAATATATTATTGATATTTCTGATGAATAATTATTTTTTTATGCCGACAACCTAGGGTCATCTTACGATGACCTTTTATAATTTTTTCGGTAAAATTAAAAATTGAAATGTTTTAAAAAAAATAATAAATTCGTTCATTTTACATCATAAAAATATTAAAAAAATATATTATTTATATTTCTTACTAAAAATTATTTTTTTATGCCGAAAACCTAGGGTCATCCTACGATGACCTTTCATAATTTTTTCGGTAAAATTAAAAAATGAAATGTTTTGAAAAAAATAATAAATTCGTTCATTTTACATCATAAAAATATTAAAAAAATATATTATTGATATTTCTGATGAATAATTATTTTTTTATGCCGAAAACCTTTCATAATTTTTTCGGTAAAATTAAAAAATGAAATTTTTAAAAATTAATAATAAATTCGTTCATTTTACATCATAAAAATATTAAAAAAATATATTATTCATATTTCTTACTAATTATTATTTTTTTATGCCGACAACCTAGGGTCATCTTACATATATAAATCAAATAGATTTTTTGTAATTAAAAAGCGAAATTAATAAGTAAATATAAAAGATATCTTAATATAATTAATTATTTCTCATTTAAAATCAAAAATTGAACAAATTGATATAAAAAATATTAATAATATCTTAATATTTAGTATAGTTGAATTTTGCATGAAATTTATAAATCAAATAGATTTTTTGTAATGAAAACGCAAAATTAGTCAAGAAATATAAAAGATATGTTAATATAATTAAATAGTTGTTATTTATAATCAAAAATTGAACATATTGATATAAAAAATATTAATAATATCTTAATATTTAGCATAGTTGAATTTTGGCTGGAATATATAAATCAAATAGATTTTTTGTAATGAAAAAGCGAAATTACTCAGGAAATATAAAATATATGTTAATATAATTAAATAGTTCTTATTTAAAATCAAAAATTGAACAAAAGGATATAAAAAATATTAATAATATCTTAATATTTATCATAGTTGAATTTTGCATGAAATTTATAAATCAAATAGATTTTTGTAATTAAAAATAGAAATTACTCGGGAAATATAAAAGATATGTTAATATAATTAAATATTTCTTATATAAAATCAAAAATTGAACAAATTGATATAAAAAATATTTTTAATATCTTAATAATTAGCAGAGTTGAATTTAAACTGGAATATATAAATCAAATAGATTTTTTGTAATAAAAAGCGAAATTACTCGGGAAATATAAAAGATATCTTAATATAATTAATTATTTCTCATTTAAAATCAAAAATTGAAAAAATTGATATAAAAAATATTTTTAATATCTTAATATTTAGCATAGTTGAATTTTGCATGAAATTTATAAATCAAATAGATTTTTTGTAATTAAAAATCGAAATTACTCATGAAATATAAAAAATATGTTAATATAATTAAATAGTTCTTATTTAAAATCAAAAATTGAACAAATTGATATAAAAAATATTAATAATATCTTAATATTTAGCATAGTTAAAAATTTGACTGGAAATATAAATAAAATAGATTTTTTGTAATGAAAAAGCTAATTTCCTCAGGAAATATAATAGATATGTTAATATAATTAAATATTTCTTATTTAAAATCAAAAATTGAATCAATTGATATAAAAAATATTAATAATATCCTAATATTTAGCATAGTTGTATTTTGCATGATATTTATAAATCAAATAGATTTTTTGTAATGAAAAACCGATATTACTCAGGAAATATAAAAGATATGTTAATATAATTAAATATTTCTTATTTAAAATCAAAAATTGTGCAAATTGATATAAAAAATATTTTTAATATCTTAATATTTAGCATAGTTGAATTTTGACTGGAATATATAAATCAAATAGATTTTTTGTAATTAAAAAGCGAAATTACTCAGGAAATATAAAACATATGTTAATATAATTAAATATTTCTTATTTAATATCAAAAATTGAATAATTTGATATAAAAAATATTTTTAATATCTTAATAATTAGCAGAGTTGAATTTAAACTGGAATATATAAATCAAATAGATTTTTTGTAATAAAAAGCGAAATTACTCGGGAAATATAAAAGATATCTTAATATAATTAATTATTTCTCATTTAAAATCAAAAATTGAAAAAATTGATATAAAAAATATTTTTAATATCTTAATATTTAGCATAGTTGAATTTTGCATGAAATTTATAAATCAAATAGATTTTTTGTAATTAAAAATCGAAATTACTCATGAAATATAAAAAATATGTTAATATAATTAAATAGTTCTTATTTAAAATCAAAAATTGAACAAATTGATATAAAAAATATTAATAATATCTTAATATTTAGCATAGTTAAAAATTTGACTGGAAATATAAATAAAATAGATTTTTTGTAATGAAAAAGCTAATTTCCTCAGGAAATATAATAGATATGTTAATATAATTAAATATTTCTTATTTAAAATCAAAAATTGAATCAATTGATATAAAAAATATTAATAATATCCTAATATTTAGCATAGTTGTATTTTGCATGATATTTATAAATCAAATAGATTTTTTGTAATGAAAAACCGATATTACTCAGGAAATATAAAAGATATGTTAATATAATTAAATATTTCTTATTTAAAATCAAAAATTGTGCAAATTGATATAAAAAATATTTTTAATATCTTAATATTTAGCATAGTTGAATTTTGACTGGAATATATAAATCAAATAGATTTTTTGTAATTAAAAAGCGAAATTACTCAGGAAATATAAAACATATGTTAATATAATTAAATATTTCTTATTTAATATCAAAAATTGAATAATTTGATATAAAAAATATTTTTAATATCTTAATAATTAGCAGAGTTGAATTTAAACTGGAATATATAAATCAAATAGATTTTTTGTAATAAAAAGCGAAATTACTCGGGAAATATAAAAGATATCTTAATATAATTAATTATTTCTCATTTAAAATCAAAAATTGAAAAAATTGATATAAAAAATATTTTTAATATCTTAATATTTAGCATAGTTGAATTTTGCATGAAATTTATAAATCAAATAGATTTTTTGTAATTAAAAATCGAAATTACTCATGAAATATAAAAAATATGTTAATATAATTAAATAGTTCTTATTTAAAATCAAAAATTGAACAAATTGATATAAAAAATATTAATAATATCTTAATATTTAGCATAGTTAAAAATTTGACTGGAAATATAAATAAAATAGATTTTTTGTAATGAAAAAGCTAATTTCCTCAGGAAATATAATAGATATGTTAATATAATTAAATATTTCTTATTTAAAATCAAAAATTGAATCAATTGATATAAAAAATATTAATAATATCCTAATATTTAGCATAGTTGTATTTTGCATGATATTTATAAATCAAATAGATTTTTTGTAATGAAAAACCGATATTACTCAGGAAATATAAAAGATATGTTAATATAATTAAATATTTCTTATTTAAAATCAAAAATTGTGCAAATTGATATAAAAAATATTTTTAATATCTTAATATTTAGCATAGTTGAATTTTGACTGGAATATATAAATCAAATAGATTTTTTGTAATTAAAAAGCGAAATTACTCAGGAAATATAAAACATATGTTAATATAATTAAATATTTCTTATTTAATATCAAAAATTGAATAATTTGATATAAAAAATATTAATAATAAATTAATATTTAGCATAGTTGAATTTTGCATGAAATTTATAAATCAAATATTTTAATTTAATAAATAATTTTATACAAATATAATGTGGTCTTTTAATAAAAAAATTCCCTTAATAAATAAATATATAAGCACAAAAGCTTTAATAAATACATATAAATCAAATAGATTTTTTGTAATGAAAAAGCGAAATTACTCATGAAATATAAAAATATTTTGGTTCTATAGGAATTTTCCTGTTTTAAGAGAATTTCCGGGTTTCTGAAATATGGGTTAGATGGGGATATTTATTTCAAAAATTGTCCATGTGGAACGTTCTCTTCATCCCTTGTAGAATAAGATATCTATAACAAATAATTACAAAGTTTTGCAGGAGTTCGCCAATTAATATTTTATTTGAAACATTAATAATTCGAAATATAATAAAAAAAAAATATATATTTACAAATACCTTTAATCTGAGGTAGTTTCGATAATTGAACACACAGCTCGTGTTATAAATATATTACGAGATAGAAACGAGAAAATGATAAGTTATGATCTAATCGTTCGATTTGATACGAATTAGAAATTACAAGATAGTTATCCAAAGGTACTATTTGCTACGAATTGGATAATTACGAAAGATTTTAATCGATGAAATTTAAATACAAAAACGAAGAAATATGAAGCCAATACGAGGTGAATTAAATACGAGAGAGAGAACGAAGTGAAAAATGGCTTTCGACGAAGAATACGAATAATCGAGATTTTGACGAAGACTCGAATAGCATGTTAATGAAGCATCAAAGAGCTCATTCTAGATGAAGAAGACGGAAGTCAGTTACGCCTTCTTTTATACGTTAATTGAACTAATCTCAAACTACTAATTATTATTTAAAAGTTTTTATACATCCTCCCTCTCCTTGAATTTACCCGACAATGGTATTATGGAGGGAGGGTCAATTCAATATTAATATTAATCTAGCATTTTCTTCTATGCAATAGAATTTGAAGATTAATTTCTACGATAGATGGTCTTACTCGTAACTCTGAGTGGGGCCCGTAGAGGCCAGGATACTACCTCCCGGTGCCAGGAGGAACCTGGAGCTCGCATATGGCAGGGATGCTACGCCCTGAGGTAGGTATATATAAAGAGTGTTCCTACCTGCTACCCGATAGATAAATACGAATAAGCGAAGGGAGACGACTGGGAAGAAATCATGATTCCTCCAAGAGAGTCGACGGGGAAGAAATCATGAAGCTCACGTGAGGGCAGGGACGCCAATCCCTGAAGTAGAATCTTTTCTATCGAAATTTTAGAAAAGAAACCACCCGTTACCCATATAAGATAAATACGAAGAAGCGAAGCGAAGAAATCATGATTCCTCCAAGAGAGTCGACGGGGAAGAAATCATGAAGCTCACGTGAGGGCAGGGACGCCAATCCCTGAAGTAGAATCTTTTCTATCGAAATTTTAGAAAAGAAACCACCCGTTACCCAATGGTAACTACGAATAAGCGAAGCGAAGAAATCATGATTCTTCCAAGAGAGTCGACGGGGAAGAAATCATGAAGCTCACGTGAGGGCAGGGACGCCAATCCCTGAAGTAGAATCTTTTCTATCGAAATTTTAGAAAAGAAACCACCCGTTACCCAATAGGTAACTACGAAATAAACGTGCTAAAGACCATTCCAATAAAGGACATGGAGAGGTAGTTTGACAACTTGTTGGAGCGTGCAAATTTGTGTATCGATGCAGAAGGGGAATACATTGATTAATAAAAATGATTTGTTCCAAAATGTACATTGGTTTTTTGTTTTTTTAAAAAGTTCGGTTTCTTTTGGAATGGAGGGTGTATATTTAACTCATCGTAAATATATCTAAATTCTACTTTAATGAGTCAACAAACTATTGAGAAAAAATAGAAATTGAGAGTGCTCATGATCGAATTGATTTTTATCTTATCAATAATATATATAAAGATAGAGATTAACAGTTAGAATACAAAGTTGTTCCTAACAATAGAATATAGATTGGAGAAATTTGGTTGGCTAGAAAATAAATTTTTGTTGTATACAAGAATATTTATAAAATTTAATTTATTAAATAATTTACATATATAAAATGTTTTTAGCTTAATTAAATATAATATCATTTTTTAAAATTAAGAATACAATTTTAAATGGAATTAACCACTATTAAACATTTATTTATTAAATCACAATATTTTATGTCTTTAAAATGCTCATATATACTTATATAGGTATATATATATATATATTAATATTAATATTATTTAAACATATTATATATATAATATGCAATAATAGTCACAGCCTTGTATATAAGTGTTATATGCCTAAACTTACATATAAAATTTAGATTGATCAACCATAATTTCTATTTTGATTTTAATTTTAAAATTTTAATCAATTATTTTGAACACAAAAATAGCTAGATAATATATTTTTGAATTTAATTGGCAAACTTATTACATCAATATTTTTATATTATCTAATTATCTTTTTTTTATAAATGTCATAATACTTATTTCATAGTGTTATTTTTTAATATTTTTTTTATTTTTTTCTTATTTATAAAAATAAATAAATACGTTTAAATTATTATTATTTTTTTTTTAATTTTGTATAAAATTTAAAGTCAATTTTTGTTTAGCTGGCTTGTTTTACTTTTTTGTATTTGAATATTTAATCCAAATCTGTGAGTTTATCAATTGCTGGATTTGTATATCCTTCAAGTTCTTTGCAAGTGACCGTTGCTACTTGTGTGTGTGTCTTATGACCAGACTTCTCTTTGTCCATCTCTTCGTGATGTTTCCCAGAGAAATGCAACCGAGAGGCGAACAAACAAGTCACACCGAATACACACAAAAGGCAAACGATCGCAATTGCCGATATGATATGTGCAGAAATGTTACTCGAATTGCTGGTGTCCACGTCTAAGGTATGGTCCTCCTGTTCGATGTCACCCCAATTGGTCCAGGTGTTGTTCCAAAAGATGGGATTAGCACGGGGATCGGCTGGTTTGTTCAATGGAGCTACACTTTGTTCCCGATACGCTTGAATGATTTCTTTTAATTTTTCTACAAGTTCCGGTCGAGAATTCGCTAAATTCATCCTTTCACACGGATCCTGAAAAATTTTAAATTAAAATATATTAAAGAAGATGGGGGGTGGGGGTTAAAATCGACCTAATATTATGATATGACTTTAGAGTCATTAAAATAAATATTGAATCTGCAGAGAAACGCCACTTTAAACAAAACAAATATGCATGAAATGAGTTCATAATTCCAAGATAAATACGTAAATATGAATATTATAAATAATATTCATTTTAATAATGATTTTGTTATCTGTAAAAAATTATAATATAAATTTTACCAAAATATAATTAAATAATTTTTTATTTGAAGATGTAATCATTAACTCTTTATAGAATTTATACCTAATATGAATGTGAAAAAATCAATTTACCAAGATGATGAAATAAATTGTTTTTTAGATTATGAAAATTCTTAACTTTTTAATTAAAATAGAAAAAACAGATATGGAGATAACATAAATATTTTTAATTTTATTTTATTTATAATATAATTTAAAAGAGCTGGCTGTGACATCATGAAGGACTGGGTGTTGTCATATAATTTTAAATTAAGAAAAAACTAATAAAAATGATTTTTCTCGAGGATAAAACCAATACAAAGTGCATGATTTTTGTGGAGATATATAAAAAAATCTCCTCATGTGAAATTTGATGTGAAAATAACCCTTCCCTTCCTATTGTCGATCGCTAATACTTCCACTTCCGGTTTCCGAATTTGCACCAAAAATTGATCAATTCATCATACTGATGCATTAGGTAAATATAACAAATTTAATCAAAATCCGTTGAGCTGTTAAATCTGTACACATCTATACGGAGGGACGGACGGACGGACGGACAGACATCATGCTAAAATACTTTTTTCTGTTAAGAAAATGCATGATTCGTGGAGATCTGTAAAAATCTCCACATGTGAAATTTGGTGTGAAAACAATACCTCCCTTACTATCGTCGGTCGGTAAAAAAGTGTGAAACTGATTGTGAGTATATGTCAATGACATTGTGAGTTTTCCAATATTCATATAATTCTAATATTAAGTTTCATTCGATATTTAATGTATCAAATTGTCTAGAGTGAGTTACTCACTTTTTCCACAAAAAATTAAATGATAGTGTAAAAAATTTTATTTTTACTATTATAAATAATTTTTACCGACCGACGATAGTAAGGGAGGTATTGTTTTCACACCAAATTTCACATGTGGAGATTTTTACATATCTCCACGAATCATGCATTTTCTAAACAGAAAAAAGTATTTTTAGCATGATGTCTGTCCGTCCGTCTGTCCGTCTGTCCGTCCGTCCGTATAGATGTGTACAGACTGAACGGCTCAACCGATTTTGATAAAATTTGGTATATTTACTTAATGCATCAGTGGGATGAATTGATCAACTTTTGGTGCAATTCCGGAAACCGGAAGTGGTAGTATTAGCGATCGACGATAGGAAGGGAAGGGTTATTTTCACACCAAATTTCACATGAGGAGATTTTTTGTATATCACCACGAATCTCTCTCTCATGCACTTTGTATTGGTTTTATCCTCGAGAAAAATCATATTTATTAGTTATTTCTTGATTTAAAATTATATGACGTCATCCAGTCATACATGACGTCACAGCCTGGTCTTGCATATATATTATAAATAAAATAAAATTAAAAATGTTTATATTTATTATTTATGTATCCATATCTGTTTTTTATTTCATTAATAGATATATTAAAATGATTTGAAATTGTTTCTGTAGCTGGAAATTAATTTACTTCAAACCGTCGGTCGGTTCGGACCTGGCCACAGGTCAACTTATTAAAATATGAAATGAAATCTGTAACAGTGATGGAATAAATCAATGAAATTTAATATTACCTCGAGTATATTAAAGAGACAAGGATTTTTTCCAGGTTCACAACCAAATTGTTCAGGTTTATTAACGGTAGGTACACAATTGACAGTCGCTGCCGATCTCAATGCAAGCACTCGGGTTTCGTTCAGCACAGGCGCTGAAGGAGACTGAATAGCTTTAACTAAAAGCAAATAATTATAATAATAAATATAGTGTCATTTAAATAATAACATAATGTTATCTATTATTATATTCATTAAATTTTATATTCAATAATTAATCTTAACATATTACTTATATTAAATTTGAAATTTCTAAATTGAATTTTGTTAGATAATTTATCTAAAAAAATATTAGCTTAAAATTATACCATGTTAGTACAAGTATATTAATATAATTTTTAAATAAAGTATTCAACTTAAAATATTAAAACCATATTAATATTGAATACAGTATTAAAATTTAAATATCATAACAAACTTATAATATATATAAACTAGATATAAAATTTTTAATTGTTCAAGACAAAGAAAACATTAAAATTAAGATGACCGGAATCGTTAATTTTCAATTTTATTTGGAATTAAAAACCAATACATATGTATAAAATGTATATAATATAATATAATATTCCTATTAATTGTGCTTTATGGAACTATTACGTTTTACTCGATTAAATTAAAAAAATTGTATTTTTTTCAAATTCCCACCTAAGAATTACTATTATTAACTTTTATATGTATTTAGGTTCTTTTGTCATAACATGTTTTTAATTATTAAAGGATTAGTTTGTTTTTTTTAATTTCCTTGATGTTTTGAAGAGATTTTAATAATAAGTATTTAAAAATATTTATAGTTTGTTTAGCAAATGTGTTTACTTATATGTTTTTTAAATAAAAATTTTATTTCTTTTAATTTAATTTTTAATATTGTATTCGTTGATTAATTAATTTAAATTATGCACACATGTTTTCATATATTTAAAAATATACTAAAATTAACTATGTATATAATGTTCTAAATTTCATTCTAATTTCTAAATTAAATATTTTCATATATATATATATATTCCTTTATTGCATAAATTTTCTGAGAACCTCAAAGAATGAACAAATTATATTCACCTTTATCATTTGTATTTAATTTTATTTGAAGTTGTGTCTGATAAGCAATAATAGCAGCTCCAGCAGGAGATTCTAAAGTCAGTTGAGGATTATATTCTGATAAATTACGTCCATGTTCACCATACCAATTATCTGAATCCGGATCCCAAGAAACACCTAGAAAAAAAATTTAATTATTTATGTTTCATTTATAGTTGTTGTTTTTTTTATAAATATTATTAATATTACTTTACCGATCATTAATATAAATAAAATTAAAGGGAAATATGAAATACCTTGAACATATTTCCAGTCTCCATAACGAAGGCCTGCAATGCCTTCTTCATCGAGAATCTGATGTAAGACGGTATTCCGGGGTGAGAGGCGTCCACGCATTAAAGTTTCCCATTGAGAAATGCCATCCATGGGTGGGAGATTGCGCGTATCTAATCCTGAACATAATATTTAAAAGGGAACATCCTTATTCAATCTATATTTAAATAGTTTTCTATATTACTGTATAAAAAGAAATAATCTTATTCTTTTACGTCTATTAAATATATATACTTAAATTAAAAGATTTTTATAAGGATTATTAACCTCATAAATTGCATGAAGTATTTTTCTTCATATTAAGCTTCCAATTTTGATAAACTCTAAATAAGACATATTATGAAAATATATTTTACATTTCAAGGCTTTATTTAGAAATTAAAATGACCTTTGAAATGGACCTTGTAACGTTTTTGCTAAATATAATAAAATCGCACGCAAAATATTGTAAAATAATATTTATAATCATTTCCCTCGAGATTAGTCAAAACTATTGACAGCGCACATTACATAACTTTCACATATCATTCATTATCTTATGATGATCGCTAATATAATGTATAGAAAGGAATCTGAAACCTTCCGTTAATTAAATAATATTTAAATTTGTAGAACATTTTTTATTAATTTAATTTATGTTTATGACGAAGACAAGTAAAGTATCAAAAAATAATCATAATTTGACATTAATTTAAAAATATTTTGGTAATTATACAGGAGACGGGCTAAAGAAGGTAGGTGGTTGAAACTTACTTTGAGGTGTTCCTTGAATGATTCTGAACAACATTATATGCAACTTCTTTTATGATCTCTTTTAGTTTAATTAATAAAATGTAATTAATTAAACAGTGTATTTCTCCTATAAGAAGGCTCAGTGGCTGACATTTTGTATATTTTTAAGACAGAATGATTCTGAACAACTTTATGTGCAACTTTTTTTAAGATCTCTTAAAAATATAATCTCATCTAAACAGAGATACCCACCACCTTGCCCCCACCGAAAAGTCGTTGTAGGAATTCAACGTCGGGGTAGAATTCAAGTTGCTGTTTATCCAACTTACAAAAAATATAATCTCATCTAAAAGGGAGATACCCACCACCTTGCCCCCACCGAAAGGTTGTTGCCGGGATTCAACGTCGGGATAAGTTGCAAGTCGTTGATGAAATCCAACGTCGAGAAAGAATACAAGATGCTATATGTATATGTATATATGTACACTGTTTAATTAATTACGTTTTATTAATTAAAATAAAAGAGATCATAAAAGAAGTTGCATATAAAGTTGTTCAGAATCATTCAAGGAACACCTCAAAGTAAGTTTCAACCACCTACCTTCTTTAGCCCGTCTCCTCTATAATTACCAATATTTTGTATTATTATAAAAACTTAAATTACTTACATATATATTTTAAAATAAACCTTATTATATTTTATTAAAGGACTCAACTTGAGTCTATTAAATTTTGTAGCCGTTTAAATAGTTAGTATTTAATACGTTCCCGCCGGCATGTACCACCGGTGGCTCATAAAATAAATAGATAAATTATGGAACAGGCGGGAACGTGTTAAAGCAAATATATGATACCTTTACACTGTCTTTAATATGCATATGTACTTCAAATTAAGAATTTTATTAAATAAAACGGTTCTTAAATTTATTCTTATTCTATTTAAATACTTAAAAATTCATGATTTAGTAATTAAATTCTTTATGTTTTTTATTTTATCTATTTTAAAAATGTTTTAGAGAAATTAGTTTGTTTTTTTTATTTCTTCAACTTTGAAATTAAAATTGAATGTATTTGTTATATAATTGTAAAAAAGCAGGAAGTGAATACGATTTCTCTTAATATCAATTCCGACAAAGAAAAAAATGATTAGAATGAGTGTTCTTGATTTGATTATCTTTACCTGCTGCGGTGTAGAAAGTGGGAAGCCAGTCAGAGACGTGCATCAGCTGATTTGACACTCGCTGTAAGGAAGAATTGAAGAGGGGACTCCAAACGGCAGCCACTCCACGCACCCCACCCTCCCAAATAGTCTCCTTCATCTAAAAATAAAACATTATTTTTACAATCTATTTTTTTCTAATTTTTGATTTTATGTAAAAAATTATGTTAATATGTTATTAAAAAAAAAACTACATACATCTCTATTGTTTTTCACTTCTGAAGATTGTAAATAACGCTTAATTTATTTTTTTAATTTTTAAGTAATTCACCTTTGAAAATTTCTAAAATTCAAAAATTCTATATAAATACTGAGAGATATTAATTTGTCTCTTACCCCTTTTAATGGCCAATTGGATCCTCGATTAGAATGAATGCCAAAGGTGGATCCTCCGTTATCGCTATAAAATAACACGATAGTGTTCTGCATCATCCCACTATCACTTAATGCTGCCATCACTTGACCAACCGATTCGTCTAATTTGTTAACCATAGCTATAAAAAAAAATAGAATTAATCTATTTATTTTTTTACTAGCTAAACTTATTAATTAATAATTTAAATATTTTTCATTAAAAAACATTAAAAAAAATTAAAAAAAAAAAGTTTATGAAAGTTTATGAAAGTTTATATATATAACGGCCAGTATTTGTTTATTTTTTTATATATAAAATGTATCCAAAAAATTAAAAAAATAAAGATTAATCATATTATAATTATAGTTAAAATTATTATTATTATTATTACTATTTTTTTAATCAGTAGGCAGTGCTTAATCAACTTTCGTTCGCAAATCTATTTTCAAGTATATTTTTTTTTATCGTGCGCCCACTCCCCTCTCCTATAATAAACTTAACAATATTTAAAATGCAATAATTATGTTTTTATACTAAATCTACATGACGTTAATTACAAAAAAAATATTATAAGTTGATTAAATTATTAATTAATTAAATCAATTACATTAAAAATTTGAAATATAAAAAAATAAAAAATAAAAATTTGGGGTTTCTAATGACTTCTTTTGTACAGGAGGTTTTTGTATACACATGAGGTATTAATGTTATTCTAATTTTACCCCCTCCCCCCATACAAGTATCATTCATTTATTCTCCAAGACAAATCCATTATTATCCAAACTTATTATTAATGCATTAATTAAATTAAGACAATAAAAAGGTACCTGCATATATTCTTCTTCGTGGATCCTCGATATGTCGAAATCGGGCGATATATTCATCTGGTGCTTGGAAATCGTCCCCTTCGTTACCCGCATGAGGAGCCAAATGGGCCAAATACATAAACATTGGTTTATGTTTCGGATGATTTTTAATTAATTTAACAGCTTCTTCAGTAAATAAATCCGTACTGTAACGACCTTTTGATTCCCAGTCGACAGACATATTACGACGCATGTCATAACCGGTCCATGGTTCTCGCTATATATCCATAAAGAAAAAAAAACACAGAAATTATTAGAACAATAAAAATTGAAATGCAGAAAATATAAAGGGCAATGGGAAGAAAAAATGTATATTAGTTAACTATGTTTAAGCTATTATAGTAATATTCCACTTCACATAATAAAAGTATTTACTTTATATACATACATAAATTTTGTATTAAATTATTTTTAAAATTTAAAATTTGTTAACAAAAGTAAAATATTCCATCTAAAATATTCCATCATTTAAAATTATTTATTTATTGGCAACATGCTCGCGTATATAATATAATATTTTCTATAATAATATTACTTATGACAAAATATGTATAACATTTTACAACTTATAATAGCTCTTATGAATTCTACTGACGTATGCAAAGTGAAGTTGTTTATCGAAATTATTTTATTTGAGTTGAAACTTTAAGTGAATTTTTCTTTTGGCAAATATCAAAACAAATAAAGAAAATGCTCTTTGTTCGATTTCACTAACACTTCATTCGCATTTAAAACATTTGTCACGTTATTCAATATCAGAAAAAAGAAATCAATTGAAACTTTTCCTTCAGGTGATTTTAGTAAAAATCAAATTTAAATGAGAAAAGTTTAAAGTATAATATTTTTCTTCTGGTATGAAAAATTAAATTTTTATATAATAGAAATTAATTTTTCTTCTACTTAAGGGAAGATTAAATTTATATTTTCTAAAAATTTCATTCAAATTTTAAATTTTGTAGTTATAATTAGGAAAATTCTTATATTAATGTCTATCTAATTTGATGTAGGTTTATTTAAATTATTTTTAAGTGATTTGGAAATATTTTAACAAAAAAATTTACTACGCAGAGGCAGAATTTTGAATACAAGATTTTAAAAATTTTTTGAAAGAAAAATACATATTATATTTTTTAAAAAGTTTTAGAAATAAAAAACTAGACTAACTAAATATTTATTGTATATTTTTATTTTTGAATATGCTATAGTTTTAATTAAGAAAGCTTAAATAAAAATAATTAATGGAAGCTATTGGTTTAATATATTAACTAGGAATTATAAATTGTGAAAAGTTTACTTACTGTCGCAAGCATAGAATGATCATAATAATCATGATATCCGTTCCAGTATCCAAAATGGGAATCGAATCCCCGATAAAGTGGTGTATATTCTTTTTTATAGAAACCCAAATGCCATTTTCCAATTGCATGAGTGACATAGCCAGCCTCTTTTAAATATTGTGGCATGATTTTCTCTTCGAGTGGCAAACCCCATGGTTCTGGCGCCAACAACACCAACTTTTGCATTCCTATACAAACATACATAGTTCTTATTTATTCAAAATCTATTATTCTATTATGAAAAATTGAAAATAGTTTAGGAAAGATCAATTTTACCTATATTTGTTGGGTATTTGCCTGTAAGGAAGGAAGCTCTTGACGGTGTACAAAGAGCTGGCACATAATGACTATTGAGAATGATGCCGTTGTAGGCGAGAGCATCGATATTTGGTGTTGGAATCTGATCAGAACCATGGAAACTCACGTCATTCCAACCCTTTAACATAAATCAAGACATATTTTAATTGTAAAAGAAAATGAAGAAATTATATTGCAATAAAAAAATAACTTACCAGATCATCAGCCATAATGACTATAATATTAGGTGGTCGTTTCAAGGAAGAGGAGGAGCCTACAGGGGTGGAAGTGGAACTAGCTAGGCTCATCGCAGCTGCTGAGAGGAACAGCGTGCATAACATTACTATAAAAAAAAAAAAAAAAATATAAATATAATTATGATAGATGGATATAATTCTATTATTCATCTTAAACAATAAAATATTGATAAAATATTAGTGCATGTATAATTAATTTATTTTCTTCCTTCATGACATTTTCAAATTATATTCAGATTAATATTTTAGATTTAAAATTACCATATATATCTCGTATATACTTAACATTAAGCAAATGTTATGTTTTATTTATTGTTTTGATAAATTTTCATAAACTTATTAACATATTAATATATGTACTTAATTTTTTAAAAGCCCTGAGAAGAATACCTAAATGTTTTCTACGTAGAAAAGACTAAAAGAAGATCTCTCAATGATAAAAGACTAACAATCTAACCCAAAAATTGACTAAAAACGAAAAAAAGGCGAAAAATCCCTGTAATATCCTTCAACGATTTTTTTTTTTCAAATAGAATAGAAAATTTTTATAAAAAAATTTATAACGAAATCACAAAAGTGATAATGTGCGTGCGCCAAATGAATGTTGGGTAATTGAGTATTTATACGAGAGCCATGTGAGGATGATGTGACTGTATTTTTAAATGAGGCATTTGTCTGTGTGTGATAAATTTTAAAATATTTTTTAACTTGGATATTAAATATTTCTCAATGATGGTTCTTTTCCAGAAACAAATTACAAAATAATTTTTATTTGATTATTGTGACGCATGGACTATCAAATTGATTCACTTAATCCTCAACTCTTCATAATATAATAAATTAAGTTACTTACAAATAAGTAAAACTATAAAAACAATAAAATTATAATTAATTTTAATCAATGAAATAATATTATATTTTTACATTGGAATAAAAAAATCTCTGGAATAAGATAATTACTTATTTTCTCGTAGTATTTACCCGATAAATTTATACATTACTAATATATATATATCTATATATATATTCATTTTTTTTTAAGTGAAGGATAGATAATTGTTTATGTGAAAGTATTGGTCCTTGACACCTTACCGTTCCCGACAAGTTCAATGAAATAGGTATATAGATCGGAACAGATATCACGAATTTTTGTAAAAAAAATTGATTATCTATCTCAAAACAATAAAAGTCAAATAAACAATTAAAATAGTGACTAAACATTGACAATTTTGTAAAAAGGATGCTGAAAATCCAAAAGACTCATTTCTAATATTACTTATCTTGGATTATTCGATTAAAATTAATTTAAATTAAAATGATGAATTTCAATCATAAAAGAAAAAAAAAATTGAAAAAAGTGAAATTAAATACCATAAAAAATAGAATCAAGACATGATTACATAAAAGTTAATAATAATAGTTTAATATATAATAATTAATGAGATAATTTTTGAGAAGTTTTGTAAAATATAGTAAATCATAAATTTTTTAAAATTTCATCAACAAATTTTCGTATTATTAAAAAGATGTGATTAAAAATTTAATAATTATCAATGGTAAGTCTAGAAAAAAAAACATGTTGATGGTTCAATTACATAGTAGTAATGAGAAAAAATTATTTCTATAATTAAGAGAGAGGTGGTTGTGTACAAACTCAATTTTGGATTTCATTTGTTGTCGAGTGAAATAAAAACTTCTTTCTCTTGGACAGTCTGATTGTAAAAAATATTTATTATAAAGTTTAAATGTAATGAAAAAGCGGTACGCTATAATCCTGAATCCCTTATGAAATTATATAATTTATAATTTTTCCCTCATTAATTTTTAATGACCTATAATCAAAGAGCTATGAAATTAGAAATCGATGAACTCAAAAAACCTCGATTGATTTTCTTATCTTGAAAAGTATTGTAGTGCATTTTTTAAATTGTAAAATTCTATATAGAAATTATAATTAATCTCGCCAAATTTCTTTACATTTAAGGTTAAATAATTTAATTTAAATGTAAATGTGTGTTGAATACAATAGATTAAAAAATAAAATAAGGCCAAGAGTTAATAAAATTGGAAAAAAGGCTTTCTTTCTCTGTTAGAATGGGAAGAACAACCACTTACGATTTATTAAAAAAAGTAAAATTAGTAATTCATTTAAATAGGATACAAATAGGATTAAATGTGATCTACCTCTTAACCCATTCCTATATTCATAATTTATTTAAGATATATTTCTCTTATATAATATGATTTGTTTTTTATTATTCCGATTGTATAATATACATATGTATACATAATATTCACATTAATATTAAATGTAAAAGTGATCGTTTATTGTTCAAAAATATAAAATAGGGTAAATTTTGACATAAATAATAAACAAATTATTAATGATTTTATTACTAATTTAATATTACATATTTATAAATTTAAATATATACTTAATTCAAGTAAAAATAAAAAAAAAAATATTAAAATAATACAAGAGCATAAATAAAAATAATCATAAATCTATCAACATTTGAATCTATTTTGCTAATTAGAAATATTGATAATAAATATTTTAAATTTAAATTTTGAAATTTCTTAATCAATAGATATTATCTTTAGCTACATATGTATATGCAATATCTTAAATTAAGTGAAATTTTTAAAATATTTTTTTTTTTTTAGTATTTAAAAAAATAATTATTATGATTGGTTAATTAATTATAATTTTTCTATGTTGATTGGTTGAGGAGAAATAAAGAAAAAGAGAGAGAAAAGTTGGAGGGGAGTTCTTTGCCATGTGCAAGACTCACCGAGAAGTTGAAGTGTTTTGGCGTGCATTGGTCGCAAATTGTCTTCTACACTCAACAGCCAAATGGCAATGTGAAAGTAACCCAAGCACTGTAAATACTCTAAGGCTTACTTATATTCCAAATACTACTACTTAAACATTCTCTCGTTTGCTTAGGGAAATCCCTGTTCGACGCCTGGTCAGGTCAGTCTATGACGTCAGTCATCTTGTAGATCGACTACCGGCGCGCTTGTCTCCCCAGGAGGAAACTACATGACGATGACCACAAAAAAGGATGCACCCAAAAACTGGTTCGTTTAGAAATGGAGGAAAAACCAAAAGACTACATATTATTAGCATAAATAACCGCATATATTTCACTGTCAATTAAAAATAGAAAAAAATGTTAATTTAATAAAAAAAAAACAACATATTTCAACGGGACAAATGAAAAAATATTAAGGAAAATAAATAAATAAATACTAATAAAGGATTTATAAAATACAGTTTTCTCTTAGTTATTCAAATGCTTATTTATAATATCCATAATTCTTATAAATTCAAAAATTCAACGAATTATTCTTTTTAATTCTCTCTGATATAATAATCTAATTATTCAGACTATATAATTTATAAATATATACATATATCTCTCTAAAATTGAATTTATTTTTGATAAAAAAATAAACATTTTTGTTTGTTTTATAACTATATATAAATATACAGATATACTTATTTAATCTGGTTGTAGAAAATATAAAAAAATCTGGAGAGTGTCTCCATCTCCACTCGACTATCTCGCAATTTGAATTGGATTAATTAACACCTATATTATGTATTTAAATTAAATTTAATTAATTATAAATTATAAATTAAAATTAATAAATAATAACTATTAAAACACCGCATGCTTGGCTTTTTGTTGATAGCATCATGTCACGTGCTGGCGCGTGATTCGAAGTTCAAAAATTAATTCCTGTACTTTCAGCGATTCAATCAAGCTGAAATTCTATATATAGTAGTTTTATACAATTTTTAATTAAAAAAATAAAACTTTCAAACATATCTTTATTTTTACAGTCAATTTAGAGGAAAAAAAATAATAAAACTGGCGAGATAGTAAAAATAATTTTCATTTTTAAATAATAAAGTACCTTCATCGTTATATGGCTAAATGAAAATTTTAAATCCAACCCTCTTTTGAGTTTCTCTTCTTTCCAGATAGTGATTTTCTTTTCTTTGTTGGTACATTCATTCATTCATTCAACTGTTCAGTGAAGCTAAACGGGACGATCCGGGAGATTATCAAAGTTGAAAATCGTTCACTGTATCGACAAGGCTATTAGATGCAATGCGTGTGACCAGGATTGATATCTTTCTTTCTCTCTCCTTCTCATTCATTTATTATACTGGTGACAAATGATTTGGTGACCCATGACAAATCACCATCTCCTGGTAATGACATAACTGACGAGGAACCAAATTCACTGAACAAGAACATCCAAGGTAATTGGACAAAGGACAACGGATGAGCAAGGTGAACTGAAGAAAGCAGAAATTTAAGTAAGCCTCAAAGAAAAATAAATTTTCTTTGGAATTTAAAAATAATTTTAATATATATATTTTTTTTAATATATATATTTATTATATAAAAAAAATTGATTATATATACTTATAAAAAATATTTTCGTTAATATTTCGTGGTGGAGAGAGAGGAATGAGGAGTTTATAAATGTATAACCTTCCCCACTCGTCTTCAAAGAGAAAGGCCAGGAATGCGCCTTTAATGTTTTTAAAATTACCTATGACAATAAAATAATTTTTATTTTGATAATTTTTATTTTTATTTTAATAGAAAAATATACTTTTTATAAAGTTCTTCTCATTTCGCATTTAAATTAATTTAATTATAGTTGGTTATATGGAGTAACTTATATTATATTATACATATGTATAGAGATACATAAATGCCCTATATAAAATTAATTATTTTCTTATATAATCTATTGTTTTTTAACTACAAAAATTTGTTAATTAAATAAATTTAAAAAATGAATAATTAATTTTAATTATAACATAAACGAATAAATGATTATTAAAAGATAATAAATTAAATGAAAGAATATTTAAGGTCAAATATTTAATAATAGTACATGTTAATTAAGTATATAATATACAATCATTTAAATGTTTGAGAACTAAATAACAAAAAATAAATCATAAAACAATAATTAATATAAATGAAATCGAAACCAGTTTTTATTATGCACCTGAACAATTTATGAATAGGTGGAGGATTTATTCGAAGATAATCTTTATTTTTTTAATTATATAGTTGAAATAAGTGTTGATAAGTTAAATCTTAAAAAAATAGATAAATATAGTCTATTTTTCATGTTTTTATTTATTTTCACATCGTGTCTTCTCGTCAAATCTTGCAATGTGAATTTGACCCACTTCCCAATGTTAGAATGAGCTGAAATTTTGCATACATATGTAACTCCAATGACAATGCAATATTCAGATTCATTACAGGTTACAGCTGACCTCGGAGGTCATATTTTATAACAATTACTAATTATATAATACATAATATTGAAAAATAGTAATCTTATATATAAAAATGAATCGCAAAATGTGTTGGTAAACGCATCACTCAATAACGCCTGGACCATTTTTGCCAATTCTTTTTTTAAAATGTTCGTTGAAGTCCAAGAATGGTTTTTACGGCGAGAAAAAATCGAATAATTGCCGGGAAAACCCTAAAAACAGCCCTTTTTTCCCATACATATTTTTCAATATCATGCAATATGTACATAATTACTATTGTTCAATATTATGCAATATGTAATTATTAATTGATAAAAATTATATCTGATAATAATGACCAGGGATGAACCAGAATATTGCATTGTCATCGGAGTTAGATATGTATGCGAAATTTCAGCTCATTCAAACATTGGGATGTGGGTCAAATTCACGTTGGAAGATTTGACGACAGGACACGGGTTAAAACTAAATAAAAGCTTGTAAAAAAAAGATTTCCTCAGAATTTAAAATTTTTTTCATATCTTCGCGTTTCATGACCTCTAGAATCCAAAAGTGATTTTAAAATTTTTCATGTCTGTCTATCTGTTCGGAAAATAAGGATGTTATAAACTCAAAATTCTCCCTTTTTTATTAAAAATATATCTATTTTCATTGAAATTAACATTACATGTTATTTTACATAAAAGTTTAGTCTTCAAACAATAAAAATCTATTGATAACTCCTTAAAAATTAATCCTAATCTATATATATAAAAAAAGGTTTTTGTCTGCACATTGCTCAGAATTTAAAAATTTTTGCATATCTTCGCGTTTCATGACCTCTAGAATCCAAAAGTGACTTTAGAATTTTTCATGTCTGTCTGTCTGTCGGTCTGTCTGTCTGTCCGGAAAATTACTATTTTATAGACTCAGAATTGGCTGAACCGATTTCTATGAAATTACATCACAATATTCTTATATACCCCTAGAGTAACATAGGCTATAAATTTTATCTATATCTAAACAATAACCGCAGAAATTAATTTTTTAAAGTTTATATAATTCTCCGTGTTGTTCATTCAAGAGCCTGGCGTGGCCCACTGGCTCTAGCGGAATCATTTTAAACAATGAATTATCATAGCGATTCCCAATCGAAGAATTATTATAATATTTCACTTTTTATTTTAAATTCTAATATTTAAATATCAATTCAATTAAATCATTTATTCTAAAAGTTCCCATTTTAATTAATTTAATAAAATATTAAATATATATTATATTATATTAACTTAATTTTTATTTATTCTTTCTATATATTTGAATATTTCTTCTTTTCTATTTGAAAGTGAAAGGTTAAAAAATCTCGCTAAGAACATTCAATATTTCTATACACAAATTATTCAGAGTATTGGCAAAGCGTATCACTCACAATCAGTGTAAATTGAAATTTATATAAATTACCAAAGTGAAAATTTTTATTTGTTTAAATTTTATTACAATGAATCAAAAAAATTAAATATATAGATCACATGATTAATAAAAGCAAGAAACTTGAGAGAATATAACTGTTGGACGGAGGTCGGACATGACAGAAACTGTAAGCGAAATCTTCATATTGCGACTAATAATTTTCAAATCCCCTAGCACCACAGAATTAGAAAGGTTCTTTTGAGGGAGGAAAATAACTATGATCTAAAAAAATTAATAAAAAAACAAATAAATCAATTAATTTAAATTAATACTATTTATGAATGTATATATTGGTAATTTATCTATAGTTTTATGCCGTTAATTTTTATAAATTGTCTCAAGTCTCTATTTTTGCATTTTCTCAAGTTTCATTATAATTAAAAATATTCAATAATAATCTAGCAATGAAAATAAAATATCAAAATGTAATGATCAAGAAATATTATACTCTATTTCACTATTATAACATAGAAAATACTTAAGAACCATAGGCGGAGGAAATATTAGGAGATATCATTGCGGGTTCAGGCCAAATCGATCAACATTAATTAAGATATTTTCATTATGACAGATATTAGGAAAAAAACTGCGAATTCAATATTTCTGTTCACTAATTATTTATAGACTTTAGTAAAACATACACATGACTCAATATAGATCAGCATAAACTTTTTCAAATTTTGATCTTCAAATTTGTCTTGAAGGTAGTAAAGAAAGAATAAGATGCGGAAATCAATTGTAAAATGTTAGGTTACCCAGACGACTTAAATATAATAGGAGATTAGGAAATTGCAATTGCAGATAGCGAGGAAAAATTAATGGAGGTTTGATATTAATAGTGATAAGAAAAAATATTTAGTAACAACAAAGAGGAAGAGTATTAACATACAAAATCTTAAGATACAAAATGTAGAATTTGAATATGTAGAAAAATTGAATGTAATCACGAAGGATAATAATATTTGAGAAGAATTTAAATCGGGGTTGCAATCTGGAAACGCCTGTTATCTTTTCAATAAAGAGGCTTATCTCTTCAAAATTATTATCCAAGGGAATATATAAAAAAATTATTTTGCCTGTAGGATAGGATTCTTCCCTGCATTTATTGGCCAAAGAAAGATGAGGTCACCGGGGAATGGGGGAGACTGCATAACAAGAAATTGCATGGCCTCTCTGCATCTTCAGAAATAGTTAGGATTATAAAAGGGAAAAAGCTACGATAGGCAGGGCACGTAGCTAGAATGGGAGAGGAAAAAGATATTGGTGGGGAGACCGATTGGAAAACGTCCGCTTGGAAAACCAATAACGAGTACGAAGAGAGATGGGACAAGGGCTCAGGATAGGGACACTTGGAGAAATGTGGTTGCTGCGGCCAAGAACTTTAGAGTTCCTTAAAGTCACAGAGATAGATAGATATAACATATACAATAATAATATATATAATTAATTTACTGATTAAATTGAAATATATTTTTAAATAAGAACACCAAAAGAAATGAATGTTTTTTGTAATATACGGATTGAAACAAAATGGATGAAAACCTTTTACTACTTTCAACCAAATACTATGTACCACTCGGGGGTACAGGGGGCGGAGCCCCCGTCTAGGTGTTAAGAGCGCCGAAGGCGCTCTGAGCAGCTAGTAATTTAAATAAAAATAATAAGATGTTTTATATTATTAAAAAATACAATAAAATAAATTGATCAGTTATTATTGAAAATAATACTTAATTATCTCTTTTTTTTCTACATTCATCTTTATTTTTATATTTATCGTGTCGTTTAGAAATTATATAAGAGATGCTTTACTAAAAATATTCTGCGTGATTTCATACGTTTGTTAATCCAAAATGAAATAATCATTAATATTATGCTATATAATATATCATTAAATGCTTTATTTGTATATATTAAAATTTATGATAATTATTATTCGACCACTTGAGTGACTCTGTGAAAATCAGTCAAGCAAATTATCAAGGCGAATAAATATTTTTGTTTACAGAAAATAAAGGAGAAGGGGCGACTCTTAAATAAACCTTCTTAATGTCTTAAAATTCTCATTCATTAATATTCCTTGTAAATAAATTGTAAAATAAACTCTTTTGGATAGAATAGGTAATCAATCAAATATTGATAAAATGCTAAGATAAAGTAAATAGCTAATAAAAAGTTAAATTAGATCCTGTTGAATTAATATCGATTATAAATAGATTGACAGCAGACATGTCAAATACACTTTAAAATGCTTTTAATTCCGGGTTTAATCATTACTGAAATATTTCTAATTCAAACTATTCACTCATCTGAACATTCAGTTTGTTTGTTTATAAAATTGAAAATTTATGTTATGGAAATATTAATAAATTTCTTAATTTTTGAAAATATATAAATACTTACTTAAATACTTTAAACTACTATGTATTTTTTAATAATTCTTTCATATATTAATTTTTGTTGTTGATATCTTAACTAACAAATGTGATAATACTCAATCAATAGTTAATTAATAGTTCTCGGTTATTATTGAACATCACTATGAAGTTTTTCTATATTTATTTCTTAAAGCTTTTAAAGTATTCTTGTTGCTTATTCTGTTTTGCATTTATATTCGTTTTATTTATTTGCATTTAAGGTTCAAAATATTTGCTATAGAAATTTTAAAGTGTATCCTTCGTTATTTTAATTACTTCCTTAAACATACAAATGGAAAGAAATCTTGTTATATCTTATGATTATATAATTTTTGTAATTTTTTATTAATCTTTAATTCGAATCTATAATTATGTATAATCCCATAATTTATGGTTATAATAATCTAATTAATTAAATTAGATTTAATTAATTTATATTTTATAAAAGAAAATTTAAAAAAATAATGAATTGTTAAAGTTTTTTTCGATTAAAAAGTTTTTGGAGTTATGTTTATTTATTTATTTATTTTTGTTACAAAATTAAAATTTTAGATTTACGATATATTATTATTATATATCTTGTTAGGTTAAGTTAATGTTAAAATTAATCAACCCAAAGTCATTTTATAGTTGTTTTTTTTCCAAATAAATAAAATTTAAGATTAGATAAGAATTTAATTGAATAAAAATAATATATTGTCTAAATATAATAATTAATAATAACAATACGGATGAGAAAATAAAAATAATATTTGAATATTGAATGGAAGACTTGATTCAGAATCTATAATTAACTTTTAAAATGATCTTATTAATAAATATATTGGCCTTGAATTTTATATTATAAATGTTAATTTTGACTAATAAACTTAATTTTATGATATACATATTAATATTAAATATATTAATTTTTAAAAATTTTAACCACTACATTAACATTAATTATTTAAAATAAACCTTGATTATGTTGATTTTATTTATTATCTTTTAAATTATAGAAATATGTTTTCATAAATAAATAAATACCGAAGTAATGGAACGAATAGATACATTTTTTTTAATATTCTTTATTTTAAAACTTTTAAAAGTATTGGTGTAAAATTTAATATTTGTTTAGATATAAATGATATTATATCAAAGGAGATCAAAATTATATATATATATAAAACAATTATTTTGCCTGTTATGTTATATGGTTATGAGGCATGGTCTATGACTTTGGGAGACGAGAGTAGTTTTTAGAGTATTTGAGAATTGGCGGAGTCTGTGCTTAGCATGACCTCTAAGCATATCCAGACATAATTAGGTTGCGATGGCAGAGGAAAGAATACCGAAAAATATATTTGTAGAGACCGATTGGGAAACGTCCGCTTGGAACGTGAGAGATATGAGAGAGGGTTGGAGTTGGTTGATTGAGTATCAGGATAGGGACAGTTGGAGAAATGTGGTTGCTGCGGTCAAGAACTTTCGAGTTCTGTAAGAGACACAGATATAAATAGATTAAGTATAAAAGATGTAGTGAGTAAATAAGATAACTTTGAAAAAAAATTAAATAAATTATATTTTTGATTTTTTTTTTTTATCTCAAATGTTAACCCTAATATTATTAATTTTTGTCTATTATAAATTTAACCATAATTTAAAACAATTAATAGAAATTGTAAAATATTGAAATAATAATAATAATAATAATTATTATTATTATTATAATAGATTCTATGAGAAGCATTAGATTTAATTTTCCTAAAGATCATATTTTAAAAGGTCATCTATTTACCTGAATAGTAAATTTATTTATATAATTAAACTTTTAATCGATAAAGAGGGAAAGGATTTTTTATTCCAAGGGGAAATGAGTAGCCAGCAAGAATTCTTGTGGTAAAATTTGTAAAGCAATCTAAAACAACCATGAACCAACCACATGGCGAATGTAAAATAAACACCTATAAAATCATACTTTAATACTTTAAACTAATTTTAGGATGATTCGTTTTTCAATTTCAGTCAATCTTTGTATCTATTAACTATATGATAATTATTATCCAATTAAATAGTTAAATGATGACAAATTTTATTATTTTAGAGAAAGATCAAAAATCATATAGAATTGGTTAGTAATGACAAAATTAATTAATGGAAATGGGATTTCCAATGAAAAGGAAATCTGGCAAACAAAATAAATAATAAAAGGAGGAGAAATTTAACTTTGAAAATAAATCACTTGTTGTCATGAGTTGTCTCCATCCTGTGTTACTTACATCGGAATTCAATGGAGTGGGTCGAGTCTTGGGTGAGGAAACCCCCTTCTCAATCATTTAAATCACGGAAATGACATTGAAATTTATCATTAATGTATTATAATAGTATTTAAATTCCTTTTAAATAAATAGTCACAAAATAAAGAATTTTATACGAATTTTTAATCTTATATTTTATATTTTTTAATTAATAAATAATTAAGGTAAAAAACAAATCAAATTCAAAGAAAAGAGAATCCCTAAATTTTTAGAAAAAAAAAAAAAAAAAAATTTTAACAGCCAACCTTGATAATTTTTATTAGGAGAAAGGGAATCTCCAGTTTCTGCCCACACCAATCAATTCTAAAATGAATTCATACAAATAAAATTATTAGTTCTACAATGTTTTAAATATAATTTTCGATCATCTATTTATTTATTTTACTGAAAATATTGGATCGATTTGCGTAACCGCATAAAAGCATAAACCCACCAAATGTCAATGATAATTATTTTATACCTATCGTAAAGAAGATTACATTTACATTTAATGATATAATTTGATTTGTTTAAATGTAATAGTTCATTTTTTTTTCCATACATGTTTCTAGTCATCGACAAATTAATTCCTTTTAAAATTATCTTAAATTTCTTTCTAATTAAGGAAACATGTTTAATGAATGTAAAAATATTTTAATTTATTAATTTAATTCACGGGATGTCTTTACAGGTTTATGTTAAAGAAGGAAAATATTCAAGATGTAAAAAATATAAAAAATAGAATAATGTAAAAAAGGAATTTGTTTAAAAATAACATTGTAACCTCGATGACAATAAAATAATGTGTATATATAACTATTGGCTGATGAGACCGCTTTCTATGCCCCTCTGGATCCTCTTTAGGGGTATTATTAACATTAAATATATTACATGTACATTTAGGTACAATAGAAAGATCATTCATAATATTTTGTTTTTTATTATTTTAATTCATAAATTTTTCTTTTATTTATGTATGTATATATAAATATACTATATATAGATGTTTCTGAACTCACATGTTTTTAGACAAACTCCTTCCTGAGCCTTTCTTCCTACCTTCCATATAATCCCGATCCATTTCGAATTCATCAGGTCGATCTTTATATTATCTACCCATCCCATCCTGACTAAAGTAAACTGTCTGTCGTTTACTTTTTTATATGTTTTTATAAAATAATCATAAAAAGTAAGTAAAAAAAGTTAGGTGACAATAAAGAATTAAATATCTATCTCTAAATTATCTTGACTTTTTGATTTTAGATAAAGTAAAAGATTAATAAATATAAAGTATGCAAGATATTGATAATTAGTTCAGAAGAAAATTGAATTGAAACGATATAAATGAGATTAGTAATTGAAAGTTTCATTTTCAAATACGATTTTATGTGGAATTATTCGATTTTTGATGTTTTATGATAATTCTCCAGTAAATATTAAAGTACATTATAATTTTGATATATTAAATTTCAACAAATCATTTGGGAATGTATAAAACGAAAATATTAAATTCCCTTTTTATATTTAAGTGTATTTTTTTTAAAAGTCAATCATTTAAAAAACGGGAATATAATTAAACAATTTAATATTTGTCAAACTTTTTAAAAGTTAACTGTTTAAAAATTAAATGTAGAAACCCAAAACAGTTTACCCTCAAATTAAAACAATCTAAGTATTTAATATCTAGATATATATATTTTAAAGATAATATATATATATTTATATATATATATATATATATTAAAATATCAAGATAGATACAGGTATCTAATTGAAATTAGATTTTAATTTAAGTAATTTTTATTTTTAAATATTATTTTCTATTTGATTTGCATATAAGTATATAATTTTAGTTCTTTGACGTTTAAATTATAACTCAATAATTATCTATAGTATTGAAATAATTCACTTTTTTATTTCAAATTTTTGGTACTTTTTAAAAAAATATATTTGTGTGTCAGATATACTTACTCACAAAAAATTCTAACCAATTTAAAAACCAAAAAATATTTATTTTTTTTATTTCTATTCAATAAGTATTTATTTTATTATTCGCCTATATATCGCCTAGAACTTATGCAACCAAATCATTCACCTAAATTTGAATAGCAAATAAACTTTGAATGAATAATTTGATATAATTATTTTTAAAACAGCTATTATTAAATAATATAATTAAGGTGGATAAAAAAGAAACATCTTATTATCTATATTATAAATTGAATAATTATTTTAAATAAATTACTTCTAAATCAGTTAGTTTTAATTTTTAATCAATGAATTATAATAATTTAAAAAAATTGAACGATTTATAACAATTTATTTTATAAACATAAATTTCTAATGTGATTAAAAAAATATATATTTATTGACTAATAAAATTAAACAGGCATATAAATACATATATTAAGTTGAATAAAATTTTGGATGATAATACTATTCTAGATCACAATTAGGAATATTAAAAAGTAAATTATGATTACCGAATAATATATAATTAATATTTTTGTGAAAGTTGCGTGGGAGTGATGGACACCTACCTTTGGTGAGTGCGTGTGTCATTTTGCAGTGGGAGCTGAGATGCGATTTTCGTTCCTCTGCTTGAATTGCTTGGCAGGAGGAGACTTGAATGCTCCTTCCCTGCTCCCTTAATGTGAGCGTAGCTTTTTTTTCCTTTTCACCACTTGATATAGTGATTGGCTGGCCTTTCAAGTTCACGGTGGGTGGGGTTTTGCCATACCTCGCTAATTATCTCATAATAAAAATCCTATCTGGACACGAATTGGCTATTACCCCTCCGGCCATCCCGGCAAATCGTGGAAGGGCTGGTCAATTCCCATTGGTCAATCGACACAACACCTGTACAACACATTGTTTCACTCCCTCTCACTCATTCTTTCTGTCTTCATTTGATTTTTTTTTTTTTTTTTTTTTTTAATAAAGTGATCGGTTATCTTCTTTGATTCAAGGTCTCTCATTAAGATTCCTATGATTAATATTAATGGTAAAGTAAAAAGGAGGGATTATACTACAAATTAAATATGTTACTGGAGCAATTTAAAATAATATAATTTATCTTAAGTTAATTTAATCAGAAATAATGCATATATAATTTTCATGAAGAATGAAAAATCATTTAATCAAAAATGTATAAATCGTGCATTCTAAATAACAATTTAATTTATGATTTGAAAAATCATTTAAAATCCACAAAATTATTTGAAAATAATAAATATTTATTTAATTTAAAAGGAAAAATTATAACAACAAAAGTGTACACAAAAGTGTACGGAATAATCCAATGAGTCATCTCAACAATAATTCACTTCAGTTGAGATGAATATTTCTTCCAGGAAAGTGGTATGTTTTTAATAAAGTAAGATTTATACTATTGTTCAAAAATGTTATTTTTCTATTTTACAGTTTAAAGTTGATTTTTTCCCTATTATTCTGACTCATAAAATTTATTTTAGATATATAATTAAAATTTAAAAAGCAGTAAAGTATAACTACTACATAAAATAAAATACATATATACACATACATAAATCAAAAAAGATGAATGTTAGTATATATATGAAAAACAAGTTTTATAATAATAAAATACTATTTATATAATAATATTAAGAATATATAAAGTAAAACTTGATTTTAATTGAGAAGAGGGTTAGCAAAAAATGGGAGAAGGATAAACATAAACTGGAGTTAGAAGAAAGTTAATTATTATCAAACTATGTATTAGTGACTAATGTTAATACTGTTACTAGTGTTTTTACTTTGCTACGGTCACGTTAAACGTCAATTGTAATTTTAGAGACCAATAAATAAACAATCTGGAGTGTCTCCACTCGACTATTTCGCAAATTTGAATTGGATTAAATAACTATACTAATTATAAATTAAAATTAATAAATAATATTTATTAAACCAGAGCGTCTTTGGCTCTTTGTTGATGGGACCACGCGTGACGTGTGCTAGCGCGTGATTGCCAGTCAACGTTAAAAAATTAATTCTGGTACTTTCAACGATTCAATCAAGCTGAAATTCTATATATAGCAGCTTTATACAATTTTTAATCATGTCAAAAACTATCAAACTTATATCTTTATTTTTACAGTCATTTTAGGGAAAAAAAATTGAAAACGTGGTAGGAAATGACCCTCTTCCGGATGAGCTATATTTCTCAAAAGTTGATAGAAAACTACGAATTTTGAATAATACCCGTGTCTGGCGAGATAGTAAAAAGTTAAATTTAAGTAAAAATAAAGTTTACTAATAGTTAATATTACTTAATAATAAGTGAGTCTCCATCTTCTATCATAAATTTATTTTAGATTCCATTTCCACAATAATTTAATATTTAAAATTATTTTTTTCCATAAATCAGATATACAGATCAATTTCATCAATTTATTTATTACAATATTATTAGTGCTCTACTTCTGAAATTTTCTATACTAATACATTCTTGCAATTCTTAAATGAAAGCCAATTTTGTGATACTGTTTGAAAGTGAAATTATATAAAGAAATTTCACTTTTAAATATATATATAAAAAAAAAGAAAAAAAATTAACATTGTTTTTCGTTTCATTTCTTAATTAAGTTAAACATTAATTAAAAATAAATTTCTTTATCTTAATTTTAAATAAATCCTTGAGATTTTCATGAAACGTTAGTTATTCATTGATATTTAATTATCACGTGAACGTTGTTCTTGCTGTTGTTAAGTATACTTTTGTTTTTATTTCTCATAATTTAATAAAATTGAATGATGATTTTATTCATTTTTATATTTATATTCTCATTTGTGAAGAACTTATGTTTTCTTTCTAAACTAACTCGAAGATTGTTATCTTCATTTTTAAGCAAATATTTAGTAAACTTACCGATAATATCTTAAATATGTCAAATATGGAATGCTGAACCCTGAAATTGTTTTTAAATACTAAAATTTATTATAATTTTTTGTATTTTGATTTCAATATTTTCCCCTTTATAATAATTTCTTTGAGCAAGAAAAAATAAAAAAGAAAAATAATGAAATAAATTTAAAGATTTAAAATGAAGATGAAAATTTAAAAATTCATTCATTCATTCACTTTATTAAAATAATTTCACTCTGTTGTCATCTCATTATTAGAGATGACTTGAAAATAATTTATAAAAATTCTTTTGCAAAAAAAGTAAATATGTATATAGATATTTACTCGTATAAAAAATTTCCATTCAAATTTATTTCATTTATCTTGATCAATGTCGTCGATGAATGATTCTTGTTTACAGATATAATATTGAATAAATTAATTAGCAACTTTGACTTAAATTGGGACAAATTTATTGATTTGTTAATTGTATTATTTTTTATTTATCTATCATATTCCACTGTGATTAAAAGTTCTTCATAAGTCTATGACCGAATTTCCAGTGAATCTCAACAATTTCCCTTCTTCATTTCAATATTGTATAACCCGCTTACTCATTCTTTTGCAATTTATTTTCTCATTTATAGCTAAACCAATTTTCCAATTACCATAAAAAAAATATTTATTTATAAGAATTAAATTATTAATGAAAATTGAAATTCTTATTTTATTAATTGAAACAGTAAATTATAAAATAAGATTATTTTATATTAAATTCTTAACTTTTGGGATGATGTGCCCTGCTAATAAACTGTTTATTCGAACATTAAAATGAAATATTAGTTAAATACAATTTAAAGAAAAGTAAAGGAAAAAACAACAAATTGAAACACTATATTTTGAAAATCAATTGTAAATGATGACGCAAATCATAAAGAACAGTAAATGCCCAATTTAAAATTATATACAGCGAGGGTGCAATGAATCCATCCAAGGTTAGATTATCCCATGAAAAGACAACTAAAATTTGGATGAAATATAAAAATTGAAGTAATTTCTTTATTCAATTGATCACCAGGGATAATCATGATCTGTTCTAAAATCTATTATATTAGCATGTGATCATTTAAGTGGGCTAGTAAACATAATGGTATCTAATTATTCAACAAATATAGAAAAAACAAAATTAATGTTTGGAACACAGCATCAACTAACTATTCTTGGTAGCTGAGCAATATTAGTTACTATTTATTTTTTATTTTCAATTTTAAGGTTGTTAATATAATATAAATTTGAATTATAATAAATAAATAAATATATATTTACACTAAAAATTTAAAAAGTTTATTTTCAACCTATTTAAAAAAAAATAAATAAATACCTACATATATAATAATAAGGATTTACAAAGTTCATTATTTAAGTATTATTTGTACTTTTAAGTATTCCACCACTAATGAATTTTTTGAAAGTAGAATTTGCAATTTAATAAATAAAAAAAATAGTTATAAGATCAAATATAATTTTGGTAGGACGATGATCAATTTTAAAAATAAAGTCTATTTTATATTTTATATAATTGTGGGAATATTAAAAATAATATAATAATAATAATAATAATAATAATTTTAATAGAAAATAATAATGTATTTTAAATTATAAATGAACAAAAATAACCGGAAATAGGTAGTAAAATAGAAATATAATTATTCAAATCAAAGTAAACGTTTATAATAGTAATCCATGATCATTTGATCATATTTAATTATAGGTATTAATATTATTAAATAGTTATAAGTAATTTTTCAGTTAAATTTGGTATAAATAAGAGTATTTAATAAAATTTCTTTTTTTTATATATTTATATAACTATAATGAAATATATTAAAGTATAAATTGAAATTAAAATCATATTTTTGAAAAAAGAAAATCGCAAGACGAAGATATTCTATCAATCATTTTAGAATATCAACCCAATATGTCAAGGTTATTATTAATACTAAACTTTTTATAATTAAAATTTCATTCATCCATTAAATTTTAACTCTTAATGAGTAATCATTTGTTTAGTTGTTTGTTTTTAAGATCAAAGAAATAAAAAAAACCAAAAGAATTTCACTTAAAAAAAAACATTTTATCCAGAATTTGTTTAATTATCGTATTTCTCCAAGTCCTTGTAAATTAAAACACACAGTTCTAGTTTTTTTTCCACTTGGATGCCTGTACCTTATATAATTTAATAATTTTTTTAGCTCTTTTTTATTCTAATATTAATATATTCACATTAACATACCTATATATATATATATATATATATATATATATATATATATATATATATGCTAATGTATATATAAGAGACTAAATGAATCCGAGGATATATTTATTTTTAAATTAATTATATCATAATTATTTATTATTGTATTTGATGAAATGATTCTAACTTTAAGCATCGGAAGTTTTATTAATCTTTAAGTGGTCATCTTTAATAAATAAATAAAGATTTAAAAAATTCTAATTTTATAATTCTTTAAAATAAAATAAAATTATATATTTTTAGCTTTAAAAATCTAGGAAGTTGAAGTATATAGGATATAGAAACGGAAGTTAATACCATTCTCTGTTTGCCATTGAAAAAAGCGTACTTTCAAAAGTACTTGTAATATGCATTAACGACAAAATATGAAATATAGTGTGCTATATCCAAAGAGGGATTAAAAACAGTTCAATGGGAAAAGTTAGACCTTCAACAAATCCAAAGAAATAATATTGAAGAAAATAATAATATAAATATATTATAAAAACATTTTATAAAATAACGTATTTCCAATCGACTAAAAAGAATAAAATAATTTTTCTAAAAAAATTATGGATGAATTGCTTCTGATTCAACTAAAAACGTTGGGCGCATTTAGTTTTATTTATTTATATGAACAATCAAGTCAAATTTTTGTAATAATAAAAAATTTATTAAACACATAAAATTACTAATTTTTTTTATCATAAAATAAAATTGATAGATTAAGAGCTAAGAAAGTAATCTTTTATTATTTTTCACTGTAATATACTTATATCAAAGTATGTATCAAAATTTAAAAGAATTTTTATTAAATTTACATATAATCAATCAAATCCAAAATGGTTGATTACATTAGAAGAAATAGTGTCACTTGTTAATGAAGTGTTTTAGTGTGGTATGTATGTATATATATATGAATTTTAGTTATATAAAGGAAGATAATTTCATAGAAATCAAATGAAAACTAAAAGCGACCAACGTTTTTCGTTGAATATGAAGCAATTCATCCATAAACTTTGTCAGGCTTATAGAAAAATTATTTTATTATTTTTAGTGCAATTTTAATCTGATAAATTTATTTAATTTAATAAGAGAAAAAGAAAAGATTAAGTTATACGAAAATTTAATTATTAATATGAGATTTTATATATTATGTATATATATAAATATATTAATTATATAATAAATTAATTAATTATAATTCAATTATATGTCTTCTATACCTTCTAGGGATCCATTGAAATATCTATAAAAATTTTCAAAAGTCTATCTCAATAAAAAGTCAATGAAAAATCGATTTCAATTTGTCAAAAGAGCGAACAGACACAGAGACAGACGCCAAGTGAAGTTAAGAAAAACGTTATAAAAATGAAGAAAGTTCTCATTTCAAACATACCTATATGAAAATATTAATTTAAAAAAATGGAATTCAATTAGATTATTTACTTAAATCTCTTTGTGAAATTTTAAACTACCTGGTTATTCAAAATATCGAAATTTTATATTGATGATTTTTCAATAAAGGGGATGTAAAAATATTTTAATTTAATTATAATATTTATAATTAATTTAATTTAATTATAAATTGATATTCTAAATAAATATGGAAACTTACTTAAATTAGTTTGGTGAATAAAACGAAAAAAAAAGTATTCCAGGGAGGTGGGTAATATTTATGGATTATTATTTTCTATTATTAAATATAATTATCTTTCTTCACATTCATTAGAACAATAAAGAAACATCGGTTGCATAAATAACAGGTGGCGAAGTTCTACAATAATATTTATTTAGGTATATCATAATAGAAAAATTCAAAGCCTATTGATTTTGTTTTAACTGTAGGGATTCGAGACTAAATTTATTTTAAAAATATTTATTAATAATATTTATTTATCTTGATGTTGATGATGATGATGATGGTTCTCTCTTCTGAATGATAATGATGATAATGACAAAAGATAAACTATAATCAAATATACACAAAAAATGGTGATAAATGTATGAGGGCTCGGACGTAATTAATTAGATTCAGAACGTAAAACAAATGAGACCTTGACAATGACATCACATGACAACGACAATCAAGCAAAAGAGTGAATGGAGAAGGTTGACCAAATCATTTCAAGTTCATTTTTAAATCCATATAAGATATTAAATTAATATTTATACAGATATTTTAATAATAATATTAAAACTTTAATGAAAATTTTAAAATTAAATTAAACTATAATTAAAATGATATATTAAATTTAGCTAGCAAAAAAAAAACCAAAACATTGATAGAAAATAAACGCAATGCATCACACAGAGATAATTGAATAAGTCATTATTAGAATTATAAAAATTAGGGCAGTCTGAATTGTAAAATTTTGTTTTTAATTTAAGATGAAAATTTATTAAAAGTGGTTGAATTTTCAAAATTGAAACTTAAGTCTATTTATTGTTTCTATTTAGTTTACCATACTAGTACTATTAATAAAATTATTTCATAAATAAAAAATGATATATATATATCAAAATTCCACCAGATATTAATTATTATCTAAGATCTAAGCAATAGATATATAGGATATATAATATATAGATAGATAGAACATCGATTTGAGGTTTTTGACAGATCTCCACGTTTCAAGTTATTTTCATTGTAAAAAGAGGGTTTCCCGTTGACTGTGTGTGTGTGTGTGTGTTTGTGGTCGAAATTTTATTTTTAGAGAATTCTAAAATAATTCTATTTAATTTTTATTTGATAGTGTATTTTAGATCATCTTTTAAAAAAAAATTAGAACAAATTTTCCATTCCCAATTTTCTCAAATTATTGGTTACATTCCTTTACTTTAAATCTATTGAAAAAGTTTTTAAGAAAAATAAATTTATAGAATTCAAAAAGAGAGAGGATATAAAATTTTGCATATTAATTAATAGTAGTAGAGAACTGAATGGTATGACAGTGGATTGGATTTAATCCAAAATGTCAAGTCCTTCGATTGGCCAATCTCATTCAATGATTGGCTCCAACGTGAAGGGGCGTGCGTACGTAGAAAACGTCATTCAACACACCACTATTACTATTACTAATAAATATATAGTAATGTCATAAACATAATCACTTTTAAAATTTAATCGTAATTAATTTGTCTATACAAAGGAAATAAAAATTAACGAACCAAATAGATAAATCAATCAATTTCTTATATAATATACTCCAAGGTTTATTGAGGTAGTGAATTTTAATGAACTTTTCGAATCCCTAAAATTGTTTTTCATTTTACTACATTAAATTCTTAATTCAAACCCTTTAAGATTAAATATTTTCAATATTTATGTGTAACTGTACGTATTGTCTCTCTCATTTGGAAAAGATTATAATAAATAAACATTATATTATATTAAAAGTTTATACATCCACTATGTAAAAAGCTACGTTTAAATAATAAAATAAATAAATTAAATATCCTCAGTTCAGTTTTTTTTTGTTTTTAATAAATATTTATACCTAATGAAAAAGAAAAATAATAAGAAATTATCAATAAATTTAAAAATAAAATCTTAAATCATTAGTCATAAACTATAAAATATTATGATTTAAAAATGTATTTATTTTAATCATCATATTTATTATATAATAGTTATATTTCATTTTTATATTTACAATATTCTATTTAATTGATTAATTTTCTATAAAGAATGTATTGAGTTAATTTTTTAATATATATATATATATATATATATATATATATATATATGTTTATACTTATATATGTATATATTTTTGATATCACATTCATTTAAAACAGTTTAGATAAACTTTTAGAATCTCAAAATTATATTATTAACTAAGATTTCTTCTAAAGATTATTTATATTTATAAATGATGTTTAAATAGAGTAATAAAAGAAAATAATATTTTCTTTTATATTTACAAATACAATTTTTTAAATTAATAATTATTAAACCTGGCATCAAAAAGATTGAAAGGATAAGGATAGAAGTATATGAAATCTTTCGAGTTTATTTGAAAAAATTCCAAAAAAGAGATTTTAAGAATTTAAAAATTTAAATATGATTTTGAAGAATTAATGTTTATCAATCAAGATTTTTTTTATTTTAATGATTGATTGAATATGCATTTTTTAATAATAGATATTACACAAAATGCATATGAAATAATTTAATTTAGAATTTAAAATTGAACAAGAAACAATGTATAGTCAAAAACTCTTAAAATTAATATGAAATCAATCATTTTTGAAAGAAAGTTCTAAGGAACATTCTGGGCCTGTAAATCTAACTAATTATACCATACAAATAATATAATGAAAGGAAATGTCATCATTGGAAAATAATTAATATATAAAATATAAAATAATAAAAAAGAAATTAATTTAAATAGTGATATCTTTTATGATTCCCTATTGGTTTTTCCTTTTTGAAAATAATAAAATATTATTTATAGGAATTTTTAGTATTAAAAAATGTATATAATAAAATTTACATTTATATATAATTCATATATAATAGTTTCAAATTATTAATTTGATGAACTTATTTATGAAATTGTTACACCTTTTAATGAAAAGCAAAGATAAAATAAATCCTATCACAATTTATTAAATTCAGAAAAAAATGATAAAATGAATTTAATCAATTTATTAAATAACACATCTCTTTTTAATAAAAAAAATTGTTTTTAATATAATTTTATTAATAAAAACGAATTTAACTATTAAAATAGAAAATTTTAACTTGATTTGAATAATTAATTGACTAAGTATTTATTAAATATTTTTCAATTCGATTATTCCGTTTATTTATTAATAATAACATTTTAAACATCTCGCATATATTTATTAACAGTAAGGTACTTATAATTATTTGTTTTTATCTTAATTTTTCTTTCAATATTTCCTGAAGGCATTTTTCAATATATTTTTTATATGTATTTTTATATAATTAATTGAATTTTTGTATTTTTTCATATTAAAATAATAATTTCTTTGTATTTATTAAACTTGTTTTTTATTCTTTATAACAAATATTTTCATTAATAAAAAAAGGATCTATTCTATTATATGATTTGATGTAACATTTGCACTTTGGTATTTACTATAAGACACTACTACATTTCTTTGTTTTAAATCCACTTTGAGGAGGATATAGTTTGTTCTCTACAATTAGTTTACGGAAAATATATATTTTAAAACATCCATTTTATTTCATGATTTTAATTATATTTCTGAGTTAGTTTAAATATATTAGTTTAGAAATCTTTAAATTAATTTATTATTTTATGGATGTATATTTTTATTTAATAATCTTAAACTTTCTATAATTTTTTTTGTTTGTAGTGTCAATATTATTAAAAATTTTGAAATATGTAATTAAAATGAATCAAGTTTGATATTAAATAAATTTTTGTAATAATACTTTCTTTAAAATTATTTTTTTTTAACAAATGACAATACTTTCCAAAGAAATTAAATTAATAAAAAAAGTTTAATAAATATATACGTAATATTAATAATTTTAATAGTAAATAAATAATTATATTAAACTGATGAAACTAATTTCAATAATATAATGATGGTTTTAGGATTTAATTATCTATATGTGTGAAAGATCACTAGCCTATTGATATTTGAAATAATATTTTATTCTTTTGAGATTAAGAACGATAAGAGAAATCTCAAATAAATAAAAAAATCACTAAATACTATCATATTAATTTAATTATTATTCAGAAGAAAATATTGTCATTTTTGTATTTAAATTTATTAAAAATCATAGCAATTTATTTACTCAATGGGTAAGAAAATAATTTTATTTTTTGTTCGAATTACATTTGAACGAGAATTTAAACAAATGCAAAAATATTTAATTGTTTCTGAGTATGACAAGAGATTTTTCTGCTAAAAAATTTAAATTCTGATATATTTTTTATTTCAAATCATAATTACAAACATTATCATATTATTATTCCTTCACGAATTTAAAGTTTTTTTGAAAAATCACTAGTCTATTGATAATTTATAATAAAAATAGTTGTCTATGCGATAAGTATGTGCATGATATGAGGAATAGTGAAAACTTTAAAGAAATAATTAATTTAATGCTAAAAATAATAGATCAAATTGAGATGATATACTAAGGAGTGGGGCAATTATTTAGTAATGAAATTAAATGCCTGAAAGTTTAATTTAAGGTTTATATGTGTGATAAGAATTGTGATAAAATAATTATATATATATAGAAATGATCAATGATCAAAATAAATATAATATATTATAACAACAAAAATAATAAAATTAACATATCCAATTGAAGCTAATTTTAATTAATCTATTTATTCTCCCAATTTATTTAGGTAAAAAATATTTGTTTAAAATTTAGATAGCTAGAAATCGAAAATTAATCAATTATAAAAAATACAACTTTTTTAAATAAAATAAAATAATATTATAATATAAACTAATCAATTATTAAATGAAATAGTTAACATTATCTTAAATACACCTTTTATAATTTTTTCTTGCAAGTTAAGTGTTTTTATTCTCACATAAAATGTTTTATTAAATATTTTTAACTTAAAAAATCAAATGATGTCTAGTAGCCCTAAAATATCTTCATTCTCTATATCATCAGTCTACAAATTTTGTGAAAATGTAATATTATTCAAACTTACCGTACGTTACCATACGTATCTACGATAAAGAGTGTCACACATTCTTAATTGATATGTTAAGTAAGTTTAAAGTAAAATTTAATTTTATATTTTATCTTTTGATATTTCCAAATGTACAACAATTTCATTTTACAATTCAATAAAAAAATAATTGGTATATATTGAAATTAAAATAAAAAAATTATAATATCTTTCAGTTTCGATAAGTTTTTTGCTTTCCCGATTCCTCATATCTTACACCTTTTATGTTCTATCTTCTGTTTTATCTTTCTTTTTCTTTTTCTCTCAAATTTTTTCTTCTAAATTTAAAAAATAGCAATTATATCATAGGTGTTCAAAAAAAAAATAATATACACTAAACAAATTAATAGTTTGTAAAAAATTCATGATGTATTTTTTTAATTTAGGTAAGACTTTATTCTATAGTTTATTGATATATTTTATATTATATATAAATAAATAATTTCATTTTAATAATAAAATGAATAAATTTTAAGGCCTTTGTTTTATTGATATTATTGTTTTAGTCCTTTAAAACTACTATTCAATTGTTATACAGAACTAAAATAAATAAAATCAATGAAAAATTCAAAAATAATTGAAACCAATAAACTAAAATAATCAAATAAATTATTAACAAAAGTTATCTTTAATAGATAAAAAAAATTATATTTTATTCATATATAAAAAACTAGGTGTTAAACTTAGGTTGCTAATAATATTTACATAATAATGAAAACTAGTTTTGAAATTTGTTTAATTAAGAAAAATAAAGACTATCATGATATATATATATATATATATATATAAAAAATTAAACAATTCTTAATGTTACCTCTAAATAAATATATAATTTAATTAAGAAATTTATAACAATTTATTTTTAATTTTTCTTTTTGATTATTCTTTTTGTGAATTAATAATATTATGTAATAAGATTTGAATTTTTCTATAACAGAAAAACAAAAATAATTCAAAATTATCAAATTTAAATAAAAAAAATTATAATAATATGACAAAAAGGAAAAATAAATAAATTTAAAATAAACGATTGGATTTCTTTTTGTAATATATATTTCAATATGTATTTATTAATTTTATGATAAACATTTTTCAAAAAATTGGCATGATTACTCATTTAAATTTTTTATTAAATTATTGCTTTATTGTTACATATATAACCATAATATCAAAAAAGGCGTAAAACTCAAAAATTACAAAAGATGATTATATAAATAATTTATTTTAGTATTATATAAAAAATATTTTAATTTTTATATAATCAAACCGTTTATAATAGTTTTAGATGAGATATACATTTTTTAATTTTGAAAAACAAAACAGTTTAAAGAAAAGAAAAATTAGTTTTTTTAAAAGGAATCAAATTTTAAAAAGGAAAATAATTAAATTTAAAGATATAAATAAATTTAATTAAGTATAAATTTTAAGAAAAACATAACAATTATTAATAATCAAAATTTTTTCTTAAAATTTACTTTTTCAATTAAATTTCTTTAAAATTTAAATTTAATTAATATTTTTAAGTCATGAAATATAAGTAAAATAATAAAATAAATAAATAAATTTATTTTACGCCTTTTAAAGATGAATATTATTTAATTAATTTGTTTGTTTGTTTTTTATTTGTTTATATGAAAATTTGAAATGTTTGATGAATATTTTTTATAAAATTAATTTATACGCACTAAAAGAGTAAAAAGTAAATAGAAATAGGGTCAGGAAAATATTAATAAGGAAAAAATCACTGGGCTTTTTTTGATAATAAAATATCGAAAAAAAAAAAATAAAAGAAAACCATAAAAAAATCCAATCGTTGTGAATAAATGCATCTTTTTTTTGCTAATATCAATTTTTTTCAAAGATCCTCCTTGCTTCCTTATTATCTTTTCAACTAGGAATTTTTCATTTTATAAGTCTCTAAAAGAGGAATGTATTTACATAAAGAGAAAAAAAGAGAATGGGAGAGTGATAGAGAATGAGAGAGATGGAAGGATTGGAATATATTCAAATGAGGATGAGAAGGAGTAGTGGGAGGACGAAGAACCCTTCTCTCTCTCTCTTTCTCAATTACTCTCTCATTCTCTTTATTTTGTTATTCTTAATTTAGTAAACTGGGGAGAGGTTCAATGTGAGGTGGCGAATTGCCTGAGAGCGACTTGTGCGACTTGACTTGATAATTTGTAGCACCATCGCCTTGCAATCGTTGCACACAATCATTTGGAGTCCGCGCAAGTGATCTTTAACGGTATGCCCTCGAGGCGTAGGCGAACGCGCCGGGGAAGACGCCGCCGTCCCAGTGGGATAACCTCGGGAGCCTGCCGTTGTGGTCGCTCGCGTCAGACGACCCCTGAAACAACAATTCAATTGAAATTACAAATCTTATAAAAACAATGTTAATAACCAGAAAGAGGGGATGAAGGATAAACGATTTTTACGATTAAAATGAAATGTTCGATTATCTTGTAGATCAGTGATTCCCAGTGTGCGCCGCGGCTCCCCGGAGAGCCTCGTTGCCATCATTAGGGCACCGCCAATTAGATATTTTATATTATCCCAAGGAAAATAGTAAGTATAAATTTTTAATTTTTCGCTGTTAAATGGATCATCGCTTTTAAAAAAGGTAAGTTTTCCAATTTTTCAAGAAAGTAAAAAATTTAGTAAAAATCTGATTATTTAAGGAGCCGCAAACCTGAAAGATTGGGAACCTCTGTTGTAGATGAATGGGGTTACCTTGTAGGTGTGCTTGCAGGGCTAAATGTTGGTAGGCTCTGTGGTCCTCCATTCGTGGCATTTGTCTCCAAACTAGCAGCCCGGCCCAGTCGTGGACTGGAAGGTGCACTGCCAACGCTATTCATTGTCTGACCCTGATCACTCGAGGGCACTAGTAGCCGGGATACGAAATTCCGGGCCATCGATCTGGAGGGTGCTGGGGTTGAATGCACAGAAACAGCATCATCTTCCGGTGAAGAAAGATTCGGCGAAAGGGCAAAAACGGGCACACGGGCAAAGTGTTCCGTTGGAATACGCATCTAGATTAAAAAAAAATATTATTATTAAATAAAGAAATTTGAAGAAATAATTTAAGAAATTTATATTATCATTCATAAATCAATATAAAAATATTTATTTTTAAAATAAATAATATTAAAGTTATTTTATTTATCAATAGTTTTGAAATATTAATTTTTTTTTTCAAATATATTGTGAATTTATCATTTAATAAATGATGTTGAAAATAAATATCAGATCTATATACCTTTGAATAACATTTCGTACATACAGCCCTTTTACAAAGTTTACAGATCTGTTTCCATGGACCAAATATACCAAATCTGGTCTTTAAACAAAGAAAGCACACCTGCAAAAAAAAATTTATTAATTTTTTATAAAAGTATTAATTATTTTTTAAATTAAAACATTTTCTTTATAAATAGTTGATAATTTTTTTATAAGAGAAAATTATTATTATTTATATAGTTATTTAGATATAATTTTTTAAACTTTATTCAAATTAATATTAGTTGAAAGATCCACCCAGCAATATCTCTTATTCTCTTTCTAAGCATTTTGTTTAATAAGTTTAATTAAATAAAATACATTTAATATTTTTTTTTAAATATTATAATTTAAGATTATTTAACGATTTATTTATATACATTAAATAAATATTACAAAATTTTCTTTGCTTTTGAAGTTTAATACTTTTTAAATGTTTTAGAATTTTTCATCAAGGTTCTATAATATAAAATTTAAATATAATTTTCAATTCAATATGCAACATCCTCAAAAAGTAAATTATATTACAATTTATATAATAATTTGATAATAACATTAAAAACTATGAATAAATAAATACATTTGATTGTTAATGAGCTATTGATGATTTTACCTTTCCTTTCTCGACATCTTCTTTCACGTGTCCATCCACAGGCAAACTCTCAAGTTCGGCTTTCGTTAACACTGAACGTATATGAACAATCTCTTCCAAAGTTAACGAGAGACATTCCATTGCTTGTTGCCAATTTTTCTGAAAAAAAAAAAACATTTAAAAAAAAATTAAATAAATAAAAAGAATATAAGAAAATATATAAAATAATTAATTATTAATAATAATTTTTTCAAACCCTAAACATTTTCTATCCCTTTTGAATTGCTCAAATGGGGAAAAGGAAAATATTGATTTTCCCTTTGAGTAGCTAGGTAGTAGACGTGGGAGTGTGTCCTTTGGACTAATGATTCACAAACCATCCCTCTGTTAAGGGTTGGAACAGATGAGTCAGTTGTGAATCCTATCAAGGGGATTGGATTTGAAAACGAAAGCTGGCTCACGAAACAACGGAGGGGTAAGAGAAAATATTGTATTAATAATTAATTTGATAAACAGGTGCGAGATCATAACAATACATTCATTTAGAGTATTTGAAAATAATATAACCACCAAATTTAATATATAATATATATATTATTATATATATTTAAATTTAATTTCAAACTCCTGTCCTTCAAAGATTTTTTTTGAATTTTATTTTGATTTTCTATTTATATATTTCGACTGAGAGACAAATATGAAAAAAGAGAAAAATAAAAATATAAATTATGTAATAAATTAAATAATTAAATTTATCTTTATTAGATTAATTGTAGGGATCTTGTAACTCAGTGAAAGCGAGGCAAGATTCTTAATTCGAAACTGAACTTTGGATCATTCAAATGACAAACCAAAACAAATGGAAATCAAAAGATCTTTTCACTATTTGGATAGAATTTGTGGGCATTTCAAAAAATAAAATATTTTATCAAAAATTAGAATTAAATTGTTATAAATTTTGATTATTTAAATAAAAATGAATAAGTAAATGAGAATGAATACCGATTGCAGGAATTCGTCCTGTAAGGAGGTTCTTGACCAAGTGAGTTCATGGGAGGCAGATCCAAGACTGGCAGGTGTATGCAATTCAGATCCTGCATCCTCATTGATACTGGGGGTGAGTGGTCGGGAGTGTGGCACTGAATGACAACCTTCAGTGATTGTGTTGTTTGTTGCACGAACGGCTGATACGGAAGGGGCACGTCGCACCGAGCCCTGACGACGTACAGTTGGCACAGCCGTCGCCAAGTCATACGCTAAAAGAGTATAAAAATAGAAAAATATAACTACCATTCAAATAATGCTTTTTTAATCTATATTAATATAAAGATATGCTTTTTTTTTATTATTGGAAAATAAAAAAAATATCTTACATTTATTCTTTACATTTACTTTACATTTATAAAATTTTATTAATTATTTAATAAATCTAAGCAATAATTATGTTAAACGTAAATAGTAAATAAAATCATTTTAACAATCTCTATAACGTAAACTTACTTTTATTTAAGATAAATTTGATATTTGATTCTTTTTATATTAATTAAAATATTAATAAGAATAGCTTTATTTAATTTGTTAAGTTTGTATATATATTTTTTAAAAGTTAATAATATAAATATTGATTATGTATAAATTTTATTAATATATCACAAATATATTCTAAGTTCTAATTAAATTTTTGAATTATTAAATACATGCAACATGAACAGAATTAAAATGATAAAAAATCAGTGAAATATTATAGTATTATAACTTATAATAATATTTTTTTGTTTTGATATATATTATCAAAATATTATAAAACTAACTAAATAAAGATAATATAATAAAACATTTTTAAATTATTTAGAATACTTTCAAAAGGTGCGAAAAGAAAAGAAATTATTCTTATTATTATAAATTCTCATCGAAATCAAAAATTGTATTATTGTCATTAATATTGTTTTTATATTTAAAAAAAATAATAAATAAATATAATTTTGTTTAATTATCAATAGTTAAAATGAATAATAGTAATTGAAATGGTCTCTGAAAGATATGCAACCATTAGAATTAATTACACTGGTTTACGTAAATACCAATTTTAATTGTTACATCATATTTGAAAAAAAAGAACAAATATAATTAAACATTTTTATGTTCATTTTTTTTTTCATGCATATATTCATTCATGGGACATGCATAAATTTACATCAACATGCAAAAATTAGATGTGAGGGTAAGGAATTGAAAAAAGTGATAATTTAAAGGATCTTAGTGGAATCTCCAGTTCAGATTTGCTTCCTTTTGTGCTTTTCATTTATTTATTTAATTTAATTCATTTATAAAAAGTCAAAGAATAAATTATTTTTTTTTATTTATTTATAATCTGGTATGATAATTGTTCAAGAAATTTGAATTTAAGGTTTTCAAATAATAGCTTGTATTCATATTAATTTTAAATATATTTGATTTATAATAATCATATTTGGAAAATAATTATTAAGAAATTAAGATGATATATAATTTATATATATATATTATAACATTTAATGTAAACAAATAAAAAAAATTTAGAATAAGTATAATAAATCTAAAAATTAAAACGAATTAGCTTACTTAATTTTATTTTTTTTTTCAACTTTATCATATCGTACATCATTTTACTTATTTCCGGTAGGAATTTACAATATTATGTAAAGCTAATTAAATTTCTTGCATCATTACTATTGTAAGTGTTATCATAATGAATTTCTCAGTTTCTAACTTATTTTTTCCAGTAGATTTTTCAAGGTTCAAGATTTGTTTAATAAAAACAAAAGTATAGCTTCTTGATTGTTTTTAAAAAAATAATTTTTTTAATATGCACGAATTATGTCATATCCAATTCCTTTTCCCGAAACAAGATAGACTTTTATCCCATCTTATCGGTAAAAATTATATCAGGGAAAAAAGTTAACAATATCTAGAAATTTACACCTATTTAAAATTCCTAATATAAAAAGAAACAAGATATTAAAATCATCTTGTAATTTTATTTTATCTGATATTAATTTATTTATTATTTTATTTCATTCAAGTGTAAAAACTCAAAACCACAATTTCATTAATAGTTCTATCAGTTCTAATCAAATGAATCGAATTTTCTACGAACAAAGCCTCGTCAATGGATACAATTAAATTATTTTTTTTTCTTACTATTAATAGTGAAAGAAAATCCGTTCTGTTTGATTAATGTTGCGTTTTTGATTATTTGTGGTTTCTTTTAATCTAAAAATAGGAAAATAATTTGGAATGATTAAGAACGAATGAAAATAATTTTAATTTCGATTCCTTGGTTTATTCTTATCATCATTTAACAATATTTCATTCAAGGTTTATTGCGATTAATGACATAATTTTATTGAAAATATCACCATGAGTATCACCATAAGTAAATGATCTTTTATAAAGTATATTTCATATAAAGATATTTAGATATTCTAAAATAATTTTTTAAACTTGAACAGAAATATGATATCCATAAAATAAAAGGAAAATATGGACAAAATGGATATTCCCCTTAAATGAAAATAGATAGTAATGTTAATAGTTAATATAAGCAATTAATTTAATTTGTTTTTTATATAAACATAATGGACGTTGAGTTTTACAGTTTAAATCTCTATTTTTATTTTTAATAAAATACTGGATGAAATTAGACTTATCAAGCAGTTTTTTTTTGTAAGAGGACGGAAATTCTAATCCGGCGTTGTTTAGGAAGATATTGCAGGATTTTAACCTCTCGCCATTAAACATGTATAAAATTTCGTCCAGTAACCAGGAGGTCCGGAAAGCATTTCTCCAGAAGTGATTAATTAAATAATTAATCGAGTTGAATTTTTCTAGATTTTTGAAAAAATATAAATTCTATCTCTGTGGCTCTACGGAATTCAAAAGAACTTGGCCGCAGCAACCACATTCATCCAAGTATCCCTATCCAGAGCTAAACACATCCAACTCCTATTTTCTTCCATCTCTCTCACGTTCCTTTCTACATTATCCACCCACCGTGTCCTTAGTCATCCAACCCGACGTTTCCTAGTTGGTCTCCCCACAAATATATTTTATAAATTCTAAACTTAGAAAAAGCATTTATAAATAATTCCAATAACGTATTGCCAGAAAGCAAAAATAATAAAAATATATTTTTTTTTTAATTAAAGAAGCATTTTCCACTAATAATCAAATAAGATTATTAAAGAAATAAAAAAAGGAGATAAGTAAAGGAAAGGAATGGACAGAGTGCAGACTACGTAGACATTGCAGTGCAGCATTGCCGATGCAGTGCATTACATTGCAATGCGGAGTCCACGTATCGTTGATATTGATGTCTGGAGATGCCCACCCCCGCCGCCACCGCCAATCCGCTACCTGTCCTTTGCCAAGGGGCCATTGCTGGCACTGGTCTTCTCGTTGACGCCTCGTCATCCGTTACATCCACCCCCCTTATACGGGATTGGTCCTCGGTTTCATCATCTTCTTCGTCATCATCATCGTCATCATCCATCTAAAAAGAATTGATTGATTGATTCAAAAAGAAATATGGATGAAAAATTTTTTTTTAAATAAATTCAAAATTGAACCATTATAAAAAAACTTAAAGTTTTTATATTTTTACTATTATATATATTTGCGAACCATATTTACCTGAAGTTTGGAAAAGTCTACAGTGATGAGTCTTCGTTGGTTGCTCGAGGTAGGCTGGTTGTCTACAGATAAAGGCGAAGCCTCCACCACTGAAGACACTGCAACCCCAATTCAATATAATATAATATAATTAATTATATAAAGATAGTAATTTTAAATAAAATTTTTTTAAATTATATTCATGAATTATATTAGTGTGAAATTAAACCTCATTTAAATGTGTAAAATGTAATATATAATACATATATTACTGAATGAATTAAATTTAAAATTAAAATTATATATTACTGAATGAATTACATTTTAAATTAACATTCTTTCAATACTTTTATTTCATTTTTCGTTTGATTGTCAAGTAATTTTAGAGAATCTTGGCAACAAGTTGAATATTGGAAGGGGTAACTATCTCTTCATTGATTCCTCTCTACTCAATCATTGACCTGTAAAATTTAACCGGAAAAATAGATGAACTTGGAAAATATTCAACGAACCATCACTTGCAAAAATCAGATAGAAACTAAAATATTAAGCCATTGTTGAGAATTTAAAAAATTTGTTATACTAAATCATTTTGATTTTTTATTTGTATTTTAATTATCTTATCTTATTATGCTAGCTAAAATTGTATATATATATAGCCATTGGTTCTCAAAAACCGCTTTAACGATTTTTTTCAAATTTACACTAGATATAGTATCTATAAAGAAAAATTGAGTTTTATTGATCACATCTCTTGAAAAATTCATTTTCATTATTAATTTCTTAATTAAAAATTATATATGGAAAACGTCAAAATTGGCATCCATTTTTTAACTGAAATTGTATTAATATTTTTTTTTATTTAAAATATTTTAAAATTTATTATTTAATTTCGAAATAAAATTAAAAATATTTATTTTTAATAAAATATATATAGATATTTATTAATCTCTCTCAAAAAAAAAAACAAAAACAAAAACAAAAAAACATCTACGTCTGCTAAGAGATTAAAAAATGTCGTTTTCATCATCTAAGTATTATTAGTCTAATGGGTAGAGCGACTGTCTGACAATTCAACTTCGCAGGATCGAAACCGGCGGAAAATAGTTTGTTTTTTTTTTTTAATCTATTATTTTTTAATAAATTACTATTTTATATTTATTTATTCATTGTTCTTTTATTTTATTTTATTAATTAAGTTTTAGATAGTTTTATAATTTTTAATATTTCTTCACTAAAATATCATTTAATATTTATTAATATTATTTATTTATTATTATTGAGTACCCGAAGTTCCATTCATTTTAATCAGATTGATGCAATGATGCAACATTTAATAATAGTAATATTGTAATAAATTTCTATCTGGAAAATTGTTACATATTATTTAGGATATTTTAAAAACAATTTCTTTCTTTAATATATATATATATATATTCTTAAAATTGAATTTGTTTAAATTTTAACACATATATTCAATAATATAAATATATATAAAATAATATTAAATTGTATATAATATGTGTGTGTAACGGGCGGACCATTTATTTTATTTGTAATTATATTTAAACCTGGTGAACTCATCCACTGGAATTGGCTCCCAGGAGGTGCTGCTCAGATGGAGCCGGCCCAAACTAAAAGGGATTCCCCTAAAGATCTTAGCAGCCCTTGATAGACAGTCGTTGGAGTCGTTGTGAAACCATTGAGCTGATGAGATAGGGCATGGTACTCAATCCTTAAATTTATGTTTATATGTTCCATGTTCTGAAATATTTGGTAAATTTATCTTTATTTTTGTTTTCTTTCTTTCTATTAAACCCGTTAACAATATACAAATATTTTGTGAAAGTTTTTTTTATCAACCCTTATTATCTTGACGCCCAAATTAAAGTTATATTCTTTATCAAATCATTATTATTTATTATTACAATTGTATATAAAAGAATATTTGAATTTGTTTAAATTTTAACACATTTATTCAATCAAGCCACCGCTTCTTATATCTTATTATTTATATTATAATTATTAAATAAAATTAAAAATATTTGTTATACCGATATCTGTTTTCATTGCATGAACACATATATCCATACATTAAACTTTTTAAAAATTGTTTAAGATTAGCTTTCCCCTAACACACTATAAATAAAAAAAAAAAAAAAAAAAAAATTATATTTAAGTTATATTAATTTTAATTAGATTGATGTAATGATCTAATATTAATATTGGTGTGAATGATTGTAATAATATTGAATAATAAATGGTATTTGATACAATTTTGTTATTTATTTATGAAAGGGTCGAGCGATAGCTCGGTGTTCGATGTATATATAATATAGGAAAAATTATTTTATTTGATCAAGTAAATTTGAAAAGGTTTTTATATATTGAAATGAAAATCAATTTATTTTAATTTATTTGAAACATTTTAGGAAACAAATTTTTAATGGGTCATTTTAAGAAATCCAATTTTATCATTGTCTAAAATAAAAAAACAGAATATATTATTTTAAATTTTTTATGAATAATAAAATATTTTCAAAATGTCAATTAAAATGACTAAATTATATTATTTTTTGTTTTTGTTAAAATTATTTATTACAACTATATTTTAAGAAAAAAAATGATTTGTAGGTTATATAAAAATTAAAATATGAATTTTTAGATAAATAATAAAAAGGAGATGTTTATATTTTTTTATTTTTAATTTTTAATAAATTTTCTTTTTTGATATGAGATTTTATTAAAAAATTGTATATCAATATTTTTTAAAGGGTCGAGCAATAGCTCGGTGTCCCAGGTATTAATATTACCAGCCAAATTCAATAATAATGAATCATTTTTTACTATCTCGCCAGAGATAGTATTGCGATCACGAAAATTTTCGATGTTGAGATTTTGATGTTTTTATACGTTTTGAAGGTTCCTGAATCATTTTCACTAAGGTTGAGAAAAATGTCTGTGTGTGTGTGTGTGTGTGTGTGTGTATGTAGGCAAGATTACGCAAAAACGGTTTGAGCTAGAATGATGAAATTTGGTACATGGACATTATTCAAAATTCATAGTTTTCTATCAACTTTTGAGAAATGTAGCTCAACCGGAAGAGGGTCATTACCTACAACGTTTTGATTTTTTTTCCTCTAAAGTGACCGTAAAAATAAAGATATATGTTTGATAATTTTTCACATGATTAATAATTGTATAAAACTGCTATATATAGAATTTCAGCTTGATTGATTCGCTGAAATTACCAGAATTATTTTTTAACACTGCAAATCTCACGCGCCAACACGTGACGTGGTGCCATCAACAAAAAGCCAAACATGCGCTGGTTTAATATTTATTATTTATTATTTATAATTTATAATTAATTAAATTTAATTTAAATATAATATATTATGTTATTTAATCCAATTCAAATTGCGAGATAGTCGAGTGGAGACACTCCAGCTAATTTTAACTTAAGTACCGAGCCGAGGCTCGGGGTCCCGGTATTAATATTATCAGCCAAACCCAATAATAATGAATCATTTTTTTTTAACTTAAGTACCGAGCCGAGGCTCGGGGTCCCGGTACTTTTAATAAAAATATAATGGTGTATTTTCTCTTATTCATCATGATATTAATGCAGGTAGCACAAATTTAAGGTGACATAATTAAGACTGGTATGCCCTTTATTTGAAAGTTATTGGAGAATAACTAGAATCAAAATCAATGTCATTTGACATCAAACCAACCATATGAAAATGAGATAATATATAAAAAAATAAATCATTTTAAATAAAATACTAAAAAAAGCGTGATAAGATTTAATTTAAAAAAAGAAAAATTATTTTAAAATAAAAATATTTCACTTCAATATACTATTGACAACTTTAAATATTTATTTGACAAATTGAAATTTCATTCTAATAAACAACATATAAATAATATAAATATAAAATTTTTTTATAAAATAACGTTTTTCCAATAGACTAAAAAGAATAAAATAATTTTTCTGTAAGCCTGACAAAGTTTATGGATGAATTGCTTCAGATTCAACTAAAAACGTTGGGCGCATTTAGTTTTATTTTTTATATGAACAATCAAGTCAAATTTTTGTAATAATAAAAAATTTATTAAACACATAAACTGACAAATTTTTTTATTATGCAATAAAATTGATAGATTAAGAGCTAAGAAAGTAATATTTTATTATTTTTCACTGTAATATACTTATATCAAAGTATGCATCAAAATTTAAAAGAATTTTTATTAAATTTACATATTATCAATCAAATCCAAAATGGTTGATTATATTAGAAGAAATAGTGTTACTTGTTAATTAAGTGTTTTAGTGTGGTATGTATATATGTATATACATATGAATTTATTATGTTATTATATTTTATTATGTCAGTGGTTCTTAAACTGTGGTCCGCGGACCCCTGGGGGTCCGCGAAGCCTTTACTGGGGGTCCGCGGTCCTCGGAAAAAAATCATCGTAAAAATATATACATATATAAATATTTAAAGTTCATTGTGTAACTATATCCTCCTAGAGAATTACGGCTATAATTTAATACTATTAATAATACTATTTTATTTTATTAAATTGATAATTATGTCAATTAATTTTTTGTGAATAAATAAACATATATAAAAAACTATATATAAAATTTGAATTTTCATCCATTCATTCATTTAAAATCATTTTTCGATTGTTCCTTTAAAATAACCCCTCTTAGGGGCTCGGAAGGGGAGGCATATAAGGGAATTTTCTTTCACTTTGTTATTGGGGAAAACCAGGGGAGGGGACAGTCTTACCCGGAAAAACCCAAATTGTCAGCGTCCACTCTGGGGTTTTAAACAGTTTTAAAGCAAATGTTAATTATAAGTTCATTTCTCAACGAGTTGTATCTTTAAATTATTTTTATTAATTTAATTAATTATAATTAAATTATAGCTAATAATAGTTTATTATAGCTAATAATTTTTTTTAATTTTTAGTGTAATTTGCATGATCATTATTTTATAAAAACACTAAACACATTTTGCAATTTCCCAGAAAGGCTGTTTTTGAGAGTAAGTATAAGTTAGTTTTATGAATAAAAAATATTTATTTTAATAATATTTTAGAATCAAATTACGAAATTAATAATATTTTAGAATCAAATTACGAAATTAATAATATTTTAGAATCAAATTACGAAATATATTTATTATATAAATTAATATTCATTTAAAATGATATTAAATCATTTATTTAAAATGATTTAAAACATTTATTAAAATGATTTAAAACATTCATTTAAAATGATATTAAAACATTCATTTAAAATCATATTAAAACATAGCTAGTAAATAATAATTCGTTATATTTATATTATATTTATATTATATTTATATTATTGTAGTTCAATGTTAATAAATTACTCCATAAAATGGATCGTTGGCTACAAACTGGTTCAACACAGAAACGGAAAGAATCAGATGATGAGGCATCAACAGCAAACTCTACCAAGAAACGCAAAACTAGAAAATATTCGGATGATTATTTATCATTTGGATTTACTTATATTTGCAACAATGATGTGGAAAGACCAGTCTGCGTTCTATGTCAGGAAAGTTTATCCAATGAAAGTATGAAACCTGCTAATCTCAGACGTCATTTACAAACAAAGCACAGCGAGCATGTTAGTAAGTCTATCGAATTTTTTAAAATGAAAAAAGAAGAACTTAATTCAAGTCAGAAATTGATGGTAAAGACGGGATCTGGTGGTATGAGTAAGAAAGCAGTAATGGCATCATATGAAGTAGCTCTACTTATTGCTAAAGCAGGAAAGCCGCATAATATAGCAGAGCAATTAATTCTTCCTGCTACAAAAGTAATTACAAATATAATGTTAGGAACTAAAGCAGCAAACGATATAAATTTGATTTCATTATCAAATGATACGGTTAAGAATAGGATTGAAGACATGTCATGTAATATAAAAGAAGAATTAATATCGAGAGTGCGCAAAAGTCACTATTACTCATTACAATTGGATGAAAGTACTGATGTCACTAATAATGCCAATTTGTTAGCTTTCATTAGATATGAGTTTGAAAATCAAATACAAGAAGATGTATTGTTTTGTGATTCACTACCTTCACGAACGACAGCTAATGACATATTTAACAGTTTGAATAATTTTATAACCGAAAATGAAATAGAGTGGCCAAAATGTGTTGGAATTTGCACTGATGGTGCTCGTGCAATGTCAGGTACAAGAACTGGATTGATTGCTCTTATTAAAAATGTTGCGCCTCAGGTTGTTTGGAATCATTGCTGCATTCACAGAGAATCATTAGCAGCCAAAAATATGTCACCAGATTTGAAAAGAACATTAGACGAAGTAGTTAAAATTGTCAATTTCATTAAGGCTCGTCCACTTAATTCCAGAGTTTTTAAAATTTTGTGTGAGGAAATGGGTAGTCAACATACACATTTATTATTACATACAGATGTACGTTGGTTGTCCCGCGGGAAAGTACTCATTCGCCTTTTTGAGCTTCGAGATGAAATACGATTGTTTTTAATAGATGCGCATTTTGAACTGACCGAATGTTTCAATGATTTTATCTGGTTAGCTAAGGTGGCTTACTTGACTGATATTTTTACAAAATTGAACGAACTTAATTTGAGCCTGCAAGGTACTGTTGTAAATATATTTAAAGTTGAAGATAAAATAGAAGCAATGATTAAAAAAATCGACTTGTGGTCGAAACGCATCCAGAACGGTGTATATGAGTCTTTTCCAACTCTCAATGATTTCATAGAAAGCTCCAGTGAAAAATTGCTTAATCAAACGCGTCAATTATTTGTTGAACATTTAATTACTTTGAAAAGCAACTTCAGGAAGTATTTTTCTACTCCTGATCCTTGCAATAACTGGATCAGAGATCCATTTAATATGGAAATTACAAATACTAAACATTTATCTGCACCTGAACAAGATATTCTCGTGGAATTATCATGTGATACAACTTATACACTAAAATTTAACAAAACTGAATTGAGCAACTTTTGGTTACTTCTCAGGTCAGATTATCCTGCGCTTGCAAATAAAGCACTTCAACACTTGATTCCATTCTGCACAACATATTTATGCGATCAAGCTTTTTCGGTACTATTTTATATTAAGTCTAAATATAGAAACAAATTAAATGTAGAGCCGGATCTTAGATTAAAAGTTTCCAATATTAAGCCAGATATTGAGATTCTTGTTTCAAGAAAACAACTGCATACATCTCATTAAATATGTAAGTTATATTTAATGAGATAGATGCAGTTATTTTTTAAAATATTTCTTATTTAATATTTTCTGAAAAAAATTATAAAATATTTATATGAATTTAATGTAAGTACCCATTATAATTTGTGAGATTTGTTGCTATGACAATGTTTGTATTTTCTTTCTTCAATATTATAATTTCTAATAAAATGTGTTCTACAATATGCAAAAAAATCGTTATTCACCAATCACTGTTAGAAATATTCATCATATATCCTTGTCCTTATGAGATCGTAAGCCAGAAATTAATTAATAAAATGACGTAAAGTACCTAAAGTTGTGATGGGGGTCCGTCAAAAAAAATTTTTTCAAGTGGGGGTCCGTGGAGTACATAAGTTTAAGAACCTATGTATTATGTCATATAGCTCTAAAAAGGAAGTTAATTGCATAGAAATCAAATGAAAACTAAAAGCGCCCAAAGTTTTTAGTTGAATATGAAACAATTCATCCATAAACTTTGTCAGGCTTATAGAAAAATTATTTTATTCTTTTTAGTCCATTGGAAAAACGTTATTTTATAAAAATTTTTTATATTTATATTATTTTATTCTTTTTAGAGCAATTTTCATTTGATAAATTTATTTAATATAACAAGAGAAATAGAAAAGATGAAGTTATACGAAAATTTACAAATTGAATAAAACAAAAAAATATATTAATCTTCCAAAATTGATTTTATGCATTTATTTTAAGTAAATATTATTATTGAATAATAATTATTATATTATATTTATAAATAAATTACTTTTATTAATATGAGATATTATAAATGTATATATATATATATATTGTCTCCATAAAACAAAGGTTATTCAATTGTTTTGTTTCCTTTCTATCGGGGACATATATAAAAAAAGACATTTTCTCTATACCATCTGAGGGAAAGAAACCCCTCCGCATTGGCGATACAACTGATTAATAAGAATTCATCATTAATTTTAATGCTATAAAATATTTTTAAATACGTTCAAAATGAAAATCTATCCTGAAATCAATATTTATGCTTCATAATCCATTGAAAAAAAATTAATCGGAGCAATACAAAAGGAGTTAATTACTAAAAGTAATTAATCGCTAATTAATTACAATTAATTATAATTCAATTATATTTCTTCTATACCTTCTAGGGATCCATTGAAATATCTATTTCAATTTGTCAAAAGAGCGAACAGACAGACACAGAGACACAGAGACAGAGAGACAGACGCCAAGTGAAGTTAAGAAAAACGTTATAAAATGCTTCATGATTAAGTTTTGAAAGAACTAGAAAAACTTATTGATTTTTTTTAAATGTTCTTGGTTAATAATAATATAAAAGTCGAAATTGATTTTTTATTAATTCGGCAGACTCTAAAAAAAAAAAAAGGTTTTAATTTAATTTTAAAACGACTTAATCAATTTACTTCCTTTTCCTTCTTCCTTTTAAATAATAATAAAACAAATGTTCAAAATTCGTTATCATTAAAGGATAAATTGAGATTTTAAGAAATTGGATTTAGAATTAAATTTTGACATGGATGAAAGTTTTACGTTCCAATTAAGATACGTTGACTTTTATTATGTCAATTTAGTTGATAAGATTGACCTTTTCTCTTGGTTTGATATTTTAATATCATGTGAAGTAAATTGAAAAGATATTCAATATATGTGATGATATGATGAATCTCTCCGTTCGGGTGATGAAAGTAAATTTATATGATAATTAAATAACATGTTCTATTTCAGTCTTGAATTACAATCATTGTTTTAGAGAGATAAATCAAATCTTATTTGAATTGAACAGAACATATAATATACTATCTATATAAATTATATATAAAAAAAAGGTTTTTGTTTGCACATTGATCAGAATTTAAATTTTTTTGCATATCTCCGCGTTTCATGACTTCTAGAACCAAAAGTGACTAGAATTTTTCATGTCTCTGTTTGTCCGGCAATTCAGACGTTATAGGCTCAAAATTGGTTGAACTGATTTCGATGAAATTACATCACAATAGTCTTACATACCTCTATTTGAAGATAGGCTATAAATTTTATTATTATCTAATAAATAACTTCAGAAATTAATATTTTAAAATTTGATATGTACATGTGATTCAGCAACACAAAGAATACAATACAAAGAAAATGTTTATAATATTTATATTTTTATCTTTATTTTTCTAGTATTTACAATATTTGAATTGCATATTGCCCTTTTTTAACTTATTTAACCCACTGAAAACTTTCACATTGCGACTATATTACCTATTTTAATTTTTAAGATTATATGAATAAATAATTTTAATTTTGATCTCAGAATTGGATTTTCAATAAGTTTTTAGTATGGGAGGACAATGTAGGAAGGGACGTGAGAGAGATGGAACAAGGTAGGACTTAGATGGTTATAGCTCCGGATAGAGACACTTAGAGAAATATGGTTGTTGTGGCCAAGAACTTTCGCCCTGGAGCCACAGAGATAGTTAGATATAACGTATACAATAATAATATATACAAATATAATATTTATTGATTAAATTATTATTAAAATATATTTTAAATAAGAACACAAAAACAAATGAATGTTTTCTGTAATATACGGATTGAAACAAAATGGATGAAAACCTTATATATATAAACTTTCAACCAAATTCTATGTATTAGTTCGGGGGTACAGGGGGCAGAGTTCCCACCTGTGAAGAACGCCCAAGACGGTCTGAGCAGCTAGTATACATATAATTCTACAGTTAAAAAATAATGATTGAGGGGCAGATAATATCCCTCACTTATTATTCGAAAAAATGAAATGAAATTTTTCCCTACTTAGATTATCAAAAAAAAGGAATGCAAATATTATTCTAACCAAAAAATTAAATTTGTATAATGATTTGTGAATTGTATAATACCATACCAATTGTTAATTTCTCGATTTGCTTTCTTGTCTTAAATAAATGATTTTAATGATTGCCAAAATAAAAAACAAATCATTTTTTCTCGACATTTTGAATTAATTCAAGTATTAAGTATTTAAAAAATTTAAACCAGGATAATAGCTTAATGGTTATAGTCTATCGAATTTGAGGTCGAGGGATCAACCTCGCCAAGTTCTTTAAAATATAAATTTAAATAATTAATTTAAAATAAATGCGAAACTCTGACTAAAATGGTAATTCTAAAAATCAATAAAATTGAAAATAAAAATTTGAATGATTATTTTAAAAATTTTTATGGAATGTAAATTTTGAGTGCGTAACCAATTCAGTCTTTAATTAAATTAAAATTTAAAAAATTGGCATATTACTTATTTTTCATTTTTATGTTAAGCTATCTATAGGTAGTTATTTTCATTTACACGCTAATGAAAGTAAAAATAACTTTTATAAATAAAAGAGAAAATTACTTGAAAAAGTCCTAATATAAATATCTTTAAAAACAGTGAAATGCTAACAATTTTTCCAAATACATACATAATGGCATACATTCAAAAAAAGACTTGAGAAAAATCTATGTCACATTAATAATTTAAAGAAAAGTCCAATTTCTTAGTTTAAATGAAGTGATGTTGTAAATTGAAGGGAATAAATAAAATAGTTAAAAATTAAAGATTTTTAAATTTGAAAAGTAAATGACTATTTGACTTTCTTTAATATTAATATATAAATATAAATATTTTCCTACATAGTATAGGTTATCTTATGTTTATGATTCGGGATGGAAAGATTTGAATTGGCTCATCAAATTTCTTATGCTTTAAATTTATAAAACAAATATTAAATCTTAAATTTTATATGATTTCTTATAAATTTTTTTTGAATCCTCGTGGAAGGGGTAGGTGAACTTCTTATAGCTTTATAAACATGCCTCGCCGAGATTTATTTTTCTTTGGAGTGATTTTGTCGGGAGAAAAACATAATAATAATTGTTAATTGAGTCTATTCTTAGAAAATAATAGTATTGTACCTAAGTCACCGTTACCACAGATGAGATTTTTATCAAATTTTTTTTATATTATAATAATTTGAGATGTAATTTTATAAAATGTTAAAAAGTAATATAAAGAATAACTAAATGAACTAATTAACCCTTAGAAAGAGATATAAAGGAAATGATACATTTTATAAAAATTGTCTGTGTTAAATCATTGATCAAAATATTTTCAAGTTGAGAGAATTAAAAAAAAAAAAAATGAGTAACAAATTTAAATGATTGTCTTTTAGAAATCGGAACAGATCCGTTGTCTGAGTGTTTGGGTGTAGCGAATCGATACCTTCGAAAAAGCTTCCTGATCATTATTCTTGAGAAATAAATCCCAACATCTATTCGAAGCAATCAGAGGAAACTGGAATGTCCATAGAAAACGATTACAGACACTAAACATCAATTAAAAAAAAACTTATGGCATTTTTTAAGTATATATACACATAGGACTGATAGAAAACCTTGGAAATTGATTAATAATTTTTGATTTTTATAACAAAGAAATTTCATTAAATTTATAAAAAAAACAAATTATTAATATAAAATTTATTTTGTTAGTTAGATCAAAATTATATCAATTTAAATTTCGAGATCGTTACGGTTATCCAGTTAATGATAAAATTAACATAGTTAAAAATTATAATATAATTTGTCAATCAATTCATATGTCAGCTGTTACTTATTGTCAGTTATGATTATGATGATGACATTGCGTTAGCATATAAAAAATGCAAAGGTCATAAAAGAAAGTTAATAATAATAGTAAATATTAGGTACCTACAAGTTCATTTTCACGGTCATAATAATTATTGTTTTGAAGAGTGACGTTTCAACAGGCATTCACGTCATTTAATTTTTGAATGTGAATGAAAAGCTAAACAAACCCTTATCAGAGTTTTAATAAAACTGAAAATTAAAAAAAAATGATTTTAAAGTTCTTTCTCCAGTGACTGTTAGGACAAAATCAATTTGAATCATAAGAAATTAATTCATTTATTATCATTTTAATTTTTGTATATAAGTATATTTAAAGGTTGCATTTCGGCAGGAACGTGAGTGGCAAAGATTGGAGAGAAACTTGTTTTGTGGGGATCCAAAGACGCGGTGAACAGACAATATAAAGGAGAACTTAAAGGAATTAGGTGTATTTCAGGATGGGCACGGTTGGAGGAATGTGGATACTGCAGCCAAGAACCTTCAAGTTCCGTTGCGCCACACAGATAGATAGATAAGTATATAGGATTTTAATCCTTTAAAATAGAACAATGTTGAATTCGAATCAATAATGAGATTTCAGCAACTTTTAGCTTGCATCCATTGTTTCAGTTCACCTTTCAATTATAATAGTAATCGAAGTTGAAATGGTAAAATAGATCAAATCTACATGATATGGATTTGATTAATCAATTTTAAAGGTAAACGAACCCGATGACCTCTACACTTTTATCCTTCATGTCAAAATCAGTTAAAGTTAAAGTTTAAGATATTCTCTAAAATAACCAATTTTTAGATTCAGATTAGTATTGTTAGTTTCCGAAAATTTCAAATTTTATTTATTATTCACATCCAAATAAAGTTCAAATTAAAGGTGAAATATTTAAAATAAATAATTTGTCCCAAAAATGTCAAAATGTTATGACCTTATTTTAAATCCTTATCTTAATTCATTTATTGATACATTATTCTGGAATTAAATCTTCTGAAAATAATTGTAGTTAAATCTCTTGATGTTTTAAAACCTCTCTCTTGATCCATTAACCACCTCTTCCGCACCATCCAATCTATAAATTGCGCATTTAATAATTCATTCAAAATGGACAGTGACACAATTATCTATTTTTTAATATACTTAACTAAGTCACAAGATCTAACATAACAAACAGACTAGTTGATCATATTTCATAAAAAAACATACTTTATTTACAATTTAAAAATAATTTTACTATATATATTAAAATTTGTAAAAAATTAAGTGAAATACCTACTTAATCATTTTAACTACATATTTTTATACAAAAAAAAAATAATACATAAAATTAAATAAATTGATCATGTAAATCAGAAAAGAATTTCTTAAATAATTCCATTAGATATTCTAATATATTATTATAAATATTAAAATTATTGTCTACGATTATATCTATTGATTTAATAAATATTTTATTATAATTAATTAAAATAAATAAGTGATTTTTTATAATTAAAATAATTTGGATTTAAAAAATGGTAAAGTGATTTTGGAATTATTTACTCTCTTAAAACACAATAATTGGACTAGAAACTCATAATAATTTCAAAAAATATTTTAGATTTTAAGAGCAAGTCGGTATTCTATATCTATTGAGGGAATGGAATGATAAAGGTAAGGTGACGAGTTTTATGCTTAAAGGAGTTTTTTTTATTCTTCTAAATTTCGATATGATTTTTTAAAAATCTTAGATGTGGTTAATATAGTTTATTTCGATGAATCAATTAATTAATGTCATTTTTTTAATCTTGGGGCATTGAAAGGGGTGTTTCCACATAAAAAATTATTGGAATCTAAAGAGTGAAGAGAAAAGAGAAAGATAGAGATTCTACGACATTCTATGAGGACTCACATCCCGGATCTCCTGTCCAGAGGTCCTGGTGTTGTTCCCCAGAATCGAGTCCACGTTCTTCTTCCGGACCAAGAACCACCCCACCCCCTATGTTTACACCACCAGCAATCCCGTCTGTATTTTTGGGATCACCTTTGGGAGGCAATCCAAAGGGTTTCGCCTCATCGGGCATAAGGCCGATAATGGCTCGGGGTTGGCCACCGACCGCCAAAAGCATGGCGAGAGCCCCCCCAAACCCCTCTAAATGAAAGTACCGCCCTTGTGTGATGTCAAACGTCGACTAACTGGATAGGAACGGGGGATGCACGACCTCTGGCAAGGAGTGATTGAGGCGCACGCGCAAACCCTTCGATCGCTCCCAAGTGGGGTGACGTCACCCTCCAACCGTTTCCCTCTGGCACCCATTCACGTGGGTGGGTAGGCCATAACGGGGTGAGGATTTAGACTCCTTGGTCAGGACAAAGAAGAAGAAAACAGTGAATTAACACATCATTAAGATTATTGCAGCATAGTTGCTGGTAAACCTTCATCTTTTCTTTAGATGGAGATGGAATTAGGTTTAACAAAGCGGTAAGGATTTATAGTAAATACTTCCAGGTCAAAATGACAATTCCATATGTTGCTAATTAAAAAACTTGAGTAAATTATTCATGTATGTCACAATCATTGACATTATTATTATTATTATTATTTTAGTATATTCAATATCATTCAATTTGCTTGATATTTAATGAAATTTTAAATTTCACTTATAATCTAAGTCCTTTTTATAAAATTTTAACACAAAAAAATTAAATACTAATTTTATGAATCATTTAAATCTTTAAATTAAATTAAATTTTTTTTACAAGAAATCACTAAGTATATATCTTAATTTCTAAATAATTAAAAAGAAACAGACAAGAAATCTTAACAAAATAAAACATATAAAGGATTTTATTTTAAAGAAATCATGATTTTTTTTAGATAATCAGTTTTATGTTATTACTAATAATATTATCTAGAAATGAATTGGCATCTTGGACGTTAAAGTTACATTAGAGAAGAGTTGATTTGACTTCTTAGAAAGTTAAAAAATTAATAATAATCAATAATTTAATATAATATTGTATATCACAGAGTTTGCTGTTAAATTTTAAAAATGAAATCACATTTTTCAACTTGGAAATATATTATTTAAACAACAGAAAGTAGATTGAACTTTGGATAAATTCCAATGCGGAATACGTATCGTGCACTACGTCCATTTTATCGTCGACAAAATCGTCCATCAGAGCAGTTAATTCGATTAACCATGGAACGTTTTCGCACCACGTTTACTCTTATTGATAACTCGCATCCCCAGAGACGCCGTACGGTGCGTACAGAAGAAGCTATTGCTACTGTAGAGCGTAGCATTGAGGAAGACCCGAATGAGTCCATTCGCCATGATTACTAACTTTTTCATTCCTGAATTGAACAACCATGATGTCCAGGAGCTGTGGTTTGAACAAGACGGCGCAACATGTCACACAGTTCGTGCCACAATCGATTTATTGAAAGACACGTTTGGTGACCGCCTAATTTCACGTTTTGGACCTGTGAATTGGCCTTCAAGATCTTGCGATTTAACACCGCTAGACTACTTTCTGTGGGGCTATGTAAAGTCATTGGTCTATGCGGATAAGCCACAAACGCTTGACCATTTGGAAGACAACATTCGCCGTGTTATTGACGATATACGGCCACAAATGTTGGAAAAAGTTATCGAAAATTGGACGTCCAGATTGGACTACATCCGAGTCAGCCGTGGCGGTCCTATGCCAGAAATCATCTATAAAATGTAATGCCACAAGATTATCTTTCGTATACATAAAATTCATGTCAATCGAATAATCCATCGTTGTTTTATTGCAATTTAAAGTTCTATACCTTTAAAAGAAACACCTTTTATGTCTAAAGATATCTATGTCTAATTTCTTTGGCCCATAAATGCTACGAATATTTATATTTTCAAATACTCTAATCTACATTCGTCTCCCAGGGACATAGACCATATAATACAACCGGAAAATAATTGTTTTATATATTTTAATTTTGATTCCCTTTGATAATTATTTCATACATGTCATATGAGATATAAGATTTAATAAATTTTATTAATATAATCTATTTCTCATTAAATTCAAGTCATGTTTCAAATAACAATTAGAATAATAGGAAGATTATTAATAGGAGAAGATGTTGAGCAACCTTAGGTGAATAGAGTCGAGGGATTTGGCGAGAGAGCAATAGGCGCATTGCGTTGACAGATTGATGAATGGAACTTAAAGGAGATCTAACGAAATCCAACTTTAAAAATAGCAAAAAGCAATCTCCTCAAAAAGAAATTCATCAATGTTGCACATGAAACATTTCACAACACTTAAAACATCCAATTTATCTTTAAATGAAACAGTATTTTTACCGACCGACGATAGTAAGGGAGGTATTGTTTTCACACCAAATTTCACATGTGGAGATTTTTACATATCTCCACGAATCATGCATTTTCTTAACAGAAAAAAGTATTTTTAGCATGATGTCTGTCCGTCCGTCCGTCCGTCCGTATAGATGTGTACAACTTGAACGGCTAAACGGATTTTGATGAAATTTGGTATATTTACTTAATGCATCAGTATGATGAAAGGATCAACTTTTGGTGCAAATCCGGAAACCGGAAGTGGTAGTATTAGCGATCGACGATAGGAAGGGAAGGGTTATTTTCACACCAAATTTCACATGAGGAAATTTTTTACATATCACCACGAATCATGCACTTTGTATTGGTTTTATCCTCGAGAAAAATCATCTTTATTCGTTTTTTCTTAATTTAAAATTATATGACGTCATCCAGTCATTCATGACGTCACAGTCTCGTCTTGCATATATATTATAAATAAAAATGTTTATATTTATTATTTATGTATCCATATGTGTTTTTTTATTACATTAATAGATATATTAAAATTATTTGAAATTGTTTCTGTAGCTGGAAATTAATTTATTTCAAACCGTTGGTCGGTTCGGACCTGGCCAGAGGTCAACTTATTTAAATAATATGATACAAAATTAATAAATTATTAGATAAATCAATTAAAATCATAAAAGGAAGTATAAATAAATTAAAATAATAAAAAGTAATTTATTTTTTATTATGTAAATATAATGTTTATAATAAAAATATATACTTGTTTATTACAATTCATAAAAGATATATTTAAAATTAAATTTCTAATTTGGGGGCAAAAGATGATGATCTCCAAATGTCGATAATATATGCAACTGAACCATCTGTTTTATATAGAATAGTACATAAGTTTATTTCATGTATTGTATTTACTTTTTACTACACATGCACTATGTATATAATATCTAATAATTACTCCCAAGTTAACGTTTTAATGAGATATAAACGATAGTCATCCGGAAGTAATCGAATCGAATTATTAAAATCCCGTTTTCTCTCTTTCTTCCTTTTCCCTCTTTGAGCTTAAAATGCTGTTTTTTTTACTAATTTTGTATCATCTGTAGCTTGATATTTGCGTGACTTTACGTTTGTTAAATAAAGAAATATAATTATTATTATTATTTGTAATTTCGTTCTCTTCTATTAGATATCAAATTATTTTGTAGGGAGTGTTAAAATTATTAACAAAAACATGTTAAAAGGAAAAATTAAATTCGTCATATAATAAATAAAGTAATAATTAAATAAATTAAGATATAATAAATAATAAATAAAGATATCTAGTGATAAGGATTAAGATTAGAAATATTAAGATCATAACATAAATTATCAAAAACAATAATAATAATATATTTAAATAATTACTTTATTTTTATTAACAATATAAACAGGATGGGAAAAATTGTACCCAACAAGTATTTTAAAAATTTTATCAAAATTTTTTGATAATGAAGTAAATTTCGCATAAAAATAGTTTCATTCAAAAATATATATAGTGTGAGTTATATGTTTTAAAATACACTAGATTACTAAATGTACTAAAGAAGTATAATATTTTTTAAGTATTTTAAAATGAATTTAAACAATTCATTTTCCTTTAAATAGATATATTAAATATTTTTCGTAGAAACATTTTCAAATGCTCCAAATGATAGTAACAAAACAGTTTCTTTCTATTTCATAGATTTATTTACCCGTATTCGCCTACCCAAACTGAATTAAAAATGGATACAATCGCGGATGTATGAAATGCGGGACAGTGGCGATGTATCGATCCCAAATAGAGAGAAAGGTCAAAGTTAACCCTGACCTGATTATTTCGTTAAACAAACGATTAACTTTTTTTCATTTTTGTTTCTATGATTATATTTATATCATATCTCTCTCTCTCTCTCTCTATATATATATATATATATAGTATTACTGTCACGATTTCTTACATCATTAAATTACATGATTTAATAATTTCGCTCGAGTTATGTTTATACGAAATCATTAAAGTTATAAAACGTTGAAAATAAATTAACAATTACAAAGTATGGAGAGAATTAAGAAGCAATAACATTTTTAGAGGTGTTTATAAATAAGAAGCAAACAGGAGATCAAGAAGGAATATTAAAAGTTTATCTTTTTGATATACCTAAATATTATTATCACGTGATTGAAAATTAAAGTTGGGATTAAATATTAAAAATGTATTATTCTCTCTATATATATATTTATATTAAAATTATGTTCTTAGAATAAATATAGACCACAATTAAAATCTTAAAATATTTTCAACATTTATAGTAAAATATTTTTTCTTATTTATTAATATATTATATGGTAATTTAATTCTAAATAAGTAAAATTAGCAAAAGTAAAAGCACCTAATTGACAGGTGGAAAATGTATTAATTAGCAAATTAAAGAAAAATATAAAATACAATTGAATTAAGTATGTAGAATGGTTCACATCAATTTTAATTATAGCATCCAATAATATATAGCTATTCATTTTATTTTCTGATTAAAATGTTGTGGATGAGTGGAGGGGGTTGTTAATGATGTCGATATGTTGGGAATGAGAATTCATTTATACACCTTTTACCTACGAAAATAATTTTCATTTTGAAAACATTTATTTATTTTTTTATTCTTTTCTTTTTATTATCACTTTATATTCATTCATTCATCTAAAATCTAAATGAATTCAAGAAAAGAAAAATATTTTGTTTTGTTTTTCAATTTTTTTTTTTTTATTTAAAAAACAAATCATTTGAAATTAGAATTTGAAAAAACAATTCTTTCTTTTTATATAATTACCGACCGACGATAGTAAGGGAGGTATTGTTTTCACACCAAATTTCACATGTGCAGATTTGTACATATCTCCACGAATCATGCATTTTCTTAACAGAAAAAAGTATTTTTAGTATGATGTCTGTCCGTCCGTCCGTCTGTTCTTATAGATGTGTACAGCTTGAACGGCTCAACGGATTTTGATGAAATTTGGTATATTTACTTAATGCATCACTAGGATGAATTGATCAACTTTTGGTGCAAATCCGGAAACCGGAAGTGGTCGACGATAGGAAGGGAAGGGTTATTTTAACACCAAATTTCACATAAGGAGATTTTTTACATATCACCACAAATTATGCACTTTGTATTGGTTTTATCCTCGAGAAAAATCATCTTTATTAGTTTTTTCTTAATTTAAAATTATATGACGTCATCCAGCCATTCATGACGTCACAGCCTGGTCTTACATATATATTATAAATAAAATAAAATTAAAAATATTTATGTTATATTCATATCTGTTTTTTATTACATTAATAGATATATTAAAATTATTTGAAATTGTTTCTGTAGCTGGAAATTAATTTATTTCAAACCGTCGGTCGGTTCGGACCTGGCCACAGGTCAACTTATTTTAATAATAATTTATAATTGTTTATTGATAATTTTTTATGAAAATAATTATAAATTTAATATTAGAATAATTACAACTGGTTAAATTGAAATTATAGTTTTGATCTATTTTAACTATAAACCTTTAACTTATCATCTCCTTTTATTTTTTTTATTTTAGAGGGGGGGGTGAGACTCCTAATTGACATCCTACTTTTATGTGATTCAGCACTGTAGCGCTAAAACCTCCATCCATACCTATTTATAGTAAATAATGCCCCAGTCTCCTCAGAGAACTGCCGAAAGATATTTCATCCTTTTGTCATACAGTTTTTGCATTATTAATCCCTTAAAAAAAACAATAAAAAAATTATTATTTTCTAAATAATGCAATTTATATATAAATATATATTTCTTCCATAACTCGAATAAATACTCGTAAAACAGACGATATATATATATATATATATATATATATATATATATATATATATACTAACGATATAAAATAAATATATATAAATAAGATATAAATAAATATTATATTAAGAAAAAATATACAATAAAATATATATGTATATAAAAGAATACATCTTTTTGAGTCATTCTGTAATATAATAGCCTATGAAAAAAATATTTTTTATTCAATGTTAATATGAAATTTAAATAATTTAACAAAACAAAAGTTTGATTATTATTTTTTTAATAAAAGAGAACAATACCAGTATTTAAGACATTTTTTTAGCATTTGTTTCTTTCTGTTCTTTCATTGTCCTCTACGTTTCTTTATTTTCAGATTAATTCAATTATGTAATTCCAATTCTAAATGTAGCATAGAAATGCAAATAATGGGAGGTTGAAGTTGAATGTCGAGGTGTTGGGAAGTTGTGTAGGCGTTGGCAAGTTCCTTGTTACTAAATTTGGTCTTTTGTAATTGAAATGTATTTGTTTGTGTTCAAGGTTCACATCTACTCTCCACTTTTCTCCTTTCGCTTATCCTAGAAAGGACGTTGTTTTCTATCATGCATCTGAATTCTTAACCTTTGACTCTACATTCCAATATACAATAAATATTTTGACAATATTTTCTTTTACTGATTCATATTTCATTTGAATAAATATGGCAATCAATAAATATGCATACCTACATATAAAGAGATGTTCTCCCCACAAAAAATATCAATTTCACGATCCCAACTTTAAGATCCCGAAAACTGATTGAAAGGCTGACAACGGTAACATTTAAGAGGGGAATAAATAATTTAATCCCATCACACACATATGTTTGTCGAGGTGTTGGGAAGTTGTGTAGGCTTGTAGGCAGGAATATCAAATGTTAATTGGATTAGTGAGGTTTCAACGAATTAACCGCTATTTTTTGGATATTTTTTAAAGATCGATAATATCCATGCTATTGGAATTTCAACAAAATTTTCACAAAATTGACTTTGAGATGACCGTTTGTGATTATATTAATTTTTCAAGTATTTTTTTTTTCAAGTCATTATCATTTAAAATTTCTAAATGAATCACAATAGAAAGAAATTTTTTTCATTTTTGAACTTTGCAAGTGAGAACTTTATTATTAACTATTATATTTATTTTAAATTATTATTTATTATATAGAGGTTAACTTTATTGAATTATTTTGTTAATCTGTGAAATTACGAAGAATCATAAATTAAAAGAAAAGAAATTAAAAACATTTTAACTTAAATTCGAGGTAGGGGAAATAGAAAAAATAAGAAATTAACTATATAATTGGAAGAGTATACCTAAAATACGCTACACTCCTAACTGATATTAAAAATATAATAAGATTTGTTTTTAAAAACATTTTATTTTCTATAATATAGATTAGAGATCAAAATAGAGAGTGTTTTCTAAAAAAAAAAATATTTATTTACACTTTGAAAGTTATCAAGTTTTTAATAAAGCTACACTTGTTATTTTATATTGTATTTTAGTAAATATTAATTGAAATACATAGGACAATCGAGTTGTTCCATTCAAGATGCTGAATGGAAGGAGATTGGGCAGTGAAAGTTCCCTCTTTTGATAGCTGACCTCGTTTTACTGCAGGATAAGCAAAAAAAAATCTACAGCAATTGGCAACCGCTATTTGATCTGCAACCCGACAAGAAAATGAATAATTGATGCCACCGGAAAACAGAACACGTAATTCTTCTGCCATTATAAAAAGGAGTATCTACTGTAATAATAATTGTGTATCTATAGTGTATCAAGTTATTGGAATTAAATATTTACAAAAAAAAAAACTATGTTAACTATTGTAATTTAATAAAATTTATTAATAATTATTCTATTAAATTATTTAAAAAAATATATACTTATTTCTTGAAAGGCCAGATTTAATTATGATTAATTAATTAATTATATTTCGTTAGTTATTTAATTTTTTGTACCATTTTATTTATAAATTTAAAATTTTCGATAGTATTAAATACCACCCAAAATATTTATTAAATACAGCAGTCATAAATTAAAATACATATAAAAATTAAAAAATATAATTAATATATAATATAATTTGAAGATATATTGATTAAAAATTTTTGGAATATATAAAACTTTTAAAGATGAATTTAAAAATTATACAAATCATGAATGTTTATCTTCAAAGAAATATTCCAATATTTTAAAAATATCTAATTTTTTCTTTATATTAATAAAAATTTATATTTTGGATAATAATAATTTATTATTATAAAGATTAGATTTAAATAATTAATTCTAAAGCAGAAGGAAAGAAGAAAAAATGAAAATAATATCATATATTATATGATTATATAATTATATTTATAATAGTATAAGATAAAAAAAAACATTTAAATAGAACAATATTTTATTTAAAGAAAAAAGAATTAAGTAATACGATTATATATATATATATATATATATATTTATCAGAAGTAAAAAATAAAAGTGCTGACATCGAAAATGTCGACATTAATTAATATAAAAATAACAGTAAAATAGCATTTATTCTAACTTAATTAAAATAATTTTAAAGTCTTCTATGACGTTTCAAAAAATGATCTAAATAAATTTATTATACTTGAAGTATTAGTTTTAATAATATATTCATTTATAATGAGGATGTAAAATATAACGAATCTCTCTATGAAATGTGAAATTCCAAAATGATCTACATTTAAAAAAAGTAGCAGTATTATTAGTAAAAACTGAGAGAGATGTTTGTTTATACCTTTTTATAAAAACCAAATCCGGTGTAGACAGATGACAACTTTCATTTGTATTTTTATTTAATTTTATACTTTGAAAATAACATGATTCTAATTAATCAATTAAATTATTATGTTTCAATAAAGTACATATATTCTTTAAATAATATATTTATTAAATAAGTAAAACAAATTTTTTAAATCTTAAGAAAACTATCTTCAATTGGGCTGGATTTTCAAAAAATATATTCATAATCTAAATATTTCCATATTAAATGAATTTCAAGTATTTTATTGTGAAAAACTTAAAAAAAAATTCTGAAAAAAATTTATTTTCAAATATTTCATGGAAATAAAAAAAAACTATAAATTTTTTAATATTGTTTATACATGATTTTAAAGAACATCATTTCTTTAATTATCAATTTCTTATTTTCAACATTTTCCTTAAATTAAATAAGAAATAAATAAATAATTAATTATATTGGGAAAGTAATATACTTTTTAAACGATAGTTATTATTCAATAAGGATTACAGAAATACAATAATTTATGAGTTTTTAATGAGATATTTGAAAAATTTAAAGGCGGATGTAAAATATGATATCTTATCGTTGTGATAAAATAGCTATAATATTTATCTGATCGAGTTTATTGAAACGAATATATAAGATATTCGTGAGTACTTTTTATTAAAATTATATCATAGTATAAAATTGTATTTTTTTTATCCCGCCGTCTTAATTGTTAATTATTAGTTTAAAATTTCATTTCATTTATTTAATAATAGATATATTTTAAAAATTCTAGTATAATTTAATGTTGTCTCTTATTATTTTCTATTAACATATGAATACTTATTTTCTAAAATTTTGGAAAAATAAAAATATTTTTAAAAATTGAAATTAATTATATGAATCAAGGAGTGAAGAGAGAAATGCCCCTGATGATTGATCATAAAAGTAACTAACAGAATTCACACTTTCTTAATATTAAATATATAATAATGCATAATATTATTATATTAATTAAATATATCAATTTATAAATCTAGTTAATCCATAAAATAAAAAGATAAATGAAATATCGATTATCATTAAGTACAATTATATATGTAATCTTATTTTATTACTTTTACGATGTGAAAATTCTACAGGAAGTGAAAAGATTGATTGATATCCCGTTAGATTGACGAATTGTTCAATTGAAAAAAAAGATAGTTAATTTATTTTCAATTAATTATGGAATTATATATAATATTTTGTCTAGTAATATTCACTTTCCATTTTATTTACATAGTTATAGAAATGATTATGAAATTATCACTCAAATCATACAAATATTATTTTTTTTTTGATTAAAATTTGAAATTTTGAGTTTGGAATGTGAGAGAATAGAAGATGGAAGAGGAATTAAAATGATGAATTTATATTATTATCTCTATTTATGTTGATAATGATAATGATTAATTAATGATACTCGTATAATCAGAAAAAATGTGTATTTGTTTCTATCGGTTGGTAAAAGTGAATGGATAGGGAACAATATGAGAGAGTGAGGGGTAAAAAAACAATGACAGTATAGAAATAGGTACATAAATTGCAAAAAGAGAAGGGCGAATTTATTGGTTCATTTAATTTAAATTAATATTTACATTCTATAATCAACATAACTTATTTGTTGCTTAAAATGAAACAAGTGAATTGACATAATATAGGATTAAAATTAGAAAGTTGGAAATAAAAAAAAATGTACACATTTTGATGAAAAAAGTGAATAAAAATATTTTTTTATATTATTAGATATGTTTGAAATATTTGTTTGGTTATCTAAAGATAAATAATGTTCGTGAGATCATGATTAAAAAAGTGGCTCAACGATGGTTGGATTATAAATAATTATTATCCTTCATTATAGTCAATTATTCTAAAAGGTATTAGATGTTGAAAACTTTTAAGATCGGCACGATTTGATTGAACCTTGAATGAATTTTAACTGGCACTTTTTTTTTAATAAATTTAAAAAAAAATTAAATTAATCATTATAAATGTTAAAGTGGCTTATAATTAATTTATTAGATTTACAATATTGATGGATTGGCCACTCAATTTATATTTTTAATTTAGGATTAGAATACGTCTGGTTTTTACTAATATGATATATCTATCTATCTCTGTGACTCTACGGAACTCAAAAGTTCTTATTCCTATTCTGAGCCACAACCTTCCAGTCCCTATCCTCTCCCATCTCTCTCACATCCTTTCCCACATTATCCACCCACCGTGTCCTTGGTCTTCCAAGTGGACGTTTCCCACTCGGTCTCACTACCATCCTATCTTCTCCCATTCTAGCCACGTATCCTGCCCATCGTAGCCTTCTCGATTTTATAATTCTAACTATAACTGGAGCTGCATAGAGGTCATGCAATTCCTCGTTATGCAATCTTCGCCATTCCCCGGTGACCTCATCTTTCTTTGGTCCATAAAAGCTTCGCAGAATCCTATTCTCAAATACTCTAAATCAGTGGTTCTTAAACTGTGGTCCGCGGACCCCTGGGGGTCCGCGAAGCCTTTACTGGGGGTCCGCGGTCCTCGGAAAAAAATCATCGTAAAAATATATACATATATAAATATTTAAAGTTCATTGTTTAACTATATCCTCCTAGAGAATTACGGCTATAATTTAATACTATTAATAATACTATTTTATTTTATTAAATTGATAATTATGTCAATTAATTTTTTGTGAATAAATAAACATATATAAAAAACTATATATAAAATTTGAATTTTCATCCATTCATTCATTTAAAATCATTTTTCGATTGTTCCTTTAAAATAACCCCTCTTAGGGGCTCGGAAGGGGAGGCATATAAGGGAATTTTCTTTCACTTTGTTATTGGGGAAAACCAGGGGAGGGGACAGTCTTACCCGGAAAAACCCAAATTGTCAGCGTCCACTCTGGGGTTTTAAACAGTTTTAAAGCAAATGTTAATTATAAGTTCATTTCTCAACGAGTTGTATCTTTAAATTATTTTTATTAATGTTAATTATAAGTTCATTTCTCAACGAGTTGTATCTTTAAATTATTTTTATTAATTTAATTAATTATAATTAAATTATAGCTAATAATAGTTTATTATAGCTAATAATTTTTTTTAATTTTTAGTGTAATTTGCATGATCATTATTTTATAAAAACACTAAACACATTTTGCAATTTCCCAGAAAGGCTGTTTTTGAGAGTAAGTATAAGTTAGTTTTATGAATAAAAAATATTTATTTTAATAATATTTTAGAATCAAATTACGAAATTAATAATATTTTAGAATCAAATTACGAAATTAATAATATTTTAGAATCAAATTACGAAATATATTTATTATATAAATTAATATTCATTTAAAATGATATTAAATCATTTATTTAAAATGATTTAAAACATTTATTAAAATGATTTAAAACATTCATTTAAAATGATATTAAAACATTCATTTAAAATCATATTAAAACATAGCTAGTAAATAATAATTCGTTATATTTATATTATATTTATATTATATTTATATTATTGTAGTTCAATGTTAATAAATTACTCCATAAAATGGATCGTTGGCTACAAACTGGTTCAACACAGAAACGGAAAGAATCAGATGATGAGGCATCAACAGCAAACTCTACCAAGAAACGCAAAACTAGAAAATATTCGGATGATTATTTATCATTTGGATTTACTTATATTTGCAACAATGATGTGGAAAGACCAGTCTGCGTTCTATTTCAGGAAAGTTTATCCAATGAAAGTATGAAACCTGCTAATCTCAGACGTCATTTACAAACAAAGCACAGCGAGCATGTTAGTAAGTCTATCGAATTTTTTAAAATGAAAAAAGAAGAACTTAATTCAAGTCAGAAATTGATGGTAAAGACGGGATCTGGTGGTATGAGTAAGAAAGCAGTAATGGCATCATATGAAGTAGCTCTACTTATTGCTAAAGCAGGAAAGCCGCATAATATAGCAGAGCAATTAATTCTTCCTGCTACAAAAGTAATTACAAATATAATGTTAGGAACTAAAGCAGCAAACGATATAAATTTGATTTCATTATCAAATGATACGGTTAAGAATAGGATTGAAGACATGTCATGTAATATAAAAGAAGAATTAATATCGAGAGTGCGCAAAAGTCACTATTACTCATTACAATTGGATGAAAGTACTGATGTCACTAATAATGCCAATTTGTTAGCTTTCATTAGATATGAGTTTGAAAATCAAATACAAGAAGATGTATTGTTTTGTGATTCACTACCTTCACGAACGACAGCTAATGACATATTTAACAGTTTGAATAATTTTATAACCGAAAATGAAATAGAGTGGCCAAAATGTGTTGGAATTTGCACTGATGGTGCTCGTGCAATGTCAGGTACAAGAACTGGATTGATTGCTCTTATTAAAAATGTTGCGCCTCAGGTTGTTTGGAATCATTGCTGCATTCACAGAGAATCATTAGCAGCCAAAAATATGTCACCAGATTTGAAAAGAACATTAGACGAAGTAGTTAAAATTGTCAATTTCATTAAGGCTCGTCCACTTAATTCCAGAGTTTTTAAAATTTTGTGTGAGGAAATGGGTAGTCAACATACACATTTATTATTACATACAGATGTACGTTGGTTGTCCCGCGGGAAAGTACTCATTCGCCTTTTTGAGCTTCGAGATGAAATACGATTGTTTTTAATAGATGCGCATTTTGAACTGACCGAATGTTTCAATGATTTTATCTGGTTAGCTAAGGTGGCTTACTTGACTGATATTTTTACAAAATTGAACGAACTTAATTTGAGCCTGCAAGGTACTGTTGTAAATATATTTAAAGTTGAAGATAAAATAGAAGCAATGATTAAAAAAATCGACTTGTGGTCGAAACGCATCCAGAACGGTGTATATGAGTCTTTTCCAACTCTCAATGATTTCATAGAAAGCTCCAGTGAAAAATTGCTTAATCAAACGCGTCAATTATTTGTTGAACATTTAATTACTTTGAAAAGCAACTTCAGGAAGTATTTTTCTACTCCTGATCCTTGCAATAACTGGATCAGAGATCCATTTAATATGGAAATTACAAATGCTAAACATTTATCTGCACCTGAACAAGATATTCTCGTGGAATTATCATGTGATACAACTTATAAACTAAAATTTAACAAAACTGAATTGAGCAACTTTTGGTTACTTCTCAGGTCAGATTATCCTGCGCTTGCAAATAAAGCACTTCAACACTTGATTCCATTCTGCACAACATATTTATGCGAACAAGCTTTTTCGGTACTATTTTATATTAAGTCTAAATATAGAAACAAATTAAATGTAGAGCCGGATCTTAGATTAAAAGTTTCCAATATTAAGCCAGATATTGAGATTCTTGTTTCAAGAAAACAACTGCATACATCTCATTAAATATGTAAGTTATATTTAATGAGATAGATGCAGTTATTTTTTAAAATATTTCTTATTTAATATTTTCTGAAAAAAATTATAAAATATTTATATGAATTTAATGTAAGTACCCATTATAATTTGTGAGATTTGTTGCTATGACAATGTTTGTATTTTCTTTCTTCAATATTATAATTTCTAATAAAATGTGTTCTACAATATGCAAAAAAATCGTTATTCACCAATCACTGTTAGAAATATTCATCATATATCCTTGTCCTTATGAGATCGTAAGCCAGAAATTAATTAATAAAATGACGTAAAGTACCTAAAGTTGTGATGGGGGTCCGTCAAAAAAAAATTTTTCAAGTGGGGGTCCGTGGAGTACATAAGTTTAAGAACCTATGCTCTAAATCTACTCTCGTCTCCTAGGGCCATAGACCATGCCTCACACCCATATAATACAACCGGTAAAATAATTGTTTTATATATTTTAACTTTTATCCCCTTTCATAATAATTTTGATGCGATAAGCCCCTTTATTGCATGATAACAGGCGTTTCCCGATTGTAACCTCGCTTTAAACTCATCTCGAATATTATTATCTTTCGTTATCACACAACCTAAGTATTTAAATTTTTCTACATTTTCAAATTCTATATCTTGTGTATATTAAGATTTTGTGTGTTCCTCTCTGTTACTAAATACTTTGTCTTAGCATTATTAATTTCTAGTCCCACCTCTTTTCCTGCTTCAATTAATTTTTCTACACTATCTATAATTGCAATTGCCGAATCTATTATTATATTTAAGTCGTCTGCGTAACCTAATACTTTAATTTTTTTGTTTAATTCGATTCCTTTTAACATTTCTCCAATTTGTCTAATTACATATTCCAGAACTAAATTAAATAAAATTGGTGATAATGCGTCTCCTTGTTTTAAGCCATTTCGAATTTCGAAAGTTTCTGACAATTGATTCCCACATCTTACTCTTCCTTTACTACCCACAAGACAAATTTGAATCATACGTACTAGTTTTTTTGGAATTCCCATTAAGATCAAGATTTGAAAAAGTTTTTCCCGATCTACTGAGTCATATGCTTTTGTAAAGTCTACAAAAAGCTGGTGAACAGAAACATTGAATTCACGTTTCTTTTCTAATATCTGCCTTAATGAAAATATTTGATCTAAAGTCGATATGATAAACATGAATTATAATTAAATTGATTTGAAATATAACATCTTCCAAGAAGTAATCATCATATTAAGTGTATATTCTTAAATGATCATCATCTATTTACTAGTAAGTTAGGAAATTTTATAATATTTTTTGTTATATTCTATTTTTTTTATTTGTCATATAAACAAATTTATTTTTTTATGGAATTAAGTTTACTATTTTAATAAATTTTTAATTTTCATTCAAAAATTTAAAATATTTCTTTTACAATTATTTACAATTTTTATTATAATAAATAAAAGTAAAATAATGATTCATAATCTTAATGATAATTTTCATTTATTTATATAGAAAAAAATATAAATAAAATAAATTCTGCAAACCACAAAATGTTTTCAGTACCATATAAATATAGACACCATAATAAATCTTGAGTAGAATATGGCCCGTAGCCAAAGAATAAGTATTAAATAATTAAATTCTTGGTAAATTTTTTTGGAATCAAATACCCTACTTATTCTATATATTGTGGCTTGTAATAAATCATTTAAATTTTAAATCATCAACTAAAACAAAAATCACATTTCTTGTTTATCTTCATAAAATCCTGGTCGTAAAATTCCCAAGTAAAATATTGGCGGTCACCCAAATTTAAAAAAGAAAAAATTATTCAAAAGTTATGAAAAAATTCGATATAGATTGTTATAAATTAGGTTCGAAATGTATTAAAGTAGGATGACAAAAAAAATGAATGCGATCAAACGGAAATGACCCATTTGGATTGGATTCATTTGAAAAATGAAAGCATTTCGAATTCACCTGCGGGCACTAAAACAGGCATAAAGAAGACAAGCAGACAAGTGCCAAGCGAGAAGAGGCAAACCCACACTCGACATGCATACCTCAATAATACACCTTAAAAAATTCCAATTCTTTTCTTATACAATGCCGGAAGAATTTTGATTTTTTCCTGGCTTTGGTCTAGGTCAAATAGATTTACCATTAAATTATATAAATTGAAGAGTGTAGAGGATTCCCCCCACTCCTTATATTAGAGAATTTATTTTACAAACAGGAAGATTATATGTTAGAGAGTTCACTCAGTGCATGCTCTTTTAATTAGCATGATTTTATCCAATATAACACACACAAAAAAAAAAAGAAAATATATATGTAATATCTAATGAACTTGGCAAATTATCAACTTTTTTTGCTTCTCGTCATTGCAATTTTTTTTTTTTAGAAATAAAATAAATTAAAAAATACATATTATAACGTAAAATCAAGTTAGTTATATCCATCAATATATATATATAATATGGAGATTAGGATTATAAATTATACAAAGATTAGGATTATAAATTATACAAATGTTATTTACATATATATATATATCACCGCGTTGATGTGGAGCTCCGAAGAATCCTGGGCAATCCTGAGACTGGCACACGTCCGTACTGGACAATAGCCCAAAGTTAACTTGTCCAGTACGGACACACAGTGAGTACAAAACCATTCAACCTATCAATCCAAAATCCCGATATTAACCCTTGGTCACACAGACTAAGACCCAGAATCTCAAAAATATTCCCACCTAAATAATCTCTTGAAAATGGCGCCAAAATGGGTGCCGAAACGTCGAGAAAACAATCTCACAAATACGTGATTATATCCCTGATAAATCTGATTGTAATAATAACAAGAACATTCACGGAAACCTAAACCAACATATATATATTTATATATATAATGAAAAAACAGTTTTATTTATTTAAAAATAATAATTCAGATGAGACTATTAAAAAATTTTATTTTCAATAAAAACTATTAAAATAAAATATTAAGTTTAACACGATTATATCACGTGTCAAAATCAACACACACAAAAAAAAAATAAATAATTTTTAAAAATTTTTTCATTCTGACAAAAAAATATATATTCTTGTCTATGAAGTTTTTTTGGTTTATTACTTATTACATAAAATCAATATATATTATTTATTTATTATATATTTCAGATAGCATTTTTGTAATTTAATATTTAATAAAGTCTAAAATTACAAATTAATGAAATTTTTCACTTAAAATCGAAATTTGTATGTGAAATTTAATTATATATGATATATAATAATGAAATTGATAATAATTTTGATAGGTATCTGCAAATTAATTAAACATGATAATAAATTTCTATAATATGGTATTTATTCAAAGTAATAAGCTAATCTAGTTTACTAGAATAGAATAACTTTAGAAAAACTCAAATCTACCTGTACTTTATTACTTAAAATTAAATTAAATCAATTTTACAATATCTGAAAGAAATTTTCTTTTCAAAATATTTATAATTCTTGAATGAAATTATTTTCAATTAAAGATTTACCGACTTTGTTATTTAATATAATAGTTGATATAATAATTAAATTAATATGGTCATTCTCAAAAATATATTATATCTCTAAGAAATTTATTGAAATTTAATGATAAATATATAATTAAGATATGTACCTACCATCAATTAAATTTGTGAGCTGCATTCTTATTTAGTGGCTACAAAAATAATATAAAAACACATCCCACTGAATGGAAAAAAAAACACAACTGATTCTTAAGTTATTCCTTATCGCAACGAAAGAAATGAAGTTCCGCGAACGATCGAGAAGTGACTGACTGAGAGTGAACGGAGAGTTCACGTTTACTCCATTCTACCTTTTCAGTCTCTCCTCCTCCCACCGCACTTACCCCCTCCCCACACACTTAGCAATGCTTATAGGAATGCATTTATTAAAGACAAAGGTTAAAGTTCCGATATACAATAGATTATTATCATTTTTGTATACAATAAAAATATTTGCAAAAAAATCTGGAGTGTCTCCACTCGACTATCTCGCAAATTTGAATTGGATTAAATAACATATATTAATTTAAATTCAATTAAATTAATTAAATTATAAATTAAAATTAATAAATAATATTTATTGAACCAGCGCATGTTTGGCTCTTTGTTGATGGTACCACGTCACGTGTTGGCGAGTGAGATTAGCAGTGTTAAAAAATTAATTCTGGTACTTTCAGCGATTCAATCAAGCTGCGATTCTATATATAGCAGTTTTATATACAATTATTAATCATGTGAAAAATTATCAAACATATATCTTTATTTTTACGTTCACTTTAGAAGAAAAAAAATCAAAACGTTGTAGGTAATGATCGTCTTCCGGTTGAGCTACATTTCTCAAAAGTTGATAGAAAACTATGAATTTTGAATAATGCCCATCTACCAAATTTCATCATTCTAGCTCAAACCGTTTTTGCGTAATCTTGGTTACATACATTCACACTGGCGAGATAGTAAAAAGATTGAATTTATAAACATTTGTGGGTCGACAGGATTATGGATTATTAGAAATAGAGAATTTTTTTTATTTCCAAAACAATATAATTCAAAATAGTCAAAAATTAAAAATAATTATATTATAAAAGATTATACAATTTCAACATCTTTTGTTTATAGTAAATATTAAATGAGGGTTTAAATTGTAAGGCTATTTGACCAATTTCAATGAAAAGACAAGACAGAAATAAGATAAATAACACTCAACAAATAGTAAACAAAACTCTTAGAACTTGAAAATAATAGAAATCTTAAACAATTACATTATGGTAAAATTGAAAAAAATTATAACTTTTCATTTTATTGAGATCAAAAATAAAAATTTAATGTACCTACATTTTAATATTTCAATAATTTATATTTTTGATGTTGTCACTTAAAAAAAACTTGAAATCAAACTTTAGAATTTTATAATTATTGAAATATAATCCTTGAAATCAAACTTTAGAATTTTATAATCGTAGGAACAAAGTAAAATTAATTTATTTTTTTAAGTTACGTCAACTCATTTATTTTAATGGTGTAATATAATCAATGAAAAAGTAGTAAAAAGACCTGAAATGAATGCAGCAATTATGTCATCATGGAATAAACACATCTTTAGATAAATTAAAAAAGTTTGTTCATTTAAAAAGCTTTTTCAAATAACAAATGTAATTAAAGCATTTGTTTTAAATGTGACGTTTATTCCTTCAGATGTAAAAAAAACCAAAGATAAAAATAAATGAGAATTAATTATAAGCATTCTAAAAAAAAATTGAATGCTTATTAAATAATGAAATTAGGCTGTAATTATTTGATGGTACTAAGAAAAATTGTGATTGAAACTCTATAACAGATTAGATTATCATTTCCACAAGAATAAAATCGATAAACTGGATTTATGAAATGACTCAATTTGCTACCTTTACTAAAATTTTCTTTATCTTTATATCATATGACGAAGAATTAGATAAATCAGTTATAACACATCATTTCATTAGATTTAGATAAGTATATTAATTAGCTAATTGATTTTTGTAAATTTTAGAAGAATGGCTAAGAAATTTTACCATTTTAAACTTAACTATATTTAATTCAACTAATAGTATTAATAATTAGACACACACAGACAGACATTTTTCTCAACCTTAGTGAACGTAATGGGCTGAATTGTGAAGGCCATATAAGAAATGAAAAAATGCATTTGAATATTAATTTTATTGGCAGTTGAATGTTCCTTTAAAATAATCATTTTGATTAAAAAAAATATATTTTCAAAATTGTTTTTCCTCTCTACAAAAAGATTATAACTCAAATAAAAAAAAAAATTATAATATTAAAACGAATCTTTTATTTATATTAACTGATGAACAAATTGATAATTATTTCGGTTTTATTTCTTAATGAATAAATAAGAAAAAATTTAGAGATCATATATAGATAATTATTAACAAGTAAAGTATTTATTTCTAACTGTTTTCATGTGTTGTTGATTTAACGGATTAATAATCAAATAACATCTAGAGAATTAACAAGTACACATTAAAAGCAAATAAATAAAAAATCATCATAGAAAAAAATATTTAAAAGAAAAGAAAATACAAAAAATATTCATTATCATCATTATTATTAATATTAAATAATTTATTTTCATTTAAAAAAAAATAAATCTGAGGGAAAAAAATATTAAAAATTATTTAATTTTGTGCTTAATCATATGGCTTAAAACAAACAAATGTACTAAATTTTGAACTGCATATAATTTTTTGTCTTATTTGGATAAACATACGGAAAAAATAATAATTTACTAGTGTATAATTCTGAAACAATATTCAAAAATCAAATTTATATAAATGTAAATAATAGTAAAGTGATTTTAATTTGTTTATAAATTTTAATAGTTATATAATGTTGATGGCTTAAATAATTTAATAAAGCAAGTGCACATTTTTATAAAACAAGTATAAATAGTAGACTTAAAAGGAAGAGGGAGAAGCTTATCATTTGTCATTAATACCAAATAGATAGATAAGAAAATTACTACCCGTATGTAGTGAGAGAGGAGAAAATGGGAGAATGTGTGTGATATGAGGATAAGAAAATTAGGCTTTAAGTTGTTGTTCTATTAAAATGAAATTCGATAATGAAATTGTGTCATTGGATTGTTTCATGACACAACAAAAAGATTAAAATTGACTTACATTTTTTACTGGGCTTGAGACGTCCACCTTTTTTTATTGATTCCATTAAAAGCTCTCGGGGGCTGGATTCTGCTCGGAGCAATGGAGCCAACTTCCTTTCGGAAGCCTGCAAAAATGTAGAGTAATCAATTTTCATTCTAAATATATCACGTAGTTTAAATATAAAAATATTATATTTAAATTGTCCTAGTAATTTTATATTTAATATACAGATGATAAAATATTAAAGAGTTTTCAACTTAAACCAACTACAAATAGAAGAAGAATATAAAAGATGAATTGATTTTCTTTTAGATAGAAAATTAATCAGTTTAGATTTTGAGTTCGTTGTAGAATATATGTTGTTGTTTTTGTTTTGAAGGGAAAGAAAAAGAGAAGGGGAAAGAAGAGAGAGAAAAAGGGACAAAAGTGAAAAAGAAAAAGAAAGAAAAAAAGTTTTTATCCCCACATATTTCAAATTTTATAAGTTGTTCTATTTGTTTACTATCTAATTTTGAGAATGGATAAAAATGTGTATAAATTGTATGCCGAATTGGTAAAGGCAAATAAATTATATTATATATAACTCAAAATCTAACTTCACCTGGAATAGTATTCTTTAACCAATTATTGAACAAGCTAAATCTTGAAAGTCTTTCAAAAATATTTTATAATAATTTTAAAAATATTCTAAAAAATTCAGATAAATTAATAATTTAAAAAATTAATTTTTATAATATTATAATAATATAATAATATAAATTGATTAATATAAATTAATCTTAAAACAACAAGGCTGTTAAGTATAAAAGTTGTCCTCAATTCTTGAAATAGTAATTAAAATGATCTCCTCTAATTGGTTTAAAAAATTTAAAAAGAAGGAAATTTGTAAATAAATGCTTACCTTTTTTAAAGGTGGTCTACTTCGAATAAATTCAAGAATGACTGCATGGGCATCTCGTTTTACTCGGTGAGGTAATTCACCATCTACCATCACTTTATTCAATTTATATCTGAAACAAAAAAAAATATTATGAATATTATTAATTAAATTATAAAAATTTATAATTTTAGCAAAGTAAATCTAATATAAAAATTCATACAAAGTTTTATTCATTATAACAAAATAATTATTTTTTTGCATAATAAATCTACTATCTACAACGCTATTTCCAAAAGATTACATTCATCTAAATTGAATGATTCCAAGCAAAAGGATAAAAGACAAAAATACATTCAATGAAATCTAATAATTTTATAAGTATAAAAGAGTAGAGAATTGAACAAGAAGTAGGTATAATTTTTGACATGATTCAACTATTATATTATTATAGTTTTATTTTTAAAAATTGGTTTTAGAAATTGGTGCAAAAATAATAACAATTTTAGAATATTAATATAAATGATTTAAATAATTAGATTTTAAAATAAAAATTGTTTTAAAACTACTCAGCAATAATTAATATTAATAATTGGTAAAGGGGTAAATTCCATATATTGTGGTTTATTGCCTCTTGCTGTAAAATAAAACATACAATAGAGAATAGACCAACATTGGATTCGTGTAATGTGAGAGAATCACATTACACGAAAGGATCTGAAATTTGTTATTCATACTTAATTTTATAACAGGGGGCAATAAAAGGTGCTACTGTAGCGTGTGTTCTACCTCCACCGTTCTACCTACCAATACTGTAGGTAGCGTATAGCACATACTATAAATATATGTATGTAATAATTAGATAAAAGATAGAAAATAATATAAACTGATTATTTACATAAAAAAGTATTTTTTTTTTGTTTTTCAAGACGGGGGACTATTTCCATTTAGGAAAGTATAAGCCATACTTGAAACATAGAACTACTTAAGCTCTGTCCCGACATTGAATCCCGACAACATTTTTTCGGTCGTGTCAAGGCGGGGGTGGGTTTCCATTAGGAAAGTACATTCCATTCTTGGTAATAATATATATGTATATCCTTACTGACCCCACACAACAGATAAATTATTTAATTTATCAATTATATAACCGAAAAGTTAAAAAAAATGGGAATTAACCAGTGATGTATTGTTAAAATAAGAAGTAAGGGAACGCATAGTGGGAGCAAAAAAAGTTCTATTTTCAGCAAACTATTTTTTTCCATATAAGTTTGTATTTTTTCTTATTCTTACTATACAAAATATTAACGAACACAAAAAAGAAATTCTAACAGTAGATTTAAGTGGGAGTTGTCGGGACATGAAAAAGTACTGGAACGCGTTCCGGTTCTGAAAAAAGGTAGGGAAACGTCGTTGCCCCGCGTTCCCCTCCCAAAACACCATTGGTATTAACTTAAAAGAAAAAAATATAAGCTGTGGCCAGGAACAGAACCGACCGACAATTTGAAATAAATTGATTTGCAAACAACATTATATTTATATATAAAGAATAATAAAAAAAAAATTTAAAACTTGAATTAAAATGACTAAATTATATTATTTTGATTTTTATTTTTAATTTAATTACTCAATTATTAATTACTACTATATTTTACGTTAAATATTTTCCGACAATGAATATAAAATTAATACTTTGTAAACTACCACTTTCGGTTTCCGGATATACACTAAAAGTTGATGAATTCATGTTACTGATTCAATAAGTAAATATACCAAATTTTATTAAAATTTGTTGAAATTTGGTGTGAAAACAATATCTCCCTTACTATCGGTAAAAATTGCAAAATATCATCGAATTTTAGTTTTTTCAAATTTTCTGTAAAAAGAAATGTAAATGTTTATAAATGAATGTTTAAAAATCATTTTTGAATAAAGAAACTATACAATTTTGATTAATTATAAACAGATAAACTATATCGGTTATTTGATTTATGACCGCTATGGATAGCATCCATTTCAATTCACCAACAAATTTGCGTTTCTTCATATTATTGGTCTAAATATATCCCCTTATCTTAAAATATTTTCTTATAAAGTGGTCCTTCATTACTATGAACAATTTTTCCATTAATAATTTTTTTTTTTGAAATCACATTGACATTGAATTATAATATACTTAATACACAAAAAAGTTGATCAAATTTTTATTTAATGTAACATGTTATTATATTATACTGTTTTATATAATATAAAATTATATATATTAAAATATTTTAAATAATATCAATGAACTAAGGAAAAACATTCGATCATCACTGAGCTGTTTCCTATCCTATATCCCATTTCTCTCATATCTGCCATTAAATTGATAGCTCAACGCTTGATTTACACATTTGTCATTTCCAAAAAAGATTTCTTAATAACAAACTTCTTGATACCCTTTCATTGCCATAATCTCTCGTCCGTCATAATCTCCTCGATTTTATAACACTTGGGATGCATAGAGTTAGTTAAGTTTTGCCATTCCTCTCTGATAAATACTCTGAAACTATTGTCGTTTTTTAAAGAGTTATGTCTCATAAAATTTTAAATATCCTTGATTTTGAAGGGCAAATGTAGATTGAAGATATCAATAGATAGAGGCAAATATGAAATCCCCTTCGTTTTAGATACGTTATAAAAAAAATAATAATAAAAATAAGGTTTTTGCACCAATCTACTAAAAATGATTATTTGTTATTAATGTTATATGTTTCATATTTTGCATTGCATATTCTAAATGACATAAAACCTATAAAATGCAATTTACAAATGCAATGGTTTTATTTTTTGTTCATGAGTACCTACTCTTTTATGGATGGTAAAACAGCGTAGTCTTTATTTGTCGAAGCATTTCGGCTAAAACCATTAAAATAAAATCTTTTTCAAAAATAATTTTGCATTTTATTCTTATAAATGTCAAATATTTTAATTATTTATTAAAAATATCTAAGAATAATTAATTAATTATTAATTTATTTTTCTATTGTTTTTATTTTTTTAAAAAAATTGTTTGTAAATATATATATATATATATATATATCCTATATCATAACATACGCTTTTTCATTAAACATTTAATATTATTTTAAATGGAAATTTCTAAATCTAAAATAAATGTTTTATAAAAGGTTTAATCAACGTTTAGAAATCTAAATAAATAATAATTGCTCACCATTTAATATTACCGAGAGACAGAGTCTTTAAGTAATATCATATGATTAATTAAATAAATAATGAAAAAATTTAGTTTTGAAGAATATGAATGATAAAAATTTGAAAAAATCTAGTAGAAACAAATCTCTTATAAAATTATAGTTGAGAATAAAATTGAAAATTAAAAATAAAGATAATGGAATTTGCCGTCTCTTATGATTATCAATTATTTTAAGAATATTATTAATAAAAAGAAAAAAAAAAAAAAAAAAAAAAAAATTATTTGCATATTCCTCAATTTATTTCAGATTCGTTATAAAATAAAAATAAAAAATAATATATACTTGAATTTTATAAAAAAAAAATTTGTTAGTAGAGAGTGAAAATGGTTACCTTCTAGAACGAATATCATCCATAAGAATTTCGTATGGTGTGAGTTCAAATTCAATGGGCGGTCGACGCGGACCCACTTTTTTCAATTTCACTCCATGGCGTAATTCATGTATTACTTGAACCCATAGTCGAGCCTACAACATATTAAAATCATCTCTCATTAAAAAAATATAATATAAAATTAATTTAAAATTACATTTAAAAAATAAACAAAATTATAATCCAAACATAAAGAATTGAAGTTGAAATTATTTTTTGTTTTAATTTTTAACATTTGAAAAAGATAAATAAATGGTATTTAATACTTTACTATTTAAAAATTTATTATTATTTTTATTTCTTTTACTATTAAATTATAATTAGAGAAAAATTTTTTAATTCATGAATTCACAGATTATAATATTGGTAGAATAATATTTAAGAAACAAATGAAAACATCTAGTAATTTAGTATCTAACTACATTTATAATGTTTAAATTAGTCAAATATATTAACTAATAACAAACCATATTAGATTATTATCATACTGAATAATTTATTAAAAAATTTATAAAATAAATAATATAAAAAAATTCAACAGATATTATGATACATATTTATTTTTTTACTCTATTGAATCTTATATGTATCTGAAAATGCAAATTTTTGTAATTTTACTAAATACGAATAATATTTAATATATATGTTTATGTATATCTATATTAATATTAAATTTTAAAAGGAAAAAATTTGCAATTAAGATACGTCAATGTATAAGATATTCCTTAATTATATATATACCTGTAGTGTCCTCCAAATTGTAAGGCCAGTCTATAAACAATAAACCCAATACTTTTTAATAAACAATATTAATGATATAAGTATATAAAATTAAATCAATTAAAATTAATACACATCATATTGTATTATATAAATTGATGATACTCCTTTATGTGATCTGTATTTGTATTCATATTAAAACATTAATTCCTCGGAGTTTTCCTTTTATATAGAACATTTATAGAACAAATTATAATAATTAATTTTTTAAGTATTAATTAAAATAAATGGCGAAAAACAGTGTGACATCAGCTTGCAAAAGTACATATGAGCGACAATTTTATATTTTTATTTTAAATATGGATATTGTTTCATTTGGTTTTTATTCTTTCTTACTTTTTCATTCGGTATATTGATATTTTCAAATAAAACTTAATTTGTTTTAATAATTAAGAAATTTCGAGGACCGGCTCTAGGGCTTTAAGTAACCCGGACCAAACAAAATTTGGTGCCCTTTTAGACAAATTATCTTTGAAATAATGAATGTAAAAAAACCTTTTATTTTTATATCGGCGTCTTTCAAAATTTGGCACCGGGGAAGACTCCCGCTTACCCACCCATCCATTTATCCGGCACCGTTAATTTTAGATATTAATTAAACCTACAATTCACGAAATTGTAGTGTTAATATCAATTATCCTAAAATAAATTCTTAATTTTTAAAACACATTAAAAACAACAGTTCAATATTTTAAAACTAAATATACTTAAATATCATATATTTTTAATAACATAATTTTATTAAAGGGCTTTTTATTAAAAGATGACATTTTTTTATATAATTTATTTATTGAATTAAATAAACGATGTACGTTTAATTTATTGAATTAAATTATACAAAATAAGTGGTCTTTTAATAAAAATCCCTTTAAAAATTATGAAAAAAACTACAAATGTTTTAATAAATACATTCCTGATAAAAATAATTTTATTTATATATTCATAACTAATAATAGAAGTTATTGCTTTGAGTGCAAAGTAAAAATTTAAAATTCAAACCGAATGAATTTGACCATGAAGTTCAAAGTATATCCGTAAGATATCGCTAGTGAGCAGAAAATGTTATGTAAGGAGGGGAAGCGTATCCGTGGAGAAGGAGGGACTAAGGGTGAAAGGGGAGGGCATTGAGTCGAGAGGGAATGCTACTAGCGCAGTGGGATCAATATACGTTATATGTATCTATAACCCACTACCCTCATACACACATACACACATACACACATACATCGAGTTACAGCAGGTTCTCTCTCTCTCTCTCCCTGTGATGTATGAAGTAGGGATAGGAAACTGTGCCAGCGGGGCTCCGCAAACTGGGATTTTGGGAATTCGGCACTAAAAAAACAAAATAAAAATAGTCCCAGAGAGAAATTACATTAAAGCTCTGATGTGAGATTTTAAAATTCTTACACATTATTTAAAATTATTTTAAAAAAATAACATTCGCGTAATGAATGAAAATTTCAAAAAATAGACTGAATTGCTGATTTTTATTAATGTGTTATTTTAATTAATTAATCCATTAATCTTTTAATTAAATCACTTTAATTCTAGATAAACAACCTGTTAATCATTTCTGTCTGTAAAAACAAAACTATTAACAAGATACAATTTTATTTAAAGAGTAAATATCAATTATCAATTATTATTGTTAAACGTGCTAGTTCGATTGATTTTATAATAATCATTTGATTATAGGGATGCTTTTTGTTTTAATTCTATGCAAAAAGGGTTAAATTCAACCAATGATTGTACTTTTATTGTTGAATAACTCCATTTTTAAAAATTCTATCAATGTTTCTCCTTTTCTCTTCTTTTTTTTTCTTTTGTTTCACTTTACCCCGAATTATCTTAAAATGAATGAAACATCATGAATTATTCAAAATAAAATAGTATTGAATTTTATTATGTGGTAAATTCATTCATTGATGAGATTTGCTATCGGCGCTGAAACCTATTCGGTTACCTTCGTTTCTTATTTATTCTTTCATTCATTTATTCGTTAATTCTCATTCATTTATTGAAATCCTTTTACCCTAAACGATTACATTTTACAATCAAATAATTTCATTAATCCATTATATATTTATTTTTCAGTAATTCATGTTATAATATTCTTAATGAATCTTATCTTTTATCAGGATATTTAGAAATTTTATTTTTCATTATTTTTTAAACAAATAAATGATGTAGTTATTACTTTTATTTACTTTTACTTTTATTTTTTTCTTACTATATTATTTATTTATTTTAAACTATAAATAAGATAAGTAGACAAATTATTCTATTTTTTCATGAAAGTCCTAGGGTTCTAGTACCTTAGTTTATATATCAACATTTATTCTTTTTAAATATATATTTATAATATGTACCGAGAAAGAAATTAAAAATAATTGAAAATGGAGTCTTGGAAGTCTTAATTGTGTAAATAAAAGAGTTACAAAAAATGACTTGAATGATTAGTGTCTCTTACCCAATCTTGAAATCGCAATGTGTCCAATTCTGAACTGGTTACTGGATCAGCTTCTGCCCTTTGTCTTAATTCTTGTGTGCCCTGTGATACTTTCTCTAAAAACGTGGAGAATTCGAGAGCTTCGGCCACCAGCGCCCTGCAGACGGCGCGATAATGCGCCTCTGCTTGTTGCGGACAGGGAGCGCCCAAATGGAGACCACATTGCTAATAAATAAATATAAAGATAATCAATTAGCATTAAAAACTTCCACTAATATAAAAGTATGATTTAATAAAAAAATGCACTGACCTCAATTACAGTGTCAAGTGTAGGAGCTTGTTGATGGCCGGATGGGTCATCATCACATTCTCCACTGTCCCTTTCTATACCTTCGTCGTCCGTTTCCTGGGTCGCTGAAACTATACAAACAGATTAAATTTTGTATTCATTGAATAAACAAGAAAGAATATTATGAAATTAAGTATGTACATATGAATATTAAAAAAATATCTTTAGTAATAATTTTCTAAACCTGATCAAAAACGATTCATTGAAAATCTATAATCTTGGATGTTCTTTTCACTTTCTAATCAATTATTACATTTTTAATTTCAGAAGAGGCCGGGGTCTCCTCTCTTTTGTACGACCCTGAAATACTTTTCAAGTTTTATACAATTAGTTAAATGATATATTAAAATGCAATTTATCTAATGATTCCGGAGAAATCTTTTATGCTGAATGAATGATTTGATTTGAATATTCTAATATTATTATTATTTTTTTTTTGTGCGTGTTTTTTCTGTTACCCTTTTTGGATGTATGAGTTTTTGAAGATTCTTTGGTTTGATTTCTGTTTTTTTTTTTTTTTTTTTTTTTTGTAAATCCTCTAGCCCAAATAAGGGGAGGATAGAGATATACCTGGATCTGTATATGATCTCTTAAATGGATAAATAGATAAATAAAATACTCCAGCTGAGATCTTACATATTTAAATAAATGGTAATTTGTTTTTGTTTTTTGTTTTTTTTTCTAATTTTTTCTATTCTTTCTGTTTCTATTTTTAGATACATGGATTTTTAAAAATAATTTAATTTCTGTTATGTTAAATTTTTCTGTTTTTGTTTTTGTTTTTTTTTTATTTTTTTGTAAATCCTCTACCCCAAATAGGGAGAGGATAGAGATATACTGGGTTGTATATAATCTCTTTAATTAAATAAATAAATAAAGTTTTATTAAACTTTGATACATATTTAAAATATTTATTATTGAAAATGTTTCTGTTTTTATTTGAAGTTTTACTAATACTTATAAATCTTAGTAAAAATATTTGAATAAGGATTAAATTTATTTTTCAATTCTTCAAAATCAATAGGAATATAAAATTAAACTACTTTTCACAAATAAGATTATTCATAATGAAATCGTAAAGGGATAAAATTGATTAGACAGGGAGCAAAGAATGATAGATGTTTATTTAAATTTAAAATATGCATAAAAATAATTCCTTAAATGTTTTTTACTTTAATTTTTATATTACAACAAAGAAAACACAAAATGGTGTTCTTCTTTCTAAATGGATTAACTCTCTGTCTAAAAACAACCACGGTCTCACATAATTATTCAATTTCAATCTAAGCGATTATAGATCATTTATTTAAAATCGTAAAAAAATGTTTTTAATTTAAATTATATAATTTGAAAAATAAAAAACATTATATATTATATATATATATATATATACCTATATATATATTATATTCTATATCTTTGAAGAAAAATTAACATTTTAATTTCATATGTTAGAATCTAATAAAGTTTATTTCGGAAAAAAAATATAGACTGGAGAAACAAATTTGTTATTTATTTAGTGAGCATTTTTTGACATTTCCTGTACCTTTCAAAGAATATAAATAAATTTACGTTATAATAGAGAAATTTAAAATATAAAAGGTTATCTCTTAACAGTGTAAGTTTAAAAAAAAAGTTACAATCAGTAGGTTAGATATATCTACAATATTAAAAAATTGTTGCTATTTCGAGAAAATTTACCGGAGTGAGAACTTGAGAGTAAAATGCATGGTTATGAGATGAGCCCAAGTGTACTTCCGGTGTCGGATGTTGCCTATCTATGCACCACTGCATTACTTCACAAATTAATTATATATAAATAAATGTTTTTCGGCATAAAATTACTTACATGTACATTTAAAACAAAAAAAAAGTAATAATATAATTAATTTTTCAAGGCGATGAATTATATTATTTTTATTTGCTTTTAAATAATTTATCATTTAATTTGTGAGAATGTAAACATTCATAATAAACTAATATTATTAATAATTTAACTTTAAAAATTCTTATCTTAAAATTCTAAATATTATTTTATGTATAATTATTCCAGAATAATTTCCAATTTCGATCGATTCGATCATTATTGGTTTATCAATAATATCTGAATAGAAAACCCAGACTACCCACCAAAATCATCAATAGTTGTATAAAAATAAATATTTCATCTTGTTCTATAAAAACATGAGACTAATTATTTAAAACGAACAAAAGTTGATAACATATATTGATGATGTTTTAAAAGTTAGTTGGCTATTAAGAGAGGCATGAAATTATTCATACAATATATTTTTCTTCTTTCTCCAAATATCATTTTAAATAAATAAACTAAAAGAATAGGCATGTAGACATGAAAGGCCTTTGATATAATTAGTAGGCGGAAATCTGGCTGGTTAGACTCCAAGCGTCCTAATAGTATGCGCCCAAATGTCATAAAGTTTAAAAATAATATTTATTTATTATTTTTCACATACGGAATGACCAGTAAAATGTGACTTCGTAATTATATAATTATTATAAGCTTAAATAGATATTTCTCTTAATAATTAACTACTTCGTGTTGAATGGAGGGATATATTGTGAAATATTGTATTAATTACCTACTATTGCTCTTGTCTCCTTCAATCGGTTATTAAATACATTGGAATTGTTCTTAGAAGTTTGAATTGTTTTCTTTTAGCGATTGTATTATATTTGATCCCAAAGGTCAAATCGAAAAACAAACAAACAACATTGAAAGATGACCACAAATATTTTCTCTCATAACCACAACAAGAATATTTTCATGTTTTTTTATTCTTTTTATTTTCAATTTTACAAGTAAAATACATATCGTATATAATATACCCACTTGGTAATTATAGAATGAAAGCAATTAGTAAATATTTGGTTGTGTAAGAGTATCAATTAATATGCGATTATAAATTCTTAGATTAAAAAACAAAAAAAAATAGTTCAGGATTTATAAAAAAAAATCAAAATTAAATATATTTTTTAAAGTTAAAATTAAATAAAGATATTTTTTATGGATGCCCCATTGGTAATAAAATAAAATGGCCACACTCAATATTTTTCGAGTATATTCAGAAAGTAAAAGACAAAGACCAAAAGAGGATAGGTGAAAATTTACCAGAATTAAATGCTGAGTATGTGCAAAACCTCGAATAATAATAAATAATAATAATAATCATAATAAGTCTCATTTTTAACCCCAATAAGGGATAGGTCTAATTCAGGGATGCGAACCTCCGTTATGCAAGCCTTGATTCTCCACCTGTCCTGGAGGGTAATCAAGTCTTAACATAAAAATCCTATCGAATCCATTACCTAAGTCCTTACCTCGTTTCCCTAGAGTTTTTTTGGGCAGGAAGATTTAAAAAAATGCACCAAAACTAATGAAATGGATGCTTGATTGAATTTTGAGAAAGGGTCTTACAAGAAGCGACAGTCCAAATACAATCAAAAATTGAGTCTAATCAAATATTCGAGGTTTGTTCAAAAGAAAAGGAGAATTTTTAATTGTTTCGAAAAGTATTTATTTATTCATCAATATCCATTTTGTCCCCCTCAAAGTAACTCCCCTCAGATATAATGCACTTATTCCAACGCTTCTTCCAATTGTTGAAGCACTTCTGAAGTGTGCTTTTCGGTTTGGCTCGTACTTTGATTCAGACTTTATCTCATCAATTATGGCAAAATACTTTCCTTTTGCTTTCTTTAGTTTTGGGAATAAAAAAGTCACAGGGAAACAAATTTGGTGAATATGGTAGTTGTGACATGATTATGGTGTTGTTATTGGCCAAAAAATCACGAACAAGCAATGATATGTGAGCTAGTGCATTATCGTGATACAGAATCTTATGATCTTATGTTTTTCCACAATTCCGATTGTTTGAGCCGTATTGTTTCACGCAAACGTTGTATAACTTCATTGTAGTATTCCTTATTAACAATACGACCTGTTGGCAAAAACCACCACGCCATTGTAATCGAAAATAACAGTGAGCAAAACCTTCACTTTTGATCTAAATTGGGGTGCTTTTTTCGGTCTTGGCTCTTCTGGCCGTTTCCATTGGGATGATTGAACCTTGGCGACATCATAACCATATACCCACGTTTCGTCACCAGATGACCTTTTTGAGCAAATCTGGATCATCGCTGATATTATTCAATAACTCAACTTGCTTTGACTCAAAATTTAGCAATTCTGAAACAAACTCCGCTGTCACACGTTTCATACCTAAAACATCAGAGAGAATTGCATGGCATGAGCCAATTGATATGCCAACATCCTCTGCAACTTCCCTAATAGTGATTGGACGATTGTCAAAAATCATTTTCTTCACTGTTCCGTTGTTTTTTTCGCTTGATGACGTGGATGCTCATCGTCATCAACATCTTCTCGGCCTTCTGTAAGGGGTTTGTACCAGTTATAAACATTGTTTTTAAGAAAAAGTAAACTCGTCCAATGTCACAGTCAACACAGTGCGGTAGAGTACTTTATTCCATAAAAATTTAATATAGATTTTTTGATCCATTTTTTAAGTAAATAAAAACAATTTCAAATAATTTTAATATATCTATTAATGTAATAAAAAACACATATGGATATAACATAAATATTTTTAATTTTATTTTATTTATAATATATATGTAAGAGCTGGCTGTGACGTCATGAATGGATGGATGACGTCATATAATTTTAAATAAGAAAAAACTAATAAAGATGATATTTCCCGAGGATAAAACCAACACAAAGCGCATGATTCGTGGTGATATGTAAAAAATCTCATGTGAAATTTGGTGTGAAAATAACCGTTCTCTTCCTATCGTCGATCGCTAATACTTTCTGGATATACACCAAAAGTTGATCAATTCATCATACTGATGCATTAAGTAAATATACCAAATTTCATCAAAATCCGTTGAGCCGTTCAGGCTGTACACATCTATATGGACGGACGGACAGACAGACAGACGGACGGACGGACAGACAGACATCATGCTAAAAATACTTTTTTCTGTTAAGAAAATGCATGATTCGTGGAGATATGTAAAAATCTCCACATGTGAAATTTGATGTGAAAACAATACCTCCCTTACTATCGTCGGTCGGTAAAAATCGAAGAACACACAAAATACGTGTCTAACTTCAGTTGTCAAAAACAAACTACTAATCCAAAATGGCTGATAATGTCAACATATGAGAACATACATACATAACAAGAAAAAAAATCGATATTCGAATGTACTCAGTCCGCAAAAAGTCAAAATTCACCTTTTCTTTTGACAGGACCTCGTATTATCAAAAAATATCAACCTCAACCATCACATTAATTTTTTCAGTTAGGAATTCCTATTAATCATTTATGAAATTATTAATTTATAAAATATTGAATTGTATGTTTTGTTAAGTAATATTAGCTCTACTACTATTAATGTACTAAAAATGTTTACTCTGTTGTAAAATTTTTGAAAAAATATTCAATATATTCAATATAATCAAAGTTCTATTTTAAATTTTATTAATATACTTATAGTGCATCAAAAAATAAGAGTCTATTAAACAAGAAGAAAGTATAAAAATGGCCGACGAAGAAAAAGGTTGGGAAACCCTGATTAAATGCATAGGAAGACACATTAGAAGAGATTTTAGAAATGTTAAAATATAGATGAATACCATTTGTAGAATCTAAAAGACACCTTCATTCTTCTCTCGGTCTATTTCATTTTTGATTTCAAAAAAAGAAAGTATGTATGTATATATTTTAAATCACTTTGAGATTACGTATTAGCTCTTCTTTTTTTATCTTTTCGACATGTTGAGATAGTTTCGTCTGTCAGTCTGTTATCTTTCCATTATGGTGATTGCTCTTTGGAACAGCAATTGTTCTTTACCAGTCAACCTACCCACTAAAATGAAACACATTCTGATATAGAAAGATTGCAAAAATAAAGGATATCAATTTATTTATATCATTCTACAATTCAACTTTCACTCATCTGTCTCGAAATATAACTAAAAACAAAAAAGACAAGAGGAAGTTAGCTGATTTTGAAAATCTAAAAAAAAAATAAAAATTATAAAAAATCTTATGAAAATATAATATTTTACTTATAAAACTTTCGAAAGTAACTAAAAATACATTGTTAAGCTTTCTTAATAATATACTATTTTAGATTGTATTAAAGAAAAAAACATTTTCAAATATAAATATTTTTTTATCAAATATTAAACAAAATATGAAAATTAAATAAAAGAATATGTTTGGATTTCTTTTTATTTAACAGAATGATAATTATAAAAATGTAATAATTGTAAACGAATAATAACTATAAGAAATATATAGTATCTATAAACATTATTAATATTACAGAATAACAATAAATTTAAGTTAGCCCCTGGAGAGTATGCAACCAAATGGACTGCTTTGGAACGCTTGCTGGTTAAATTGTATGTCATAAGTTAAGGAATAAGATATTAAATGCTTAAAAAAAATAAAACAAATGGTTTATTTAATTAAGATATAATAATTGATTATGAATCTCTTGTTGATTCGTTTACAAGTACTTTTGGATGATTTTATAGATTATTGGTAATTATTAAAATATTTTATAATTAGTAGTATAATATAACAGAATTATTATTTTCATATTTTCATTATTATGATTTTATTTTTTCAAAATTAGTTATTTTTGATTAATTTTTATTAATTTATCCTTGAATGATATTAAATTTTTGATATCTTTAAAATAAATTAAATTTTGATTATAAAATTATTTGTTGGTAATAGTTTAAATTGGCCAAATGAATTGTTTGTTATAAAAAAGGTTGATGAACATGTTTAAAATTTATTAAAAAAAAAATACCCAAGAAAGGAGTGTGCCATTTCATGTTCCACCTTCATACTTATTCAAAAAGCAAGAGGATTAGGAAGAGAAGTATTTTAAAATCCTTAAAAGACCTTTCGGCATACTAATATTGATCATATATTAGTAATTAATACTTATTTTTTTATTTAATAAATATATATATATAGAAATAATTTAAATATAAATAAAATTTTGTTGTTTGGTTATGTATAAATAAGGATTGTAAGTATAATGAATAAAAACAAGTTGAATTATCTAATTCCAAATAAAGCAAAATGGAAATATCGAATATAAAAATGCATTCTTGACTTTATTATATAACATTTTAATATGTTAGATTATTCATTCATTCTTTTGTATTATATTTTAAGGAAATGATAGGATATAGAGAAGACAACTAGGTAGGAGGAGGGGGGATCGAATGCAATACCTGGTTTTGGGAAATGGCCTTGCCAAAGAAACATCGAGTGTGGGATGAAATGACAGCAGCATGAAAGGGGGACAGACGTAATGTATATACAAGTACATCGCCCCCACGAATACGCGCCACCATAACAAGTCATTCATATTTATAATTTTTTTTTTTTATATATTTATTTATTAAACAACATAAGAATTTGGATAAATTTATTATGACAAATATTATTAAAAGTTGTATGTTCAAAACATTGATTAGTTAAATTTTAATCCAAAACAATTTTTCTTATAAATAAAATATAAATTTGCATTTAATTATTATTATACTATTTCATACAAAATCTTAAGTTATTATTATTATTATTTGATTTATTATATTTATTAATGTTTAATAATGTTTAATACTTTCACTTGAACAAAGATCTCTTTCTTTCTGCCTCTCTTTGTTCAACATATGGTTGAATTTACAGTGTTATTTGATATTGATGATGATTAGCAACTTTTTTTTTATAAAATTAGGTTTTCAATTTCAGAATCTACCATCCACACATTTCAATAGTATGAATTTATTATTATCATCTGGAAGATATTTAATAAATTTTAGGTTTTACTTCCTTCTAGAGACTTTATTTTCTCTGGTGCCTCGTTCTTTAGAAAAACAGACTAATTTTCAAAAAATAAATATTTTAAAATGCCTATATTATTATTTTTTAAACATTAAAAAATAATTTATTTATTTATATTATTATTTGAACACCGATTGTTCTAATATATAAATCCAATTGATGTTAGTTTATTTTCAATTTAAATTCATAAATATAAAAAGGAGGAAGAGAAAATAATTATGAGATCTATTCAATAGAAATCTAGTAAAGCAACTTAGAGCTGAACAAACAAGGCTAATATATTATATTTATATAATTAATAGATATTATTGTTAATGATATATATATATATAAACATTTTAAATCTAAATCTAAAATTCAATTCTTTTATTTCAATTATTTTGATCTTTAAACAGTAAAAAAGTATTTTTACCACTATTAAAGTGAATGAATGTGACAGACAGGACAGAGTGTATTTGAATGTCTTTTATAAGATATTTTTATATGATAAGAATTTTGCTTATAGTTAAAAAATTATTTATTTAAATGATTGTAAAAAAATGTAAATTAAAAAAAAATAAAAGACAATGTCTTAGTTTTGGTTTTCAATAATTTCTCCTCATATTTCTTTTTCATTTAGAATATAAATAGAAAGTGAAATAAATTGTGAGTAGAAATTAACTACTCAAGCCTGTATTAGTAGTATTTGTTAAAGTACATCTTAAGTCCTATTTTTAATATAATGTTTTATATATATCAATAACAATTTCAATTTATTATATTTTCTATTTTTTCTAAACATATCAATTTAAAAAGAAATTGTAAAAATGAATTGTTATTTATGTTTGATTTTTTTTTTATTTATTTATATATAATCATGTAATGTATGTAAATATTAAGTATAAATTCCAAATATAAAATAATCATAAAAAGTATGTATTTTTAGTTTAATATTAAGTTTTTTTTATTTTTATAATAAAAAGATTATATTTATAATGATTCTATTGTCAATAATTATTTCATTAAATTCTAATGAAATAGAGCATGAGAAAATCATTTTGTTTATTAACCATTAAAATTGATTATATAAAGTATATAAAAGCAAGAAAAAATCTCACCAGAATTGCCCTTGGACCTGAGTTATTAAATTTTATTTATTAAAAAATAAAAATTTGTAATAACAATATTTTTGTGAAAAGTTCGAATAAAACATTTAAAGAATGGGTGATTTATTAAATGAGATATTTATTACTAAACTTTCATTTTATATACTTACTTTTAAAGGAAATAAATTTGTAATCTAATTAATAAATTTTTAAGTTTTTATTACTCTTAAAGTACGATATAAGTATATATATATATATTAATTTATTTTATTTATTTTTTTAGTTTCTTATTAGGGTTTACTCCTGCAAAGTATATATATACAAGAAGAATAGAAGATTCTATCTTTATCACTTCATGACTACAATTACTTTTAATATCATTTTGAGTAAATGGTTTCAATTTTAAAAAACAAATTCATTAAAAATAAATAAATATTATGTGTAATCAAAATTAGGATTAAAATTTTTAAATGGTTGTTTCTTAATGTACAAAACAGTATATATATCAAATCTTGCTAAAAATCTCTGTAATTTACAAAGAGACAAGTAATTTTATCTAGAAATAGAACAAATTCATTTTAGATGGATATTCTACTCTCTAAAAATGTGTATTATTTTTTATTAAGCCTATATAAGGGAATGGAACTGACCGTAAATGATCCATTGATCCTCCATGAATAATTAATGTCAAATGAATATAGGCCTTCATCACTCTCTCTCTCTCTTTCCCTCTCTTTGTAAAACTCATTCTTTTTCTAGCCTATCATGATGTATCCTTTGTATGAATATAATGTGATAATGAATGAGATACAAATAGTATTTTTTTACTTGAACAGGTAATTTTGATTCGAATTGCTTATAACAACAAACAGGCATTAGACAAAATCCATATTTATGTATAATTTTTTAAGGAAATGTTATGTTTTTCATTATGAATTATTATAATTAATCAATTATGAATTTATATTAAATATATGTATATAAATTCAGCATCCCAATAAAAATCCTTGAAAATTATTTTTAAGGATTGCTAACCTTTCGACTAATTTCATAAAGATACAATAGACTTGAATGTTTAGGATATAGACTCCAAATTCAGAACATTAATTATCCTAACGGATGGCGTCTAGTATTATCAAGTTTATTATACAAACAAAAGGAATTAATAAATAAATTTAAAATATTCAATTTATATTCATCAATAATTATTTATTTCAAATAGGTAAAATGATAGAGAGAAAAAAAACTTAATGAATACTAATTTGATGAATAATTAAAATTAAAAAAAAAAAATAAAAAAACATTTCGAATGGGAATCATTTTTAAATGTTTATAAACTAAAAACAAAATAAACATATATATATATATATATATATATATATATATAAAATTTTAAAAAAATCAATGAGTTTTATACCAAAATGAACAGAGAACCAGGCAGTAATATAATAATATATATGAATACAAATATTTTAGGTACCTGGTGTCATTAAATTGAGTAGCCGTTCAAGGTCCGGACTGAGATTGGGCTCCTCGTCATCTGCCAGACCATAATCGAGAGCCTGGAAGAGAACCATACCCAAATCGAACACCATCTGCAACATCAAAACAAAAAAAATCAGTGATGAACAAAAATAAAATATCCATTACGAACGAAATACAGTGGATCAATTACATACAATCATCATTTATTCGAACGAAACAAAAAAAATCATAATTTTAGGGAATCGATACAATTAGAAGAGAGCTAAAAAGGGAAAATGAATTTTAGGGGGCGTAACTAACGGATTGTATACAAATGATTATCTATTGAATAAGTTAGAAAAAGAATAAGAGAAAAAAATTGTATTTGTCATTAAAATAACAAATTGATACAAAATATTTGATAATAAATATACAAAAAGAAAATAATATAACTGTAGTTCACTTAGCAATGTTAGATAATTTAAAATTTCGTTTTTCAAAGAAATTTTATTAAAAATACATGTTAATTAGTAAAATTATAAATGAAAGCTCATGTGTGTGTGTAAAATAAACTACTTATAAGAAATATTAATCATTTTGTTAATTTTATTATATTTTTGCGATTTTGTTTCATTTTTTGATATTTAATTTATAAAACTTATGATAAGGATTATTTTTCTTTTTTGATGATAAAAGTCTTATTTGTAGTTCTTTAATTTCCTCTTGTCAAGTAATTGACTTAAGGTTTGATAAGTGTTTTAAAGGATAATATTATTTAATATAATAATATATGTTCTTTTTTAGTATAAACCTCCTACATTTGCTAACGGGTATTATTGTAATTTAATTTCCATACCTTATAGAAGTATATTTTTATACAAAATTCATTTGTATAACTCAATGAAAAAATCAATTAAAAGATTCCAGAATACTTTTAAATAAATATTCATTTAAAATTTAACGTTTTGCGAAATATTATATATAATTAAATTAAATATACCTATAATATTTCGATTAATTTTCTTAAAATATTTTATCGGGCATTGACTCGAATTAATAATTAACTTCCTCCTTTAAATAAAATTGATCTAATTTATTTATCTTAATTCATACATATATGTATTATACATAGTATCAATATGATCTAATCACATTTTTGACTCTTTTATTGATTATTGAGGAATTAATATTAATATCGTACAAGCATCTAAATAGCAATAACCCAAAATAAATTAATAAATTATATTATTATTGTTAAATTAGTCAGTGACTTTTGGAAAATAAGAAAATAAGATATTTTTTATAAGCGAATAAAGGTATTGCAATTTTTTTTTTTTTTTTTTTGTTTTCACATCGTCCCCACAAGGCATTTGTTTCAGTGACCATTTATTCAGTTTTTGAAATAGGAAATGTCCATAGCTGCAGCGAGATATACTGAATGGGATAATAATTTGTAATGCAAAATTCAGAAAGTTCTATAAGACTGTCGAACAAAAACTAAACGAAGCAGTTTGTTCAAAATTTGATAATCATCTTTAAAAGGATGGTAGTTTACGGAAATAATGTTACATTCCAAGGTAAAATTAATGTTGAAAGTCGAAATACAAAAAGTCACTTTTACACATTTTTCTGTAATTAATAAACCTGAATTTTATACTAACTGTGAACTTTGGGCTTTATTTTCTCAGTTTCTTTAAATGTGGAGTTAATCGTTTTGGCTTCTGAGTGGCATAATTAATCAGATAAAATTTTATACTTTAAATTAGTTATTTATATAAAATTTCAAAATTATAAATGTATTACATTTGTATTGCATTGAATTGAGTTAGTTGGATAAAATCTTTTGCCTTTTGCGATCAATTGAAATAATAAAGAAATTAAAAAATTATATTCACTATAAACCATAGACTACAAAATTGGATCAAAAGATGATTAGAACAAAAAGAAAATGGATACCAGGGGATTGCTAATAAAGAAATAAATCAATTTAAGTTGGAGACTCTGCAGTCATTTAAGGCATCATTTGTTTATTATTATTATTATTTGGACATTGAGACACCTCAGCTACAAAGACCATTTGTTTGTTTATATTTTGCGAATTAATTTTAAATTTATGAACTTGGTGGGGTTAGAACATTCGTTTCCAAAATTCGTTTCTCAGGATCCTAACACTTAAGCTTCAATTGGATCTGAATCAATTAATTTTATAAATAGCAAAGCCAAAAATAATCTCCAAACATAAAATATGTTTTTGGAAATAATTCTATTTATATTAAAGAAACAACAACAATTTTTTTGTATACTTATTTATTTAATAAACAAACTTTTTTAATTATTTTAATTCTCTTCCTTCATTCATTTCCTATTGATGTTCTATTTACATTCTTATCATATACACTCAAATTTTATCTCCTTTTCTCTCTCTTTCACACACCCTCTTTATCATATTCAAATATTTAATTAAATAGCATTTTAAATATGCAGATATGGACATATTTTCTCTAAAGAATTTAAGGAATTTTTGCAAATTCATTCCATCTACCGTGGGTCAGATGGTATATTTATTAATCTGCGAACAAGGAGGTAGAAAGAGTCAAATATATTTATATATAGGTATATATAAACTATCTATTAAATTATCATTATAAAAATGTAGATAAGAATAATATTTAATTAATTAATTTAATAATCTTATAATTTATTCATTGATTTGTTGTGATATTCTCTAAAACTATTTTAAAAACTATTTATTTTATTATTTTATTTCAAGTATTAAACGGGAAAATTAATTTTTCAATTAAAGAATTATAAATTCATTTTTTTTTATTTACATTTACCGATAGCCCTGTATCATTATTAGGTACATATAGAAAGGTATTGGTACAGCTGCAAAACATATGGTTATTTTTGAAATCCTATTATAAATAATTTAAATATCAAGTAAATATAAAAATTTACCTAATCATTGGTCAGATTAACTTGATATTAATATTTAGGTTATATTGATCCGGCAATTAAATTATAAGGGTTAATATAATGTAATGGGCACAGGGGGATGAAACAACATTATTTTTATATAATCATCAATCAATCAACCAATGTAAACAATGAGGTTAAAATTAAATAAACTATTGATATGAGAAGACAAGATGATTATCATTACCGTTTACTTTTCAATCATATTGGTATTTTATTCGATTGATCGTTTGAATTAATCGTGTCATGATTTTATTTTATCTTTCATTTTGTTTTCTAATTAAATGAAATTTTATAATAACTAGGCAGCTCCGTTCTTTCAAAGTTTTGAAGCAGAAACAGGGCAGCAACAAGTCGTATGTCCATAGGACATAGCTACGCTTTTAAACCTTTATTAAATCTCTTTTGTCCTATTTCGATCGAAAGGAACTTTTGAGAAGATATCATGTTTTTTTTTTTTAGAAAAAAATAAGTTGACCGTGGCCAGGTCCGAACCGACCGACGGTTTGAAGTAAATTAATTTCCAGCTACAGAAACAATTTCAAATAATTTTAATATATCCATTAATGCAATAATAAACAGTTATGGATATAACATAAATATTTTTAATTTTATTTTATTTATAAGATATAAGTAAGAGCTGGCTGTGACGTCATGAATGGCTGGATGACGTCATATAATTTTAAATTAAGAAAAAACTAATAAAGATGATTTTTCTCGAGGATAAAACCAATACAAAGTGCATGATTCGTGGTGATATGTAAAAAATCTCCTCATGTGAAATTTGGTGTGAAAATAACCCTTCTCTTCCTATCGTCGATCGCTAATACTTTCTGGATATACACCAAAAGTTGATCAATTCATCATACTGATGCATTAAGTAAATATACCAAATTTCATCAAAATCCGTTGAGCCGTTCGAGCTGTGCACATCTATACGGACGAACGGACGGGCGGACAGACATCATGCTAAAAATACTTTTTTCTGTTAAGAAAATGCATGATTCGTGGAGATATGTAAAAATCTCCACATCTCCGCCGGTAAAAAAGGTTCTCGCATGTCATAGCGATTAAACATTTTGTTTCCGAGAGAAAATAATCTTTTTTTATATATTTAAGTGGTTGTTGGCGAATTTTTCTTTCAGAGAAGTGTAAAAGGAAGAGAATTGCTGACATTTTTAAGATAATGCCTGTGCTTCGAGGCTTAGGGGAATGGAGAGATTTAGCGGTTTTGTGTAAACTATTATACTATTATTGTTTACATGAAAACATAAATTTTCAGGTGCGTTTAATGATTGTTTGTTTTTTCTCGTTTCATAATTTTCCTTATCATTTCGTTGTCTTTGTGCCCTTTCGGGATGATTCATAAACATTACAACCTTTATCTCAGTTTACCAAGAATGAGTTCCTTTATTTAAAAAACTTCTCTTATGAATATAAAAAAAGAGAAGGTATAGCATTTTGAATTAATAAAAAATTAAAAATAAAACTGAAATTATTAATTTTAATGATAAGTCTGTGTGAACAGGTTGAGCCCATAAAGGAAGAGAAAGGTGTGTGTTTTATATATTAATTTCTTTCTTTATATACGATCGATTCGATTCTGTGTAGATCTTTGACAATGATTTTGGTCAAGTGAATGTGGTTGGCAATCACGATTTTGACCTGACTCTTCGTGATCCTCCAAAGTGTAACGCATTGACCCTCCTTTTTTTCTCCCTTCTTACTTCTTCATTCCGTCTCTCTCTCTCTCTCTCTCTCTCCCACAATTTCCAATAGATAGAATTCATTCATTTAATCTTCTAGCAGCTTCTTTTATTGAATTTCTTCTTTTTCTTTTCGTTCTTCTTCACCATCTTCTTTTACAAAATGCCATATCATTTTAAATCTATTACTCCAACTCGAACAATATGTATGAAATTTTACTTTCCTTCTCATAAACATTGATTATAAATTTTTCATCTTTCATAAATAAGTATAATTTTTCTGTTATCTAAATAAACTTATTTATGTCAATGTGTTAAGAAGTTGAAAAAATTTTAGTCTAATAAATTTTTTTTTAATCTTTTTTAGAAAAAAATAAATTATAAATATTTCTTTATTTTTTCAGAGTTATAAAAAAATATAAGAATATTAATTGTTTCACTTTCACTGATCTAATATATAAGTAGCGCGAATGGTCAAAAGTTTTATGGTTCCCTAAATCTAAGAAAAATCTTTGAATTTAATATTTTTTCAATATATTTGTAAAAAATGAAGAGGCCCTAATGAATGAATTTTATATCACTGCTATTATCGATTTTGATATAAAATAGATGTGCAATAATTATTACACATTTCAATTTTTTTTTTTATATATTCAAAATATGCATTAATAAAATGTATATTTGCAAATTCAGGTTAATAGTTTTTATTTTTTTTTTTTTAAATTATTAAAATATGAAGATCCGAACGATTTAACCAAGTTTTCTTTGTTATTTAAACGGTTTAATAGATTCTTTTATCAATTTGTTACACCAAAAAGCAAAAAAATAGTCATATTTTATTTTTATTTTAATAGATTAGTTAGTGTACTAGAAAAGTATTCATTCGTTGAAATGATATAATTTTCTTAATAAAGATATTATTTTCATTTTTTTAAAAAAAAAATTAATTACAAGTATTTTGTTCTTAAGTTGATGTATTTGTATTTTTACTCTTATTCTTTACTTATCTTTAGAAAATCCTCCCTCTCCCACGAGAAACGATGAGCTCGTAAGAACGTAACACACTTTGTATTGGCCTATAGGGAAGTCACACACTTTGCCATTTATTCCACTTCATCAGCCCCAAATCGTGAAATAAATGAATGTCTGAAATGAATTCGCGACAGTCATCATTGGTTATTTTTCAGCGAACTCCCCACCAATTCTTTTCAAATAAAAGCAATTCAAAAGTCTTTTCGATTTGTTTTCTTGTTTTTTTATTTCAAAAAATATATTGAATCATTTTCGTGTCACTCACTCTTTTGGTTTCCTTACTTTTCTCTTCATCTTTTCACGAATTAAATACAATTTCAAATGTCGCGGATATACACACTGTTTAACAAATGTCTTGTATTGCCTTTTGTTCTTGAAACATTCATTTACAAACCGTTTCTATTATCAAACTATCTTTTTATATTATTATATTTTTTTTATTTAAAATTTTAGCAATGTTCTATTTTTCTTTCATTGAAAATATATAAGTAGTAGGTATGATAGCTTATGATTACTTTTCACCTTTATACTTCAAATATTTAAATAATTTTTACTTTTAAAAATTTTAATTAATAATGTAATTTACTTTTATTTTAAAATAAGCTGGAGTGTCTCCACTCGACTATCTCGCAATTTGAATTGGATTAAATAACATAATATATTATATTTAAATTAAATTTAATTAATTATAAATTATAAATAATAAGTATTAAACCAGCGCATGTTTGGTTTTTTATTGATGGCACCATGGCACGTGTTGGCGCGTGAGATTTGCAGTGTTAAAAAATTAATTCTGGTACTTTCAGCGACTCAATCAAGCTGAAATTCTATATATAACAGTTTTATACAATTATTAATCATGTGAAAAATTATCAAACATATATCTTTATTTTTACGGTCACTTTAGAGGAAAAAAAATCAAAACGTTGTAGGTAATGACCCTCTTCCGGTTGAGCTACATTTCTCAAAAGTTGATAGAAAACTATGAATTTTGAATAATGCTCATGTACCAAATTGCATCATTCTAGCTCAAACCGTTTTTGCGTAATCTTGCCTACATACATACACACACACACACACACACACACACACACACACACACACACAGACAGACATTTTTCTCAACCTTAGTGAAAATGATTCAGGAACCTTCAAAACGTATAAAAACATCAAAATCTCAACATCGAAAATTTTCGTGATCGCAATACTATCTCTGGCGAGATAGTAAAAAACTAAAATTTAAAAATTTTAGATTTAAGAATTTTTATCATAGCAAATTTCTTTGAAAGAATCTTAAATAAAATTCTGCAACTTGTAAATATAATTATTAAATTCTCTTTTCTAGCTGCTTCTTTTTTTATGTATGTAACTAACTGATAGTAGTTGCACACACACACACAAGCAATGAACTCTTAAGCCTAGTTAAGCCTAAGTATATATATATATACTATATGTAGATATAATATATAAATTTATAAATAATGTTCATACAAAGAAGTTTATTTTAGAAAATATTAATAAAAATTATTTTTTAATCATTTTTATAAAATTATCATTATTAAATCAAGATTTCAAACTAAATCAATTTGTTTTTATAAAAATATGTATTTTAAAATATTAAAAATATTGTTTACTTTCTCTTTCTACTTTAAATTATTTATACTACTACAATTAAGTTTCGGTTTAAGTCGTTGATTGAAACTGAAAAAAGGTGACGCAATTCGAAAATGTTTTTCATATATTTGAATTACTCTTTTAATGTATTTTTAACTTATATATAAGATATAAGAGACAACTCCAATCAAATTATCTGCAAAACAACAGAAATATTAAAATTTTTCTGAGCGACCCAACTTCAAATCGGAACAACGTAAAACGAGACTTGTGGTGTATATCATTCATTTTTACCGACCGACGATAGTAAGGGAGGTATTGTTGAGTATATTTTATAAAATATTATATATTATTACTTTCATTTTGAAGATTATCATCAAATAGATAAATGGAAGTATAAAATAATTGACGATTAATACTTTAATTAAGGAATAATATCAACATATTTCATAATTGTTAGAAATTAGCAAATAATTATTGTCGATCATTTCGAATACAATCATTATCTTTAGTGATTTCATCTCGTTTGGGTGTCATCGATTAATTTATCGAGATCCGAAAATGCTTAGGAATGTATGATTAACTCAAAACTATAAAATAAATAATTGAAACCATTGAATAATTATAATTATTTCTTTGTCCATTAATAGAACGCCGGCATGGTCTGATTTCTTACCGTATCAAGAACAACAAAACCACACTGGGGGCAATAATTTCTTTGGATTGTTTTGTTCCCATCCTTATGACAATTGTTTAGTTTATGCCACCCAGAGACACAGTCACCTAGTTCCTAACCAAGATATTAATTAAAAATATCAAATTAATTAGAAACGACATATAGCATAAAAAATGATTATATATATGAATAATATGTCAATAAAAAAGATAATTGATATAATTTACAAGCATAATAAATTCACTGCAATGTATAAAATAAGAATATATTACATATTATGTTAAATGGAATTGTGGTTTAAAATAAAATATTTGAATATATATAATATTAAACTTTAAAAATATAAATATAAAAAATTTTTATAAAATAACGTTTTTCCAAAGGACTAAAAAGAATAAAATAATTTTTCTATAAGCCTGACAAAGTTTATAGATGAATTGCTTCATATCCAACGAAAAATGTTGGGCGCATTTAGTTTTATTTACTCATATGAAAAATCAAGTCAAATTTTTGTAATAATAAAAATTTTATTAAACACATAAACTGACAATTTTTTTGATCATGCAATAAAATTGATAGGTTAAGAGCTAAGAAATTAATATTTTATTATTTTTCACTGTATCACCAACATGCGGTGTGCACACTGCAAAATCGGGCTTGTGTGTGTGTGTGTGTGTGTGTAAAAAGAGGGTTTCAGAAGACTCATAACTCATAAGACTGTCCCCCACCTGACTCATATTGTCTTCAAAAAAAAGGTCATTCTTTTGTTGTTTTTTTCTCTCGGGGTTATATATTAAAAAAGACCTTTTCTCTATGCTATTTGAGGGGAATGCTACCCCTACTTCATCGACGCTGATTAATAAGAATTCATCATTAATTTTAATGCAATAAAATATTTTTAAATACGTTCAAAATGAAAATCTATCATGAAATCAATATTTATGCTTCACAATACGTTGAAAAAAAAATTAATCGGAGAAATACAAAAAGAGTTAGTTACTAAAAGTAATTAATCGCTAATTAGTTACAATTAATTAATTATAATTCAATTATATTTATTCTATAACTTCTAAGGATTGATTGAAATATCTATAAAAATTTTTAAAAGTCGTTTCCCAAAATATTTACAAGATTACTGAAAAGTGTCAGAAAGGTAATTATTTTATTGTAAATGAAATGAGACAAGAAGATTTTGTTTCGCAAAATTATTAAAAGACGCAAATTTTAAACGGACAAAGAATTCTGATGGTGAATCAGTAAACTAGTTAAAAATATGTTGGATGCGTTTTGTCAGAGAAATGGACCATATAAATTTTTCTATAACACATCACTCAATGAGAATGAGAATTTTAAAGTCCTGAATTTATTACCACGTCGGGGCAGAACAAGAAAATTCGAGAATTTTGTATTGACTATAAAAATCTCAAACCAATTACAACGACAAAATTCAATTTTATATACCACCGGAACATGATGATTTTTTCAAATCCCTTTCACACGTGCAAAATGTAATTGAGTAGTAAATTGTTTTGTAATAAATTTATGTTTGTAATTTTCTATGTGTTCTGTAATTAAAAAATATTTTGAATCGCATAAATTATGTTTCCGAAGTGTTTTCAACATATGCAAAACAAATTCCGTATTCTTTTTTTTCAATTTGAAACATCTTAAATTATGTTGAATGGACTTGGGCACCTTCAAATTTTATAATGAATCTGGCTGTTAATTTTGAAAGTGGCCCAACTCCATTCTTGATAAGAAAACGCACGATATTTACTTAATAATTGCCACTATTTTAACAGGAACTTTAAATTTAACATCCTTAGATACGCTTAAGCAGTATGACTCCTTAGTATCTTATACGTATATTTTTAAAAATTCATTGAAACACAAAAATTTCAATATCTCGATTTTAAGATAAATGGAGTTAGGCCACTTTCAAAATAAGCGGCTCATATAATTATTATTAAAATAGATAGAATAACATCTTTTATTTATATTCTAAATATAATAATTATTTTATTTTATTTATTTTAAGAACAATTTTAGAAATGAGGATTTATACTAGTTTATTTTTATTTAATAAATTAATGAGTGCACAGTTTATTATATTTTTTTCATATGATATTTATTTATTTTGAAAATCAGTCAAGTTGTTGGATTATTTTTATGATTGGAAATTCTCTCATGCTCCTCTTTTTTACAACAGCAACAACTACACCTGTAACAACCGTTTAATTAATGATAAATATCAAAAAAAGAAATATACACACACTTATCAAGAGTATACATACATATTTGAATTGGAAATAGTCCACTAACGGATAAAGATGTAATGCAATTGTAATTTAACGTATCTCTATCAAAATGGAGGACAACAGATTCTCATCCAAATTTAAATCAGACTACAAGATTATACACATTAAATAGACAGAGGTAATATATAATTTGTGTATATGAGTTTTTAATTTACTTGCCATTTGTTATGGTTTAATAGAAGCGAATGAAAAAACGAAAAAAATGCGTTTATTTCCAAAGATTAAAAGAAAAATGGATCATTCATCATTTATATGAGATATAAGACTTTCTTCTAGATCAAATCAATGGACTTTATTACTAGAACTTGCAATTACTTATATTGATTGTATTAAAAAATTCTCAAATGAATGTTAATGAATATTCTAAAATATATATATATATATATATATTATAATAAATGAATATAAATAACAAAAAAATTTTGAATATTTTTTTTATAAATTTTTAACTTAATTATCAATCTTATTTTTTAAAAAATAAATCAATTTTATTATATTATATCACATGTTTAAATTTTTAATTTGAAAAAAAAATTGATTGTTTCTAATTTAAAATTATTTAGAGTAATCGAATACCTTTTAAATTTTGTTTTTCAATTACATAATTTACTCAAATGAAAGCTTTAAGATTCACACATGAGATGCTTAAAATTCTTTAAAAATATATAGCTACTTGATTGTGACAAAATTATTACTAGAAAGTAAAAAAAAAGAAAATTTATAATCATTTAAAATAAAAAAAAGAAAAATTTCCGAATTCCTATGTCTAAAAGATGGGAGAAGAAATTTAATATGAAAAAATAAAATATTTTTTATAAGAGAGAGAAATTATGACAAATGTCACGGTATATATTTAATTATATTATGTAATAATGGTTAAGGAATGCAACCAAGTAAGAAACGTAATTATAACGTTATTTGATGTCAATTGAAATTGAAAATTACCTTATTCTGAAAATATTTAAAATTAGCTTCTCTGTGGGCCATACAACTGTTCTGAATAATTGTTAAATTAAATTGTAATGCTAACCAATAAAATCGCTGACCTATGAGTATTTTATTGGAAATATGTACGTAATTATAAAGAAATGTTTAAGTCAATTAAGAATGGTTATATGTCTCCTATCGTAATAGTTTTTACCATAAATAAAAACGTATCAAGTAGTTATTAAGCTTAAAGGGTCAGAGAGTATAATTTATACAATAACCGTCAATTCTAAAGGTGTCATTAGACGAGTGGAAAAGGCGGGTCAGGTGTTGACAATCACCGTGTTAACATCGTCATTAAACAAGGCATTGATTGTTCCATGATGGAGAGCAAGATATAACGGAGTTTGTATGAAAGAATAAAGGGACAGATAAACCGGTCAAGATCCTAGACTAGATATGCATCCCCTTGAAACGGATATAAAAATATACAATATATATGTAGTCATATTCATTGCAATCCTCTTTCATTTGAGCAATGATAGAAATTCTTGGAAATTCATATTTCTAGCTTAATTTATATAGATAACAGATGTATACATCATTTTATATTCATTAATACTCAATTCAATAAAATCGAGATCTAACTCCTTATTAGGGTAGTTATGGGATTTTTTATTTGTAAAATAATATTATATTCTGGTAGAGAAAGAGTTTTTTTTTATTTAAAGAGCATTAATTAATAAAAGAAAATATAATACTTATTTTACTTAAACTATTAGATATCAATGACCAAAAAACAACTTGAGCAATACCATTAGATAAACAAATACTTAAAACGAAAACATTTCAATAATATAGGGTGTCCTGGTAATAAGGACAAATATTAAATTGCTCTAGAACAGTGTTTCTCAACCTTTTTGGACCAAACGCCCCCTTTGTAAGACCCGCTTCTTAATTCGCCCCCCTATAAATTTTTACAGATAAAAATTGCATGATAATCCCTAACATACTTAGGGCCATATTGAAAAATCGAGTTTCAGAACATGATTGCCAAATAATTTGACCTTTTTTTTTAGAACCATATTGATAAAAGAGGAAATGTTTAAAAAGCCTGTTCGCAAAATCATCTTACCTTTTTTTAGAGTTGAAAATGACTTCGCCCCCCAAAAATAACTTATCGCCCCCCAAAATCGTATAGTCAAATAATCGCCCCCTTTAAGATGTTGATCGACCAGGTTGAGAATCACTGCTCTAGACAATATAAAATTTATTGAAAATGTAATTTTATTTTTACAAACAAGTAATTTTTCCCATTTATGTATGGAAAATTATAACCCCCATAGGACCACCCAAGGCCGCGCAACAACGAGCAATACGTTCATTGAAGTTAGCGATGACACGTTCACAAACATCTGGTGGAATACCGTTAATAACCATTGTAATTTCATTCTTCAATTCGATTATTATTGGTGATTTGCTCAATGTACACTTTTGATTTCACAACCTTTCGTTCTTCGCTTGTCTGTCCATCCAAGACCCATTGAGCAAAACGACTTCTCTTTCTGCAGGTTTCAACTTTGGTGTAAGTTGAATCTTGTACGCATGTATTTTCAGCTCTTTTGAAAGGATAATGAACTTGTTGAGATCGTCTGGGGTTAACGTTCACATTGTCATGCACGGCAACAATGTTTTCTTCTTTTCGAACAATAGTCGTTCGTTTTGTATTCTTAACGTTTGACACTAAATCCTTGGTCTCAAATTTCCTAATCAACTTCCGATCTGACGATTCGATTGGAGCAGCATTACGTCCAAGTATCACACGCAATTAACGTTGCGGTGGGACTTACACTGTTCTTGTAATAACTAAATCACCTGGATGCGTTGCCCAGTGGTCATCTGATGCATGATGTAAATAAACATCAAACAATGCTCACCATGCAAAATCTATCAGGATACTAATGGGAAAGATAACAGATAACAAACATGATAAAGGGTTGCCAATCGTCGTATGATAAAATGGTGCCAAATTGAAATTCGTCCTTACTTCCTGAATACCCTATCAGGTATTTGTGATACCTTTTGAATATAATAATTAAATCATTATATAAATAATTTTGTATTACTTTGTAAAAATGAAATATGTGAAATTATCATATAATAAGTTGACCTGTGGCCAGGTCCGAACCGACCGACTGTTTGAAATAAATTAATTTCCAGCTACAGAAACAATTTCAAATAATTTTAATATATCTATTAATGTAATAAAAAACAGATATGGATACATAAATAATAAATATAAACATTTTTAATTTTATTTTATTTATATTATATATGCAAGACCAGGCTGTGATGTCATGAATGGCTGGATGACGTCATATAATTTTAAATCAAGAAAAAACTAATAAATATGATTTTTCTCGAGGATAAAACCAATACAAAGTGCATGATTCGTGGTGATATATAAAAAAATCTCCTTTGGTGTGAAAATAACCCTTTCCTTCCTATCGTCGATCGCTAATACTACCACTTCCGGTTTCCGGAATTGCACCAAAAGTTGATCAATTCATCCCACTGATGCATTAAGTAAATATACCAAATTTCATCAAAATCGGTTGAGCCGTTCAGGCTGTACACATCTATACGGACGGACGGACGGACAGACGGACGTTCGGACAGACATCATGCTAAAAATACTTTTTTCTGTTTAGAAAATGCATGATTCGTGGAGATATGTAAAAATCTCCACATGTGAAATTTGGTGTGAAAACAATACCTCCCTTACTATCGTCGGTCGGTAAAAAGTTTTGTTTATGAAAGGATGATTAATTTAATAAAATGCTTCATATTAAGACAGCGGTCAAGTTATGTTTAGTACTTTTTGATATCCATATGTAATATTCATGACATCTATTTTAAAATTAATAAATTTTAAATTATCATTTTTTAAGATAATAAATTAATTCAATTTGTACTAAATTATATGGATGAAGACAATAATTTTTATACAATTTTAAGAAAAATATTTTATTCTAATTTGATTTTAGAAGAAATGCTGCAGAATAATAAGGCAAGAAGTATGTATGATACTAATATATATTCAAAATATTATACAACTAAAATTAATCTTAAATATAATACATTTAATAAATCATGGTATAGTTTCAAATGGATTTATTTGTTTTCCTTTCGCTGAAACTAATATTTAAAGGTTAATTTATTTTAAAATGAACTTATTGAAATTCCAAGTTAGGACTCATAAAGTCTAAAAATTTAGGAAGAAAATATATTCCTCCTTAAAATTTAAAATTTATAATTTATATATACAAAATTGTATTAATATTACATTTTTTTCTAATATATTCAGTTTTAAGTGCCGTTTTAGATATTGATAAAATCTATATCCTATGTTCAAATAGGATTGTCCGTCAATTTTGAATATTTAACTAAAAATAATTCTTCATGATGATGATTGATTTCTATTAATTTCTTTGGACATACTTAATAATTAAAAATAGGAACTAAGAAAAAGGAGCAAACTAGCACTATCCGTGGTATTTTAAATTAATCTGTTCCATTTTACAATGATTTTGTTTGTGAGAGAATGAATGTTTATCAGTTAATATTAAATTATAATAATTTCAATATAAAACTGGCTAGCTTATCAATAAGATGTCTTTTGACGTTATCCGTCCGATTGACCATACCGACTGACTGACGAAACGCCTGATATTTAGACTACCCGCAAACCTTTATATTTTTATGTTCTAAATCAGCGGTTCTCAACCTGGGGGGCGCGAGTATATCAATCAAGTGCCCGAAAACATTTGATAATTTTGTTGTAAAAATAAAAAAAGGTTAGATGATTTTCAGGCCAAACTTTTTGAACGTTTTCAATTCTTTTCAAATTGGTGCGATACTCTGAAACAGGGGGGCGTGACCTCACATCAGTGTTCTAAGGGGGGCACAGAGCCTGAAAGGTTAAGAAGCCCTGTTCTAAATATATAGATGTAATCTAAATAAATGAGTACATTTAATTTAAGGGTTAGTTTTTTAAAAAAGAATAATTGCAATGTAGAAAAAATTCAATGATAGTAGTAATAATTCAGATAATAATATGTACCTTTGCTTATTTAACAAGAAATCAAAAAAATCAGATGTTTGTCAAAAATGAATACTGAATTAAAATACATATGTATGTATTGAAAGATCCTTGATTTATAACTTTATATTAAAATTAATATTTAAATAGGTGAAAGTAAATATAAGAATAAATACAATCGCAGAGAATCCCACTCATTTCAAGATATTTTTCTAAGGTATGAATCCTTAGAAATAATATTTCTTTTGAATGAGATAGATTGATCTCGTTCATGTTCTACAATTAAATATCAGATGGTTATATAGTTAAATAGATCGTGATAGATAGATAGAATAAGAGAAAATGGATCAAACGGTGATGTTCTATGATACCGCTAGGGCGGCTGGTGGGTACCTGTTGCGAGAAACTGGAATAATTTATTCAGCTACCAACCAACATTGAACAATTGAACTAAAGCAGGTTGACGAAAATGGGCTCCATTATTCTCTTCAATGCCTTTTTATTTTTTTTTTTTTTTTTTTTTATTTTTCTTTGTCTCCTTATTTATTCATTTGTTTGATTGGTTTGTCCTCTTTTAATATTTCTATTTGATTTAATACTAGACTACTATGCGTACAATAATTGTTTTTAAGAGACTATTACTATTTCCATTCAACATTCGAATGAATAAAAGAATAGCAACTGATAAAGGAAGGAAGAAGTGAAATAGAAGTATTAATTTTGTTAGTAAAACATTCAAACATTAAGCTTCTTCTTCCTTCTTTCCCTAAAATGTAAAAAAAAAAAACAGTACCCCATTGAAAATTGAACTTATCCCTGAGTGCACTATTGAACTTGAAATTTCTTTAAGTTAAACTGAACAATCTTCCGTGCGAAAGCACTTCCATCCAAGTGCTATCTTCCCACGATTCCCTCACATCTATTTTTATATATTATTTGTGGGCCGGAATTTTGACAATTGGTTTATACGTTCAATTCACGTGTCCCGCCCTTTGTAACCTTCTCAAGTTTATCATTCTATTTTTTGGAGATTATTTGTGGTCATATAATAATTCCTTTATTAGCAATCTCCATGATTCCCTTGTGATCTTTTCATTTTTTGGCCCATAAATTTAATAGAAAAATTTATTTTCAAATTCAAATCTATCGCATCCACTAAAATGATTAACCACGCCTCATCCGATTCCTTATCTCAAATATTATTCTTCTTCTTGATTATAATACCTATTTATAGGTATACTAAGAATTTCAACATTTAGGTTATCTAATTAGATTAGTAAAGAGCAGTGATTCTCAACCACTGTGCCGCGTCACTTTTGTGTGCCGGAGATTTTCAAAATGTGCGGCCAAATTTTACAAATATAAAGTTCAAATTAAGAAAAAGTACTTATTTATTTTATATGTATGTATGTTTATGCGATCAGCCTCTTAAACGTTTTCGACTTTTTTCAATTTTTTCAATATGGTAAACAAGTAAATAACTTTTAGACTTATCTTTTTCTTTGTGTGCCGTCAAATTTTTAAACCGTTAAAAGTGTGCCGCGGTAAAAAAAGGTTGAGATTAGAGTCTGTTGCTTGGCATTTAAAAATTTCTGATGCTGTCTTTTATAGATATTTATTTTTTAAAATCAATTTAATGATTCAATAGGAGTTCAAATTTCCAAATAATATCAATATTAGATAGTTTTGTTAATTATATAAAGCTTTTTTAATTAATATTATTTTTTTTTCTTAAAATGGGGATGGGTAGGTATTTAATTAAAAAGTTATTTATTTAGATTGTGAATTTACTGAAATTTATCTTTACTTATATTATTTTTTTTATATATCTATATTAGTTCGTGATTTTTAAATTAAAAATAACTTATGTGAATTTTTTTTCAAAATGTTTTTTTTTTTTATATATAAAGAAAATATAATTTTTAAGTGTTAAATCGTAATTCCGAGAAATTCTTCCGAGAATTTAGAATCTGTTGAGGGGCACCTGCAGGTGACCCGGCGGCCCATTTTCACCCAGCTAGTCTGATGCACGTGTATATGCGAGAGGGAAAGAGATAGAATGAGACTATGGTAGCTTCTGCTGGTGCACATTGTGCAGGTGACCCCCTGGGCTCTCCAACTATGCAGGCCAGCCGACCATCTAACCAGCTGGAGAATCCAGCTCTAAAAATAGCAATTCCCATACAACTCACCTTCATTCATCTCAAGAAAGAGAGAGAATGAACAGATCAACAGAACAGCTAACGAACTACCTGTTCGCTCGAGAATAAAAACAACAACCACTCCACGTTCATTCATTTTTCTCTCTCTTTGAATAATTGAATTTAGATAAGAAAAAAAAATTAAAAAAATGATTTACATTTTATAAAGAACTTTAAGTCTACTAAATAATTCTTATTATTAATGAATAACTGATTTAATCAATAAAATTGTAAATAAGAATTTTAAATTTATCAATAGTATTTTTCTCATTTACGAGGTGTGTTCGAAAAGTAAGGTGACTTTGTATTTTTAAGAAAAAATATTTATTTATCAATATTTATGTTCAAAGTAATCCCCCTCAGATACAATACATTTATGCCAATAGTTTTTCCAATCCTCAATGCACTTCTCATAAGCACTTCCAGCGATGCAGTCTTTATCTCCTCAATCGTTGCAAATCTCCGTCCTTTCATAGTTCTCTTTTGTTTTGGGAACAAGAAAAAGTCACATGAGGCCAAATCCGGTGAATATGGTGACTGAGGCATGATTGTGGTGTGTTTTTGGCCAAAGAGGAGCAAAGACGAGTGAGCAAGGGCATTATCGTGATGCAAAAGCCATGAATTGTTTTTCCACAATTCTGGACGTTTCCTTCGTATTGCTTCTCGCAAACGGCGCATAATTTCAAGATAATACTGTTTATTGACCGTACGACCATATGGTAAGAACTTCTGATGCACCACGCCATGGTAATCGAAAAAAACAGTGAGCAAAAACGTCTAGAGCGAGGCTCGTCATTGGCATCTTCCCGGCCATCTTGGAAGAGTTTGTACCACTTGTAAACATTTTTTTTACTCAGAACAGTTTCAGCGTATGCCACTGTCAACATTTCAACTGTTTCGGAGCACTTTATTTTATTTTTTACACAAAATTTGATGCAAATCCTTTGATCAATATTTTTCGATAGCAAAAAATCGCCGAGCACGCAATACACTTATAACCTTTAGGCCTCTCACAACCAAACAAAAAATGCTATACACTTGAAACTTGGTACAGATATTCGGGAAGAGTATACCAACATAACAAAATAAAAAAATTTGTACATAATACCTGTAAATGTTCTTCTATTGCCTCAAATAAGACAGATGTTGAATTCATGTATGTAAATAAAAAAAGATAAAAAACTAAGAATCAATTATATATAATAAAGTTAAATTTAATTAATGTAATGTTTAAAAAAATGTTTGTAAAAAATAATCCATAAATAAATATAATAGTTTTAAATTAATCAAATACTGGTTAAAATTAATCGAAAATCATTAAATTTGTAATTAAGTTATTATAATTGTTTTCTTGAAGAAATTAATTAAGTAATAAAATGGAATGTAATTTTATTTTTTTTTTAAAATAATTAAACTTGCATAACAGCGTCACGAAAATCAAGAAAAGATCGGCATGAATGTATAAAAATATCATGGATTTATTTAGAATATATTTTAATTGAAAATATAAATTGATTTTTTAAATAAACATTGATATTATTAAGAAATATACTTTTAAAAAAAGAGATTTTAATGCAAGTAAAATATGTAAAATTATTCCACCCCTTGCCGGGAGCGAATTTTGTTTTTAGTTCATGCGGGTGCGAAATCTTGGAGTTCTATCAAAATGGACCATTTATCACCGTTAAAACGACCCACTTGTTTTATCTTGCAATGGCTACCTTTAACTGCCTGAGGCGACATCGACATTGAAATGCATAAAAACAATATTTTAACTCGTTATTATGTTTCGGTTTAATATAAATATTTTTATTTTTTTTCATTCTATTTAAATGAAACACATTTTTGAAGATCTTTATTATGACACCTTTCAATTTATTTGAAATTATGGAATCTACAAGATTAATTTATAAAAATAAAAGATTGTATAACTAAAGATAGAAGATCAATAATAATAATAAAATATCGAATTTGAAATCTCAAATAAAAGTAGCTGGAGTTAAAAAATTACTGGATATAATTTACTTATTAAAAAAATTGAAAATTCATGAATCATAGTATATATAAGGAATTTGCGTAGTAATTTTTGTTTTGTTTTTGTAATTGTATACTAATGAGAATATTATATAAAATGATTTCATCGAAAATTATTTCATTTAATAATATTTATATGCTTCTAAGAATAAAATATTTTTCAAATCAATTTTATTCATAATTAATATATATATATATTATTTTATTTTTCAAAATTAACATATTTATATTTAAGTTCAATTTAACAAATATTAATTTTCCATTTAATATGATTTTTAATTTAGGCCAATACTGAAAAAAAAAAATTAGGAATCTACATATATTGAAAAAATTAAAGATAATTAAAACCTTACAACAAGCATTTGTAAAAATTCTAAATTATTATTTTATAAATAAATTATTTAATTTTAAATCTTTTAAATTAATTAAATTTAAAATTATTCAAGAAATAAAATTCTAACACAAATACTAGGCTACTCGGGATATTATTAACATTAATAAAAATTAGAATAACTTTATGAAATTCTAGAATGAAGGATCAAGAATCATGTTTTATCGCTAATATGATTTTAGAAGATGATTGAAACCAATTTTTTTTTCATTGATAACCTCTGACAATAAAAATTTAAGATAATAAGTTTTATTATCAAATTTGCTTGAAATTTAATTAATATTTTAATTAAATAGACATTAAGCAGAATTTTATATCTTTCAATGAGAGATAATCAATTGTTTGTTAAAGACTTGTGTGGTTAAAATTTTTATCTTAGAGAAAGAAAAACCTAAATTATTTCAAAGATTTTTTTTACTGATATTTAGATTTTCAATAACAATAAATAATATTTTATCTTAATTTCCAGCCAAGTAAAAACAATTTTTTAATAATAATAATGATCAAATCTCATTTTTGATAGAGATAAGACTTAAGTTTATTATTAGTATTAAATTAAAATTAATTATTTTATTAAAGTTAAAATATTTATTTTTATTTAATCAATTTGATTAGCTAATACTCAACCAAGATAATCTTTATTATGAATTATTAAAAGAAGATTAATAATTTTTTTATTTCAATATAATAAGTTTGCTCTAAATTAACAATTCAAATTTTATTTAAAAAATTATGAAATATCACCAAAATCAGGTATATTTATCAAAATGATGAGAAAACTAATAAGAATTGGAATATTTAATTTAAAGTAGCATACAATAACAATTATTAACAAACATTTATGGATATTGAAACATACATTGATTTTTGAAGCTATCAATATGTAATATAGATATACTTTCTTAATTATATGTTCTAGAATATTAAATGATAAACACCAAGTGAAATGAATGAAAGTTAACGTTTATCACTTTTCACTATTTAATCCCATCGAGTCATCCAGTTCATTCGTTTTTTTCAGCTTATAGACAATTATCGCTTAGTAGGCCAGTAGAAGAGGCATTGATAATGGTGACTTGATGGCTTCCAAGCCGGTTTTTCTCCAACACACAATCCAGCACGTCGTATGCAACTTAATAGTTCACAAAATAATTTCGAATCGAAAAACAACTCTACTTTTATGTAAAATATTAATTTTATAATAAGATTTATTATGTTTTTATGTTTTTCATTATAGCCTTTTAATGGAAAATGATCGATAAATAATATAATTCCATCTTTTTGTTTATAAATAATAAAATTGATTGAGAAGAATTATTTATATAAATAGCTAATTGAAAAAGAGTATCTTAGATGTAAAATATTTTTATTTTTAATGGGAAAAGTAATCATCTTTTATTCCAATGCTCCATCTTTTTTACCGACCGACGATAGTAAGGGAGGTATTGTTTTCACACCAAATTTCACATCTGGAGATTTTTACATAACTCCACGAATCATGCATTTTCTTAACAGAAAAAAGTATTTTTAGCATCATGTCTGTCTGTCCGTCCGTATAGATGTGTACAACTTGAACGGCTCAACGGATTTTGATGAAATTTGGTATATTTACTTAATGCTTTTGGTGCAAATCCGGAAACCGGAAGTGGTAGTATTAGCGATCGACGATAGGAAGAGAAGGGTTATTTTCACACCAAATTTCACATGAGGAGATTTTTTACATATCACCACGAATCATGCACTTTGTATTGGTTTTATCCTCGAGAAAAATCATCTTTTTTCTTAATTTAAAATTATATGACGTCATCCAGCCATTCATGACGTCACAGCCAGCTCTTAATTATATCTTATAAATAAAATAAAATTAAAAATATTTATGTTATATCCATAACTGTTTATTATTGCATTAATGGATATATTAAAATTATTTGAAATTGTTTCTGTAGCTGGAAATTAATTTATTTCAAACCGTCGGTCGGTTCGGACCTAGCCACAGGTCAACTTATTTATATTTAGTTTGATAATTCATAATTTTTCTGTTGATTACAGTAATACATTGTGTCAGCGAAAATTAGATCCTTCCCCATTAGAAGATATTGTTGAAAGATTTACAGTATCCCAAATTGATGAAGAGCATTTCAATAGTGAATTTATTCATTTATCTATCCTGATTAAAATCTATCAATTGATATATTAGAAAAAAATGATTTCTATTAATAAATAATCTTTAAATAATATTTAATATTAGGGTATAAAAAAAAGTTTCTTTTTTAATTGAAACTTCTCTTAAATGTTGTAAAATGTTTAAAAATTATATCTGAAAACTGACAGTCCTATAATGATTATACTTTTCATTTCCATAAAACAGGTATTTATGATGTCCAAGAAAAACTTGAATAATATGTTCATCACGCATACAGAGCAAAAAAATAGACCAAACTATTAGATTATAATTAAATAGTAAAATTCATAGACGTGAAGAATGAGAGAGATAGAGAAACCAGTTTATTTTTCTTATAGATTAAGAATTTCAATTTTAATTTTTTTTTTTTTTATTATTATTATTTATATTTAAAGAGAGAAAGTTCTAAGGTTTCTCATACATGGGTCATACGTGGGTCATATAAAATATAGCCGTATAAATTTTAATAAAAATCAATTATGTAATTTTAAATTTAATAATAATTTATTACTAATATTTAATTTTAATTTTTAGTTAATAATACCAAGTATTACACCAATTTGATGAAATTCACTCAGTTCTTTTAATTTAATTCATAAAATTAGTTCAAATATCAGTACAAAAATGACTGAGTAATTATGTAATTAAACAAAATGAATTTGAAAATTAAAATGTTTAGAATACTTTCTGAAAAGGAGGTAAAGTTTATAATATACAAAGGAAGGCGAATTGGAAAGACGGTAAAAAAATTAAATATTATTTTGAAAAAAAAAAAATTATAATTTCAATGAATATATGTATTTATAAATTTATTTAATCGATTTCAAAATTTAAGTGGTGAATGATGATCATAAATATATACTAATGCTATGAGGAAGCGAATAGTCAGCAGGAAATCGGAATTGGCTGCCTGGGGTGGCTGAGTTGGGTCAAGAATTCTTCTTCCTGGACACAGTTAGAGAGGGAGAGAGGGGGGGGGGAAGATATGAAACAAGTCTAGATTTATACAAATTGTCGTTTTTATTCATTTCCTCTCCCAACTATTTGCATACAAACAACTTCTATTCACAAACTTCAACATTCCCTAATAAATGTTTGAATTAAATCACAATTTCAAAGAATTATTATACCTTTAGTAATATTATCATTCATATAGGGAATATATTAAGAAGGTGCGGGCGCAGTAGCATTTTCTAGACGAACTTGAGGAATTTAATAGTGCTTGTTCATGGAACAACATGATGCTAGAGAGTTCATTTATTAAATCAATTCAAATTTAAAAATGTACGCTCTCCAAAGCAAATAAAGATATTTTATTAAAAGAAATAATTAAAATAAAAACGCATATAGAAAACAGGATGAAATATATATTTATTTATAGGATATTATATATATACGAATCCATATATAAAAGATAAAAACAGAACTAAATAAAAAAAATCTGGAGTATCTCCACTCGACTATCTCGCAATTTGAATTAGATTAATTAACACATATTATATTTAAATTAAATTAAATTAAAATTATAAATTAGAATTAATAAATATATATTAAACCAGCGCGTGTTTGGCTTTTGGTTGATGACACCACGTAATTCGTGTTATAAAATTAATTAATTCCGGTATTTTCAGCGATTCAATCAAGTTGAAATTCTATATATAGCAGTTTTATACAATTTTTAATCGTGTGAAAAACTATCAAACAAATATCTTTATTTTTAGGGTTAGTTTAGAAGAAAAAAAATGAAAACGTGGTAGGTAATGGTCCTCTTCCAAAATGAACTACATTTCTCAAAAGTTGATAGAAAATTACGAATTTTGAATAATGCCCATGTACCAAATTTCATAATTCTAACTCAAACCGTTTTTGCGTAATCTTGTCTACATACACACACAAACATTTTTCTCAACCTCAGTGAAAATGACTCAGGGACCTTCTGAAACGTATAAAAACCTCAAAATCTCGACATCGAAAATTTTCGAGATCGCAATATTATCTCTGACGAGATAGTAAAAAGAATAAGTTTATAATCTAAATTAATTTATTAGATACAAAAATTAAATTATCACCAAATATCTAATATTTGAATAAAGTAGAAATCAAATAAGATTAAGGGCGATGGCAAAAATTTGATTAACTGATTAACATCGAAAATTTTCATGATCGCAATAGTAAAAATAAGCATAATAACAATTATAATTTTATAATTCTAAAGCGCAAAAAGAAGCCATTATAACATTTGTTATAACATTCCACTAATATGTTAATCCGGAAATGTTTTCACATTTAAATTATGTTAAGAAAGTGAGAATTTTATAAAAGCAAAGAACTATGAAAATAAATAAAATAAAATTTAATTTAATTTTAATATTAATTCACACACGAAATTATTATATGGTATATCGTGATTTATCTTTAATCCCATAATATACATATATTCATATTAGAAATATTGAATATGTAATATTAAATAGTGTAATAAGTTAAATTAATAAATTGGTTTTGATTAAGATGGGTGGATGCTACAAAGTATATATATATATACGTATACGTATATTCAAGTAAACTGGAAAACGTTGTCGAGGTGAATGAAGGAGATGGCGATAATGCACACTTATGAGATTCCTTATTTTATACAATTTGATTTAAGATAGAATGACAAATATGGGATATAATTTTTACAATATAAAATCAAGGAAAATAAACAGATTTACATATATAAACTAATAATAATAAAAATGAGATGTGGCCAGGCACAGAACCGATCGACGATTTGAAATAAATATATTTCCAAACAAGATTATATATATATATATATAAATATATATAGTATAAAAAAATAAGTTGACCTGTTGCCAGGTACGAACCGACCGATGGTTTGAAGTAAATTAATTTCCAGCTATAGAAACAATTTCAAATAATTTTAATATATCTATTAATGTAATAAAAAACACATATGGATATAACATAAATATTTTTAATTTTATTTTATTTATAATATATATATGTAAGACCAGGCTGTGACGTCATGAATGGCTGGATGACGCCATATAATTTTAAATTAAGAAAAAACTAATAAAAATGATTTTTCTCGAGGATAAAACCAATACAAAGTGCATGATTCGTGGTGATATGTAAAAAATCTCCTCATGTGAAATTTGGTGTGAAAATAACCCTTCCCTTCCTATCGTCGATCGCTAATACTACAACTTCCGGTTTCTGGATTTTACACCAAAAGTTGATCCATTCATCATACTGACGCATTAAGTAAATATACCAAATTTCATCAAAATCCGTTGAGCCGGACGGACGGACGGACAGACATAATGCTAAAAATACTTTTTTCTGTTAAGAAAATGCATGATTCGTGGAGATATGTAAAAATCTCCACATCGTCGGTCGGTAAAAATTAAAACTTGAATTAAAATGAATAAATAAGTTTTTATATTTAGTTTAATTACTCAATTTACTATTATATTTCAAATGAAATTTTTTCGAAAATGAATAAAAAATAATACTTTCTATACACCAAAAGTTGATGAATTCATGCTACTGAAGCATTAAGTGAATAGACCAAATTTAATCAAAATCCGTTGAGCCGTTCAAGCTATACACGTCTATACAGACACACAACGGACGGACCGATATCATACTAAAAATACTTTTTTCTGTTAACAAAATGCATGATTGGTGGAGATATGTAAAAATCTCCAAATTTGAAATTTGGTGTGAAAACATTACCTTCCCTTCCTGTCGTCGGTCGGTAAAAATTATATCAATTATATAATTCCTAATTACCTAAATTTTAATTGTTTGATAGATATTTTACTAAAATATGATATGATAAAACTCAAAAGATTAAATTTCTATCAAAATTTAAGTCAAATAGGTACTCAATTTGAATGAAAGTGACTGATTTAATTTGCCTACGAAAAAAGAGATAAATTAATCTATTTAGAGAAAGTGAGTGAAAAGATTTAATATATATTATCATAAGAGATGAAATAATCCTTAGAGACATCAATTAAATGCTTATTCACAAAAATAAAGAATAGTACTATTTATTTTTGTTATATTTCAATTTCCTGCTTGATTATATTAAAAAGATGTTTATCAAAATGTGCGAAGAAAGAAAAAAGTAAATGACACCATTAAAATGTTTTTGAATTGAATCTCCACCTCATCAAAAGTGATTTAATATAAGGAACCTTTAAGAGTGATAATGGAGAATAAATTTACCTTTTTAAGAAAAAATTCCACAATTTTCATAGAAAATTAGTAGAGAATGTGATGTCATAATTTCAATTATTATTATTATATGTGCGCCAGTAGGCTTAATTTATTTATTTAACAAATTTAAATTTTAGAATAACAAAAACTTCCGGATGAGAAATAAAATCTGTGAAAATCAAAAAAGTATGTAATTAAAATATTTTATTATACTATTGAATTAAATTATAAAATATTTATTTATTTATATGAGACTAATTTAAAAGAAAACAAAAATATGTTTTTTGGTCTAATTTAAATATTCTATTTGTATATATTTAAAAGATATTGGTTTAAGATTATATTTATTGTAAGTGTTTCGTAAGAGAGAGAGAAAATAATATTAATTATAATAAGTTCCATTTACTTAATATAATACTAACAATTTAATTTATTAATATAATTATTTTACAAACCAAAATGTTACCAAGAATTGTCAAATGGCAGAAGATACAAATTGCAATACTAAATTATAATAATTATGATTAAAAAAATTGTGATAATTAATTTTTTATATTAAAATGAATAAAAAATATTTTATTAACTTTATTTTGGAACTTTTTAATATAATATAAATATAATATATTTATATTTAAATATTGTGATTAGAAAATTTTAATAAATTCTAAAGTGATCTTTCCATTTGCACTTTCGATTCATTAATTTCAATATTTTTTTTTATTGAATGAATCCATTTAATCCTGATCATATGCCTCTTATTTTGACAAAAAAATTTAAATTTTAATAAAATTAGTTATTTGTTGATGGATGGAAGGGAATAGGAAAATGTAATTATGCATTAGTCAGTTGAGCTAATAGTCAAAACAATTGGTAAAATTTTTCCTAGAATTATATTAAAGGCTATAGACACATGATTACAAATATTTTTATTATAATTTAAATTTAATAAATTAATACCCAATATATATAATATATAAATATATATATATATAAAATATCAAATATATATTTTGGTCTCACATAACTTTTTATTTTGATGCAAGTGTAAATACAGAAGAAATTTAAAAAACACTAATAAATTAACTAGTTTGAATTTAACGTAAGCTAAAATATCATATCTGCTTATATCCAATTATTTTTTATATCTTTATGCATAATAAAAATTATCTGAACAAATTTTGTATTAAATTTGTAAAATACGTTTGTCCTCTGTTTTATTTTCGGGCCCAAGAAAATTTTAAATACATATTTGCATATCATGTGCCATTTTGTATAGTTTTATCAATTAGAAAATCAGACGCACTCATCATACATTTAAATAAATAGATATTGTCTGAGTATGATTTAAACTTATTAATATGTTTTATATGTTGTGGTTGATTAAAAACAGCACAGGCAATATAACCATAACATTAAAATTTTGATAAACTTATAAAATATTATGTATAAGTATATATAAGTAAATTATATATAATTGAATTACATTGAAGTTATTGAAGAAATAAATATAAATAAATATTTTTCTAAAAAAAAATTCAGAAAGTTGTCGTTTATTTAAATCATTTTATAAATTTTGTCATTGAGTCAGATTTTATTCATAAATTTAAATTAAAAAAAAACAACATTAAACATATATATAGTATGTAGATTTAGGAGTATTGAATAAATAAAAAAAAATATATTAAATATAAAGATTCCTAAAAAATGCATTCAATAAAAATTAATAGAACGATAATTTAAGGATATATCGTGAGTATAAACAAGAAACAGGAAATTGAAAAGATTAAAATACATAATTTTCAATTTTAGATATTTACATAAATAAAACTATAACATAACGGAGTATTTTTGTTATACAGTTAAAAAAATATTTTTTTGCAAATTGGTCATTTTTAATTTTTGTGATAATAATTGGCGTATAATAAAAAAAATGAAACTAGTTCTTGCATATTGAGTATATTAAAATGAGAAATAAGGAAATACGAATGGTCAGCTCATTAGTGATTGTTTGTTATCATCATCATTAACAAATCATGAATATTTTGTTAATGAGATTTTGTTATTTTTTTTTTTCTTATTAATACAATTTATTAAGCATAAAGTATTGATGAACTCGAATGTATTAAATAAATATGATTGAAATATTAAAAAATTGTCTACTTAAATAATTTTTTGTTAAATATAAAAAATAATCTATATAAAATGACTTGGTAATAGGAACTTAATCAGTATTAGAAATAGTAAATAAATTAAAATACATAGATGTCAAAAAACATTCTTGATAAAATTCCAAAAGGGGTCAGAATAATTAAATAAAGATGGAGTATCAATAATGAAGGTAATAAGCCATAAAGATAGGAGGTGTGTAAATAAAAGCAGGTTAAAATATGTAAAAAGAAAGAAAAAGAGTAACAAGAATAGGATGAATTAATATCTAAGAATAGACATATTACTTATTAGAAAATAATTAAAATAATAATATTATTATACATAATAAAAAAGGATTCTGAAATAAATTCAAAAAATTAATTAAAATAAAATAAGCCTCTAAAATTAACTGAAACCGAATTAAAGAACAAGTAATGAATTACAATTTAAATATGAATTTGGATAATATAAATTATAAGAAAAAACAAAAGAGGATGATGAGAATGAGAACATTTCAATTATTATTATTTTGTAATTATTATGTCTATTATTTTTATTTCACTTTTAAGAGTTTTTAAACTTTAAATAAAAAATACTAATGATAATGTAAACTTTCTTCTTTATTTTTTCTACATTAGTTTATCCGTTTATTGCAATCACTTCTTCATTGGTATTTTCTCTAATCCTTAATAATTAAATCTATTATATTAATTTCACTATGGTCCACAAATATACCTCATTTTTCTCATAATTTATTTTATTAACGGATACTGATGCATGTTGGGCGCATTTAGTTTTATTTACTCATATGAAAAATCAAGTCAAATTTTTGTAATAATAAAAATTTTATTAAACACATAAACTGAGAACCAAATGGTTGAAATCAATATTTATGCTTCAGAATACGTTAAAAAATAATTAATCGGAGCAATACAAAAGGAGTTAGTTAATAAAAGTAATTAATTAATTATAATTCAATTATATTTATTTATTATACCTTCTAGGGATCGAATGAAATATCTAAAAAAATTTTCAAAAGTCTATATCAATCTAAAGGTGATGTAAATCGATTTCAATTTGTCAAAAGAGCGACCAGACAGACAGACAGATGCCAAGTGAAGTTGAGAAAAACGTTATACTATAAAAACGTTAAAAAAAAAATTATTAATAATAATAATTTTGATAAAATAAGTTAAAAAACTAAATAAATTAAAAGTAGTTTAATATTAATAGGTGGCATTTTATAAAAAAAAAAAGTAAATATCAATAAGTAAATATATAAGTTTTAAAATTTGTGTAATATTTATATTATAAATTAAAAATATCTTGGATAAGTGAGTAATTATTTGTTTAAAAAATATTAAAAAATTAAAAAAACGAGGACATAATTCATAATTATTAATATTATTATTCATAAATATGAGTTTTGTATCTATATATTTAAAAGACAGTTCTTTCATCTACTCCTCCTAAACGACTTATGCGATTTGGACCATTCCAATGAGATTTGATAGCCCTCGGGCTAACCTATTAATTAATCATTTTTACTTGATTTATTTTGATCATTTTTAGACCTTTTTATTACTATTAAAAATTGAAATAAATTGTAATTTTAATTAATTTACTGATTAAAATAAAATAAATTTTAAATAAGAACAGAAAAAGAAATGAATGTTTTATGTAATATACTGATTGAAACAAAATGGATGAAAACCTTTTACTATTTTCAACCAAATACAATGTACAACTGGGGGTACAGGGGCGAAGGCGCTCTGAGCAGCTAGTACTACTTAAACTGAATTTATAAAAAAACGAAATTGAATGTAACTTTTTGTCTCAGATTTGTGATTTATTTAAACCGTTATTTTCAATCTAAATTTCAGATAAAAGATGTTTTTTAAATAGTTACCTACAGGTTATATTCAATTCAATTCATAAATATATTTATTTTCAAATATGAAATAATTAAAATTTGAATTAGAGAAAGAAGTAATCAGACAATTTGTTTCTGAGCATCGTTTGTTGGTAATTTTTAATTAATATCGATTGTACAATAAAATATTAAATTAACCATAAATAATACCATTAATTTTGATAAACTGGATTTTCCTTTTATATACTAAATAGTAAAATTAAATTAACGATTTCTATAAAAGAATTTTAACGCAATCATAAACACTCAAGCTTTGTATTTAAATTTACCATATAAAAGAAAGAGAGAAGGGAAGGAAAGTTAATATAAATTAATTATTATAAATGTAGTTTAAAAAGAAATTTTTTCTAATCTCCTTCATGAATGTTAAATTAATTTGAAAATTTTTTAAATAATTAGTAAAAATCAAATCAACAAGTTATTGAAAGGTTAGAATACTTTATTCTTCACTTCCTCAACCTGCTCATTTAAATCATTATTATGAAATTAATACGCTCTTGTAATAGTACAGAGATTATTTTATTATTTTTTTTCTTCAAAATAATTTCCTTTTGAAATCTTTCATAGGAAATAACTCTTTTAATAGTCTTAATTAGTTTTTAATGTTAAATTATATAAGACATTATACTTTATTTAATTTGTAGTGTCAATTAAGAAGAGTTGCTTTTTTATTATTATTTGTGTTATTATTTTTTTATATCTTTTAAAAAGAGATTAAATTCAAGAAATGAAAAATTCTATAACAAAAAAATAGACTTGTTGGGTTTTTTATGCAAAAATAATTACATTATATTATTGTTATATTATGTTATAAATATATATTATGATATAAACTTTTAACTACTGCCTGACTCATAGACATAAATAATCTTCTTATGAGTTTAAAGCGTTTTAAAATAATTATTTTAAAAGTAAATATATAATTATTTTTATTAATTGTTTTTTTATAATTCGAAAATAAATAAATAATGAATATAAATTTAAAAACAATTTTAATAATTGAAATTCAATAGTGGATTAAGATCGTCTGGGGTCTTCAGGCACTATGTTTAGGGGTTAGGGGTCCCCGCTTGATACTGTACATGCAATTATTTTTTGTTCTACCTATATTAAAAAATTAGGTAGCTTTAAATTATTTCTTTTAAATTTTCATTAGAGACTTGTTATGTGTATATATTGTAAACCTACAATGTTTTTAGTTAAAACTCATTTGTTTCAAAATAAAATTTTAAATACTTATTTCTTGAGTGAATAAATGCAAAATCAAAAAATATTTTTTTATACAGTAATTTAATATGTCCAAAAAAATATTTTTAATATTTTTAAATTTTGGGGCTCCCATGCACGTGTATAATGTCTCTGATGAAATGAATCATTTTAATTCGTGTATATAATATAAAAAGGTAATATTTATAATCAAGATGAAGAGAATAACATATGATATGGGAAAAATGTAAATTAATGTAAAATTCAAAAGAAAAATTAGCTGGAGTGTCTCCAATCGACTATCTCGCAATTTGAATTGGATTAATTAACACTTATATTATATTTAAATTAAATTTAATTAATTATAAATTATAAATTAAAATTAATAAATAATAAATATTAAACCAGCGCATGTTTGGCTATTTGTTGATGGCACCATGTCACGTGTTGGCGCGTGAGATTTGCAGTGTTAAAAAATTAATTCTGGTACTTTCAGTGATTCAATCAAGATGAAAATATATTATTATAGCAGTTTTATACAATTTTTAATCATGTGAAAAATTATCAAACATTTAGTAATGGTCCTCTTTCGAATGAGCTACATTACTCAAAGGTTGATAGAAAACTACGAATTTTAAATAATGCCCATGTACCAAATTTCATGATTCTAGCTGAAACCGTTTTTGCGTAATCTTGGTTACATACATACATACACACACAGGCAGACAGACATTTTTCTCGACCTTAGTGAAAATGATTCACAACCTTCAAAGGCGAGATAGTAAAAATTGGACAAAGAATATAAAATATATTAAATACTTTTTCTTTCGTTTTTGTATCCAAAAAATTACTATAATTAAAAAATAAAATAATAATAAAAAATAGAAATACTTTCTATTAAAAAAATTTGATTTATTTATTCTTGTTTTGATTATGATTGTTCTATTTTTCCCTAAATTCTTTATGTGTATTTATTTGTTTTTAAATAAAACTAAATTAGCATAATTGTGTAAAATTAATGTTAATTTTTTTCTAGTAGAAAACAATTATAGAAATTTCTAAAAATGTAGAATAAATTGTAAAATATAACAAAATATTTAAATATAATTTATAATTTAAATATAATAAATATAATTTCCATCATAACCAATAAATTTGTTTTTTAATATATTGAAATAATAATAAAAACAGTCATAAAAATGCTTATTGATTATTGTAAGTGAAAATAATTATTAAAATAAAGAATACAGAAACTTACTGTCCTTTAAGGAACAAATAATAAGAAATTTCATGCATTGATATAAAAATCTACAGTGTAGTTGTACTTGAAAAAATAATTAGGTGTGTTGCTGGTTAAATTTATACATTTATATATCATTTGGAATATGTAAATGTGAATTCCTTTATTTTTCTAATTAATTCCTTTTCCTCATTTCAATTCATGTTTAAGCAATAACAAATAAAAAAAATACTATAAAAATAATTGTCTGCGTAAGTGTCATTTTTACTATTAATTAACATACTCATTGATTTATTTACGAAATAATAATTATTTATTTATATGATTACTTATTAGGCTTGGTAATGTTTTAACCAGTTTTAGATATAATATATTTATAGTTAATATAATAAAAACTTATTTAACAATGAAAATATAAAATTCTGAAAAAAAATTTATTATTACCATAAAATCAAATTTTTGATGTTAAGAATAAATGGAAAACTAGGATTAAATTACCTACATTTCCACACCCTTTATTATCTATTTTATGTTCGAGGAGATTGAACATATCGAAGATAATGAGTTGGAGATTTAGCAAGCATACTTTAAATGTTCTTTTTTATCGCCAAGATATTCATCCGCCATTTTATATTTAATAAGTTGTTCTTTTAATAAATGAAAATTTTTGTAAAAAATTAAATTAAATTTATCGATTTTTACTATCTCGTAAGAGATAGTATTGCGATCACGAAAATTTTCGTTGTTGAGATTTTGATGTTTTTATACGTTTTGAAGGTTCCTGGATCATTTTCACTAAGGTTGAGAAAAATATCTGTCTGGATCTGTGTGTGTGTGTATATGTATATATTCAAGATTACCCAAAAACGGTTTGAGCTAGAATGATTAAATTTGGTACATGGGCATTATTCAAAATTCATAGTTTTCTATCAACTTTTGAGAAATGTAGCTCAACCGGTAGAGGGTCATTACCTACAACGTTTTGATTTTTTTTTCCTCTAAAGTGACTGTAAAAATAAAGATATATGTTTGATAATTTTTTACATAATTAATAATTGTACAAAACTGCTATATATATATATATATATATAATTTCAGCTTGATTGATTCGCTGAAATTACCAGAATTAATTTTTTAACACTGCAAATCTCATGCGCCAACACCTGACGTGGTGCCATCAACAAAAAGCCAAACATGCGCTGGTTTAATATTTATTATTTATAATTTATAATTAATTAAATTTAATTTAAATATAATATTATTATGTTATTTAATCCAACTCAGATTGCGAGATAGTCGAGTGGAGACACTCCAGCTAATTTTTTTTTTATTTGGAATTTGTAGGTGTTAAAATTTTATTTATTAGTTTGTAATGTAAATTAATTATTATACAAAATGCATTTAAATTATTAAGAAAAGAATCATTAAATAAGATTTTTATGCTTGTGGCCCTTTTTAGTTAGAATAAAAGGTTAAGTAAAATCGCCTCCATATACAAATAGGATTAAATCTTTACGATTAATGGATTAAGTAAGTTTTATTATAAATGAGTGGCCTAAATAAAAAAAAACTTTACATAATTGAATATGTGTGTGGTTATTAAAAAAATAGGAAATTTTAATTTACATTAATTATAATAATAATATATACATTTTCAAAATTAATAAATTTTTATCTTTAATTAAAGAACATATATATATATATAGATTAAATATTAAAAAAAAATCTTGTTATAATCTATATTCAATCAATATTTAAAACATTTTTATCAAAGTAAAAATAATATTTTATAATCCCAATTTCATTTAATTAGAGTTTGATTTATAGACATAGAATCATTTACTAGTATTATATCTACCTGTATATATTTAGAGAAGTTGACTATGTTTATTATTCCCGGAACAGGATATATGCTGGATGCTTCTAACCAAAGAGAGGAAGAGAAAGAACGGAGGAGAATCAAGAATTATATCAATTGAATGTTTGTATTCCCAGGATACATGATTATGAATACAATTAAAATTCGATATTTTTGTGCCCTTGGATCAAGGAAAAATCCTCTTAGCCTAAAACAATGAAGTTGATCTTCTATTCAACTGATGGGATGGCAATATATATATATATATATATATACGTATTTTAGAATAGAAAATAAAATTGTAATTTATTGTAATTTAATATTATAATTGACCGTTTCCCACCCTTAAATAAAGAGAGTATGTATTTTCAATGACATGTATTAAACATTATTATTTAAAATATTTTATAGAAAAAATTAATTTAAAATTTTAACTAAATTATAAAATAAGTAAAAGAAAATATCTACATTAAAATTAAACAAATTGTTTAGAAATTCAATATTATCAATAATTTTTATATAAAACAAATATAAATAAAAATCTTCATATATTAAATTTGTTCAAAATTTCTTTATAAAAAGTAAAAAAGTAAACAATTTATAGTTTATTTTTAAATTAATTAAAATGAATTTGACATACAAACATAAATTGAATAAATATAGTAAATAATTTAGAAAGAATATAATGAAAATTTTGATTTAAATTATTAATATATAGAAATTAAATGAGAGAATTTCTGTAGCGTGTTTGAAGTTATATACCAAGTTAACTTCCCTACCTGCCTTTAATCTATATTTTTGAGTTCAAAAGTCCGGAAAACCATTGAATATTTATATATATATATATATTCCTAATATTATGTTAATATAATCCTGGTATTTCCTTTGATTGCACTATCAATTTTAAAAATTACCAATTGAAAGGAAAGGGAAGTCATCATAGAAAATCATAATCTTGTAATTTTTTTTATTTGCCTCTTCTTCATTACCCATTTAGAAAATAATTTTTATTAATGTGAGAGAAAAGTATTCTCGGATGCTAAACAAACGGGAAATTGATCCTTTAAATTTTTAAATGTTTATATGATAAAATACGATTTAATTATAAAAAAGTATGAATACAAAAAATATATTCAAAAAATGAAAATGATATGATTATAATCATTTGGTAATTATTTAAATTATTGAATAAATATATTTCTATTTGAATGACTTTTTGTCAAATCTTTTTTTTTTAATTAAAATATCTCTAATTAATTAATTCATAATTTAAACTGAATTTACACACACAATTATATATTCTAGTTTAATTACTTCAATTCATTCCTTCTATAAAAACAAATTAAAAATCTTCTCTGACAATATATTGATATAGGTATATTCATAAAGGTTTATATGCTTAGGATACCATCCAATCTGAGGGTGAGACCCCTCAAAAAGTTATTTTGATATTCCATAAAATTATTTTAGTTTTTTCTTAATAACCTTTTACTAGTGAAAATAAATCAAATAGCCTGGGAAAAAATTGGAAAATAGAAAAAATGCTTTCAATCCGAATTTATTTCTCATATCGAGAAAATTAATATATCGAATGCAAAAAGATTTTTTAGACTATAAATACATATAAAATATTTTCTATATTTTAAAAATATGATCTAAATTGATTGAAAATTTAGAAATTCGTATTTTTCTCAACATAAAAGTTATTGTTGTTAAGATATCTATAATATAATATATAAAAGGAAAAATTCGATGGAAATTTTATTGAAAAATAAAAAAAATTCTGATAAAATTTGAAAGTTAATGTTGGTATTTTTGTGAATTGTTTATCGTTGCTAGGATGTTGTCCTGTTGGTTCGTTTTCCTTAAAAAGGAATCAAAAGATCGTGACTCTTTTCACTACCTCATATAATTTATTTAAGTGAAATCTGTTATATATATATATAAATTTCTTTGGTGATAAACATGCATATCTGATATAAATAATGAACAAAGAAAACAAGAATATAATAAAATTATATAAAATTTAAAGGGACTAGTATAAATTTCGAGAATGGTTTGTACATTTAGTTTTTCTATTTAAATTGAAGTATATAGATTTACAAGCTATCAATCAGTTATAAGATAGTATAGTTTTACATAATATAATCTGTAAAAATGTTAATCTAAACCCCATAGGCATTGAATATCTATCGTTTATATGAAAGTCTACATTTAAGGACTTAGAATATGTCCCCACGTAATCGAATGATTTCCTTCAAAAACTATACAGTCCATTCAATTCTTCCAAACCCTTTTTTTTAAATTTTAATGTTATTTATAATTAAATTATTTATACCTTGAATTCTGATGTGACTGGAATTCGTGTGCATCCTGAAACAAAAAAAAAATCAGTAATAATTATTTAAAATGTATAGAGTATAATAAAAATGAATTTATTTCTATAGAGAAGTATAATTCTTAAATCGTGGGTCAAATTTGTTAACAAATTTTTTTTTTTTGTTTTTTAAAATTTATAAAAAAAGAATCTTTATTTTGTGATATCATCATCATCATCTGATCTGATATGGGAAAAATGTAAGTTACGACTAATCTTTATGAAATATTTTAACTGAAATTACAGAGCATTAGAAAATAGATTTCAGTGATTGAATGCGATAAGTCAAAATGATTTATGCACAGTTGTGGGCATTAGATGTAAAGTTCCATTCAATTCTTTATGTATTGAAGGTTGAAAGGAAAGTCTATAGAAGAAAAAGGAAGAGCCACATGTTCGAGTTTTTTTATTATTATTTAAATTTTAAATGACGGATCTTATATGAAAAATTATTTTTTACAAGCATGGCTCAGAATATAATCATCAGAAAAAAACTACAAAAAAATAAATTTAACTCAAAGTTTTTAAATTGTAGCAAAAAAAAAAAAATAAATAAAATAAAATAGATAATTAGGTATCTAATATTAAAGGATGAGTTGCTTTGCATTTGTAGAAGGGAAAAGGAGGGGATTGACAAATGATCATTCTAGTTATAGGAAATTAAACTAAATATTGAAAAACTCACCATATGATAAAAGAAAGCTCGATAAATACTTTTCAAATAAATTTATGTATTCTCTTTTACAAAATTATTTCGCAAATATTTTACTTTTTTCAAAACTGGTTTGAATCTTATCAAATAACATACGGCTGTCCCATATATCTACATAAATTCAATAAAAATTTACATTCCTTTCATTCTCTCTTTCCCTCTCTACATTTATCTATTTTTATGCGGTAGAAACTTTCTTAAGTAATTTTCTAGTTTAAATGAATCAATAAATTAAGTATAATCTAATAAATAATTATGAGTCATAAATACAATAAATTTATATTATTTCTTTGATTTTTAAGGTAAATAAGATGTGAAAAGAATAGATAGTATCTTATTGTTTAGTGGTTTAAATAATTAATTTCTAATAAATGAGATTTGTTAAATATAGATGTTAAAAGATAATAAATAAAATTTTAAAAGAAAAATTAAAAAAGTCTATCATAATTATACTAAAAATAATTATTTATGGGTATTTCATTACTTAAGAAAAGATATTTTATAAATAATTATTTCTTATTAGATGGATATAATTGAATAATGTAAATAATTAGGATATATATATATATATATTGTAATATATAAGCACATAAAAATGCATATAATGGTGCGGAAACCTAGAAAGTTATTTTTTGAACACATGTGAGAGAATATAAAGAAGTTGTTGGGATAGAGAATGAAAGACCTTTTGGCGTAACCCATCAAGTAAATCAGTCGACAGAGACAATAGAAATATCTTCTATTAAAAGTTAAGATAATTCTAGAATTCTTGTTTTAAAAAACTCATAAAGATGCGCCCCATCTGGTCCCCATATGATATCCAAGTTACATTGGAGGGGATGATGAGCTTCTAGATTTTTAGACAGTTTTGATCATTCTTGGATAGAGTATAAGGGAGGAGACTTCAAGACTAAGTGTGAAAAACTACAAGGATCAACCCGTGGAGCAAGGAAGCTGTTGCCTGCCTAGATTAGACGGAACACACGATACCTTGAGGAAATAACCAAGAATCATCCCATGAAGTCCCAGTGTTCCCCGAACTCATTATTGATTAAATAACAGCTAAGTGATCTACCCATATTAAATAATTGCAATTACTTAATGAAACTCAATTTCATAACGGTACCATATCTTTATAATTTTCTTGGTTATCTACTTTATAATATAAATTCTTTTATTTTTATTAAATACATAATTTTAGTTTAATTTTATATATGCATTTTTAATCTGAACGAATTCAATTTTATCATTTCCCTTATCATCCTTCGCGGATTCAATACCCAATTATTATTCTACATTTAACCCAGAGTGCTACCAAATTAATTTAATCTTATTTTCAACCCATTTTTTCTCATTAACCACCTTACCTAAGTCATCCAATATACGACAATATATTGTATATATAAAGGAACATTTTTTGATTGGGACTATTTTCATATTCATTGACTTTTTTACCGACCGACGATAGTAAGGGAGGTATTGTTTTCACATCAAATTTCATATGTAGAGATTTTTACATATCTCCACGAATCATGCATTTTCTTAACAGAAAAAAGTATTTTTAGCATGATGTCTGTCCGTCTGTCCATTCGCCCATATAGATGTGTACAGTTTGAACGGCTCAACGGATTTTGATGAAATTTGGTATATTTACTTAATGCATCAGTAGGATGAATGGATCAACTTTTGGTGCAAATCCGGAAACCGGAAGTGGTAGTATTAGCGATCGACGATAGGAAGTGAAGGGTTATTTTAGGAGATTTTTTACATATCACCACGAATCATGCATTTTGTATTGGTTTTATCCTCGAGAAAAATCATCTTTAGTAGTTTTTTCTTAATTTAAAATTATATGACGTCATCCAGCCATTCTTGATGTCACAGCGTGGTCTTACATATATATATTCTAAATAAAATAAAATTAAAAATAGTTCTGTTCTATGCCTATCTGTTTTTTATAACATTAATAGATACATTAAAATTATTTGAAATTGTTTCTGTAGCTGGAAATTAATTTACTTCAAACCGTCGGTCGGTTCGGACCTGGCCACAGGTCAACTTATTTTATATAGATAGAAAAATCAATTTTAAAAATGTATATTTAAATAATTTTTATTATTAATTAAACTAGATTTAAATAATATTAGATAGAAGAAGAGCAATTGAATGCGAAGTGTGTAACTTCTTGGAATTTTTCTTCAATCGGATTCTAGATAATGAACCAATTTTAGCAAGGAGTCAAGTGACTTGGATGGTGCGAATGACCCTTTTGGGTGGATGGTGGAGTCAGTCAGTCATTTGGTCAACCTGTCTATATCGCCCCGGGTGAAGTCGATGAGGTGGATTCTTCCTTTCGACATGTTATCTGTGCAATGGATAGAGTTGAGAGGGTTTGGACCGTTTGACTCTAACGGAATTCCATTGCCATATTTGAACTTATTCAACATCAAATCTAGCGGCGCTCGTTGCTCCTTCGTTCATATTAATTATACGATATACGGATATATCCAGTCATTCATTCATTCATTCATAAGCGCATAAGTGCTTATTAGCCAAGACATCCCATCTGGCCTGCTTTTCTTTTTTTTTTAATTCCCAGCTGACAAAAGAAAAAGAAAAGAAAGAAATGCACAGCCAGATTTCAAGTATACATTATTTGCATTATTTTTTTTTTTTCCAATTTGAAATATTTTTTTTTTAATAAATGAATTTGATTCTTAACAAATATCATAATGAAAGTAATCAAATCGTATAATTAACATTTAAAGAAAAGTTTTTTTTTATGTATAGTAGTTAAATAAATAGAAATGAACTCGCGAAAAGTAAATAGTCTTTATTTGAAATTTCTCCCCTTTAATTTTTTTACTAAAACATAAAAAAAAAAATTGGTTTTCATTAATAATTAAAATACATTTGAATTAATCAATTATTTTATGATGAAATTGCACAAATTAATAAAAAAACAAATCTCATAAGATGAACTTTGATTATAAGTCTATAGTAAAAAATGAATAGAATGATATTATTCTCAAATTAAATCATTTCTGCTATCATTTCCTTATCGCTCATCATTTGCTCATCATTCTCTACTGTAATCATCTGCTGCTGTTATAATGCTGCTGTTATTTATCATTTTTCAAGGCTAATCTTTTAATTCTCAATGATAAACTAGAACGTTTGATATTTGAACAAAGAAATTATTTTAAACGAAAATGAAAAAATTATATGGATTTTATTGTTCTTTGAAAGAAAAATATTATTTTCATAAGAAATTAATTTTCATAATTAAATCTTAAATAATTCAATATCAACAAATTATTATATTTTTAATTCCAAGATTTCACCAATCATTTTTATGTCCAATTCTTTTTGTCTAAATAGTTTTCTTTTAAATGCATTAGCTCTATTTAGTATATTTCATTTTAGTCATCCTATTTTATTTATCTATAATGTAAAAATGAATCGCAAAATGTGTTAGTAAGCGCATAACTCAATAACGCCTGGACCAATTTTGCCAAATCTTTTTTTTAAATGTTCGTTGAAGTCCAAAGATGGTTTTTACGGCGAGAAAAAATCAAATAATTTCGGGAAAACCCTAGAAACAGCCCTTTTCTTTTTCCCCATACGTTACAATGGCAACTAATAACAACAAATTTCAAATTTGACTCTACACTTTAGTTAGAAATTTTTTTTGCAGAATGTCACCAAATCAATCAAATTTAGGTAGGTATTTAAAAAATAGTAGGCAAAGAAAAGAACGTTTAAAATTAAGCCAGGTAGGGTCATCTGATATGTTAGAATTACAAAACAAAGATAGGGAACTTAAAATTAAAAAAACTTAAAATTTAAAAATTTAGTCTCTGTCTAAGAGAGAAAATATGCTTTTTAAAGATAGGGTCTTACATTCTGCTGGTCTCTCTAAAGAGAAAGGAGAAGAAAAAGAAGAGAGAGGTTAAAAAATAGTATTTATCATACTGACAATGAGAGTCTCAGTCAGAGAGAAAATAGCCTTTTTAAAAATAGGGTCTTACATGCAGCAGGTCGCTCTACTGAGACAGAATAAGAAAAAGAAGAGAGATTAAAAAAGATAGACTTCAGGGGCACAGGGGGCAGAGCATCTGTCTAGGTGTGAAGAGCAGCTAGTATATTATATTTTTAACAATAATTAATTTGTATTCAGATTACTCGTAACTGATTTTTATATCCAGAAAATAGTCCTAGGCTTATTTATTTTCATTATATATAAATTATATATGGACATAAAGACGTATAAATTGATAATAAGAAAAATAGTAAAAATATAAAAGATTAAATTTTAAATTTTATAAGGGTATAAATAATGAACAATTTTGTAAAAAATTTGGAGATTCGACTATCTCACAAATTTGTATTGGATTAATTAACATATATATTTCAATAAAAACTTTATCTTCATTTTTAAGTCAAAATGTAAAAAATGAATTTCGGTACTTTCAGGGATTCAATCAAGCTGAAATTCTATATATAGCAGTTTTATACAATATTTAATCATGTGAAAAAACTATCAAACATATATGTTTATTTTTACGGGCAGTTTAGAGGAAAAAAATGAAAACGTGGTAGATAATGGTCCTCTTCCGAATGAGCTACATTACTCAAAAGTTGATAGAAAACGTCGAATTTTGAATAATGCCCGTGTATCAAATTTCATTATTATAGCGCAAACCGTTTTTGCGTAATCTTGTCTACATACACACACACACATAGGCGAGATAGTAAAAATTGAATAATTTGAAAAATATTTATTTTTTATGAAATTTTCTCATAATTCATAATAATAAATAAATTTTAATTTATCAATAAATATATTTTCAAAAATTTTTCATAATGTCAAAATTTATTTAATTTAATGAAATGTGTTCGCTATAATGTATAATTTGAAGGATAAATGAATGTTTCGATTATTTATGTAATATTACTGAACACTTGAAATCTTACGTCAAAGATTAGTTATCAAAAAATAAAAGCAAAAGTTATAGATGAATATCAAGTAGGATTAAATTTAGTTACAAAATTAAATATTGATATAACAAATTAATCCAAATGATTAAATTTAAGAGAATAAATTTGAAATCGCATTTTTTAAATAATTATATTGTAAAAAATGAATAGTAAAATTAAATCAAATGGATTATATTTTATGTCGAAAAGCTTTCAATTTAGAAATATTAAAAACAATTTCTTTAAGTATGATATACAATCAAAGATTTAAAAAAAAATATTCTTTAGACTTTAAATGAATTATATGAGAAAATATATTTTGTCTAATTTTATTCTATAAAAAATACGCAAATTTATTTTATAAGGAATTATCAATTTATTTATATGCGTAAATTATACAGGTATTATTCTTCAGATCAGGTGGATATTGTGATATTTGATATATATATTTTTTTTCTTAATAAATTTGCTTCAATGATCTGCTAACGTCCTTGGACTTGAGTTGGAAGAAAAGGACATGACCGTCACACTCTACGCACCCCTGCACTTTTTAAACTATCTCGCTCTTGTCGTATTCACTGAGTTACAAAAAATAAATAAATAAACAAAATAGACAAATGAATAGAAACATTCAAACCAGATGCAAATGATTAGTGCCAGTTAATAAATATTTCAAATACTTTTAATTTACTTAATTTTTGTTTTGTTTTTGGTTTATTCCCCTTTATTTATCTATTATTTGTTTATTTGATTCCATTTAACCCTTTTTAGGAGGATTTGTTTGTTTTCTATTTCCTTTTTTTCTTAACCTAAGCCAGATGTAGATACATTCAAATTATAATTTTTTTACTATTTGTTTTTATACGTTTTGAAGGTTCCTTAATCATTTTCACTAAGGTTGAGAAAAATGTCTGTGTGTGTGTGTGTGTGTGTGTCATTACCTACAACGTTTTGATTTTTTTTCTTCTAAAGTGACTGTAAAAATAAAGATATATGTTTGATAGTTTTTCACATGATTAAAAATTGTATTAACCTGTTATATATAAAATTTAAAAAGTACCGGAATTAATTTTTTATCACTGCAAATCTCACGCGCCAACACATGACGTGGTGCAATCAACAAAGAGCCAAACATGAGCTGATTTAATAAATATTATTTATTAATTTTAATTTATAATTTAATTAATTAAATTTAATTTAAATATAATTTATGTTATATAATCCAATTCAAATTTGCGAGATAGTCGAGTGGAGACACTCCAGCTTTTTTTTAATAAAGTTTTGTAAAAAAAAATTAAATAGTTTATAATCCATATATTATGTATCTGTTGTTATCCATCCACTTAAACCAATTAATGACCTCATTATAATTATGAATTAATAATAAATGAATTGCGACATATCTTACTTCTAAATTTTCGAAAAAATTCATCTTTTGTTTTAAATTTCGTAAACAGAAATTAATTTTATTATTTATAAGAAGAATTAAAATAATAGAAGTGAAATAATATCATCTAAAATAAAAAAAATGTAAAAGAAAAGAAACACAAATTTTCCAATTTACATTTTTTGAGTGTTATTTAAAATTTTTTTTTTTTACTCGATTGATAAAATATGGAATAAGAGAAATATTTTTACAAAGAATAAACCAATTAAAAATCCATTAAAATTTCAAATTTTTTTTTTGTTTTCTCTCCGTGTGAAGTCTATTATGTAAATAAGATCTTTTTTTGACGATATTGAAAAAAATATTTAATCGTTCAATTATTCTTATGAAATGTTTAATGGTAAGAGAATAGGTTTTACTTTTTTATACTTTCTCTGTATTCTATGTATATAAATAAATACATATTTCATTAAATGATAAACAAATTTATGAATAAAAAATTGTAAAAATAAATTATTACTTTAGTTTATGAAATTAGTCAATCGTCACTGAACTTCCAAGAAAATCCTTATTTATATTTATTATTTATTAAAGATTTTTTTTCTCTAATGTATATTATTAGTCTAATTATTATAGATTTAAATTCAATTGAATTGCTTCTCTCTTTCTTTACCTTCCCTGCTTTCAAAAGATAAAATTTTTATGGATAATTAAAATAATCATTTGATAATTAATATTTTAAAATATTTTGGCATTTCTAAATAATTTAAAGAAAAAAATTGAATTTAAAATCACTTTTTATTGGTCCCATTAATTATTATTGATAAACTTAACTTGCTGTGTTTCAGAGACTGTAGAAGTGTACACATTTTACATCCGAAAAATGGGCAAATGTTATCTTTTTATGATTTAAAATAAATTTCTGATTTTCATTAATTCGAAATGAATAGTAAAAGAAGAAGAAGAAGAAAACCCAATTTCTACACTTCACATTTTGTAACCACCTTCAATCAGCCACATTAATGAATCTTTGGAGTAATAAAACTGGATTTAGAGGGGTAGAAAACCATTATCTATACAATTATGAACGATATAATGGTAGGTCATCATGATTTAAAACACTTGACCGCAAAACCTTCGATTAAAGCCCATGTTTATATATTTTTCTTTAAAATTATATATATATAGAAATTAATTAATTGAATCCAGAGGTAAGTAAAATTCATGTAATGTCTATCAATATTTCGATCTAGATAATGTTATGTCTTGTATAATAATTATTCATGACCTTGTTTTGGTCACGATCTTTAAATGCCCTGCAGGGTCCAAATAATAATAAATGAACCCAATATGGAGTCTTTTTTTAATTTCTTTATATTAATAATACATACGTATCTTTCGATACGCTTTATCTACCTTTATATCGGATTCTAACATTGGCCTAAATATAAAGAAAATAGTAATTCAAAAAACATGATTAGGATATTTTATGGATCAAAATTAGTATACATTGATATTGAATTTAAGATATATTTATAAGGTAAGTGTGAAGTGATACAATGATAAAAAAAAAACAAATTTAAATTTTAAATGAAACACATATTTAAAAAGTTCCAGATTTCTAAAATGTCTATTATTTTACCAATAGACGTAAAAATCAATTCAGCGTCAGATAGTTAAGTTTTTAAATTTCATTACAAGATCATTTGATATTATCAAATAATTAAACATTTCTCTTAATTGTAATATTTATTATTAAAATTCATTGGGGTGAGTATGTAAGTAAATTAGCGATAAATTAACGTGGCATTAAATTATTTCAAATATGCAATCAAAGTGGTTTAATTGAATTAACACTTGGGGAGCCAATTGAAGATAATTAAATGGTCAGCAAGCAAATTAACGAGCAACAACCAAACAATAAATAAGCTATTTTAGAATAATAACGATTAATGTATTATTTCAATTCCATTCCAATTCTGTTCAAACAAAAGAGAAAAAAAAATGCAAATTGGAGAAAAATATATTAACTTTGATTTGTATACAATAAATGTGTATTAAAAAATAAATTGTTTCTAAACCATACATATTCCTAAATCAGCGGTCGGGGAACTTTTTTAATCATTACCCCAAAATATTTTTGTGTAAGTTGATATTACTCCATGATGAAGAGCAAAAAAGAAAACACCTTTCCTATTATAGCACCCCATGATAATTTTGAAAAGAAAACAATAACTAAAAATTTAATTTGTAAAAATACTAACAGGTTTATAAAATAACAAATTAAAAATATATACTTTTTACCCCCCAAATATTTCATTTTTACCCCATTTGGGGTAATTTACCCCGGTTCCCCGACCGCTGACCTAAATAAACAAAAATGGATAGTGATAAAAGAATTAAATAATTTGAAGTGGACGTCTCTGATTGATTCCACTGGAAGATTGACAGATACAATATGAAATCGTTTTTTATTTGCAAAATTTTTATTGAAGAAGTTCCTTCGTTTTATTTTTGTAATAATAAACATTTCTTTGTCATTCTATTATTAAAAAAATAGTTTTTATTAAAAATAGCTAGAACATAATAGATAATTTTAAAATTAAAATTTTATTTATTTAAAAGTTATTTTTGTGTAATAGTTTTTGTCCACTTATAATTATTTCATATATTATTATATACTAATATGTTAAAAGAGTTTTATTATAAATAAAGAAATGCTCTAATGTAGGAAGAGACGTGAGAGAGATGGAGAGGGTAGAGGTTGAATGTAGGTATGTGGCACTTGGAGAAATGTGGTTGCTGCGGCCAAGAACTTTCGAGTTTCTAGGAGCCACAGAGATAGAATAGATAAAGAAATGCTCTTTTTGTTTAGAATTTAATTGAAATTATTTTTTTATGTATCGGTAAATTATCAATTCATCTTTGTATTTTACACCATAATTTATTACATTTCAAATATAGGATTTTTAAAATATTTTATGTATTAGTGTATTTTTATGTTAAATTTAAATATAAAACTATATTATACTTATGTATTCTAAAATTTATTTCACAATTATTCAGATTTAATGAGAGAAAGAAAAAGAATTTTTATTTTTAAGCATTGTATGAAAAAATTGAAAATCCCTTACCAATAAGATCTCTTTTCATAAGTCCTAAGACTCCGATGGACTCAATCAACTCGATGATCTTTCATTCCGATTTGGATTCACTTTCACTTTAAAGATCCCTTGTAAACAGTATATTAGAATAACAGTATAATTTAGATATTTATTCAAAATAATAATGTGAACCTAATTAAATAATAATGAAAATAATTAATATATTTTATATTAATATAAATAATTTAAGACAAATAATTTTAAAAATTAATAATATAATAAGCTAAAAATAAATTATATAAGTTTCATTTACCTATTATTTTAATTATTAATTATTTATAATATTGTAAACCAAAAAATTTGAAAATAAGAATATTTTCTTTATATTTATTAAATCATGTTAAAACTGAATCCATACCAAACCAAAGGGCATTATCAATTATCTTTCTTATTTTAAATATTTGTTATTTAAAATGATATAAATGAAATAAATAATAAATTAAAAATAAAAATATGAAAAGAAAGTATCGTGACTATGTTTCTAAATGTCCTTCTAAATATATAAATATATCAAATGGTAACTGGAAAAACAACGATTAAGAAGCCGGCTAGATGGGTAGACTGATGTAAATTTTATTTTCCTAGGTCCATTTTACCCAAACCATTGCATTTAATTATACATAGGGTGAGAATAATTAAAGTTCTACTTTCAAACTGCTGTAAAAAATCCCTGGTTAGAATTGTTTCAAATATGAAGTGAATTTAGTGGAAGAAAGGGAAGTCAGTATTAAGATATAAATCCTTTTTATAGTTGTTTTTAATCCAGGGACAATTAATTAAAACTCATTTTTCCTATCAATGTGGGCTTTCTATTATTTTGACTGACTTATTGTTACATTTTGGAACTATATCTTCTTAAATCAAAGCCTTTTGTTTTGTTTTTTCTGTTTTTATCATATTAAATGCAGATTTGAAGTTTGGTTCTATTATTACACCAGTTTAAAACTGAAAGTTTAATTATATTTATCCTATATTATAATCATCTCATTTAAGTAAAAAATAAGCTGGAGTGTCTCCACTCGACTATCTCGCAATGAGAGAATTGGATTAAATAACATAATATATTATATTTAAATTAAATATAATTAATTATAAATTATAAATAATAAATATTAAACCAGCGCATGTTTGGCTTTTTATTGATGGGACCATGGCACGTGTTGGCGCGTGAGATTTGCAGTGTTAAAAAATTAATTCTGGTACTTTCAGCGATTCAATCAAGCTGAAATTCTATATATAGCAGTTTTATACAATTATTAATCATGTGAAAAATTATCAAACATATATCTTTATTTTTACGGTCACTTTAGAGGAAAAAAATTCAAAACGTAGGTAATGACCCTCTTCCGTTTGAGTTACATTTCTCAAAAGTTAATAGAAAACTATGAATTTTGAATAATGTCCATGTACCAAATTTCATCATTCTAGCTCAAACCGTTTTTGCGTAATCTTGTCTACATACATACACACACACATACACACACACACAGACATTTTTCTCAACCTTAGTGAAAATGATTCAGGAACCTTCAAAACGTATAAAAACATCAAAATCTCAACATCGAAAATTTTCGTGATCGCAATACTATCTTACGAGATAGTAATAAAAGAACTTGTTTAATCAGCACACGATAGGTATTGAGATGCATTACTGGTCACATTAAAAGTTAAAATTACAATACTACAAATTACTTAGCATCAAAAGAAAGATTTAATTTAATTAATTAAATGGATTATGGTGAATAATAAATATAGTAAACGTAGCATAAATATCTAGGTAAATAGAATTAAAACGAAACTGGATAATGCATTATTTAAAATCAAATTGATCAATACTTATTAAGCGGCGGATAAATTTAGAAAACGAAAGAGGTGCAATCTTTGATTGTTATATGAATAGCACTTCAGATGATAAATTTAGCATATCTAAAAAAAAATTGAAATTGAATGTCTAAATTTAGCTAATCAATTTCTATATTCTCTCTTAAATGAATTGATTTTGAGTAATATTAAAAGAAACGAAACCATATTAAATTCAATTCTAAAAATATTAATCAGGCATATATATTTTATTTCAATAAATTAATTATTTATTAATCAAACAAATAAATGAATATTATATATAAATAGTTAAATTATATAATAATTATTAGAATATAATAATTTTGAATAAATATAAACTAGAAAAGAATGGAAAAGGAAATTATTAAATATATATATGTGTATATGTAATAATTGTAAATGATATTTATTTCTATTCGTATAAGTTTGATGAGATAAAATTTAATCAAATATAAGTTTTTTAAATTCTAAATATATTAAAAATATTAATTTATTTATTTATTTTCATAAAATAAAATAGATTAACTTAAAATTTTCATTTTATGTAAGATAACAATGAAAAAATAATAAATAATTCTACTATATATAGACTTAATTAAAAGTAATTAAATTATAAAATATTTTAATTTAAATTGATTAATTCGATTTATCAAGTTTTTTTATTTTATATTTCAAGAGAATAAACATTTTTAATATATATATAATAGTTGATATATTTGATAATATTAAAATAATTATCAAACAATATTTGTTTACAAATCCATGCACTGTCAGGTAGATTTAAAAAAAATTTAAGGATCTGTATTTTTTTGTCCTAGAAATATATGTCTTAGAGTGGATTTTTTTTTTTTTTTTTTGTATATTTGTTAATAATAGACCTAGAAGGTAAGCGCAGGTAGAGATTCGAAAAATGTTCACTAGGACTAAAAGATTACAGTCCCAAGAGGAAAGAAAAATCATTTTAAAAAAAATTGAATATACTTAGAAATATACTATTTTTATAGATCACATTCAATCAAAATAGAAAAATATTTATGAAAAAATTTATCCAGTGGTTGCAAAAGTACACCAAAGAGTTTTTTAGAGAAAATATTTTTTTTTTTTATTTACGAAGATGAACGAATAAAAAATATGTACAGATTGTGCTCGAGAGGCTAGAGTTTAGATTGAAATATGAAGTTCGAGGAAGCTGAAATTTGAATGAATCGAAAAGGATAATTTAAGGAAATAGAAAAAAATCTGGAGTGTCTCCACTCAAATATCTTGCAAATTTGAATTGGATTATTATATTTAAATTAAATTTAATAAATTATAAATTAAAATTAATAAATAATATTTATTAAACCAGCACGTGTTTGGCTCTTTGTTGATGGCACCACGTCACGTGCTGGCGCGTGATTGCCAGTCAACGTGTTAAAAAATTAATTCCGGTACTTTCAGCGATTCAATCAAGCTGAAATTCTATATATAGCAGTTTTAAACAATTTTTAATCATGTGAAAAACTATCAAACATATATTTTTATTTTTACGGTCAGTTTAGAGGAAAAAAAAATGAAATGGTAGGGAATGACTCTCTTCCGAAAGAGCTACATTTCTCAAAAGTTAATAGAAAACTACGAATTTTGAATAATGCCCATATACCAAATTTCATAATTCTAGCTCAAACCGTTTTTGAGTAATCTTATCTACATACACACACACACACACAGACAGACACTTTTCTTAACCTTAGTGAAAATGACTCAGAGACCTTCTGAAACGTATAAAAACATCAAATTCTCGAGATCGCAATATTATCTCTGACGAGATAGTAAAAAGAATAAGTTTATAATCTAAATTAATTTATTAGATACAAAAATTAAATTATCACCAAATATCTAATATTTGAATAAAGTAGAAATCAAATAAGATTAAGGGCGATGACAAAAAGTATTTTTGATTAACTGATTAAACAAATACTTCAAATAAAGGGTTGCGAACATATGAGGCACTTTAAATTTGTACTATACGAAATTTTTTTCAAATGAATCCATTCATAGTTATGACAGCTCATTTCAAGGTAGTACGATATGTTTTTATAATTTGGAAATGCACCTTTTATCTTTATAGAAAATTAAATATTTATAATTTTTTTTAAAATTTAAATAACATCTTTTCCGATCTTGTTTTCTAACAAACCATACACACAGATCAAATATCTATAATTATATTTATAGGGGAACAATGAAAAATATGTCAAGGCTCAACCATTAATTATTAGTATTCATTTAAAATGTATAGGAAAAGATAAAAGATAAGATTCGGCGCTCTTCGCACCTGACAGGGGACTCTGTACTAGTATCCTCGAAGTGGTACATAGTATTTGATTGAAAGTATGTATGATTGTATTAGGTTTTCATTTCTATTTGATTTTAATCAGTATATGTTAACATTCATTTCATTTCATTATTATAATATTCCTTAATATTTAGAACCGCTCGACCTTTTAAAAAATATTGATATACAACTTTTTAATTATTTATTACAATTATTAAATGTATTTTCTAATAATTGTACATTAAAAATATATTTTCTAAAGTCATACAAATTAATTAAAATAACTCGAATGTCATTTCAAGATGAAAACAATATTCAAATTTGCTTGATAAAATATTTGATCTTATATTATATATATAAGATATTATATGTTAATATTTTGTTATACTTAGATGGCTTTAGTTTTATATTTTTCAAAGTAGTAATAGATTATAGTTTATTTCGACCAAGGATTACTACTTCTAAACACATAATTTCTATAATTATATTACCATTAATATTCCTTTAATATAAAAGTACCTGGAACACCGAGCTCTCGCTCGACCCTTTAAAAATATGGATATACAATTCATTAATTATTTATTACAATTATTAAATGTTACATCATTGCATCAATCTGATTAAAATGAGTGGAATTTGGGTTTGAAGTTTTGAATTCACATGAAACACTAAAAAAAATAATTTCTGTTTTTTTATTTATTAGACATAAATAAAATTTATACCCTTTACTTTAAAATAGAAAAAATAAATATTCAAATTAAATAAGAATAATTAAAAAAAAATATTTTATTAAATTAAATATGTGAATTCATAGAATAAATAAATGATATTAGTATATTAGAAATTTAAATAAAAATCTAAATATGATAATCATTCTTTATAAGTGAATTGCTAAAATTTTTATTTTTATATTCATTGTCGGAAATCAATCGACATCTTCAGGGAGACGACCGAGTCTCTGAATGAACAACATGGAGTATTATAATTATAAATTTTTAAAAATTAATTTCTCCAGTTATTGAATATATATTAATAAAATGAATAATAAATGAAGTTTAAATAAGAGTACATAAGAAGATTGAAATGTAATTTCATAGTAATTGGTTCATTAAATTTTGTGTCTTTAACGTCATAATTTTCAGGACAGACAGACATGAAAAATTCTAAAGTCACTTTTGGATTCTAAAGGTAATGAAACTTTAATGAAGCAGAAGAATTTAAATTCTGAATTATGTGCAGACAAAACCTTTATAGATTGTTATATTGATGACAAAAAAAAAAAGAAAAAAAATATTTTAAATAAATACAAAAAATCATTTCATTTTATTACAAAGTGGGGATGGGTCAACTTCTGTTTAATTGATAATAACTTATTGGTTACACTTAATTGCTATTTATCAGATTATTTGATAAATAGAAATAAAAAGAAAGTATGAGATTTAAAATTTTTTATTTTATTTGGATTGATTCATTAAATTATTTTTCATAGGAGAATTATCCACTAATAAAAAAATCAATTTGGTTATCATTTTTTAAAAAAAAAGAAAATAATCAATTCCTCTAAAATTACCTTTTTGACTATATAGAAACATAAATCACTCTCTCAATCTTTAACTATCTCTCTCTCTCTCTCTCTCTCTTTATATATATATATATATATATATATATATATATTTACAAAAATTGAATACCAGTATAGATAAAGACTAAGAATATACATATATTATATATGTACCCTTTTTTAAAATATAATATGTATAATAAATGGGTATATATATATTTGACCAAGAGTCGTCCCTGAGAAGGTCAATTGAGTTGCTATCGATTACTGCTCCCATTCGAAGACAAACAATCACAAGCATCGCTTGCTAGAATAATTTTCTTTAAAAGATAAGGATATCTCAAGATAATTAATTATAAAGAAAATTAGTAAAAAAAAGTATTTATATAAAAATTACTATTAAAACTGTTATCATCATCAAAGCTCATCATTTATGTTTATATCAATTAAATTAAAAACTATCTATTTTTAAAATTTCTAAAAACTAAATTAAAAAATATAGATGAATATATATTTCAATTTTTTAAATAATTATGATAATGACAGTTATATTAATAAAATAAAATATTAATTAAATAAGATAATGAGTAAAAAGGGAAGATATGTATTTATGTTAGAAAAAACTTGATTAAAGAAAGTATTATGACTTCAATTTTCCTAAGTTTATTGGAAAAATTTAATTTTCCTCTTCGGATGTGAGAACTTAGTAATTAATCAGGTATTTGTGTTTTTTGAATCAGAAAAGTGTTCATCTGCAAGTATGTTTGTAGAATATATATTCTAAATATGAATAGTAACTAAAGACTCAGTTTAATCTTATATTTTTAAAATATATAAAAACATAATACTCGCAACTTCACTTTTATAAAAATTTTATTATATATAACAATATACATAACAGTAATAATGAAATAATACGTAGATAATTGAATAATATATTATCTTTGAATAAGGAAAATTTTGAGATTTTTACCTTATTTATCTATCATTGAATTATAATGAATTATTTATTAATTTTATAATTATTCTTTATTCATTGATAATTGTAACTTGAATACAAATTTTATAAATTTAATAATCTTTATTATATATTGATTTTTGTGATGATAGATGGAATATAAAATGATTTTATTTACGTAGACATCATTTTATTTACGTTCTTACAGTCTAACGCAATGTTTTGTTTTTTTTTGTTATTAAAAGATGAGTTAAAATAAAATTATTTTTTAAAAGAATAAAAATTATTTTTATTTTTTTATTTTTCTCTCTATATTTTATCATTAATGAAATAAAATATTATTAGTGTTTTCTAATCAAATTTGTAAAAATATTTTTCTAAGACTCCATATGTATATCCCATATATATTTATATAGTATAATAAATATAATAATTTATATATCAATTTTTAATTATATTCTAAAGTATTTTAAGTAAGTTCTTTTTTATTTTCTAATATTCTTCGCTTATAGCAAAAAATTAAAAAATCTACATTTGAACTACATTAAATCTACTTTGATTTATTTACTTTATATTTAAATAACTATAATAAATATTACTTTATATTTAAATAAAAAAAAAGAATAACTGAAATTTTTAATTTTAATAAAGAAATTGATAAAGTTTAAAAAATGTATAAAAAAATTAATTCGAAGAAGATAAAATATATTCGTCCCGTACTCTTTCTCTCCAGTTGTCAAACATTTCATAAATTTATTTAAAATACGGTTAAAGTATCTATTTCATTTATTTATCATTATATTTGATGGACGATAAATAAAAATCACATTTCGATAAATTTATTTACGTAAGTTTGACCTCCGCCCTCAGCATTATGGACAGAACCTATTTTAGGATCAATGTTTAAGCGTATTTCAATAATTTTATTTATTTAAATATTTAAATATAATACAGATTACATAAAATTATGAATGCATTTATTGTAAGGATAAGATTTTTTTTTATAATTTTTATAAAATGGTATTTATTGAATAACACTTGGTCCCATGTTTTGATCTCAAATGAAAGACAATATATTAATAAAAATAATGAAAAATGAGAGGATTATAGACTATTTAAAAAGTGTTTTTTTTTTTTTGGTAATTAGGAAATAGATTAAGAATTCTTATGAATAGGATGAAATAGAAGTGATTAGGATAATTTTTGTTGATTTGATGGATAAAATGTAAAGCGTGGGAGAGATAGGATCCTCGAATGGACCATTGTGAATGATGTCGTCGAGAGATGAGAGTTGGGTGTTGGGTGGAAGGAAGATGGTGAGGAAGATGAATGGAAGAGTGTGGTGGGTCTTTGACGATATCGATTCCAAAGCGTGGATTCCGTGTGTCATGCAACTGTCATACCTTGCGAGTCGTGAACCGTGCTTGGATGCACGTGGCCATCCTTGTGAATTCGCACATGTCCAAATTCCGAGACGGTGTAACACGTGCCCTTCGGGGCCTCCTGGAAACACTGACGGAAACATTTCGCACACTGATAACACAATGCCCAGGTATGTTGCTCGTTAATCGGGGCGTTAAATGATGCGAGAATGTCTCTTAAAGAGAGGCAACCGTTTACGTCCAGGGTACATTTGGGGGAGCCCATTTTGACATGGATAGAGAACACATTAGCTAACAGAGGGAGGGACCAATCCGAGAATGGAACAAGCAACAGTGAACTGACCAATTCGGGAGAAATTGGAATCGAACCATTCACAGGGATAACGCGACGATTTGACAGAGCAGTGCAAACACGAGGAAAAGGCAATGAACACTCGGTTCCCTCGTAAGGTAGACTGTGGCGCTTGGCCCGTTTGACCAGCCGGAGGGGGACGAGACGCAATGCGCATGCGCCACCGGCTAACCAAACCACCCACCCCCACCTGCTAAGGGGGATTGATTAGCGCAGGTGGAAGAGGATTATTCGCAGCTGTCAAACAGCGGAATGAATCAAGACCTGCGGACACCGATTTTCCAAATAAATCGGCGAGACTAAAAACTAAGCATCATCGTGGGTCGGCCTTTCAAATCACTTTTGCATTTCTTATTTTCTAAATATCTATTAAGTTCATATCGATTTATCTAATCCAATCTATCCCAAACAAAAAAAATTCATTGAAACATACGTATAAATTATAATCTACGAATTATGTTTTGTTGAAAAAATCTGGAGTGTCTCCACTCGACTATCTCGCAAATTTGAATTGGATTAAATAACATATATTAATTTAAATTAATTAAATTATAAATTAAAATTAATAAATCATATTTATTAAACCAGTGCATGTTTGGCTCTTTGTGGATGGCACCATGTCACGTGTTGGCGCGTGAGACTTGTACTTTCAGCAAATAAATCAAGCTGAAATTCTAGATATAGCAGTTTTATATAATTATTAATCATGTGAAAAATTATCAAACATATATCTTTATTTTTACGGTCACTTTAGAAGAAAAAAAATCAAAACGTTGTAGGTAATGACCCTCTACCGGTTGAACTACATTTCTCAAAAGTTGATAGAAAACTATGAATTTTGAATAATGCCCGGATACCAAATTTCATGATTCTAACTCAAACCGTTTTTGCGTAATCTTGGTTACATACACACACGCACACACACACAGAGGCAGACATTTTTCTCAATCTTAGTGAAAATGATTCAGGAACCTTCAAAACGTATAAAAACTTTTTAAATTTTCGTGATCGCAATACTATCTCTAGCGAGATAGTAAAAATAACTTTCATAATAATTGGAATATGAATTTTAAATCTCTTTTAGATACAATTACTCTATATTTATAAAATAATACGGATTGTTTCAAAGAGCAGAATCAATTCAAAAATTTGGGAGTGAAATGAATCAAAATTATATCAATAAAAACGCAACTTTTATAACTTTTGTTTTTGAAATTAATCTCACCTATCATGTTTAGGCTCGGAATAATTAATATAGATTTTGTTAACATAGTTACTTTCTCATTAATTCTCTTGAAAAGGAGTTTTAAATTTAAAATAAAATATTGCGAGTTAAAATTGTGTTACGTGGGCATGCTTTAGAGATGATATGGAATCGCATTATTCTTATTATTATCATTACCTTGTTATTTCATTCAATTACAATCTGATGATGATCTATCTTATAAATTGACTTGAACATATGTCTCATTAGAATACAATATGCTAAACAATTAGTCACTAACTGATAAAAAAATCACTACAACACTTTTATAAAATGTTTGATATTTTCATTAGAATGTATACGTATTTAATTAAATATTAAATGTATTGAATTGCAATATTAAGATTAAATTTTTGATAAATATAATAGATGTTTTTTCAATAAATAAAATCTATAAAATTAAAAATTAATTGATATTTAGATATTTTTACTAATTTTCTATTTTTTTTTAATGTAAAAAAGCAACTATTCAAATAAATAATAGTTTATACTATTTAAAGAAAAATCAAAATTTACGAAACCATATTAAATTATAATCAACCTTAAAGAAAAATGTTTAGATTACTAAGCACCTGATTGTAAAAAAATATGTTTATTTTTTTAATATATTAAACTATTTTTATTTTTAAAAAATAAGAAAATTTTTAATTATGTCAGAGCAATTCAAAAAACAAGTTAGAACTTAGTCTAAAAATGGATTATTAATTCTTTTATAATATATATATTATATATATATTGAAATAAAATTAATTAAGAGGAAGGAGTTTTGAATAATTTTGACCAATTTATCCCTAATTAATGTATTATATTAGTTTAAATTAAATAACAAAAGAATAAAATTTCTGTGAATTTGCAAAACAATAAATTTGCTAATTTTTTTTATAAAATCGATCAAAATAAACTTAATAAATATATACGCGCAACTTATATATAAATATATATATATATATATATAGAATATCACGAAATAAAGTATAAAAAACCTTGACTTAGTTCTATATTAATCGTAACTGACGAGTTGCATAGTCGTTAATATAATTTGATTCTGCATTAAAGGGTTTTTCGACATTCCATTTAGTCAATAAGACTACTCACCCTTTTGATAAATAAAATGTATACTTTCTTAAAATGTTATCACTGTCCATGTAGATTGTTATTTTAATGAACTTTAGAAAAATAATATGTTAAATTAATAAGTTTTTGGAGAGATATCTTAAATTGAGAATTATATTGAAAATTGCAAGAATTTTGATTATTAATATATATAATAATGTTTTAATATATTTTCAAAAGTTAATATTAATAAGTAATATATATTAATTGATTTCTCATTTTAATTTAAATTTGAAAAACAATGTTCAAAATTTTAAAAAATATTTTTGAAGTAACTAACGTGCCACAAAAGTGTCATGATTTTTTTTTCTCCACCACCTTGTACCCCTTTATAACTTGAATATATAATCGAATATTTTTGTATAACTTCTAACTATCTTGTATAAAAGTGTTAAAATTTTAAATATTAAACTTTATACCAAAAAAATAAAATGATTATTAAAAAAATTTGGAATATATTTGTGGTAAAAATATATCTTTCCTGAAAATAGTTTATTATTTTTTTATTATATAGAAATTCTTTAATTGATTTTAGTTTATAGTTTTTAATTGTAGATAATGACCAAAAAGCTAAATTTATATCTAATACCGTGATCGTGAACCACTTACATTTTCTTGTTTTGACAAGGCTATGTTAAATTCTAGAAAAAGATTGAGATTCTGTTACTATTCTCCAACCGCCCTAGGAGCAAAGTAATGCTTTGTTAAGCTTGATAAAAATTTTAAAAAATTAATTATTTTTTTTTTTAATAAATATTGATAAAATATATAGCATATATTAAAATAAGAGCATATAGGAATATTCTAGTAAAATTTCATCGCCCCAATCAATTTTGAGTTTAAAACTTCACAATTTCCCAAACAGACAGATAAAATGACATATGAAAAATACAAGACATATTTGGGTTCTCCAGGTCATGAAGGGTGAAGATTTGAAAAATGTTTATATCCCTAACAATGCGATACGGCAACAACACGCAATGACATTAATAGAAGTCCAAACGGTATACACTGAGTCCACTGAGTCTATCTATCATGAATGTTTTTATCAAGCGATATTTCAGTAATAAAATATACAATCTGCCGGTTTAATCTACTAAAATATAAATAAATATTCAGTACTTCAAATTTCATAAATTGTAATTTTAATGAGAATTGTTCATTTTGAATTAATTTCTATTGAAAAATTAAAATTTTTAAAAAAATAATTTTGTCTTTATGCATGCCATGAAATTTTTCAAACGTACCACCGTACCACTTATGTGCAATAGGTTCGCCATCCCTGTCTTTGTCCAATAACTATGAATATTTTTATAGTTTAATGTAAAAATAAGAAATAACCTAAGATAATAAAATATTAGTGAATAAAATTATCTTGAATTTAAATTTGGATGGATTCAATTGAAACTAGTGATGGTTTGAGGTCGCTTATAATTAACTTTTCATTTCAATAATCTTTTAAAGAAAAAGTAGTTCGTCATCCTTCTAACTCACCCCCTAGAAATCTCACCAACTTTTTGAATGGGTTAATGGTTTTGGGATAGAAATCGGATTTCAAATAATTCAATAAATAACTATTTATTTTTAAAAAACAATTATTTTCTATATATTAATTGGATATTTAAAAAATAATTATTAACTCTAAATTTTATTTATTTGTTTAGTTGTGTATCATTAAATTTATTTTTTGGGCTTTATTAAAGCTCAATCCTTCTTTTGGTTTTTGAAAAAATATATTTCTATTGTTTAAAAATGTTTTATTTTATTATAAAATTTTTATATCAAAAACCTAATGGATTTTCATTGATATAATGTGAAATATAAATAGATTAAATATTTTTATATCTTTTTTTAGCTTTCGAATACCTAACAGTTATTTGGCTAAATATAAATTTATTTACAAGATTTTATGTATTATACTTTTTTTTATTTGACACTTTGATGAAAATTTGATCATGTCCAAAATATGATTCCTAATATGAAATTTGATTAATTTATAAAATATTAAGGATGTATCCGAAAAAGTTGATTATTTTGGTTATAAAAAGATTTTGGAAAGTATAATAATAAAACTATATAAATTATTACATATATTTATGATCAAAATTAAATTATAAATAAAACAATACTAAAAATAACAAAGAAAATTTTTACATTAGTCAATACAAATCACTAACAATATTGTCTAAATAGATAAACAATAATACTATATATACATATGAAAATATATGTTGCTGTAATATTGATGTTAAATGATTTTTATTTTTATAGGAGCCAAGTAGAAAATAAATACAAAAACTCATTTTTTATAAAAAAATTAATGTTACAATGATTATATAATTTTAAAAACAAAAACATTAAAAGAAAATTGGTATTTTTTTCTAATGTATATTTTATTTAATAAAAAAGACATTCAAAATAAATAAGTCGGAACCTCGATTTAAAAAATAAATAATACTTTAGAAAACAATGAGTCTTGTACTTTTTTCCTAACTTGTCCTTATAATAAACTAAATTTATAAACATAAATAAATAGTAATATTATAATTAAATATTTCGGAAATATGTTCCGAAATGCCCATAATTCTCAATCACCAATATTATAAAAATAATATATTTTAAGATTGTTTCATAATTATATTCATTATTTAAGGATATTTAAATTAATAAATTAAGATATAAACTATTTTTTTTTAAATTATATAATTTTATAAGTATTTATAAATTTCAAATAATTTATTAAGCATTAATTTGATAATAAATAAAAAATCAACTTATTTAAATTCTATGAATATTGGAACATTGATATTTGCACCCCCATTAATGCAATGACCACAAGTCATCTATTACATACATAAATATAATATCATAACTAAAAAAATTAGTGCAAATAAACTATTGTACAAATAATAAGAAATTATACATTTTTTTATTTTATAATAACATATTAATTAGAAATACTTTCTACTTTTATTTATTTATAATAATTATAGTATATTATAATAGAATATCATAAATGTACTAATGAGATATTAAAATATTATTTTAAGTTAAAAATGATCTTCAGCCTTTAGTATTTCATATCAGTTATTAAAACAATCCTTAATAATATTGCTTGAAAATTATAGAAAAAATTTTTATGGGTTATTTATTTTCAATTTCACAAATAAAGAATAGCGAAAGTAGAATTTTCTAGTTGAAACATAAATAATAACATAATATTATATACCTTCATTTTCCATTTTTAAGAATTAAATATTCTATGTAAAATAAATTATACTTTCATAAAGAAAAATAAATTGAATATAAAACTTTAACTTAAGTATAAACAATTATAAGTTGAAAGGTAAAACAAAAACAACTTATTTTTATTTATGTAAAAATTCCACAAGAAAAATTATTCTATTAATAAAAAAAAAGAATTTTAAACTGAATGTTTTTAAAAATTGGAAAATTAATTTCATTGATATATCTATGATTAAAAAGGTTGAACCCTGCTTTATAAAATGTTTCGTTGGTCATAGATGAATATATTCATATACCAGGATATTTTTTTATTTTTTTTTAAATAAGAAATACTATATATATAAATCTTTCTTTTATGCTTATTTTTTTATTAAATTAATATTATCATATATATAGAGAGAGAGATTTATGCCAATTACATATAAAATGGAATCTTTAACTGAACAATACAAGGAATGTTTAACTCAGTTTATTAAAAAAATTTATCATATATATTATGATATTATTATTTATTTAAAAACGTTTAAGAGGCCATAGTGGATCGATTTGACTGAGTGGATCGATTGCAATGGATGTCGATTCAGCGCCACCCAAACTGCTATCTCTGCTGTGAGTCCTTCGTGCGGCTGCTTCAGCCCCTCCACCACCACTCATCATTTCGTTTAACGACATCTCCTGTCCATCAGCCAACGCTCCACCACCTACACAACATAAACGCAGGATGGTAAAACTATTCAATAGAATTGGTAATAATTAAACATCTTCGCTTTTATTTCATTTTAATTAAACTTAATTGTAATTCAATTAAAAAAAGATTCAAAATTAGATAATTGATATCTGCCATCAAATTGTTCATTAAGGAATAACTAACATTAAAGCAAAAAAATCAAAAAATAAATATAATTAAATATAAACAAATTTAAAAAATATATTACTTCTGAGAATAAAAAATAAATTAAGTACTGCTATAGTGAGTGTAAATAATATTAGAGTTTGTAATTTTGGGATTCAAGAGTAATAGTTAGTTTTTAGGATTGAATGGATTGGTAACGTTTGACATATTGTGAAATGAATTATTATTTATTTAATTGTAGTTAAAAAAACTATGTCATTTAGAAGTATTATTAATAATTATCAGATAAATATGTTTTTGTAATATAGTCAATAAAATGTTTGTCTTTAAATTAATTCAAAAAGCGGAGTTTATCGATATGGCAAGAAAAGCATAGAAATTTTCTTGATGTCTACTTTATCTATTATTAATAATGATAATGACTAGACAATTTTTAATTTGGTTTTGACTTCCTATAAAATATAATTTTTTAATTTGATTTAATTAAATAGTTTAAATTAAGAAAAAAAGCTAACCTCGTTTTTCGTTAAATAATTCTTTTGCTTTGAAAAGTAATATATTATAAGCCAATCGCCAATGGTCCCTTCTTTGAGCGGGTGGTGCTCGTCTTGATGCGCCCAATTTAGCTAATCCTAAATCCAAATCAAAAAGTGGCCGCCCGGCTGCTAGATCAGTTAAGGCAGCTGCGGCCAAAGCAAAACAGGTAGATCTTCCCTCCTCAGACCAGCCATGGACACAGACACGATGCGCAAGACTACGCTGGCTAGTATAGTAATATAAAGCTCGTTGAAGAAATTCAGCTAATACATTTGGAGTACTCCACGCAGCATTAGCACTAAGACCTCCAGTCATCTGGTAAATAAAATTAATTAAATCAATAAGGAAGATTAATATTTTTTCTTAATTATATTATTAAAATTACCTGTAAATGTACAACAACTCGGGTTGCTCTTGTATCTCCCTCCATCAATGAAAGAATCCTCTCAGTCCAGTGACGTTGCACATTTGCTGATTGTAAAGATACTCTCCAACGTCCGGCACTCAATTCATCCGACTTATCCTTAGGCCAATAAGCAGGTTCATTTCCCAACTAAAAAAAGAAAAAAGTTTGTTAGTCATTAACATTTATCAATGTTTCTTTAATAGATGAAGAAAGAAAATTAAAATTGAATTAAAATATTAATTATAAGTTAAATGAAATGAGATTCTTTTCAAATAGTGGTTGATAATAATGATAAAATTTTTTAAAAAACATACTTCGGGGTCTGCAACTAAGCAGACTATAAGTTCTACTTGTTGTTGCCAAATCATAGTCCAAAAATCAGCTAGCGTAGCTGCCATTGGTGATTGAGTCAAAATTAAAGGAGGTGCTCCGGGAGTTAAACTCTAAATAAGGAAAATAAAATTAATACAGACACATAAAAATAAAATAAGAAATAATTTATTTCAATCACTTCAAGTAAAGATGCATTAATATAATCATCTTTAGTTGATGGCAATTCAACTCTTGACCAATCATAAGGTAAAACATCTGGGCTTCGATTTTTCATTGGATAGCACCGTGCAACTGATATTCCACGATTGGATACAATTTTATCTGTCTGGGCGAGTGCATCTTGCCATTTTAAATCTAAAGGACCACCTCTGCTGCTAATATCGCTCCCCTTAAAAAAAATTGAAAATCTTTGATCAAATAATTTTATTATAATATATAATATATCAAATTTAAATGTATAGAAAGGACATTACTTCAAGTAATTTTTCTAAAGCATCAATTTCTCTTCCAAGTCGTTCAACAATTTCAACATCTTCATATGGGTCTGGTGGAGGTTTCGGTGCCGTATTTGTAGATGTTATTAGTTCAGGTATTGAAACTGGCAATGAGTTATTTGAATTTGAAACACTTGTTGTAAGAGAAGGTAATGATAATTTTACATCAGATTCTTTTTGAATAGATGTTATAGGCGCTGATGTTACGGTTGTACTAATTGTTATTGTTGTTGGAGGAGTATGAGAAGAACAGTCTTTAGATAAAACGTTATTTGAAGTTGGAGATTCTTGAGATTTTTGAATATTTGTTTCTTGTTTAAAAGGCTAAAATTAAATTTCACAAGAAAATTATTTACTTATTAAATACTTATAAATTAATTATTATGAACATAATAGAGTTGATAAATTATGTTAATTAAACAAATTTCACAATTTATATACATAATAGTAATATAATTTCTATTATATTTTTAAATTTAACATTAATTGATTCCATAAACACAGAATCTTACTCTAGTTTGAGGAACTAATGGTGGCGTTTTAGGACTAAAATCAATTCCGGCTAATAAGTCAATATTTGCTCCTTCAGATGTCCCATTATTTCCATTACTTGGTGTCGTAGCTGGAGTCGCTAATCCTGCCTGAACATAAGTTTGTTGTGGTTGTTGTTGACCATAAGGTGCCGAATAATAAGCCGAAGCTGAGGCTTGACCTGAATTATTAGCGTTTAACTGTCCAGCTGATGTATGAGTTGCCGTAGAAGCAATCCCTGCTTGACGATAACCACCAGTTGGAGTTCCTTGAGTCTGAAATTATTAAATGAAAAAGTATTAAATCAAATAACTAATAAAATGTTTTTTAATTCAACATTTACCGAGTAACCGCTGCTATAAGTATATTCCCCTGTGGATGTATCAAATGAGTAACCCGGATGACCACCATAAGAGGCCCAGGATTGTTGATAAGAATGCAGCCCGTTGTTATTATTATATCCATAGGGATATACGTAATTATTTTGTTGGGATGTTGATTCTTCTTGATACATATAATCCTCATTAGGAGAGGATTGAGTAGAGGGAGTCGCTTGATGAGCAGGACTATTTTTATACGTCTGTTGTTTACTTGGAGAGGGTACTGGAGAAGCACTTAATTTTCCTTTAAAAATCATTTAACACCAAGTATTTATTTAGTATATTTATATATATATATATATATATATATATATATATACGAGGATGGGGTGACAAGTTTCAGGCCTGACCAAGAAAAACGATGTTTTTAAATTTTTTTTTTTGCTATATTTTTCAACATAATCTCCATCAACACTGATACATTTCTACTTAAATAATTAAATAATACTTAAATAATTTAATTTAAGTCTCATCAACAGTTATGAATCAACGCAAAAATTCGTTTGGATTACGCCTACAGCGCCAAATTGTCGGTAGAAATGGTTTTTCGAAGCAGTTTGGTCTAACGTTAGCAAACGCTGCACACAGCTTTCTATATTCAAATGGTTATGCAAAATATTTCGCACACGTTCAGCTGACATTGTACAGGTCTCAGCTATCTTGTATGTTGAAAAATAAAGCAAAAAAAAAAATTTAAAAACAACGTTTTTCTTGGAAACTTTTCACCCCACCCTCAGATATATGTTGTAGAATAAATATAAGTAAAATAAGAAAAATTACTAAGCAATTTAAATATACATTTATAAAAATCAATAAAATAATCTATATATAAAAAAAATAATAAATATTACGACAAGGATAACAACTCTTATAAAAAAATGTTAGATATTTTTTTTCCTCTTATTTACAATTTGAATTCTTCAATTATTAATCTTAATTTAGTTTTTAGTTTTTAATTATTATATTTAATATTTAAAATTTAATAGTATCTATTGTATTTATTTTTTTCGAAATTTAAAAAGTTAGAAAAACAATTATTTCAAATTATTATTTAAATTTATGATCTTTACAGAAAATTGTTTTGAAAATCTAATTTTTTATTAATATTTTCCAATTTAATTTCGAAATTTGTGTAACTTACATCTTAAATAAAACATTTCATCACTTAAAAAATAATCACTTATAAATAATTATATGGAAAATTTACCTGGTTGGTTAGTAGAAGGATAATTAGAAAAAACTGATGTGCTATCTGTTGATTGATAAGGATTAGTTGCAGTTGCTGTACTTGTCATCGGAAGAGATTGAGCAAAGGTGGTGGTAAGATTAAGTGGCGATTGGTTGGCCTGAGATGAGGTGGAATAAGTTGACTGATTTGCAGATGGAGGATACGGATTGTAAGTTTGATTATAACCATAACTAGGATAGTTGTTGGGTAGAGTAGATGAAACTGGCTGATAAGCTTGAGTTACAATGGGTGGCTGGTAATTAGTTGAGGATTGTGGAATTTGCCCATAAGATTGGTCTGGCGCATTGGTGGGATTTGAATTTGAAGTTGTTGGATAAGTGTTAACTGAAGTCGTTGGTGTTTGGTAAACAGAATCATTTGGTGGTGTAAAGTTAGTGGTAGTTGTGGTTGCTGTTAGATAGTTATACCCAGTGGGATATGCTGTATACCCTGGATAACTTTGATTAGGGTGTTGATATTTAGAAGAATCTGTTTGATAATTTGGATTCTGAATAAAAGTATCATTAGTATTAACCGTATAGGGATTTGCTGGTTGTGTTTGGTAGGGAAGATTTGTTCCAGAAGTTTGGCTTTGATATTGAGGACCTGACGCAGGGGAACCTGGAGTTTGGTAAGTTATGTGTGTCCCTGGTGTTTGATAAGCTGGGTTGGTAGCTGAAGTTTGACCTTGGTAATGATGCCCTGTTGCAGGGGAGGCATTTTGATAAGGTAAACTTGTTCCTGGGATCTGTCCTTGATATTGAGAAGTAGATGAGGGTGAGCCCGGAGTATGATATGCTAAGTTTGATTCTAAAATTTGCCCTTGATAATGTGGATTAGATGGAAGGGAACCTGGAGTTTTTGTAACAGGGTTAGTTGTTCCAGATGGTAATTTATAATTTGGAGAAGTTAGAGGTGGTGGATAAGTTGTATTATTTGAATTATAACGAGAAGGATTAGGGTTGTCTACGGCCGAAGGTAAGGAGGAAGGAATGGATTGTGGATAAACGCCATAAGATCCAGTGTAGGATTGTCCAGAGGAATAGGTTGGTTGATGATAATTTATTTGAGTAGAGGGAAGGTAATTAGTAGTTGAAGGTATATATTTTGATGCTAAAATTGCATCTGTATCAGTAATGGCTGCTTCACTTCCAACTGGGGCGGGGCGTACAGATGGTGGATAGACATTCAGAGAACCTGTGCCGAGTGCTGCTGCATTCATTGATGCTAAATAGTCCTTAAGTTTCGGCCCAGTGGAAACTGGGTTTTTTGGAAATGATGTTATCTCTTGGCTTGAGATCTTTTTATTATTTTTAATAAGTATTTGTTCTCGCTCTTCATCTTGCACCTGAATAAGAATTAAAATTGTATTATATATAATAAAATAAAAAAAATATTTGTTCATTACAATTCTAGTAAAATATAATTGTTTTTTGAAAAATAAAATAAAGTACATTAATCGTCATTATACAAGGTTAAATCATGATTGATTTCTTCTCAAATGAAATTTCAATAGAATTGGTTAAAATTAATATAGTAAAAATATTATCTTTTGTTTGATAATATTCAGATAAAATTTCAGATTGTTTACTAGCTGAACTATATATTTATTCATTTCGAAAAAAATTGGCTAATTAATCTCACTAGATAGAATTTCTTTCAATTTATCTCTTAAAATAGTAATAAACAAAGAGTATATATTACCTTACAAGTTCCTTTAACTCGTTGTAATAGTTTTGTAACATTGGTTTCGAGTTTACGATAAAATTCAAGACCTTTATTAGATTTCGCAAGTAGATCTTCATAGGCATCTGAAGAAGCAATTAATGCAGAAATGCTTGCCTCTCTTCGTCGTTGTGACTCTATTGTTGTTCTCCGGGTTGTAACGTGATGGGCATATGCTTCGGTTAATGCTTTTAATATATTCTCCTTCAAATTAAAAGTTTATTTTTTATAAGTGTATAAAAAATTTACCAATATTCGAAAATACTTTCAACCAACCTGAGCAGATAAATTTTGTTGTATCAATGAGACTAATTTTTGATGTTTATTCATTTCTTTATTAAATAGAATGTCAAGAGGTTCATTTGATGTTACAATTTGATTAGTAATATCATCGCGACTGGTTTGTGAACGAAGTTCATTATTAAGCATTGCTCTTTGACAACGCATCTCCTCAACTTTGGCCACTAAATTTCGCATTTCTTGTAAACTCGCTTCTGCTTCTTCAATATCTAAATGATGAAATGATGAAAATATTATAAATTAAACAATATAAAAATATAAAATAAAAATCAAGATTTTATTTAAATAAATTAAGTATTATTTATCGAATTTTATTATGTAGAAAAGATAACCATTTAACACAGATTTAAATAAAAAGAGAATCAAATTATTTATTTCATAAACCGGGTATTGGTACTAAATTTTCCATCAAATCAATTAAATTTTGAAATAACAATTTTCTTTTACATACCACTTGGTTCAACTATTGGGGGTAATTGATCAAGTAATTGTTTTAAAGGTAAACCAAGAGTTTTCAAATTGCCCATATGCATTGTTATCGCTTTATGTAAGGTACGATTCGATTCGCTTGCTTTAGCATGAGCCTCACGGTATTTAGCCGCTTCGCGAGTTAAATCTGTAGCTGCAATAGAAGGTGGTCTTGAGCCCATTGCTATTTGATATTCTCGTTCACGAGTAGATTCCAACTAAAAAGAAAGTATAATACTTAAAATAAATTAAAATTAAAAATTTTATATTTAATTTGATTTATTTATAAAAATTAACTTTGTTTTATGAATTTAAAATTATTTATTATTCTTTAAAGAATTTTTAAATATATGATTAATTATTTATAATTAATATATAAAATTACTTACTTCTAGTAATTCTGTAATTTCCGTAAGCATTGAATCAACATCATGATAGGTGTCAGAAAGCTTATTCATTATATCAATTAAATCTGGAATAGCGTTAGGTTGGCCATTCATTGAAGCGCATCGATCTATCAATTCCTATATAAATCAATTAAATAAAATTAATATTGATAATAAATTAAATATGAAAGAGTCTGGTGAGACAATTATGATTTTATATGGACATCTTTATCAAATTTCTTATTAGGTTTTAAAATAGTGTAAAAACACTTAAAAGTTAGTTAAAAATATAGTTAAAAAAGAAAAAGCAGAATGACAAAAAAAGAAATTAATAAAAAAAAATTAATAATATTGTATTTTAAACATACTTGTGGTATTTGAATAGACTCGATTGTTTTTGATAAATGTTCCAATTGAAGTGATGACATAAAAGCAGCCAATTCTGTATCTTTTTCATCAATCTGTTCACCCATTTTTCTTCTTAATTTCGCTTTCTCTTCACTAAAAAAGGATTAAGAAATGTTTATTTTATAACAAGCAAATGAATATTAATTATATAAAATATTAAAAAAATTTATTTGTTTTACCTATAAAGTGATGAAGCTTCATGTGCTTGTAATGGAACAAGCCGAGCAAAAATATCTGGTCCACTAATCTCTGGATCATTTACATCAAATGGAATTCCTTTTACAAGTGAAGCTCCTTTAATTTCAGGCAAACTTTCCACATCGGGAACTTGTTCATGATAAATAAATTCATTTTCGTTTTTAGCAGCTTTCTTTTTACCTTCAACTACATCAGTTGCAAATGTTAATGTTTCCTAAAATTGGAAAGAAAAAGTGTTGTAGGTCTCTTAATTTATAATTAATTTATTAAATAAAATTAAATACTTGTATATTATCCATATTTTTTCCTAATTTTATTGCCTCTTGAAGAATGTCAGATGCCTTTTGATAATAGGCAACACGCTCACCCATTTTTTGTTGTTCTTCCGCTTGTTGTCCTTGGTATAAAGCAACAATACATCGATAATAGGTTATTTTTAACCTTACATATCTCTTCCAACCCTATAATAATTTTAATTAACTATTATTATTATTTAGTTAATTTTCCAAACAATATTATATTATATTTATCTAGAGTAGTTGTTTAATTCAAAGAAAAACATAGTATTGTTTTATTTTAAAACGATTAGTTAATATAAAAATAATAAATATGTTATTTCTCTAGATTACAAAAGACAAAAGAGTCAATATTTGAATTAGGATATATATACATAAATGCTAGATATAACAATACAAAAAATATTGTCTTTAAATAAAGTCCAACTTGATAAATTGATGTTTAAATTAAAAATATTTGAATACAAATTTAAATTTAAAGTAAATTATTGTTTAAAATAAATTTTTATATTTTGTATATTAATATTGTTCAGATTCACCTTTAGTCAAAAATAAAATATTACCTTAAAGAATTTTGATCCAACTAAGTCTACTAAAGAAGTATCTTGTTTATTTTCCAAAATGGTATTTGCAATATTATAATAATCGACAATTTGCACTGCGACTTTTGCTATAAATAAAAATTAAAATAGAATGGAAATAAATAAAATAAACATAAATAATATAAAATATTAAATTTGATTATAGGTTCAAACCTGTAATGAGTGGTTTTCTACTATCAAGCATACTTTTTTCAAGTATACATTCTTGAGCCTGCGCTAACATAATATTATACATAAAACGTTGTAATGGTTGAGGTAAATCAGTAGATGCACCCGCAGGTAAAAATTCTTGAATTTGCTGGAAATAAATTTTAAGAACAATATTTTTTTTTATTTGTAAAACCGATATATTTTTATTTTAAAAAATGACATAAATAATATTATCAAACATACTTGAAATGCCCAGGCGCCACATTGAAAATGAGAGCAGCACATTTTCATTTCATCACTTGTCTGTCTGGCCTCAGATGCACCCAAATGAGAATGCAATGCACCAATATTATATAAGATGGATGCCATTTCAAAACGAATATCCGAAGAAGAATGTGTTAATTCGCCATAAAGATCTTGCCTATAAAAATGTGCCATATATATATTAAACAAATAAATTGCAATAATTAGTCTGAATGAGAAAGGGATAGAGTAGTAAGAAGTCGGTAATTTTTAGAATATTATTAATTTAAAGATAAGTTTTATTATTTATTTAAGAAATTCGATCATATTAAATAGAAATAGAAAAAAATGAATATATAATATAATTAATAACATTTTAATTATAATTAATAATTCTTAATATGTACTAATATAGATATATATATATACACGAATATATATTATTTAAAACAATTAGGTTATATTATTATACAATTAATTATTTAAACTTACCATGTAAATGTAATTGCTATGGATGAATCTTTCGAAAGTGGAAAACGGCTTTGTAAGAAATGTAATTGGCAAAAATATTGCTTGAGATTGGAACAACTGTTAACACTCCTTGATACGATTACAGCTGATGCACGTGCCCTTTCTAGATTAGCAATTTCATTTGTATATAATTCAGGATCTTCTCCGTAGGCATCCCGAATATACTACAAAAATTATATTCAAAAATTTGATGAACATTGTACAAAATAAAATATATTTAGAAATTTTCATTTTTGAATTTAAAAGGGAAAGCTAAAAAAGATTTTTTCATAAAATAAAATAATGAATTTTAATATAATGACAATAAACAAATGACAAAAGTATCTAATAATGGAAAGACGTGTAATATTTTATCATAAAAATTGAATCTCATTTGAACAAAATATTATAATAATACATGTTATAAAATGTTTATTAATGTAAACATTATAAGAAATGACAAATATTTACCATTTTTAATTTGGGACCAAATGCAGGAGTCTCAGGACTAGTTTTCAAATCAAAACTTAACATTGGTAATCTAGGAACAGCTTCCATTTTAATTATTGTTAACTAAAATAGTACAGAATTTTGAATAATAGGTAGAAATTTTACATAAAATAGATAATTGTTGACAATTTATCAAAATGACTAAGATTTTATTATCACTTTATCATTGCGGTTAGACGAAACAAATGACGGATGATGACGTCAAAAAATAATATTAAAAATTTGACATTTTTCAATTTCTTTATTAATTTTTAATTAAGAAAAATATAAGAAAATTTAATATATCTCTATTAATTCTAAACAAATATAAACTAATAAATTATTATACATTTATTTTGACATGTAGAATAATTTTATTTTAAGCGCAAATTTTAAAATCTAGAAAAATCACATTCAAATTAAAAAGAGATAAGTTGAATTTTACATATTAGAAGTTTTAAAAATTTTATTAAATATATAAATTTAAAAAAAGAAGACAATAGCAGTTAAATATATATATATATATAGAGAGAGAGAGAAATTACCAATTATTCATTTTTTTCAATTCACTTCAACTTAGCAAATCATATCTTCCAATGAAAAATGATTATATTAAATAAATACATTTTTTTTCTCCACATTTTAGGCAAGATTTGTTTATATTTTACTGGAAGAAATGGATCAGTTCTTTGAATCCTCCATTGTTTATTTAATATGAATTATTATAATAATATAATTTAAGAAAAAAAATTTTATTGAAATAGTTTCAAATATAATTTTTAATGTTGGGTCTTAAATCGTCTGATTTTAAATTATTTTTAAATTGAGTAATAAAAAATTATCAAATTATTTTTAAATTTATTTTAAAACTTTGTAAGTATATGTACTTTTATTTACATTATTATTTATAAAGAATGGAAGAAAATAAAATCGTTGATTATTATTCTGTAATAGAAAATACATGTTTCCATCTGAGAATTTAAAGTTATTCAAGAAATAAACATTGTCTTTTTTAAATAATTAAATAATAATATATATATTTTATCGATTTTCCTGATATATTTATAATTATAATAAAACTTATTTAATAATGATTGCATATATCAGTTTTTGTACTTAATTTTCAAACAATTTTTAATTCGATCATAAATAATTTTATATTAAAATTGAGGGAAAACCCCTTCTTAAGATCAATCAAAAAAGAAAACCAATAATACTATAAATATATATATATCTTATCCTATTATATTAGCAAAAATTGTATGTATATATATATTTATATTTTTGAAATATTAAACCGCTCGAAGGATTTTGAAATTCACCCCATAGATAATTTTTATAAAGAAAAATCGATCTGAATTGGTTTGGGAAAAACATCTTTATTAGTTTTTTCTTCATTTAAAATAGGGAATGTAAATGAAGTCAGTAACTTCGTCAGACCTCCTTAAATACAAAATATTACAAATATAAATAAATTCAAATAACGAAATTACACCCACTGTCTTTCAGTGCATTAATAATAAGGGGTTACAACTATTGTTTTTTTAATTTATGATCTTTTAAATTATTTTAACGACGGTTCGGTGAACCAGGTATTAATTTCCAGCCAAACCCGATAATAAGGAATAATTTTTTTTAATGACCGAGCGGCGTGTATATATATATATATATGTAACAAAGTCACTGCTATATAGTACCCTTTAGTCACCGCCATCTGTTAGTGATATTGTTTGTATTATTTATAAGAATCAACTAACTAATTTTAGAATGGATTAAAGACGAATATAAATTGTAATAGGATAATTTTTAATTAGAATTATTAGTTAATAATTTATATTTGGCATTTGTAAGAATTATCTGGAAGAATCAACTTTAGAATCGATTTCTTTACAGGTAATTTATATTTCTAATATTGTAAATAATCAATGTAAAAAAAAATTAATATTGAATAAAAATCTTTACAGAGAACGAAATCGATTTAGTTACCAGAATCCCTGAACATACTTATAAATCGATTCTTTTCAAGATTGGAAACATGCCTTCTGATATAAAGATTCACATCGTTAAGGAATTTGAAGAAGGAAAATTGGTGAATAAAATCAAGACCATAAAATTTCTGGGCAGTGATGAAATATATGCATTCCCAACGGAGAGCCAGCATGAAAGTGAACATCAGGACCTCTTTCAGCTAAGTACAGTGAAATTAGGATGTAAGAGTATGTTAAAACAGGGAAATTTCAGAAACATAAATATTGCATTGTCAGAAAAATTAAAAAAAAGATATTTAGATGAAAAAGATAATTTTATATTTGATGGATATATGCTGGAAGAAGTTTTTGTTGAAAATATAGAAAAATCTAATCCATTAGAGATGAAACTGGATTATAATTATGTGAATAAAATAAATTTATTAGAGATTGAAAAAAAATTTAATATTGAGAAATTCATAGGCATTCAACAAAATGCTAAAGAATGGATAAAAACATTTGAAAGTGAATGTCATAGGCATCAAATAATAATAGATTCCATGAAAATACAAACATTGCGATTATTTTTAGAAGGAAATGCCAATGACTGGTACAGGATTAACAGTAAAAAAATTATTGATAGTAATTGGAGTGAATGGAGAGAATCCTTCTTATTAGTTTATGCGAGTAAAGGGTGGTCTGATGTGAGATATGCATATAAATATAGATATATGGGAGAATCGGTCATCGATTACTGTCTGAAAAAAGAAAGATTATTAGTAGAAGCTGAGCCTTCCATTTCAGAAACCTCAAAAGTAAATCATATTATGGTAGGTTTACCCATTCATGTTCAGAATATAGTAGATAAAGATGAGGTGACAAATACCAACAAATTAATTAATATGCTAAGAAAATATGATTGGGCTATAATAAAAAAGAAAAATAATGAAATAAAAACAGATATAAATGTCAAGAAGGTTCCTTGTTATATATGTAAAGGATTGGAAAAAGGAGACCGATATCATCCAGTTGAGAAGTGTTTTAATAAAAAAATATATGATAAAAAAATTAGTATAAACTGTTTGGAAGAGATGGTTTCGAATGAAAAAAACGTATAAGCCCCGGCAGAACAATACCGTTAATAAAATTAAATGTAGTAATTAACAAAAATAAAAATATCAAAGCAGTATATGATACGGGTTCAAATGTATCTCTTATTAATTATAAAGTAATTATGAAAGAAATAAAAAAAAAAATAAAAAGGGAAAATATTATATTTAAGACGATTAACGGGATAAGTTTTGTTGAAGGCCGGGCCCACTTACAATTGAAGATAAATGAAATTTCGGATACATTGAATGTTTATATAATTAAAAATAATAATTTTTCATATGACATGTTACTTGGACTTGACGCAATAAAAAAATTTAAATTAATACAAAATGAGGAATTAAAAATATTTCAAAAAATTGGAAATGTTACAAAAGAAATAAAAGATATTGAAATTGATAATAATATAAATAGTCAAAATAATAGAGACAGATATAAAAATAAAAATATTGAATACAAAAGAAAAGATTATAAAGAAATAAACTTGAATGAATACATCGACTTGGATGAATATGAATCCCATTTAAATCATTTAAATAAGGATAATAGAAATGAATTAAAAAAATTATTAATTAATAAAAAAAACATATTTGCTAAAGATAAATATGATACAGGGAAAGTAAAAAATTATGAAGCTGTGGTCAAATTGAGAGAATATAAATATATATCAAAGAAACCATATAGAAGTTCTTTGCCTGATCAGAAGGAAATTGAAAAACAAGTAGAGAGGTTACAGGAGGCAGGTCTTATAGAAGAATCATCTTCCCCTTTTGCTGCTCCTGTAACAATGGCATACAAGAAGGATGAAGCTGGAAGAAAAAGGTTGTGTTGCGATTTCAGGGAATTGAATAAGTTAGTTGTACCAGAGAGTCAACCGTTTTTAAGAATAGAAGATATAATGGTAAAAGCAGGCGATTGTTCATGGTTTTCTGCGTTGGACATAAACTCGGCTTTCTGGTCAATTCCTGTAAGAAATAAGGATAGAGAAAAATTAGGGTTTGTCACACAAAAGGGCCATTGGCAGTGGAATGTTTTACCTTTCGGATTAAGAATCTCAAGTAGTGTGTTTCAAAGGATACTCTCAAACTTATTAAGAAGAAATAAATTAGACAGTTTTTGTGTTAACTACATTGACGATATACTAATCTTTTCAAATACATTTGAGGAACACATGAAACATATTGAGTTAGTATTGGATATGATTAAAAGAGAAGGATTCAAATTAAAATTAATAAAATGCATATTTGCAAAGAATTCTGTTAAGTATTTAGGACATATTATAGAAAAAGGGAGAATAATGCCTTACAAGGACAATCTCATAGCAATACAAAAATTTGAAACACCTAAAAGTAAGAAAAACATAAGACAATTTTTAGGAAAGGTAAATTTTTATTATAAATACATTGAAAATGCTGTGAAACTCCTGGAGCCATTACATAATCTACTAAGAAAAAATGTTAATTTCAAATGGGATTGTAAATGTGAGGAATCTTTTAAATTAATAAAAGAGTATTTATGTTCGAGTCCCATATTAAAAATATATGATGAAAAAAAAGAGGTGTTCATATACACGGATGCAAGTGGAGAAGGTTTAGGCGCCGTCTTTAAACAGCCTGATGATGATGGTTTTCTACATCCAGTTGCATATTTCTCTAAAAAGTTGAGTAATGGCCAAAAGAAAAGAAAAGCTATTTATCTAGAGTGTTTGGCTATTAAGGAAGCAATTGTTTACTGGCAACACTGGTTAATAGGAAGAAAATTTAATATAATCTCAGATCATAAACCTTTGGAGACTTTGCGTGTGAAAGCTAGAACAGATGAACCTCTTGGGGATCTTATGCATTATTTGTCTCAGTATGATTTCAAAATCATGTATGCACCAGGATCCTCAAATGTGGAAGCAGACTCTTTGTCTCGAAATCCAGTGTTAGAAAGTTTTGAGAATGAAGAGGATGTCTTAGAAGTAGTGAATTTAGTGACAATGAATGAGATTATAGATGATCAGAAATTAAATGAGCATGAAATAAAAAAGTCAATTGACATAAATTATAAAGGTAATATTTACTTTAAATGTACGAAGGCAAATCTTAGAATATATATATCAGAGAGATTAGGTTTGGAATTGTGCAAGAAAGTTCACAAAATTTATGGACATATTGGAGTAAAACAAATGATAAAGATAATAAGACCACAATATTATTTTAAAAAAATGGATAAAATGATTAATAATATATGTAAAAATTGTGAAATTTGCATTTTAAATAAGTCAAGAAAGGGCAGAGTTATTGGTTTATTGTCACAACTAGGCCCAGCTAAAGAACCATATGAAATAGTTTCAATGGACACAATAGGAGGATTTGCCGGAAATGGATCTAAAAAAAAATATCTCCACTTATTGATTGATCATTTAACCAGATATATTTATGCAGTACCATCGGAGACACAATCAGCACGGGATTATATAAGATTAATTAAAAAAATAGAAAAGCCTAACAAAATAAAATTATTATTATGCGATCAATATAGTGCAATAAATTCTAGAGAATTTAAAAACTTTGTAAGAATCGAAGACATAAATATAGTTTTTACGGATGTAGATTGCCCGGAATCAAATGGAATGGTTGAACGTGTAAATCAGACGATTGTGAATAGAATAAGATGTAAAATAAATGAAGGAAATAAAAGATCTTGGGTGATTGTATTAAATGAGTGCATTGAGGAATATAACAAAACAATTCATACAGTGACAGGTTTTGCTCCAAAATATCTATTATATGGAATAAAATCAGAAATAACACCAGATAGTTTAGCGAGAGTAAGTAGTGTAAAAGAAGATAGAGAAGAAGCTATTAAAAACTCTTTAGTTAGTTTTCAAAAAAATAAAATTAATATTGACAAGAGGAGAAAGGAATTAAAATTTAAAAAAGGTGATTTAGTGTACATTGAAACAGGAAATAAGATAAACAGAAGAAAGTTGGATCAAATACGAATGGGTCCATTTCATGTGATAGGACAATTTTCAAACTCAATATATGAAATAGACTGTAAGAAAAAAGGAAAGGATTCCACATTAATTCATGTAAATAAGTTAATACCTTATAAATTGTAAAAAAAAAAAAAAAAAAAAAAAAAAAAATTAATTAATTTTTTTTGTGAGGATGGGGGAGATGTAACAAAGTCACTGCTATATAGTACCCTTTAGTCACCGCCATCTGTTAGTGATATTGTTTGTATTATTTATAAGAATCAACTAACTAATTTTAGAATGGATTAAAGACGAATATAAATTGTAATAGGATAATTTTTAATTAGAATTATTAGTTAATAATTTATATTTGGCATTTGTAAGAATTATCTGGAAGAATCAACTTTAGAATCGATTTCTTTACAGGTAATTTATATTTCTAATATTGTAAATAATCAATGTAAAAAAAAATTAATATTGAATAAAAATCTTTACAGAGAACGAAATCGATTTAGTTACCAGAATCCCTGAACATACTTATATATATATATATATATATATATATATAGTATATTGTGTGCCGAGAAATGTGAATATACGAATTTTTAGGGCATGTAGGATATAAGATGAGATAAGATGAGTCAAACTTTGAATGGAAATGAAACAAAAAATCTATTCTTAGAAATTTTCGAAATATCACTACCTACCTAATAAAATTGCAAACTATCCGATTAATAAAAATGTAATTAGTCCCAGAGGTTGTGAATCGCTCCTGCATACAAGTCACAATTATTTTTTATTTAGAAATAAAATGGATATACTTATTTGATATATTTCTGGATAATATCTAAAAATGTGCTTAAATAAAATATTTAAAAAAATTATTAAAAATAAATATAAATAAGCTGGAGTGTCTCCACTCGACTATCTTGCAATTTGAGAATTGGATTAAATAACATAATATATTATATTTAAATTAAATTTAATTAATTATAAATTATAAATAATAAATATTAAACCAGCGCATGTTTGGTTTTTTATTGATGGCACCATGGCACGTGTTGGCGCGTGAGATTTGCAGTGTTAAAAAATTAATTCTGGTAATTTCAGCGAATCAATCAAACTGAAATTCTATATATAGCAGTTTTATACAATTATTAATCATGTGAAAATTATCAAACATATATCTTTATTTTTACAGTCACTTTAGAGGGAAAAAAAAAATCAAAACGTTGTAGGTAATGACCCTCTACCGGTTGAGCTACATTTCTCAAAAGTTGATAGAAAACTATGAATTTTGAATAATGCTCATGTACCAAATTGCATCATTCTAGCTCAAACCGTTTTTGCGTAATCTTGTCTACATACATACACACACACACACACACACACACACACACACAGACAGACAGACATTTTTCCCAACCTTAGTGAAAATGATTCAGGAACCTTCAAAACGTATAAAAACATCAAAATCTCAACATCGAAAATTTTCGTGATCGCAATACTATCTCTTACGAGATAGTAAAAACAAATGATCAAATGGAATAACAATAACTATTGTGAAAATAAGAATATTTTTCAAATTTTCTATTTTATAAACTAATATGGGATGGTTAGTATATAATAGGAAATATAAATTCGTTTTAAATGAAATATGTCAAGATTCAACATTTCTATTCATTTCGGTTCATTCAAAAGGTGGACAAATTTGATTGTCATAAAAAATTAAAAAATTCTACTAGTAAAAGCAAATATTAATAATAAATAATAATTAATAAAGAAATAATAAATAAATAATTTATATATTATTATCAATTATGAATAATAATCATAATAATTATAATAAAAATAAAATCAAGAGATTGATAGAAATGAAATGTGTCAAGATTCAACATTTCTATTCATTTCTGTTCAATCACCGGGCGGCACTTATCTTGGGGCGGCATTTTTTATATTTAGTTATAGTTGTAAAAAGCAACTTATTCATTTCATATTTATTTTTTTTCTTTCTTGAATAATAAATGATTATTATGATTATTATAAGTTTACTATTTGATATAAAAATATGTGTAAAAAAATTTACTCTCTCTGTGTATTAATTAATATTGATTAAATAACTTAATAATTTATTTATGTGTATTAATTTATAAAAACCACTATTTGATTGACTTATAATAGAAAGGGCGGCAAACTGGAGATCGCCCCGGGCGGCAAAAGTTCTAGGTACGTCACTGGGTGGATAAATTTGGAATGTCATATAAAATTAAAAACTATTTTAGAGAGGATACAATTTAAAATTAAAATAAATTGAAACTTGAAATTATAGTCTGTCTTATTTTTTACTTTCATGGAAGTTCAACAAGTAAATTCTTCATATCTTCAGCCATTCCTTTCCAATTTCTTAAAGAATAAAAATTACAATAAGTTATTAACAAAATCTGTGAGTGTCTCACAGTTAAAAAAACATCCTTTTTATATATTAAATTAAATAATAATAATAAAATAATAAATGCATCAAATCTATTGCTGATAACAAATAAAAATTAATAAATTTATCAAATGATTTATTTTATAATAATATTAAAATTAAAAAGAATTAAAAGAACATTTGTTTTACACAGTATAAGAACCTAGAGCGCGCTGCAACGTGGCAGAACGTGCAATGCGTTGGCTGTGACGCCTGGACACGTCACCTGAGCACCCCATTCGTCTTGCCTCTCGCTATCGTCCTAAATCTCAATTCTCGCAAAACTTGTCTTGTGGACGTGGTTTTTATCCATTATCTCAGAACTTATATTCACATCTATTTAAATTAATCAATTTCTTCTCATTTTTTATAAAATATGGTAAATATTTTAATTATTTCTTTCAATATATTTTAATTAATTCAATTTAATAATTTTCGTGCATGATCTATATTACTGTAACATTTTAAATATATAAATTAATCAATTATAAATTTCTTTCTTTTAAGTATATTTATATTTATTCATTTGCTCAGATTTTCATAAACATACTTTTACAATAAATAAAAATTATAAAGTAGATTTATCAGAAAATTATTACTAAATAGTTAAATAGAGTGAAACTTCATAATTTATTTCCTCTTTTAATAAAAATACATAGTTACTATAATTTGATTTTAACTTTTAAAATATTTAAATTTTTATTTCAATTAAGTAACAATTCTTAATTGAAACTGTCTTTCGAAAAATTTTTAAAAAATAAACATGTAAGACATGTCATTTTAAATTGTAATTCCTATTACTATTTAAGTAAAATATATATTTTATCGTTTTTAAAAGTAATATAGTAAAGTAAAAATATTATTGAAATGAAATCCGAAATATGTGATTAATAGTTTTAAGATTTCAAATTATCATAATATATTATATATAGATGAAAGATTTGTTAAAAGAAAGTCTAGAATGTAATGTTCTTTATTAATTAAACACAAACTTCCTAGAAACACAACCATTAAACCATATGCTTGTTAAATTTTATCAGATGATAAATTTTTCATTCTTAAGAAGAATTAAAATCTTTAATTTTTATTTTCAAGCCTGCTTCTCCAAGTTCAACATCTGTCGGTTCTGGAAGTCGATCTCCAGCTAAGGCAACCCCAAGACCCTCCACCGGTTCTAATGTTAGACAAAGGTAAATTCTTTTATAGAAATTATATGTAAAAAAAAGTTATTTACAAAATAAAAATACAAGTGTAATTCTATTTATTTATTTCAATTTTAATGTTCACAGAAAAGTCACTTCCAGCACTGCCTCCAGAAATCGTACTACTGGAACAAGTACAGGTGGGATGTGGAGGTTCTATACTGATGATTCTCCAGGAATAAAAGTGTTAGTACATTAATATTTTTATAAATTATATAATAAAAGGGAATAGTTGACGATACTTATCACCTCTCGGATTTTGATGAAACTTCGCCAGTTGATTCCTTGATTAATTCTAAGAAACTTTTTCCTTAGGCGAAATAGGAAAACTATATGTTAATCAAGGAATCAACTGACAAAGTTTCAACAAAATCCGAGAGGTGACAAGTCAATTATTACCAATTTGCTGAAAAATAAATGTAGTACAATTTGTTAAAATTACTATTTATTCTTTTCAAAGCCTTAAAATTTATAATTTTTAAAAACTAATATTATTTATCTTTAGATTAACTAATAAATAATTTTTATTTTTAGTGGTCCCGTGCCTGTTTTGGTGATGTCATTATTATTTATCGCCTCTGTTTTTATGCTACATATTTGGGGAAAATATACACGATCTTCATAAAAAAGACAACTTTATTATAATTTATATTTTTTTTAATCTTAAAAAAATGTTCATTCAATCTTGTTTTTATTCATTCCAACTGGATATTCATGACTTTTTATTTGTTAATTTTTTTTTGTTTTTTTATTAAATATTTCCTATAAAAAGCATAAACCTTTTTTCACATTTTAAGTATGAGAATTCCTCTTTTTGATATTCTTATATAAATATACAGATAGATTTATATACACAATATATAAATAAATTATTATTAAAATATATATTTACTTAATTTACATAATATCCTAACTCCTTTCTTAAAATGAACTTAATTTCCTTTGAAAAAAAAATCAAACTTCTAATTATATTAATAAAAGATTATTAAAAAAATGAAGATTAAGTTAATAAATACTAGAATTTCAATTTGATAATTAAATACTTCACAAATAACATATTTATTTAAATTATTTTATCATGAGAACAAAAAAGTAAATAAAGAATAATATTTTACTATCTTTATTAAAATTTGACTAAAGAAGTTTTGCCCATTTGAAAAGGAAAGAAAAAAAAATTCAAAGAAATTTTGTATATAATCAAAAATTAGAAATATTAAATTTTGTATGATAATAGTTTAAAAATTTAATCATTTAAATAAATTAAGAATTAATTTTTATTTAAATATAAATAAAGAAGATAAGACGGATGAAAAAGGAGAATGAACAAATAATAAAAATATTAAATGTAAAGTATTATTATTGTAAAGTATTATGTTTATTTACAACATATCCAATATCTATGATCTATTAACAGAATATTAAATTACATTTTTAACATCAGAACTAAATATACAGCTTTTACAAATCTCAAACTATGTTTTCATCTCTTGACCCTAGCATTCATACACACAATTACACATAAATGAATTGTATGTATTTACATTTATTCACTTTATATTAGTTATTTTCCATTCTTTACACTGTATATAAGTTTATAAATACTTATCCTATGTACATGAGATATATATTTTTAAAATTTGATATGTAAACAACTTTTATTGTATAAAAATTTTTTTATTTTTTTTTACATTCAAAAAGTATAAAAATATAGATTTTTCTTAAATTTTTCTCTAAGAGTAATATTATAAATTATCAATATAACAAAAACTAAACAAATTTATTTATTTGTTTTCTTTTAAATAATAATTCTGTTTTATTATTTATTTATTTGTATATTTCTATAGCCTGTAATTATCCGCAATCGATAATTTTCAATTGATTCTCATTCGATATAAATATATAATGTCGGACAAAATTGATAATTAAAAATAATTTTTAATTTTCAAATATATTATAATATTAAATGTAATTTATTATAATTAGAGTGACCATATTGTCTAGTAAAAAAAACGGGACATTGTAATGACAAAAACGGGACGGTGTTATAAAATAGATTTGGAAATTAGACGAGTTCTATGGACAATTTGTTTATATGCCATTAAAACCTTTTATCATAATACATATAATGGTTATAATGGCAGGCAAAAATGGTTCATATAAACCCCTTCTAATTGGCACCTCTTCAAATATTATATATTCATAAGTTAGATGATAAAAAATATTTATTACATAATAATAAGGTAAATTTCGATCTTTCAACACCTTATAGAAATTTTCTCACATTCCATAATACAATTTAAGTTTTTACTATAATTTGTTAAAAACAATACCGTTCAAAGCGGTATCTATGGTCATCCTAATTATAATCTATTTCAAGAGAAATGTCTATTTATTAAAATAGTTTATACTCGGAAAAATTCCATCTTTTTGTATGTGAAATTAAATATATACAATTTCACATACAAATAGATGGAATTGTATATATATATATATATATATACTTAATTGAGAATTAAGGGTGTTTTTTTTAAGTGTGTTGCTGAAGATGATAATGGGGATTATTAGTGGCTTATAGAATAAATTTTCAAGAACGTCGTTGTCATTTTTTAAATTATGGCAGAGTATAATGGTTAATCGGATATAAATTTTAATAATAAATGTTTTTAAAAAAATTGTAGCAATTATTAATAACTCTCAATAATTTTAATATTTGTCCCAAATTAGGTATAGTGGTAATGGTAATAATTCAAAAAATCACGCTTTATCATTCTTTTGAAAAAAATTTTCAGAACCTTAATGTTTCTCAACTCCAAAAATAATTACTTTTTCATCTAGGGATATTTTTAACCTGATAGTTAGTCTTTGAGTAAAAAATAGGCCTCATTAACAAGAATTAATTACAGATATCTCCTCTTTAATTAGTATATTAATTTATTCCAGACAAAATTTTATCTTCATTTACAAAGATAATGGGGAGGTTATCAAAACAATCCAATCCATTTCAATTAATTTATAAAAGTTTATGATATCAATTAAAGAAAAACAATCAAATATCTTTAAAGATGTATTTTTGATAAAAATATTAATAATTTTTGTAATTTAAATTAAATAAGTAGACAAATTTTAGATATTTATTATTTTTATAATTAATTAATAAATGACTAAAGGAGATATTGTTCTAAATAAGAATAGTGTCATAATCTTTAAAAATTTGGCTTATTGACTAACTATATGATTTTAAATCCATTAAATAGTGATGTATTTCCCTAAATTACTTTTGAAATCTAATTGTACATGTCCAATAAACCAAATAATAAAACAATAATTGTGTTAAAAATTAATCATTTTCTTTGTGTAAAAATAAATCGACTCATTCCAATTAATAAACATTATATCAATAATAATAAATAACTATAAATGAATAATTGATTATAAATTTAATTTATATTAAAAGAAAAAGCATTAATAATTAGATTATATTAAATATTTTATTTGATAAAATTTTTGGAACGTTATCCATTTTTCTGTCCAGTTGCATCCGATATTTATAAAAAAATTATATTATTTTATTTATTTTATTTCATCAAAACTTGTTTATAATTTATAATGGATTGATATTAAATATTGGTGATGGTAATAAAATAACTTTTAACAAATGAATGTAAATCAAGAAGACAAAAATTTTATCATGTTGACTTCTATTGTATTTATAGTTAATAAGTTGATTAAAATGATTATGATGTATGAGTATGAAAGGAAAAATTATAATAAAACGATGGGGGGTCATCTAAAAAAAATTTGACGATAAGTACTTTACCTTAAAATTATATCCAATTAATTTTTTTAGTCTTAATAATATTTTAATGATAACAAAATTTGTCCTTTGAAGAGTCATCGATTTTATACATTTGTTACTTTTTTCTAATTTTTTTTTTTATATAAAAAAATTTCAAGGCACTATTATAAAAATATTAATGAAATTACAAAAAAAAAAAAAATTTATAGGGCGCGATAAAACTACAAATACAATTAATTCTATATTTACACCTAATTTCATTCTAAAAAGAAAATTTGAATGCATCTTTCATCTCACTGAACTAAAAATAGTATTCATTAAACAAACCTTTGAGGTATGAATGAGAAAAATGCATTAAATATTTAGAATTTGTTTATGTGAAAATTGTTTAATCATGTGTTTAATTATTTATTATATTAAACTTAGAGAAACAGAATTTCAGTCAAATTTTCTTAAATATATTCTCATATTTCCTTAAATAAAATTAAATATGTTGAGTATAGATATATTTATTATTATCCTCAATACCCTGTAAACTTTAAAGAAGAGATGATTAGGTTTCCCCAATAAATTAAATTAAATTAAGTTAGACAAAATGTCTGCATTAAAAATATTCTTTTTAGTTTTATTAAAAATTTTTCTTTTTCCATTAAAAGTATATTTTTATTTGATTTAAATAATGTGTAAATATAGAATTACATATAATATATATATATATAGTTTAAGTCACCCTTATTATTTTATAAATATTTATATTTATACATATTCACAATGGAAAATAAGTATTCATAATTAATTATTAAATTTAAATAAATTGTTAATTTTTTCTTTTTAAGATGATGAAAATGTCTAAAAATGGGTCACTATTAATTAATTTATTTTGACGTTTTTCTGGTGTTTCTTATGCTGGTCAAATACAGAGGACGCTCTCTTTTTATAAAATTTTAATTTTTTATATCAATTAATTATTGAATTCAAAGGACGGGAGAAAGGCTATTGGAATGAAGGGGATGAAGAGAGCGTCTAGGAACTGGTTATTGTTTAAAGAATCATTATAGATACTTAATCAATTAGACATGGAAGACTCCAGGCCTTCAGCAATCGAGAGTTCAGTTTGATCAGCCTCGGTTTGTATTGTAATCATCATTTTTTCGTCATTTGAAGAACTGCCTTCTGATGAAACGGATCGTGTTGAAGTAGCTGCCTCCTAAAACAAATTAATTTACAATTTACTAAAATTTTACATTCAATTTATTGTATTAATTAATATCAAATTTATATATATATATATATAATATAATGTATATTATTACACACTAAATTATTTACACTAAATATTATATTATACTATTAATAATAAAGTTATGAGTTATCTTCATGTCTTTAAAAAGAATAAATAAAAATTAGCAACACACAACATCTTTGCAAGACTTGATCACCGGTAGCTAGATAAAAACCAAATTTCACATTGTTTTGTTGAATATCTTTTGTTTTATAATCAAAAAAATAAAAATAAAAATTTATTATATACAAAATTATTTTATAATCTCTATGGATGTAATATATTAATTCAGATTCAAAAGAGACAGAAAGAGAGAAAAAGCATACTCTACTTATGTGTAATGTATGTAACTCAGATAAAAACAATAAATAGTTTCAGTGAAACCTAAATATAACGATTTCCTTCATTTAACAACTATCTTGAAATCCTCAAAAATTGCCCTTATATTACGAATACCTTTTTATTTCGAATTTTCCATCAATGCAGAATACGAATACTAAGTAAAATTTATGTGCGTGAAGTTAGCACCGCCATTTTATAATTACAGAAAAAACGCAATTGTGCTAGGTTGTGCTAAGTTTGTGCTACGTTGTGCCGCAAACGCCAGTCACCCATCTCAAAAAACAAACCGGAAAATCAAAAAAAACCGGTTTTTTTGCTGGCACCGCCATTTTGTTTTTCCAAAAAAACAAAAATTGTGCTGGATACTATCTTGGCTACTAAACATTGTGCCGCAAACAGAACAACTCTGGCTCTTTCCGTTTAGGAGAAAAAAAATATCGAAATTTAATATTATAAGACATAGTATTAAACCTCTTATAATTTTTTCAGAGAGAGAGATAAACAAATTATGCGAGTTGTGCTAAGTTGTGCTGGTTGAATACAACAAAGTATCATTCATTAATAAAATAAATGTTGCATAGCTTGCGAAAAAAATGGCAAAAAGTAAGATAGCAAAAACTGAAAATTTACATTTTTGAATTTTCGAAAGTTGTGCTGAATTGTGCTAGTCGACTACAACAACTTTCCCTAATGGCACAATTTCGTCAGATCAAAACTGTCCATGGTACAGCCCAAAATAGATTTTGGTTTGCCCGGTAATCATTATTTCGATCTTTAATTGCATTTTAATCTCGAACGAATACAGAAATCGAAATTCTGCGAGTTGTGCTAAGTTGTGCTGGTTGAATACAACAAAGTATCATTCATTAATAAAATAAAAATTGCGTAGCTTGCCAAAAAAATGGCAAAAAGTCACGTAGCAAAAACTGAAATTTTACATTTTTGAATTTTCGAAAGTTGTGCTGAATTGTGCTAGTCGAGCACAACAACTTTCCCTAATGGCACAATTTCGTCAGATCAAAACTGTCCATGGTACAGCCCAAAATAGATTTTTGCTTGTCCGCTAATCATTATTTCAATCTTTAATTGCATTTTAATCTCGAACCGTTACAGAAATCCAAATTCTGCGAGTTGTGCTAAGTTATGCTGGATGAATACAACAAAGTATCATTCATTAATAAAATAAAAGTTACGTAGCTTACCAAAAAAATGGCAAAAATTAAAGTAAAAAAACCGAAATTTTACATTTTTGAATTTTCGGAAGTTGTGCTGAATTGTGCTAGTCGAGTACAACAACTTTCCCTAATGGCACAATTTCGTCAGATCAAAACTGTCCATGGTACAGCCTAAAATACATTTTGGTTTGCCCGGTAATCATTATTTCGATCTTTAATTGCATTTTAATCTCGAACCGTTACAGAAATATAAATTCTGCGAGTTGTGCTAAGGTGTGCCGACGGAGTACTATAAGGAACTGTTGATAGTTGTATCGAAAAGTGCGTAGCTTGCCAAAAAAATGGCCAGATCAAAAACTGAAAAACTGTAATTTTTGGGTAATTATAAAATGGCGGTGCTAGCGTCACGCACATGATAGGCCCATAAACACTAACCATTAACCATTCATATATATATAAATTTTTTTGTTTATATTTTATAAATATAAAGTATACTTACGTAAATAATTCGGTCCCAATTTTTTGATTTTTTATTTCAATTTACAGTTTAAAATTACACCTCATTATAAACAATATTCAATGAAATTTCATTGCAATTTCTCATAAAAATATAAATTCTTATACTTACATGCTTTTATTTTTATAGATATAGAGTGAACTTCTTACTGATAATTTTTTAAAGCATAATTAAATAATCAGATTCAAAAGGAATATATTCCATTTTTAAATTTTATTATAAAACATAATAGAAGATAAAACAAATAAAAATAAAATATTAAATTTATAATATACAAATTTATCCAAACATTTATGTAAAATCAAGTTTGTGAATTACATAATAATTAATCATAATATGTTATTTCCTAACTTCCGAACATATATATTATAGTAACATAAGAATTATAATAATAATAAAAATAATAATAATTAAAGAAAACTCAATAAAATAATAATAATGTCAGAAGTATTACATTTAGATTCTAAAACTATTTCAATAAAATATTATTAGTTTCTGGTCGATTAGTATAGTGGTGATTAAATGATCTTTCGAACCACTTTATTATATGGAAATTCGTCATCTTAAATTCCAATAAACTATTAGTTATTGTATTGCTGAGAGGTTGGCTTGGAACCCAAATTCAATCATAATTGATTAAAATAATAATACATAAAATCATTAATATTTTTTTGTTTTAAAAATATTTAATTTATATAATTATATTATATAGTTCGCGAGATGCATGCAATTAAAGATCGAAATAATGATTAGCGAGCAAACCTAAAGTTATTTTGGGCTGTACCATTGACAGTTTTGATCTGACGAAATTGTGCCATTAGGGAAAGTTGTTGTGCTCGACTAGCACAATTCAGCACAACTTTCGAAAATAAAAAAATGTAAAATTTCAGTTTTTGCTACGTGACTTTTTGCCATTTTTTTGGCAAGCTACGCACTTTTTGATACAACTATCAGCAGTTCCTTTTAGTACTCGGTCGGCACAACTCAGCACAACTCGCTGAATTTGAATTTCTGTAACGGTTCGAGATTAAAATGCAATTAAAGATCGAAATAATGATTACCGGGCAAACCAAAATCTATTTTAGGCTGTACCATGGACAGTTTTGATCTGACGAAATTGTGCCATTAGGGAAAGTTGTTGTACTCGACTAGCACAATTCAGCACAACTTCCGAAAATTCAAAAATGTAAAATTTCGGTTTTTTTACTTTAATTTTTGCCATTTTTTTGGTAAGCTACGTAACTTTTATTTTATTAATGAATGATACTTTGTTGTATTCATCCAGCATAACTTAGCACAACTCGCAGAATTTGGATTTCTGTAACGGTTCGAGATTAAAATGCAATTAAAGATTGAAATAATGATTAGCGGACAAGCAAAAATCTATTTTGGGCTGTACCATGGACAGTTTTGATCTGACGAAATTGTGCCATTAGGGAAAGTTGTTGTGCTCGACTAGCACAATTCAGCACAACTTTCGAAAATTCAAAAATGTAAAATTTCAGTTTTTGCTACGTGACTTTTTGCCATTTTTTTGGCAAGCTACGCACTTTTCGATACAACTATCAGCATTTCCTTTTAGTACTCGGTCGGCACAACTCAGCACAACTCGCAGAATTTATATTTCTGTAACGGTTCGAGATTAAAATGCAATTAAAGATCGAAATAATGATTAGCGGGCAAGCCAAAATCTATTTTAGGCTGTACCATGGACAGTTTTGATCTGACGAAATTGTGCCATTAGGGAAAGTTGTTGTACTCGACTAGCACAATTCAGCACAACTTTCGAAAATAAAAAAATGTAAAATTTCAGTTTTTGCTACGTGACTTTTTGCCATTTTTTTGGCAAGCTACGCACTTTTTATTTTATTAATGAATGATACTTTGTTGTATTCAACCAGCACAACTTAGCACAACTCGCAGAATTTGGATTTCTGTAACGGTTCGAGATTAAAATGCAATTAAAGATCGAAATAATGATTAGAGGGCAAGCCAAAATCTATTTTGGGCTGTACCATGGACTGTTTTGATCTAACGAAATTGTGCCATTAAGGAAAGTTGTTGTGCTCTACTAGCACAATTCAGCACAACTTTCGAAAATTCAAAAATGTAAAATTTCAGTTTTTGCTATCTTACTTTTTGCCATTTTTTTCGCAAGCTATTCAACATTTATTTTATTAATGAATGATACTTTGTTGTATTCAACCAGCACAACTTAGCACAACTCGCAGAATTTGAATTCCTGTAACGGTTCGAGATTAAAATGCAATTAAAGATCGAAATAATGATTAGCGGGCAAACCAAAATCTATTTTGGGCTGTACCATGGACAGTTTTGATCTGACGAAATTGTGCCATTAGGGAAAGTTGTTGTACTCGACTAGCACAATTCAGCACAACTTTCGAAAATAAAAAAATGTAAAATTTCAGTTTTTGCTACGTGACTTTTTGCCATTTTTTTGGCAAGCTACGACCTTTTTATTTTATTAATGAATGATACTTTGTTGTATTCAACCAGCACAACTTAGCACAACTCGCAGAATTTGGATTTCTGTAACGGTTCGAGATTAAAATGCAATTAAAGATCGAAATAATGATTAGAGGGCAAGCCAAAATCTATTTTGGGCTGTACCATGGACTGTTTTGATCTAACGAAATTGTGCCATTAAGGAAAGTTGTTGTGCTCTACTAGCACAATTCAGCACAACTTTCGAAAATTCAAAAATGTAAAATTTCAGTTTTTGCTATCTTACTTTTTGCCATTTCTTTCGAAAGCTATGCAACATTTATTTTATTAATGAATGATACTTTGTTGTATTCAACCAGCACAACTTAGCACAACTCGCAGAATTTCGATTTCTGTATTCGTTCGAGATTAAAATGCAATTAAAGATCGAAATAATGATTACCGGGCAAACCAAAATCTATTTTGGGCTGTACCATGGACAGTTTTGATCTGACGAAATTGTGCCATTAGGGAAAGTTGTTGTAGTCGACTAGCACAATTCAGCACAACTTTCGAAAATTCAAAAATGTAAATTTTCAGTTTTTGCTATCTTACTTTTTGCCATTTTTTTCGCAAGCTATGCAACATTTATTTTATTAATGAAAGATACTTTGTTGTATTCAACCAGCACAACTTAGCACAACTCGCATAATTTGTTTATCTCTCTCTCAGAAAAAATTATAAGAGGTTTAATACTATGTCTTATAATATTAAATTTGGATATTTTTTTTCTCCTAAACGGAAAGAGCCAGAGTTGTTCTGTTTGCGGCACAATGTTTAGTAGCCAAGATAGTATCCAGCACAATTTTTGTTTTTTTGGAAAAACAAAATGGCGGTGCCAGCAAAAAAACCGGTTTTTTTTTATTTTCCGGTTTGTTTTTTGAGATGGGTGACTGGCGTTTGCGGCACAACGTAGCACAAACTTAGCACAACCTAGCACAATTGCGTTTTTTCTGTAATTATAAAATGGCGGTGCTAACTTCACGCACATGTAAAATTTGCCTCTGTATAATAATTTTTGTAAATAAAACATATTCTAACAATTCCTAGGTTCAAATGTATTAAATTTATTGTGATAAATATTACAGTATTTTTATCACTTTTTTATTGAAAATTGATCTTTATAAAATGGTATAAAATAGAGTTCTTAATGTTAAAGTTAATAAACTACTTTGTTTAACTATTAATCCACCTACTATATAACATTTATGGGCGAGGTCCAAATTAGGTCCAAAAGTAAAAAAACGGTTTTTTTTATTTACCCATGTGTTATGACAAAAAAACCGTTTCTTGCATTTAGGTCTAATTTGGACCTCACCCAGTATAAAATATAACAAACATTGTTGTAACAAATTACTTGGCATAACGAATTATTTCTAAATCTACTTCAACTTTGTTATATGGAGGTTTCACTAACACTTTTTTAAAATGCTAAGGATAAATGATTGTTGATCAAAAGTTATATACAAGTATATAAATATGTTGATCATTTTTTCACTATTTGAAGATTATTCCAGTTCAGATTTATTTCGGCATTATATAATTGAAATATTAGATAATTAATATATTAAATAATTATGTTTAATTTTATGTAGATTAAAAGTTTGCGTGATATTGTTAGTAAAACGAAAAAAAGGAAAGTAACATTGATAGTTTGTAAATAGAAATCTATTAATAAAAGTTAACCACACACACAACTGTTTGTGAAAAAAACTCACTAAAAGAATCGGAAAAAACTTGCGATTGTATAAATCATAAACTAAAAAAGTAATAAATATACCTGAGAAAATTGTATTTGTTTGACAGTATAAAGAGTTGAATTTGGATCACCTAGCCAAATTTCTTTAGATTTCATATGATTTTTAAGTTCATCAGAATCATCATCCTGAAAAAATAAAAAATAATATATACACTACAAATGGGAAAAAATTATGAAATCTAAAATTTATAGTGAAAAAATATTTTTTCAAATTCAAAATATCACACACAACCAGAACAAAATTGAATAAAAACAAAGATAAAGTATAGCATTTTTGTGGATTATTTATTTTTCAGATATCAATAAATTTGAATTTTTATTTTTTAATTTTAATATTGAGTTCTTTCTCAGGACTTTTGTTTAAGTTTTAAAAAAGTATCTTCAAACAAATTATTTATTTATAATTTAAAACCGGGGCAAATTTTGTTAGGTAAATTTCTTATTTAATCAACGATTTTTACTCAATTTTCTGACTACATTGCGGACAAATTTCTGTTGTTTAAGCAATCAAAGCGCATTATTCAATTCTTGTCAATCTTGTAAAATATAAATATCACAAAAATAAATATTGTATTAATTTAATTAATAAAGGATAAATGATATTATACAAAAAAATTTATAATTGATCTTTTTTAGATAATAAATTTTAGTATTTTTTTTTCCTTTATCAATTTTTAAACCTTTATGATCTTAGAAGCAAGTCATGCATATAAAGAAATAAAATTAAAATGCAGAAAAATTAAAGAATAATTGACAAAAAAATATTAACTAAAGAAAATGTTTAAATATTAATATAAAAAAAGAAAGAAAAAGAAGAATAAAATAAATGTTAAGTTATAAAAAGAAAAAAAATTATTTAAGAGATTAAGGATCTCAGTCATTTTTTAGCCAGCATCCGATTAATAATGCAGGTGAAAGTTGGTAAACTTATATGTGTATATATATATTATAAATAAATATAATATATATATATATATATGAGTATGGTTAAAAAATCTATAAACTTCTATAAAAAACTTACCGGGAATTGAAACCCGGACCCAGATTTTAATATCAACTTGTGACAGATTGACCAGGCTAGGTTAACGAGAGCGGATCCTGTAGATTAAAAGAAAGTTTTGATGTTTTTATCTTTTTTCCCCTAAGCAAAACTTTATTATATATATATATTGCCTAGGGAAACTCTAAATATTGTACTATTATACTATATTTACTTTTAAATGAAAAATAAAATTAATAAATTCATATTTAAAAAATGATTATTAAAAATTAATTAATTTAAAAACATTATTTTTTAAAATAATCAAAAATATTTCATTTAAAATTTAAATATTTATAAGTGTATCTTTTTTCAAACAGAGTGATAGTATGGGAAACAGTCTCAAAATCTTAATACAAATATTCTATAAGGTTATTATAAAATATTTAACATTAAAATCTCGGAATGGTGAGAACTCTATAGATTCATTTAGAAATTAGTTTTTAAGAAAAAGTTACTATCTCGTAATTAAAATATTTGATTCTCTTCACTTTATAAAATAAACAGGATGATCAAAAATTAGATCTTTGTCAAATCGTTAAAAAGATTACCTAATTTTTAAATTATTAATATCGAATAAAATTTTCGATTTATATTTTATTTTTTTAATCAAATAAAATAAAAAAATAGTTCATTTAAAATATTTACATATAAATAAATTTATATAAATTCATAATTAATTTACTAACAAATAAAAAAAAATTAAATTACTTTTTAGTTTTAACTTTTATCAATATTTTAAACCACTATTAGATTGCGATACCCGTAGAAAAACACGCCCAAACTATCCTATATATAATAAATTTTGTAAATAACTCATGCGTTCTTACATCAAAAAACATTTAAAAATTATAATCTTAATGTATCTATGAATTCGTACAAAATTGTTTAAAAATAAAATAAACTTATATATATAAATCGATTTTACTAAAAAAGATGTTGGCTAAAACAAGCAAGATCCTATATAAATCTAATTTTAATATTATATTATTAAATATTTTTTTTCAAATGCAAATTGAAAAAAAATAAACATGATTGGATTTATTAATAGAAAAAATATATAAATATAAATAATAGATGTTTTTAAAAAAATTATTAAATAAAATTATATAAATATATATTTATACTATAATATTATAAATATCAATATACATTCATTGCATACTTTAGAAAGAAAGGATACAAAAGAGAAAAAGAGGAATTTATTATCTAATATTAGCTAGAGTTGACAAATAACAGAGAATTTAAGAAAGGTTGCAAATAATAAAAGGAAAATTGTTTCAGAAATATTTATAAGATATAAAATTCTAGTTCACAAATAAATTACTACAGTTTTAAAATTTTATGAAATTATGAATGTATATATAAAGAAAAAGAATGTTTGAGATTAATTAGTAATTTCTACATATATAAGGCACTCCTTAAAATAAACTACCTTAGTATACATATTTAACCACTTAACTGTAGGATATTTTTAAAAAAAGTAGTAAAAAAATTGTCACTTTTTTTATTTTTATTTGACTAGATTTAATTAATAACAATAAAAATTTAGGCAATAAATAATTCCTAAATTCAAAATTGGCTTCATCAAAGCCATGACAATTTGTATTTCCATTCCATGATCTTTATAATTATCCTATATTGTTCTTTTCCTCGTGTTTATTACACAAGTCCAAATATACTCAGATTTTGATTCACAGAGCTTATATGTTTTGATGCCGAACCTGGCTCGTTTTAGAGGGATATCTAATCTACCTATTGTCACGTCAGAAAAAGAAAATTGTTATTTAGGTGTTGAATGATTAACTTATTCAGCTTGGAATTTGGATGCGTTTCGGGATTATATTTTGAATTATCATTCAAATGTATATAATGTTTCAATAAGGCAAAACATTTACATGACAAAATTTTCGCAAAAAATGTTTTTTTTCAATTTTTTAGACCTATACAATTCGATTATAGCCTTATTTAAAATACTTTGTAGTTTATGTTACTGTATGGATCATTCAGTTATTCTCACTATAGAGAAATAATCAGGCAAATCAATATCAACAGGTTAAAACGAAACTTGCCCGAAAGACACTTCTCAGTGTATGAGAAAATGTCATTCCAGAGTGTGGTTCAGGCAAAAACTGTTAAGTGGTTAAATTAGGTCCATTATTACAGATCCTTTGGTCAAAGCATCCAATTTTTTTTTAAAATAAATTTTCTGTTAGTAATAATTTATCAACATTTTAACAATTACATAATATAATATATCAAAATATTAGAAACTACATTAAAAATTCATATCAAAAAAGAAAATTCATTCCATTTTCATCAGCATAATATTATAAAAAATTTTTTAAAAATTATAAGGTTTCTTTATATAAGGTAGATGTTTTCTATAAAAATAAAATTAATAATTTTCATATATACATTTGTTCTTCTATATAAATACTATTAATTTCAAACTAGAGAGACCAAACTTACTTGTTTCTGTTTACTGTGTGTTTTAATATGTTTGGAAAGATGATCACTACGCATAAATTTCTTATTACAATCAGGACATTGAAACCTCTTTTCCCCTGTATGAGTTCTTCGATGACGCTAAAAAATAAATTTTATATATTAAAATAATAACAAATTTAATATAATTAGTAATGTAACTAAAACAATGTATAATATTTATAAAGAATAATTTGATTTTAAGTTTGAAATAAATATAAAAAAAATAATTTAATTTAAATAGAAGCAAGTGTGATTTTTGATATATAAGGATCATTAACTTACAGATTAATAATTATTTCATTATTAATTAAATTCGATGAAAATAAATAATAAAAAAAAGAAAGTTATTTAAAATTCTGAATATATATATATATATATATTTATATTTATATAAACAATAAGAAACAATAAAAAATTACTTGTAATTCGTCAGATCGTGTAAATCTTTTGCCACAAAATATCCAACTACATATAAAAGGCCTTTCTCCAGTATGCCACCTTAGATGAGCCCTCAAATGAGAGGTTTTCCCATAAACTTTATTACAACCTGGTACGTGGCATAGATGTGAACGTTTCCTATCCCCTATTCGACTAAAAAAGAAAATGAATATTAATCATTATTAAAAAACGATATTAGAATAAAACGAAATAAAAAAAATAAAATACTTTTCAGCATCAGCACAATTTGGACAAGTACACGCCACACGCCGAACACGAACTTTAACAACAGATTCGTTATTCTCGCCTATCGATTCAGGACTATCAGGAAGTTCTTCCTTTGCAGCCGATGTGGGATCCCCGGAAGTAGTACCGGTAACTGTTGCCACAGTCCCAATAGTATTACTTGTGCCGGGGTTTTTTGGCGAATTTGATGGTGCTGGGACTGTTGTTACAGTCCCTGTAGCGGTGGTTGTTGTTTGAGGAAGAGTTGCTCCAGTTGGCACCATTTGCCATTTATTAGGGTCATTGGGGTCCTGTAAACAAAGTTAAAAACAAAATTAGATGGAATAAATAAATTTTATCCAAGTTAAAAGCCGCACACTTATTTGAAAAATTAGAAATCCTAGGGAAAACTTAGTCCATTTTTTCAAATAATCAAATAATTCATTTCATTTATAAGGTGAACCCACCAAGATATTATATAAGAGTAAAAACTAACTTAATACTTATAATATGAACAAACTTATCGAACAACTGACTTGCTAAACTTTCTTATTCAAATTGCGAAAATTTTGTTTTTTGGAATAAATTGTTTTTTCCCCAAAGAGTCTTCATTTACTAATTCATATACTTTTCTAGTTTTAATCAAATCAAAAAAATAGAAACGATTTATGAATATATTTTATATTTCAAAATGCGACTTACTTAATTTATTTATTTATAGAATTACCTGTTGTAATTGATGTATATAAGTTGTTGGTTGAGCTGCAGCAATCGGTTGAGCCGTAGGCCCAGCAGCTGTTGCAGCAGGAGATCCATTAAGCGCTGTAACAGGTATTAATTGGACATTTCCAATTCCAGGAATATTTTGTATAGGTATTGTTTGAAGATTAATATTAGGTAATTGAATTATATTTCCAGCGGCAGTCGCTGCTGTTGCTGTTCGAAAACTTCCACTGGAAGCTAAATTTAATGATGAGGTAGGAATCACAGTCACCTAAAAAAATGAAAAAATATATTAACGTCATATTGCAAAATTATTTTTATTTTCTTCTTTTTTAAATTCTACTTGACATCATTTAAAAAAATAATTGAACTTCATCTTAAATTTTCATTTATTAAAAATTTGTATAAATTTTAAGATATCTAAATAATAATTTTATTCTTAAAAATTCCAAAATCACATATTTTTCATAATTCTAATAAAATTGTTTTTAAGTGTTTTTTTTTTTCATTTAAAAATTTACTTGTTGGGGTTGTTGAGCGGTGTTAGATAATTCAGTGGCAGTTTGTGTTTGAGCAGTTCCTTGGCCAGTATTTGTATTTGGTGAATTCCAAGTAGCTCCAGAAACAGGAACTCCAGCTGCAGCGGCTGCTGCTGCAGTTGCGGGCGCCAATTGGACTTGTTGTATTTGACCAGAGGGAGTTAAAATTTGAGCAGTGGTACCACCTCCAGTAGCAGACATCTAGATAAAATAATTAATTTAGGTTTCAATCTTATTATGAAAATTTTGAATTCATTAATAAAAGAACATTCAGAATTTTAATATAAATATACAAAATAAAAACTGAAAGAATTACATTTAAATGATTAAATAATTATACCTGAGGAATCATTTGTATTTGTCCGCCAGATGCTTGAACAAGATTCGGAATGCCAGTAAATGCTTGCATGGGAAAATGCACTGTTTGATATACAGTTTGGCCATTCGATGTAGAGATTGGCACTTGAACAGGAATTGTTTGTTGTATTGGAAATTGAACTACTTGAGGCATTGAAGGACGTACTGTTACGTTTTGTCCTAAAAATATGAATGTTAATTATTAATTATTATTATAATTATTAAAATTTTAGCAATTTTTTATATTAATAATTAATTGACTTTAAAGAGTTCAATCAACTTATATATGTTCAATACAAGTCTTTCTTAGAATTCAGATTTTGCTCAAAGAAAATAAAATGATAATTATACAAAATATTTACCATTTGCCATTTGAATGGTCTGTGCGTTTTGAATGAGATGAGTTGGGTATACGGCGGTACCACCCGGCGCTCTGATAATTTGTCCATTTGGTGTGATGAGTGTTTGACCACTAGGCAATTGGACAGTGGGTTGACCTGCAGGAATGAAAAGTGCCTCCTGTCCGTCAACAGTCACCGTTTGCATTGGATGAACCACATTATATGCAGCCAGATTTTGACTGTTCGCAGGCACTAATTGATTCCCTTGCTAAAAAATAAAAATCATTAAATAAGTTATTTTAGAATTTTAAGAGAGTAATTGTATGTGTGTTATATAAGTACTATATATTAAAAATAAATACAAAAACTCAGTCTAAAATATTGTATTTTTCTAACGAAAAATCAAATATAAATTTAAAGATTATTTATTTGTTTTGTTCTTTTTATAAAATAAAATTAATTATATATATGCATACTCTATTAAATATACGTAGTGTACCTTATCTAAATTTTTTCTTTAATGACCTTTTGGTTCTAGACTATTTTACAAGATAAATATTAAAAATGTTTCATTGGTATAATATAGAAAATAATTTTTCTATCTATTTACTCTTTCTAAAAAATTAAAAGATATTTCAATGATAATTTTAAAAGCCTAAAAACTGTAAACATTTAAAAATTAAAATGAAAGGAAAATTTAATTTAGTTTTATTTAAATATTTTATTTTATTTGTGTTCAAAATGTATAAAAATTTGTAAAATAAGTTTCATAGAGAAGAAATGACTAAATATTGTCCATTCATATTTTGAAGGCTTATAGATATTGTTAATTAATAAAAGATTTACAGTAATGCAAAATCAAAATTTTGATTGATTCATTGATGTAAAAAGATGATTATTGAGCTACCCAATCTTTTTCTCAGGTTATATATAAAAATCTATCCTTGGTCGATAAGAGATTATAAAATCAATTTACTCACATATGTATATTCAAAAAGGTTGACCTTGAAAATTGATTTTTATTTTAAAATTTTTTTCAATATAATTTAAAAAACAAAATTATTTATTATATAAGTAATTTTTTCTTTTTAAATTATATTCCTGTCATGTGAATGAAATGCATTATCACTAATCCTAATCAGTTTTCTACACTTTGATATGATTCCATTTTTAATTTTTATTTTTCAAAATCATGTTTCAATTTGAGATCATGATTGTAATTATTTATAATTATTATCGAAATTATTTAGTAATATTTTAACTATAAAATTAAGAATATTCCAAAACAAATCTTTGTAAATTTGTTCTATTTTTTATAAAGCAATGTTAATTGTAAAAACAAGAGTTTCAATTAATTGTGATGATGGGATAAATAAAAACAAAATTTAATTTTAAAATATTGAAATCTAAGAAAGAATAAATTAATTTGTAGAGTGTTTCGATCTTGTGAGTAGCGGCGTATAGTGAGTATTAATGGATTAATAAATGAATGGAGGTGAAAGTGAAAATGCGAGGTGAGTGAGACTTACTTGAATGAATTGTCCATGGACGCCCTGGACGCTGACAACGGTAGGTGTTCCTGCATTGGTGACAAAAGATTTGACTGAGTTGGATTGAGCCGCTGCTTGGCTGTTATCCGAAGCAGAAGCCACTGTTGGTAAAAGCGTTTGCAGTTGCGACAAAGTTAACAACTGGGAAGCTTGTTGTTGTTGCTGTTGTTGTTGGTGGTGTTGTTGTTGCTGTTGATGTTGTTGTTGCTGCTGCTGCTGCTGTTGTTGTTGTTGCTGCTGCTGCTGCTGCTGAATAGCAGCCAAGGCGTCCCGTGCCAGTTGCTGCTGCTGCAGCTGCTGGAGGGCCGCCAGTTGTTGATCGGCCACTTGTTGTTGCAGGAGAAAGGCCCGGATGTTGTTCAAGTTGGCCTTGTTATCCTGATCGTCAGCAGCGTTGAGCGTGGGACTGGTGTCATTTTGCGGTGCGGTCGCCGTGGTCGTGCTGCTCCCGGAGGACGTCGTCGTGGCTGTCGGAGGAGGTGACGGCGACGGCGAAGTCTCGCTGCTGATGAGAGCCGCTTTGCCGATGCGGCTGCAGGTGGCGGCTAGAAGGGCGAGTGGGGACGGTTGGACTCGGATCTCCTAAATGAGGCGGAGCCACCAACAGAATGGCATGTCAGACAACGTGTCCCTGGGTGGCCCTGACGGCGGCGAACGGTACGAGTGAGTGTGAGCTGCTCTACTCTACCAAGTTAACTCCCACTTGGCGCCACGCCCGCCCTTATCAAAGCAACGAACGAGGAGAGGAGAGCTGCTGCTGCTTACCTGCGACGGTAGATAATCGGTCTCAGTTTTCACTGTCTCCGTGGACATCGTCTGCCAACATCCATGCAAGAAGCAAACACCAACCAAAAGAACGAAGAACGAAGCGTACCAGACGAGAGCCGTGCGCTTACTAATGTCTGCCTCCACTTGGACTTTGGTATCCCTCCGCGTGGCTCTGATCAATACGCGTCAGACCCCTGCCTGGCACGACCCCGAAGCCGAGAGCATCGCATGCATCAAATCCAAAACAAATGGACACAAACAAAAGACACGATTAGTAAAAGAAAGTTTCGAGAAGGCCTGGACAACAACGTCTGCAGTGCTATGGAATGGATCAACGGCATGGAGTGAGAGTCGGAAATCGCGCGCACTACTTGGGGCGTGAGCGTCGATGCGACGTTGCCAAATCGAGCGCTCTGCCCCGAAATAGCTGATTGGGCCGCTCCACCTCCGAAAGGCGCCCTCGAGGGAGGCGTCAGCCGCCCCATCGATCGTCCCAAACCTACACAGATCGGGAAAACCGCCAGGGCGGGGCCCTTGATTAGCTGTGCCTTCAGGAGATCCGCGGCCTCTGCAGATCAGCTGCTGCTGGTGGTTGTGGGTGGGCGAATGGGGCTCCTCCCGACCCGCGGGGCGGGGTCAGGGACTCGTGGGCCCCTGGGGGTCATCCGGAACGCCCCACGAGATCATCGACGCCCTGCCAGCCCTAAAAAACACTACGATTACCCCCTTGAATCAGCTGATCCAAATTACTACGCCATCCATCTCTCTCGATCCACTCGGTACCATTCACCTTTCACTCAGCACCAATTTACCAAATTACCAATTTTGGTTTCTAACCCTACTAAATAAAAACCAAACAAAGATTGGTCCATTCACCTGACAGATCTCTTGCTTCACTATTCTAATGTATTGGAGGCCAACAAGAAAAATTTGGTTTGAACATGGTTTGCCACGTGTTTCGATTCTTTTGTTTTGTATAGACTATAGAAAGGTATCATTTCGATGAAAAAATCCTTTGTCAGGTTTAGAATTCAAGGTTTGAATAGAGGAAAATCCTCTTCTGAATTGAATCAATATTACAGTCTAGATATTTAATACGAATTTCGTTGACGATTTAATCCATTTTGGATATAGATCAATATCTTAAATTATTTTTTTTAATATAATTCGATAATTTTTTAATCCGAAATGATTGATAAAAAAAAAATTATCATGATTTATCAATGAAAAAAAAATTGCTACATCAAGATATTTTCAATTTCATACAAGGACAAGATGAGTATAGTCAGTTAAAAATAAACTTGTATTTTAATTATTTTATATCTAAACCTTGTCATTATTATGTTTATTAATTTATGATTATTATGATAAAAAAAAATAATTAATTTTACAAAAAAAAATCTAATTTATTTTAAATATAACAATAAGTTTTTTTCAGTAGAAGATTGTGATTATAATCACTTCAAATGCGTGGGAAATAACTAAATTTTACTTTTAGCTACTAGCCCCATATTTTATTTAAAATAAATAAAATAAAAGTAAATAAAATGGATTATTATTTTAATATATATTTGAAAATAGGAGGATAAGAAAAAAATTATTTTTTTTTTTATTATTTTATATTTTTTTTTCTTAAATTTGATTATCTAAATAATTTAATAAAGTAATATTAATTAGTTTTGATTTTAAATCAAATGATAAAAAGTTAAATTTAAATTTTTATAATTCAAGCAAAATAAATATTAATTCTAAATCATGCTATAGTCTATTTATTTTGAATTATCTTTAAAATTTATAAATGCAGGAAGGTTGAACTTTTAACTGTTGAAATTTTTTTCTTAACTGACTATACCGAATAACTCAGTCGTTGTATATTTCTAAAATTTAGAATAAAATGAAATTTCAATAAGTCTTAATTGAAATAATTGATTAATAAATAGAAAATATATGGTATATATATATATATTCATCTAATAATTTAAAGGTTCTATTAAAAGAGAAAGTGAAGTGAGTAATAAAAAATGTTCTATGGAATTCCCCTCCAACGAAACCAACCAACAAGTCCCTCTCTCTTTCTCACTCTTTCCTTGACTGCAGTCTGCAATTTATGCCTCACGTGATGATTTTTAATTTCCTCACGAGTTGTTGTAATCGGACTTCTTTATATATATATAAAAATACATCTAGGTAAGAAGAAAAAGAGAAAAACAAACATTTTGGTTCATATTATACTAACATTTCCCTATAGGAACCCATAAAGATATATAATAAATTATATATATATATATATATATATAAGTAAAATAAATTTTTCTATGACTAATTTTAAATTATATATTTGATTATTTACATATATGAAAAATCCAATTTTTTAATTTTTATTAAATAAATATTTTTTATTATTATTATTTCGAAATATTTAAATATATATATATATATATATATATATGTAAGTTCGGGTTTGGCCACGGGAGGGCGTTGGATTGAACAGAGCCAGACACACACGAACAGAAAGAAACAAGCATTCATCATAGAAACACCTATCCACCATTATTTTGTTATATATCTTTTCCCCTTATGAATTTAACCAAGTTACGCTACCAAGAGACTTGAGATTTGTTTCTTTATACATTTCAGAAACTACATCTCACTTCTTTTATCTCCAAATAAATCCCTCACTTATATATATATAATGTAAAATATAAATAAATTAAATAGATCAAAATCAACAAATAAATTTCGATAAATTTTATGACTCATTTTAAATTTAAATAAATATTTATGTTTATTTTTTGTTTTCAATTTGTTTCATTAAAATATGGATTATTACCTAATCAATAAGAAATGAAGTAGATGAAAACAATGTTTTTTTTATCTGCATGCTCGTTTTTTATTTCCCAATGGTAAATGGAAAGGTGGTGGCGTGCACGTGGTGTGGCCGTGAGGGAGTGGGTCTGGGCTGACTGGCCAGCTGGGCGTTTTTCGAATGGAGTGCTTGTGACGAGGGATCCTTCCCCTTGTCCCAGTCAACAACCAAAAGCTGTCTATTCATTTGTTAGCCTCCTTCACACACACCAACACAATATTAGAGGTATAACTTTTTTTTAATGAAACGGAGAGAAAACATATTTTTACATTAAAATTGGTTGTTTGGGTGGTTCATTAACATTGATTTAATAATTATATAGGAATAGTATATTATTTATTATTTGGATAATAAACTAAATTCAAATTCGTGACAAGCTCCCATCATCTTTTGTTTAGAAAAACTCATTTTATAAATCTATCCATAGAATTGAATTTGAATTTGTTAATCAAGAAATCGATACTAATAGTATTAATCAATTTAAATTAATTTAAAAAATTATTATATTATAAATGATATTATTAACAATTAAGCTCCAAGGTACAAAATCAGTTCACCGTTAAATTTAGTAAAATTATTAAAATAATATTTGTAAATATTGAAAGGTTCATGGGTAACGATACAAAATAAGGAATTACTATCTGTAATTTACCTGAGCCGAAAACATTCTTTGTAATAACATCGGTAAAAACGAGTTTTTTATAGTTGGGGTTTCATTCAAACTTAACACTTACATTTTACATTTTACATTTTAATTGGCTAAAACACATATTTAAGTTTAATTTTGAAAATAATAACGAGAGATCGAGGGTTCGAGTCCTGCTTGAGAACTATTATTTTTCCATTAAATTAAATTTTTTTTGCCATTTATTTCAATTAAATACCCTTAATTAATTTTAATAATTATAATTAATTGTCATATTTAATTAATGGTTAATTGAGCGTTATTATTAACATAAAATTAATTTTACTAATATTTTGAATTATATCTAAGAATATCTAATTAATTAAATTAACTAAGAAAAATTGGTAAGTAAAAATTCATTCATTAAATTATTTATATATTAAATAAAGTTTGTTAAAAAGAAAATGAAATCAAATGAACTACAAAATTTTAATTCCAAAAAGGAAAGAATATGTATTGGTTTGACCCTTTCAGGTTCAATGTTATTCTTTTCTAAATGACCTGTCTTAAAACCTGCCCTTGAACAACCTGGTACCAATTTTTATTCCCCAAAGGAGTCAAATGGTTAACCCAATCTAAACCTTCAGGTGATCATTTGGTTAATCTTTAAATCATCCCTCCGATATTCTAATGATTAAAAATGAAAGGGTTAATACCCTAAAATAGGGGAAAGTGTATAATAACGGTCAATGACTACCACTACAATAGGTTAAATTTATAAAATATGAAAAAAAATACTAAATCTATTTCTTGAACAAATAGATAGTAATTTCTAATCTAGTGGAGAGGTGGCTGTTTTATTAGAAATGAGGATATAATGTCTTGTTCTGTGCACCAATCGGTGGGAACAAGCCAACTCAGTCATCTCATGCTACCATCTGGATGGAATTCTTACAAAGACACTCTCTTTCTTTATTTCTTGCTCACAGTTAGTTATTCTCTCTATCTCTTTCCCTCTTCGTGAACTAACTGGCTGATGTTTTATTTTCCGGTCACCCGTATTTTTTATTTGCACTTGTGTTCATGCGGGTGTTTGGTATTCATATGGATGACCTTCTAAACCAAATCTGTTTTTTTTTTATTTATATTAGATAAAAATTAAATAATTAAAAAATGACCTATCCAAAAGAATCACAAAACTATAATTATGTATATTTCAATTTAATTTATTTATTTATTTTTTATTTTACAAACAATTAAATAATTTTAAAAATAATCATAAAATATCTATTATTTATATATTTCATGAGATTTTCATTGAAATTATAAAAACAAATTCTTTATATAAATGAATACCTGATAGTATTGTATATAATAAAAGAATTGGTATCTTAGGATAAAACTAAAAGGGTCGAACTCGAAATAATCTTTTCAAAAAAAGGATACATGCTCAGTCCCTTCTACCTGAACTCTTTATAACTTTAAATTTATGTAATTTTTTATCAATTAAAAATGTTTATTGCACTGTCAAATTAAGATAACAAAGCAACAAGTGTTTGCAGGTAGTTTATTATAATAAATATATGTTTTGAAGAATAAATTCTAAAAGGTGTTTCATTCTCTTTTAGATATCCATTCTTGTTTACAAAAAATAGAAAATGCAAAAAAAAAAAACAAAAAAAAACTGAGGTTATATTGAACTGACCATACCCTAATGTAAATGCTTATTTAGCACACGAATAAGGGCTGTACAGTCTTATATATCTTATCTTCTTATACGAGTAAAAATTGTATATATATATTTATTTGTATATTGTTGAGGTATTAAACAGCTCGAAGGATGATTTTGAAATTCACACCATAAATATATAAGGTAATTGTTTACGAGACTGGCCCAACAAGGTGGGTGGCTGAAACTTACCTTGAGGGGTTCCTTGAATAATTCTGAACAACTTTTATATGAAACTTTTTTTATGATTTCTTTTAGTTTAATTAATAAAAAGTAATTAATTTTTCAATGTAATCCACCTATTAAGGTTGACATTTTGACTATGTTTTCTTTTTTAGATCTAGCTGGCAACACCTCGACATACAGTTAGTACGTGTAGGTGGCGCGAGGAAGTGTATGGGAAATCAATTTGAATCGATCTGTATTGGTTTCAGCCTCGAGAAAAATCAATTTTATTAGTATTTTCTTAATTTAAAATAGTAAATTTATATGACGTCAGCAATTACATCATCCATATTGAAATTTGCCACTTGCCATTCTTTTTTAATTGATATTGTATTCATATTTTTTTATATTTAAAATATTTTAAAAATTTTTATTTAATTTCGAAATAAAATTAAAAATATTTATTTTAATAATATTTCAGAATAAAATTACGAAATATATTTAACATTCCCCCCACAAAAAAAAAATATTCATGAAGTTAGCAACATATAAAGGAAGGAATTTCAAATAAATTGTTGAATAATTTTGATCTAATAATATTAAATAAATTATATTATATTAATTAAAATGTTTTTTAGATTATATTATAAATAATATATAAATGATATTTGATTATTATAAAGAAAAAGAAACAAATATAACCTCCTTTCTTAATTAAAATATAGTCAAGTGTTAATATAATTTCAGAATTTATATTATTATCAATAGTAATCCTTGGTCGAAACAGTCTATAAGTTATTGCTACATTGAAAAATATAAAGCTGAAACCATCTAATTATAACAACATATATGTATATATATAATATAGGATCAAATATTTTATCAAGTAAATTTGAATATATTTTTCATCTTGAAATGAAAATCAAGTTATTTTAATTAATTTGTACCTTTTTAGGAAACAAATTTTTGATGGATCATTTTTAGAAAACCCATTTAACAATTGTAATAAATAATTAAAAAATGTAAAATTTTTAAAGTTTATAATAATAAATAGTATAAATTAAATTTGTTTAAAGGGTCGAGCGATAAGCTATAGCTCGGTGTTCCAGGTACTATATATATATATATAGATTATTTCTTTAAATATTTTTTCTCAGTTTAGTAATAATTTGAAGGGACTAAATCGAGATTTACATATTAAATTCACATTTTCAAACCTCAGATATAAAATAATTATAATATAATAGTGAAAAGATTTTTAGGAGTTTTTTATTTAAATCTAAGAAATATATTAATTATATATTTATAATATTTTAAAATTAATAAATGAAATAATAAAATTGTGCTAAATACTTTCTAGTCTAGACGGTTTAAATTTTATTTAATCTCGCTGACATTGAGCGTTAATGTCAGAGAAGGGATGTTCATTTTCATTTTCATTCCCTACTTTAACTAAAATCGATTTCGTTGTCTGGATTCGTCGTGGCTCCAGTCAGTCGGTCTGCCTTTAAAGTTCAATATATTTGCAAATTGTGGAACAATTAGAAATGACGTATTTTAGAAAAGTGTCATCATAAATCTATTATTTTTTGTCGTTTAAACTACCCATAAAGAGCAATGAATGAATTATTTTAAAAATTTAAAGAAATATTTATTCATTTTAATTCACTTCACTGGTTCCAAAGGTGGATGTAAAATTATTTAAATCATATAAAAATAATTAAAAGGTTTGTAAATATACAGTAAATAATTTGACATATTTTGTTTAATGTGTATGTAAATATGAACCAAAATATTTTTTTTACTAAACATATCATTCATATTAAGAGTAAGAAGAAATAAACTAATAAGAACACTACTCATGCATCAAATCAATTATTACAAAACTGAATATATTCATTTATTCACCGAAGTTAGAGAGTGGAGGGTTTAAAAAGGAATAAAGAAAATAGTTTTAAGATTTTGGAGATTTTTATAATCAATATTTTTAGTAAATTAAGGCAGTCACAGCGAATTATGAAACATTTAATGAAAAATGATATTTAAAATTGTATATGATAGAAAATAAAAATTTAAAATTTGTGAATCAAGAAAAAGGTCAAATGAATGATATACTTATTAATAAATAAATAAAAAAATTAACCATTTTTTCAAAATTCTTGATCATCAATTTTATATATATATTTTTTTTATTTAAAATTTGATTGTACCAAAAATGTAATTAATGTAAATTAATAAATTTTATTGAATTAATCACTTTAAATTTTGAAATGCTTGAACCAAATTTGGAAGATTTGCAATTTCAGATATTATCTTTTTAAAAATAAAAATTCCCTAAACTTAATTTAAAAATTAAGAATTATTATCTCTAGTGTAACTAGATCGAATAATTGTTATAGATATATATATATATCAATCTACTTTATTAAATATCTATAAATTATATATTATATTAGTGTAATAAGCAAACGAACTGATTGAAACGGGATGGTAAGGGAAGCAGGTGGAAGGGTGGAAAAGAAATTGATGTTATCGTCATTTTACCAAAAGATGAAGTGAATTCCCGTATAATCGACTTGAGTTTCCATTCAAGATCAGTTGCTGTTTCAGTCTGTATAGTAGTAAAGTTAGAAAGAAGAGTATATTATAGGAAGAAAGTTGAATAGTATAACAATCATAAAAATATCTAAAATTTCATCAGGGGCACCCATTGATATAGCCATTTTACATTCTTTTACGGAGCATAGAAATATGATTTTGTATTACAAATTATAAAAAAAGTGTAAGATAATTTCCTTTAAGGAAAGAAATAAATTTTTGAATAATAATTTAATTTTTCAATTTATATTAGATTTTATAAATATAAATAATAATTAATATTTTTTATTTATGATACTTAAAATTCAATTAAATTAAAAATTATATTCTAGTATTAAACGTTTCTTCTATTATAATTATGTTTTTAATATTCACATAAAAATTATTACGTAAATTTTAAAATCATATTCAGCTCCATAAAATAAGTTGTCTTAGCGGCAACACCGTCATTTGTATACGACAATCACATTATTGGTATTTGGATCTCCCATCCAAAATTATCAACAAGTTATTTTACAAATTACATTAAAAATAATAATAATAATAATAATAATAATAAAAGGGGAAATAAGATAAAAAAAAAATATGAGAAGGAAGTGTCAATTAAGAAGAGAATTTGAGTCCAATCTGGTGATATGATAAGGTTAAAAAGAAAATTTGGGAGAAAAACGGGCTCAAGCAATTTAATTGCTCTCCCCTCTTACCGAACAACTCTTGGGGCTGGAGATTTTGAAGATAATGATATTGTTGATCGAGGGATTGTTGGTCGAATGCCGGTTCCATGATCTTTACTCACCTGAGAACAACAAAATGAAAAATTATGAAGTGGAATATTATTAAAAATAAAAAGAACTAAAAAATAACAAACATTTTAGAAATAGATTTTGATAATAGATAGATATATTTTTGTAATTTAGATTGTAATAGTATGAATCCTGTTTAATTAGTAGAAAACCCTCTTCCAATCTTATTTTGAACAATTGCTTTTTCTCTTCCACTTTTAGCAGATGAAATATTATCTTTCCAGAAGATTATTAGGGCGTTTTCTTAATAGTAATTCCTAGTCTAGAAACAATCTGGTTCTGGAAGCTCTTGGGAAAATATAGCAATCTTGTTTTGCATTTGTTCTATTTAAGTACTAGGTACTTAGGAGTAATATGGTTAGGAGGGGGGGATTCTTCCAAGGTGGTGATGTTTGATTTGCACAACCACCCCACTACCGCATGTTTCATTCTCATTCAAGGGGTACTACTCGCGTACGAGATACACGTGTTTTGTGGGGTGTACATGAATGAACCGTGGAGATCTGAAGGAAGGGTGGAGCTGGAGGAGAACCCCGGAAGGAGACCAGACTGAAGTCAGTTAAGAGAGAGGGGGAACGCCCACCAGCAGACCAGCGGCCGCCCACCGGCGTCAACGGCGTCGCCGCCTCGGGCGGAGCTCACTTCACGCCTATTCAGCGGACATCCAAGTCTCCAAGAAGAAACAACCCTCCAAAAACTCATCCGAATATTTAAGACTGAATTTCCCAGAGAGAACTTGAAAGTTGCATCCGGTGGATTCGGAATCAAAAGGGATCGATTCACCAAAGTAAATTAACACAATTAATATTTGGAAAAATAAAATATAAATTTCTTTAATAATTTTCATGTTTTAATTATTATTATTATAAATATATTAATAAATATATAGTAAAATGTATGGAAAATATATAAAATATTGGAAATTTTAACAATAATAATAATAAATTAAAATATTGCTAAAATTATATTATAAGTTATAGTATATATATATATATATATATATATATATATATATATATATTTAAAAATGTTATTATCTAAGTATTTTAATATTTATTCCATAATTAATTTATCAATAATGAATTAGAGAAAAATAAAAATATTAAAATTTAAAGGCTAAAAATTTCATATTCCACACAACATATTTATGTATATATATATATATAAAGGGAGGAGGAGAGAAGAATATTTGGAAAGAAAATGAATTGTTCTTTTACTTCCAGCCGATTTGGACAGCAAGGACTTTATTCTGAATGAATGAATGTGGCGTGACGTTTTCCTATCAGTTGTAATCCACCTCCTCCAACTTGCTTGCACATTGCTTGCAAGAAGAAAATGTCTATTTCAATCTCCGCCCCCGCATGTGACTCGATTCCATCAAAAGGGGGCCGGCCCAGGATAGAAACACCCCTCCCTCCCAGGGACAACAGCCCTACACCCCCTTTTGCAGGAGGTCCAACCCCACCAGAGAGACAACTCCCTCCAATTTTTTAACCACCACAACCCTACTGGATATTCGAGGGGAATGCTAACAAATAACGAAATCATAAGAAGCAACTTAACTTATTATTAATGGGCTGGGTTCAAGAGAGGTGGAAGTAGGATAGGACCTGCCTCTGCACGTGTCTACTGCCAATTGCATCAACAAAGTCATGTGCCACTTTGACGTTTGTACTAATCCAAAGGATTGTATCAACGAACCCAAAATTAAATATGCCATTATAAACAAACAAAAAAACAACAATTTTATATATTCAGAAACTTAATCTTATACTAAAAAATGTTAAATAAATCTAAATCTCAATAAACAAAAATAAGTTTAGATTTTTAAATTCTTTCATTTAAACATTTTGAATATAAGATAATATATCCAAATAATCATAATTAAAATATCTTAGAATATCGATATACCTATAAAATATATAGTAAATGCATCCATCTTCACATTATACCGTATATAAAACTCACAATAAGTGAAAATAAAATTATTATTATCTTATTATAAAAATGATTTCATCTATAAAAACTAAAATTGAAATGTTTATCTTATTATATAAATTTTCTTATCAAATTCCTTGAAAAAGTAAAAAAAAATTAACGAACAACAAGTATAATGGCAGAAATCTTTCAAGTATAGTAATAATCATCATAATAATAATTCAGTGCTGAGTAAGTGCAAATCAACTCGAATAATAATTACTCTAGGGAGTTTAAAGTAAATTTTAAAATAACATTTTTATAGAATTGTTTGAAGTGTGTACTAAAAATGAATATTAATAAATAATTTTTTATGTTAGAGGAAAAAAAAATAACAATAAAAAAATCTGTGAGAATATACTTAAAATTTTGATTCAAATGATAAAGATTTAGTATATTAAAATCACTATATGTTCCTTTATTATTATATTTTATAGATGTTATAGAGCCACGATGGGCAAATGTGGAAAGAACTTATCCCATCGAAGATTTAAATCCATTTTTTTTATGATTATTAATCGTTAAATTAACTATATTTATGTAAGTAATATTTTATATACATAATTTATATTCTATATATTTCTTTTATGTTTTGGTATTTTATTTCAGTTCTTTATAAAAAAATTATTAAAAAAAAAAAATATTTTGTAATTTCTCTCTTATAAATTTATTTCTTGATATGTATGTGAACACTTTATATATCACTTAAGATTTATGTGGAATATGTATCGATATTAATTTTAATTTGTGTTGCTATATTACTTCCTCTCATATATGAAAAACAGAAATGCATCTCTTTGTGTTCATCCATTCCTGTTATATGTGATTAAAATGAAAATTTTTGCATGACTAAAATCTGAGGGTTAACTTTAAAAAAAAATAAAGTTTTTTTATTGAAAATAAAAATATAATTTGAAAGAGAAGATATTTTTTATATGTGCATAATATTAGAATTTGGAATAAATAATAAATGAATGAAAAAAACTAATTAAAATTATTATTATTATTAATATAATATTTATTTTGATTGGAGACTAATGCTTATAAAAAATAATCATGTTTTCCAATCACTATTTATTTTAGTAAATTTAACCTACTATTAGGTGGCCCTAGCTGTTGGAGGTGGAAAGCTTGAGAAGGTAACTACACATTTAAAATAAATATTCCAAATTACTGTAGACGTAGATAGAATGAGTTATTTTAATGTTAATATTTTATTATAAAGAAAAAAAAATTGTTTTTCAAAGATATATAGAGGAAGACATTTTTAGGACAAAGCCTCCTTTCTTATATTTAAATAAAAAAATACATTATATATGTAGGTGAATATATATACAAAAACAGCTAATTGATCATTATATATGTAAATTAAAAGAAAAGATTATATATAGAGTCGACTTATTATATATATATTGTATACCTATATATTAATCAGATAACTGATAATTTGAATATATATGTATGAGGAAAGTTGGGTTGTTTTTAACATCCGTTGACGAAATGAAATAGATTATTAAATAAATTCATTAAAATGGAAAGAAAACAAATAATAAGAGATATTAAAAGAATTCCACTAAAATATTAATATTTGTTTTAATAATATTATTAATTATTAAAGGTGAATTTCAATAAAATAAATTAAGTAAAATTGGAAAAACACAAACTCAATATAGTATAGGAACAAGATATATTTATTATTTCACTGATTATAAATATTTTCAAGTAATCCTATATTTTCGTAATCATAATATATATATATAATTATTTAATAATTTGAAAAATAAAGTTAAAAAACAAACAAACGAAAAATTAAATAATGAAATAGGTCATCAGAGCAACAGGTTAATTGTAACGTTACTAGTAACAAATCAAATAAGGGGAATTTATTGAAACATTTTATGACATTTTAAATTATTTAAATTAAATAAATAAATAATATCGTTAAATAGTATTAATGGTAAATACTTTCAAATTTTTGGTAAATAATATTCAAATAAAGACTCAAGTAAAGTGTGAGGCCCTCTTTCATCTAAAAAGCAACAATTATATCTAAATAATGAAAAAATAATGAAGATATAGATTATTTTTTTAATTCTAAAATTCTATAAACTAAAAATCAATAAAAACAAAATATGCAAATAAAAAGAATAATATAAAATAATTGTTCTGAAATACAAAACACAGTATTAAACTGTTGATTAAAAATAAAATATATAAATTTAAGTCAAGCTTAATAATTAATATACAATAAAATAAAAAATTGTAAAGTATAGGAATAAAATAATCATTTAGATAAAATAATAAAAATATGATAATAATCACACAAATACATAAATATTATTAAATATTATTTAATTATTTTTCTTCGTTGATAATGTAAACATATTATTTTGTTTATTTGGTTAAGTTTTCAATTCCATGTTGTAATAATGGATATGTTGTAAAATGTCAATTTAGTTCTGAAACGAAAATAACAAATTTTGTGGACTCACAATTTAACACAAAAATTTGAAATTTCTATTTTGTTTTTCATTTTTAAAAATATTTAAAACTATTAAATGTTTCAATATTTGAAAGAGTAAAAATAAAATTTGAAAAAATAACTTTATTGTAGATGTAAAAAAAAAATTAATACTATCGATACTATTTCTATTTTAGCAAAATACATAGCATTAGATAATAAATGTAGAAAAGATGAATGAATTCGCGTAATCACTTTCAATACGTATATTAAATAATGACGTTTGAATTGAATGATAAGAAATTAATTGTTAGGAGTCGAAATGGGCGCGTAGTAGGGGGAGCCGTCTTCCCCCCCCCCAACCGCAACGCAAGCTGATGAGGGCCGATGGGGTGAGGCGAAAGCCACGCACAAATCACGCTGGCCCAAGACGGCATGTCAAGGGACGTCCATGTATGTTATCAGGCAGCAAATCCAGTTGGTCGTGGGGCTGCGGCCTGCATGGAACAGGCTGCCTGTTGTCGCACTCCTCTCCCTTCACCTGGGCTTACGTAACCCATGTGCGCGAGAGTGATAGCCAGCAGCCACTCGCAATCGAGACATCCCAAAAGGTCACTAACGAATGCTGCTCGTCTACTGCACTTATAATTAGAGTGAGTGTAGAATCACTTCAAGCAAGTGTTGATTTATTTCACACTGCTTATACTCCACCCCATCCATTCAATGACAAATTAATGTCGCTTGAAACTATTTCAGAAAAAGGCTTGAAAATGTCACTGAGATTTAAAAAAATCGCTTGGGCAACAGTTGCTTTTGCATCCGGAGCTGCAATCACTTCATGGATTTGCAACAAACGAAATTGGCAGGTAAAATAAAAAAAAAAATAATTCCATAACAAAATCCTTTTCTTTATTCGGAATGGATGATGAAATATTTCTAAAATAGATATTATTTTATAGTTTTAATGATGTTTTAATTTCTAGATTGTTAATTGGGAAGTGAATGCAGCTGAGATCAAGAAAACTATTAAAAGGCCGTTACCATCACGGGACGATCAAATCCGTTCGCTTCAATCAGAGAGTTTTGACATTTTAATTGTTGGGGGTGGCGCCACGGGGGCTGGATGCGCCCTCGATGCTGTCACAAGGGGTGAGATGACCATATCACATTAATTCAATTTAACAAATCATTTTTTGAAAAGTCATTCATTCAATGAGATATTTATATTAAAACAAAACAAAAAGAGAACGGTAAAAAAATCAATAAAATCACATAAAAAATGGTTAACCTCAAATGAAAATGTAATAATTAGCTATAAACTAAAGTAAATAGTTTTATAAAAGAAAATAATAAATAAACTAAAAATAATGATATTAATATTTATAAAAAATTGAAATAATAAAATTATTAAATTTTCTTTCAAATTTTTAATTTGGCACCAACATTTTCAATTACGCCAGAATATTTTTGAAAGTTAAATTGTAAATTATAAAAATAAAGTTATATTTTTGATGTATAAATATATCTCACTAAGAGAAATTTATTGAAGTGATAAATATAGGATTAAAAAAAGAAAAAATAGGAGATTTACTTACCGATCATGGAACCCTCTTACATAATGAATGAATAAAACAACTGAAAGGATAATTATCCTTAAACGTTTTAATATTTTACTAAATAAAAATTCTATAATTATGTAATAAAATAGGCTAAAATAAATTTTATTCAAAAAAAAAAGAGTTGCAAGAGACTTGACGCTTTTCGTCAAATTCCAACAGATCTATTGCCAACTTAGATAATCATAAAAAACAAATAAAAAAATCACATTAAATTTATAAAATAATAAATATATAAATAAATAATAAAGTCAATTTACATAAAATTTTTATACTATTTAAAAAACAAAATTAATTCTAAGATAGACTTACAAAAAATTACAAATAACCTAAAAATAATATTTATTAATCTTTAAATAATAAAAAAACAAAAAATTAAAAATAGATTAAATTAAGAATCTAAAAAATATATAATATATATAAAAATTATTACATATTTAAATAGGATAATATCAATTATTTATAAATTATATTATTTTGTTTTTGGGGGGAAAATTTAAATTAATTTAAAGGAACGTTTTTCCATTTTCGATCAGCCATTGTTTAAGAAAAATATTGTAATAATGTATAAAATGATTTTTAAATCTAAATTTAAATTTTTTGTTAATTTACCATCATCAAAAGCATTGTTAGATATTTATCATCAATATATATATATATATATATATATATATATATATATTTATATATGGTTCCCGTAAATGCTGCATAAAGAAAGTTTTTATAATTCTTAAAAATATCAAAATTTTTAATAGTTTAATTTCAAACAAAAAAAAAAATACAAAGTTATTCTGGTTTAAAAATAAAATATGAAAATAATTTATAAATTTCTTTGATTTAAAAATTGTTAAGCTTCAGCCCAAAAAGACCAATAGTACATAAACTAAAAGTTAGGTCCGACAACACCAATTTAAAATTAACGACTCACTAGGCTAATTATGAAAAATAAAATTATATAATATAAATAGACATTACATACAATAATTTTTTGAATTTTACTTATTTTTATTTTATATACATTTTATCTATTTTATCTCTACAAATTTATCTATAAATTTATTTATATTCCCGGGTTTAACTATTCAATCATTGTTATCAAAGACACATTTTTAATTTTAAAAGAAAATTATATTTTTAAAAAATATATAAAAAATAATATAATTGAAAAATAAAATTTTCAATGTAAATATTGAAAGTTTTTCTCTAAATGAAATATATTTGAATATAATTTGTAAATAAATTTGTAATATCCGATATGGATTTTTTTACTATTCCATATTGTGTAGATTTAAATGCAAATATTATTCTGTTTAGACAATGATTAACTTGTTATAAAACAAATAAAATTGTATTTCTTTTTTATTTTTACATCAAATGATAAAAAATTATCATTTGGATACTTTTATAAAATATTATTATTATTACAATATAGTTAAAATTTATTTTTTCCCTTTTAAAAAAAACCTACACAAGGTCAACGCCTAGCAAGTAGATTATATTACTTGTGGTGTTCTTTATGGTCAGTAGAAGGGGTCCTATCATCCTTTACCCTGATTTTCTTGATCGGAGGCGCAACTTTTATCAAGTAGCTTTTCCAATGTTGATTCCGGAGGTTGGGTTGACTCCATCCCATAGAAGCATAGACCCCAACTCGAGAAAATCCCTTGCCAGACCTAGAAGTTAAACTCGAGACCACGAGAATGTGGGCTAATAAAGTTAATCAACCCTATTTTTTACATACATATATTAATTTCAAGTTTTAGATTTAAGTTCTGGTCATATTCAATTAAATATATCTAGGGTAAGTTATAGAAATCCGAGAACTCGATTGAAAAACTAATGGTTCAGGGAATATTTTACTATCTTTATGAAGCAAAAATGAAATTTCTAAGGGTATAACTAAGTTTTCACTCTTTGCAGAATACAACATAAATATCAAAGTTGAATTTGATTTAATAATAATGTAAAAATCATTCTCTGTTTGACCTTCCACTCGTTTTATACAACTGATATTGTTTGTATTTTTCAGGGTTAAAAACCGCCCTGGTAGAGGCTGATGATTTTGCATCAGGAACGTCAAGTCGAAGTACAAAATTAATTCATGGTGGTGTACGTTATCTACAAAAAGCAATCATGGGTTTGGATTTTGAACAATATCGAATGGTTAAGGAAGCCCTTCAGGAGAGGTCCAATATGCTTAATTCTGCTCCCCATCTTGCACGAGCCTTACCAATTATGCTTCCCGTTTATACGTAAGCATTGCTGGTTATTCTCTATTTTTCAAAGGCTTCATTAATCTAAAATTTCTAATTAATTAATTTTCCAGTTGGTGGCAGGTGCCTTATTTCTGGTTTGGAATTAAAATGTATGACATTGTCGCAGGGAGTAAAACAGTCAAATCGTCATATTATCTATCGAAACGGGCAGCACTAGAATTATTCCCCATGCTCAAAGGCGATAAATTATTTGGTGCTATTGTCTATTATGATGGTTCGTTTGATTTTTCAAATAAATAAACAGCAATTTAAAAAAAAAAATAATATAAATATATATTTATATCTATCTATCTATCTATATATATATATATATATACATTCCTATATAAACAAAATAACAGGAAATATTTTGACGTGTCACATACATTGGATGATATTTTATGATAAATAGGACAACAAGATGATGCCAGGATGAATTTGGCTATTGCACTCACGGCAGCAAGATACGGAGCAAGTGTAGCAAATCATGTCGCTGTGAAATCACTTATCAAAACCAAAGATGCTCAGGTATAGAACATTAATATTTAATTTTTTATCGATATCATTAACAATTGTGTAACAATTCAATAATTTATTTAAATAAGTTGACCTGTGGCCAGGCTCAGAACCGACCGACCGTTTGAAATAAATTAATTTCCAGCTACAGAAACAATTTCAAATAATTTAAATGTATCTATTAATACAATAAAAAACAGATAGGCATAGAACATAAATATTTTTAATATTATTTTATTTAAATAATATAAGTAGGAGCTGGCTGTGACTCATGAAGGGCTGGGTGACGTCATATAATTTTAAATTAAGAAAAAACTAATGAAGATGATTTTCCCGAGGATAAAACCCATACAAAGTGAATGATTCGTGGAGGTATGTAAAAATCTCCACATGTGAAATTTGGTGTGAAAACAATACCTCCCTTACTATCGTCGGTCGGCAAAAAAGAATAAACTAATAATGCTTTGATACATTTTATAATTAAAAGGATTAATATTATAAAATAGCTAATTTTTAATGCTTTTTTTATTAACTATCTATTTCTTTAGAGTTACTAAACGTAAAAGTTCTTGGTGGTCATATGAACCGTATTTCTTCAACTATCTGTATTCTGAATTATCTCCATCTAATTAAACCCACATCTAACTCCCTTTATCTTTATATTGCTATCCCAATATATCATTGGTTTACCCACCAGTCATTTCTCAATTGTTTTTCCTATAAATAATCTAAAATCTTTCCTCACTCATTCGAATCTCATGTCGCGTCTAAAATTATAATTCTGACTATGTTTTATGATGTATAGAAACCAGATAATTCTTATTTTGCTAATATTTGAAAAGAAGTATTTAATTGGAAAATTTTTAAAAATTATAATAAGGAATATAACATTTTATTTTTTTATAATTTTATTTTTAGGGTAATATGGTGGTAAGTGGAGCCAGAGTAAAAGATGAAATCAGTGGAAAAGAATGGGATATTCATGCAAAATGTGTAATCAATGCAACAGGTCCATTTACAGATTCAATTCGCCAAATGGATGACCCGAAGATTAAACCAATCTGTTCTCCAAGTTCTGGTGTTCATATTGTACTACCAGGTTACTATAGGTAAAAAAAAACATGAACATAAATTTTCTTATATTTTCTGGAATAAACAAGATGTTATATTAATAAATATTTTTATTTATATATTGAAATATATTGAAATATTTACGGAATAAAATTTCAGCCCCGAGCAGATGGGACTTTTAGATCCACAGACATCAGATGGCCGTGTAATTTTCTTTCTACCGTGGCAAAAACATACTATTGCAGGCACTACAGATCTACCATGTGATATTACACACAATCCAAAACCAACAGAAGATGAAATCATGTTCATTCTACATGAAATTAAAAATTATCTTAATCCCGATGTCGAAGGTAAATATTGTATTAGTAATATTTACATTGAAAAAAATATTAAATTTTGTTACTCTAACTAAATGATATTAAAAATTAAAGAAATTAATTTTTTATTATAAATTTAAACTGATCTCAATTTTTTTCACAGTTCGTCGGGGAGATGTTTTATCAGCCTGGAGCGGTATAAGACCTTTAGTATCTGATCCTAATAAAGAAGATACACAGTCATTAGCTCGAAATCATATAATTCATGTAAGTGATTCAAAATTGATAACCATAGCTGGAGGAAAGTGGACAACGTATCGAGCAATGGCGGAGCATACAATAGATGCAGCAATTGAAGGTAACCACAACTAAATTGATAAATAGGATTTTGTTGAAAGTCTATAGGTGATTTACATTTAATTTATTTTAACTAATATAATAGTAAAAATATTACGTTAAGCATTTCTTAATATTCAAGTAGCGCAATTAATTGTTTGATAAAAAATAAAACCCTTTTATATATATTTATATTAATATAGTTATTTTAAAATAAAACTTTAATTAATATTTGAGAAAACTAATAAGCTTTGGAGAGAGAAGGAAAGTTTGAATTTTATATAAAATATATTTACTCTATAAAGTTAAAGTTGAAATTTATAAAATAAATATTTAAGTTTAATGATATAATTATAAAATTCCATTATGATTCTTTTTTTCGAAATACTAATATGTCACGGAGGAATTTCCTCCTTACCACCTTATTCTCTAACAGGCAGTGTATATATAATAAATATATATTCATTAATATTTATTTATGAAATCGTTATTTTTAATGTTATAGCATGCCATTTGAAACCACGACATTTGAAATGCCAAACCGAAAATATGCTAATTGAAGGAGCCCATGGATGGACACCGACCATGTATATTCGACTTGTACAAGATTTCGGCCTGGAATATGAGGTTGCACAACATTTAGCCAATGCCTATGGAGATCGGGCATTTGCTGTTGCTAAACTAGCTTCCCTTACTGGGAAACGTTGGCCAATTATTGGTACAAAATTGCATCCCGAATTCCCATATATTGACGCTGAGGTAAGTAATTAATATTTTTTATAATACTAAGGAAAAAGAAATACCACTTTTTCCTTTATATATATTATTATTCGTATTATTCGCAAAAAGGCTAGAATTTGAAAATATTATTCTGAAATTCCCTACATTCAGGGAGATAGATGAATAGATTATTCAAAAAGTCTTTTTACGAGTATAAAAACAATTTCCAAAGCAATAATACAAAATAATATCCAGATAATATAATGTATATTAATAAAATAAAAATACAAAAATATAAGTAATTAATTGTATAAAAATATGTTTTATGAAAAACATCTATTTAAACATGTATGATCAAAACGGATGGAGCAAGTTTAATTAAATACTTCTTCTTCTTCTTCTTCTTCTTCTATTATAGGCCTAAGGCCTGTTCTTCTTCACTATCCTCAGGTCTTTTTTGGGAAGAGTACGCCCAGCAGTCAGCCCATTTTTTCGGTGGCTTGGTCTCTTGTGTTGCTGGCCTTCCATCCCGGGCTATATTCTCAAGAGCCCTTCCGCGTTGACTCTTCCTACGTGTTCGTTCCATTTTTACGGCGAATCTTAACCCATTTGCCGTAATAGGTTCGTTGCCGTGTCGTCAATGTGTTAATCATTCCAATTTTCGAGGCTGTGTGTGGTTCTTTGAGCAATTGTGATTTGCGTCTCTTGAGTAGATTGCTAGTCTCATCTCCGAGACGTGGATGTTCTTAGTTAAGTCAAAGCCCCCCAACACGACAAGGTGACATCCATGGTGGGGCTTGCCGGAGGCAGCTGATGTTAAATTAAATTGAAAATTTTTGTTCTTAGTTGGAATCGAACTCCGACTTCTTGCGTGGAAAGTTGGTATCCCACGCTCTCGGCTACCCTGCCTCCTTAATTAAATACGTAGAACGAAATTTGAAAATTTTGTTGTAATTAGTAATTACAATTACAATCTATTTAAGAATCAATTGATTTGTTTTGATTAATATAAATATTATTTTATTTATTGTAGAAAAAACTGTATATTTAATTTAAATTATATAAAAGTTCTTTTGAATATTTTTATCATATATTCATCTATGATCCTGCTTTACTTTATAAATCAAATAATATTTGAAGATACATTGAAAAATCATCAAATATTCACTAACCAGGTGTACAAGTATTAAGTGTGTATTTTAAACAATAATGGTACCTCAATGAAGCGTAAAATTTATATTTGTCTTATATTTATATATTTTGTTGTATTATCAACAGAGTTAACTGTTAAGTTGAACAAGGATTATTTTATTGTCATCAATTTGTCGAACTTTGTGCCAAATACATATTCTGTATTCCCGCTCGCATTAATGTTTTGTTTTCCTTTGAAGAACTGCTGCTGCATCATACCGATTACTTCGAACAGCTTATGGTGAATACACTTGATTGCAAGATACGTGTGAACCATAATATTAACATTTCAAAAGAGTGATTTTGATATTACAAACAAAAAATAAGAAAAACCTAAAAAGTACTAGAAAGTTAATGACAATCTATACCAATCACAATTGATAGATGAACTCTTGAAGAAGAATATCGATAAAGATACCAAACACAATGTTTTTCTCCTACATGACAATACTTCAACATATACGATAATACATATTATCAGCTAGGAAGTGCTAACCTTTATGCGTATTTTTCACCAGACTTGGCTTCTTTCGATTACCAATTGTTTGTTTTCATCGATGGAATAACACATTGGTTCAATCGAAGATATGACAAAATGGATCATTAAATCGTACCTGAAAGATGGAAAAAATATGTAACTAGAAACAAAATTGAATAAACCACTTTTTAACCTGTATTACCTGAAAAATTAACATTTCATATTTGTACACCTATGTAAATATCTTGCGATAAAATCTAAAATTCACCTAGATTAATTATCTTCAATTTTTTTTCAGTCAATTAATTATAGATTAATAATTCATATTTCAGGTACGATATGCAGTTAGAGAATATGCTTGTTCGGCTATTGATGTTATTGCAAGAAGACTACGTTTAGCATTTCTTAATGTTCAAGCAGCGCAAGAAGCTCTCCCATTAATTGTCGATATTTTGGCTGATGAACTGAAATGGGACAAATCTATGAAAAAGGTTAAATAATTTAAGATCTTTTAAAAGTGTCAATATATTTATTCATTAATATAATTGATTCTTTTGCTAATTGAAATTATTTATTTAGTGTATCATTTATTTATTATTCAGAGCTTTTCATTTGATGAAAATTTTAAACCTATAATAATTAATTAATCTCATATACTACTCTTAATAAATGTTTAGAAAAAATTCGATGAAGCAATGGAGTTTTTGCAAAATGAAATGGGCCAAATGGTAAATCGACAATCAAGAGATAAAATTCCGATTAATTTATCAAAAGATGAAATTCAACTATATATCAAACGTTTCCAAATGTTAGATAAAGATCGAAAAGGATATGTGAGTGTAACTGATATAAGAAGAGGATTTAAGGTACATAATATATTGAATAAAAATCGGGGTATCAATCTCTTTTTATAATATTCTTTTAAAAGACTTTTATCAAAATTCTGGGATAACTCTTTATTATAAATTATATTCTGAATTCTCATTAAATATTTATCCATAATAATTTTTAGAGGATTTTGAGAGTAATTTTTCGGTGTTTTTTCTTCAATATTGTCTAATAAATAATGTTCCTATAATTTTAAGTTAATATAAATTCTAAAAATGAATATTACAAAATAAATAAGCCTTATAAGCTGTAATATGAAAATCATATTCCATTAGATGAATAGAATTTTGAAAGATAAAATAAATACCATATAAAATGAAAACCTTTTTCATTATGAAAACAATAACTAATCTAATCAGACAAACACAATAATATGCTTTTAAATATTAAATTACAAAATATAGAGAGAATTTTGTATTCCAATCTTTATTAATATAAATTAATTATAATTATAGAAATTATTGATCTCAACATTATATTAATTTTTCTAATTTTCAATAAAATATCAAGTTTTTCTTAGTTTCCTCTTTTTCCATTGTATATTATTATTATTATTATTATTATTATTGAATAAATAAAATGGCTAATGGCAGATGGTTGGCCTGAACGTCCGTGATGAGGATGTGCATGCTCTTCTACGTGAAGTCGATGTGACCGTCCATGGCAGAATTGAACTCGTTGATTATATTCAGGTATTGACAAGTTTTTATTTCACCATTAAATTTTATTAAATTTTTAACAGAATTTTGGTGAAGAAATTTCCGGTGAGCAATTACATGATATTTTGAAAGAGATCGACACAAATATGAATGGCCAAGTGGAGTTGGATGAATATTTACAGGTATCGATTGGGTAAAATTAAATATCAATCGATTTGAGTTTTCACGTTTTGCTATTGCTACTTTATTTTAATTTATTTTATTTTTACTTAATCTTTATAATCTTTTAATATTTTCTATAGAGTTAGAAATTAGTTTAGATTGTATGTGACATCCAAGTTATAATTATAAATTATCATTTATTTATTATATTATTTATATAGAAAATTTATATTTTACAATACTGTTTCAACGATTTCAACCTAATTTTGTTTCGTATCAATACTTTAAAACCATCTAATAATAATTATTTGTATTTAAAAAGAGAGAGGAACAGGCTGTATTTTGCTTCTCGCTCGGTTCGGCTATGAACCCACCTTTAAAATTTTTGAATTTGATGCCTTCCTTAGAAACTTTTAGAAATTTAAATTAAAAAATGAGTTAATAATAAAAATATAGTTAATACGCAAATAATCATAATAATTTATAACTCTCTCTCTTATTAGTTTCATAATTAAGAACATTTTAAGTTTAGTTGCTTATAGAATAAGATTTTGAATTCACTATATAAAAAAATAACTGCTTCAAATTTGGTATTCTTCAATAGATTGCGAATTTTTCTATTTATATTAAAATATTATAACTATCCCATTTTAAATTTTTAATTCTAAAGTTTTTGTGAACAAACACCATAACCCGTTAACAAATAACTTATAAACTTGGTTGTGAAAGACCACAAACAATTTCTATTATAATTAATCTAACATTTTATACATATTAAAAAAAAATTAAATTTTAAATTAAAAATTAAATCACTTAAAAAACAATTCCAAATTAAAAAGATTATTTTTTGATATTTTAATTTTCTTTAATATGTTTTAACACTTTTTTTATTTTTCCATAAATAAATTAAAACATGTAAATTTCTAGTGCATTTTGATGTAGTTAATGTTTTAATTATTTTCTGTATTATTTTATATTTAATTAAATATAAATTTAAATATTTAATTCATGTTATTAATATTTATTTAATATATAATATATATATATAGGATGATAATAACATTGTTCTTCGTATTAATTATATTTTTTTTGAGGAAAATTTAAGGACAGCTTATTTAATTTTTTTTTAAATAAGCAGATCCCAAAATTTAGATCTTAGATAATAATTATTATACCATGTAAAATTTAAATAATTTAATTCTAGAAGTTAGGATTACATGTTTTTATTTAATTATTTATAAAAATTAATATCAATTGTCTATATATATTATTTTATTAAAGATGATGTCTGCGATCAAAAGTGGTCATATTACATATAGTCGTTTTGCACGTATGGCTGAATTAGAAGAAGAACATCAATTGACATTGAAACAAAAAATTTCTGTTGAACGCAGTGGTGGTGGATTATAATTTCTCCAGATTCGTAAATACAGGTAAATATAATATATATAAAAAATTTGTTTATAAATTATAATTATTATTTTCATATAAAAGAAGTTGACATGTGATATTTAAATTTATTTACTATAGACTGATACAAACCATTAATATTTCCACTAGGTCGGCTTTCATTAGTTTATTAGAACTTAAATGAGACAGAGATATATATTCTGGGTGTTACTCAATGCTAAAATTATTATATTTCAAAACTAAAATTTATTTAATTTCGACGTAATAAATATATAAATAAATTTTTTTTCGTTTCAGGATTTCTCAATTTCAAAAAGGTGCTATTGAAGAGTTGTTAGTATTATTCTTATATAATATTATAATTTAAAAGACAAAAATATTTATTATAAATTTAATTTTTGAATATTTATAAATAGTAAAAGAAAAAATATCACTAGCTATATATACATATACATATATATATATATTTATATATCCTTATATACAAATATAATTAAAAATTGTTTATTTTTTAAACGAAAATTTATATTATATGTATCCAAATAAAATAATAGTATTAATTTGTATTAATTTAAAGCAGTATTTTAATCAAATACAAATATTTTTAATAGTGAAATCTGTATACTCTTTTTTATAATATATATTAAAAATAAATATATAAATTTCTTTTATAAATTTTACAAAAAAATATTTTTATATATTTTAATATGTTGATTAAACTAAAATTGAATATATTTAAATATAAAGGTTTAAAAAATATTTAAGATTTTATATAAAGACATATAATTAATAATTTATAAAGAAGTTAAAATATATTTATTTATTTAAGTCATTGTTTTTATTTCAAATTACATTAATGTATATAAAGTATTTTATTAATTATACAATGTATATAATTTATTAAATGTTAATTAAATCAACATAAAAAGAGAGCATAAAGAGATAGGTAGGTCTTAGTGCTTCCTCTTGGTTTAGAAGAAATTCAGTTTGAAAAAATGATCATATTTTTTAAATATCTATTATTTTTCATTTTAATCAATAGTATTTATGCGTATTAGGTTGAGTATTTCAGTTAAACTTAAATCCTATAAAATTATAAGTCTAGAGGCGAGTGTGGAATATACATAAACAAGCTAATTTTGATATGGCTTATATCAGTGTTAGCTAACGGGCAGCCCGCTTTTGACATTTTCCCGCTCGTGAGATTAATCATAATTTTACAAAATATATTTATTTCACAAAGACAAAAACAAAAAAAAACATTATACAGAGTATTGATTTTATTTTATTTTCCTAAGTAAAATATTTTTGTTTCGCTATTTAACAATTTTTTGCGTTTGGAATGTGAAAATGTTTTTCTTTCTGCAATATAATTTATTTTTCTTCTGTTCTAATTGGAAATTGTTTTTTAATTTATATGATTGTTTAAGTTTTGAATATTTTTTTGATGTATATACTTTGAAAAAGATGGAGAAATTTATTAATTAATATACTAAGATCTTTCAATAGTTTTTAAAAATGAAAAGAAATAATAAATAAAATAATTTAATTTTTTTAAACATTTCATTAAAATTTGAAAAAAAATCTAAGGGTACCGAAAGCATATTGTCCATTGTAACTCCATGATTAGGAAACTATGTTTCTACCTTAAAACTAATAAATTAGCTTATAAATAAGTATTTATTAATAAATAACACATTTTTATATAATAAATATAAAAAATATTTTATAAATTATTTTCATAAAATTAATTCATATATTTGAGATTTTAATACTATAGAAAGGAAATGCCAAACTAATTAATATGTAGAAAAATTTTGATGGTACTTATCACGGTAGATTATTTAATTTTTTCTTTTTTTAATATTTATTTGGTTTTACTTGCATAGTAGTTATTTAATAGTTTATTTATTTGACACGAAAAAGATTCAATATCAATGATAATGATTAAAGAGAGCAGTGTCCCTCTAAATTATTATATATTTCTGAAACAAATTTTACGTTTCATTTATTGTATATGATAAGCAGGGACAAAGGCACATGGCATGGAATTTATTAGTAATATAATAATTTGAATATAAATAATATGATCGTAAAATTTTATATAATTTATTCGTCAATAAGAATATTTTATTTTATAAATGCAAACATCAAACAATACATATATATTTATATATATATATTAACTTTATATATCTAATATTTTATTAATAATATTAATATTATTATTTGACGAATTCTTTTATATAAAATTCAAAACAATTGACTTCCTCTAGTAATATTTATATTTACTAGCTTTTGAAATGAAAACACACTATTTTTTGTCTTTAATATTTTTCATATTTATAAATAAATATTGAGCGATTGTTTTTAATAAAAAAATACATATTTCATTCATAGTTTATTAAATAATACAATGTAAATAGTCTTGAATTTAAATTAGTTCCAAATGAAACAAAATATTAATATAAATAATATCAAGTCAATTTTCCAATTTCTGTTGATTCGTCATATAATTATATTTATATTATAAATGAAAAAAAAAATAATTACAAATTGCATGTATATAATTTTTTGAAAAAATATCATTCATATTGAAAACAAAACATTATATATAATATAAAAATATAATTTTCAAATTGTATGATAAATGCCAATATTATATAAATTAATATAAATTAGTAATAAATAATAACAAATCACTCAGATTCTTGCTTTTCATTATTGCGAGTAAGAAGAACAGTATGCTGTCCACCTGCACATGCTTTCATAACTGATCGTGTTTCTAATTGTTTTCCGGTCATTAGTTTGGGTACCCAAACGTCTTCTTCGTCATTATCTGATGCCAGTTGACCATTAGTAGCCATGCCCCAACTATATGCTTTACCTAAAATTAAAATAAATTTTTTAATATTTCAAATTAATTTTATACAATTCTACTTTTTACTCTAGCATTGGAATGCGATTAAACATATTGAAAAAAACAAAATATAGCATTAATATAATCACGAAGGATAATAAAGGATAAGAATGGAAAACAAGAACAAAATCAGTTATTGTGCAGTAGAGGGACCTATTTTATCAAAATTATTATCCAAGGGTATCAAAATTAAAATCTATACAAGTATTATTTTTCCGATTGTATTTATTATATGGTCGCTTGCGTAGTCCATTTTTCTGGGATATAATAGATACTGGGTATTTAAAAAAATGAATTTTCGTAATTAAGAAAACTATGACGAATTACATGATCTCCATGCATCTCCAAACATAAAAAGGGTCATAAAATTGATGGACAAAACAGTTGGATAGAATGGGAGAGTAAAGATTAATGAGGAATTTGTTATAGTGAAACCTATTGGGAAGTGACTGTCACGGTTGGAGGAATGTGGCTGCTGTGATCAAGAACTTTCAAATTCCGTAGTTCTAGAGATATAGATAGATACACAAATAGAAAGATAAATCAAATTAAATAAAGTAAAAATATTCAATTTTATAATACCTTCTGTGCTAACAGCGAAGGAAACCCATGAACCACAACCAATATCAATTATTTTTTCTTTAAGACTAGATATATGGGTAAGAGTGGTAGCATCTTCCTTTAAATCAGGACCAATTCCTAAAAGTCCATAATTGTGCCTTCCAATTGAATAAACTTTGCCTAAAAAAATAACAAAAAAAAAATATATTATAATAAATGAAAATAATTTATTCTCTGACTAAAATAAAAAAATCATTATTTAAAAATCAATACCATTTATATCCAATCCTAGGGTATAGTGTTCACCTCCGCATATATATTTCCATTTTGATGTATTTGAAAATATCTCAGATTTTACTGGGAAAAATTGTACTCTACTATCTGGAAGGCCTACAAAATGAAATAAAATCTATTAGAATATTATAAAAATCAAAGAACTTTATAAGAGTAAAGAAATTAAGTAATTACCAAGTTGACTATAATTATTTAAGCCAAAAACATAAATATTATTACTATTATATTCTCTAGCAAATGTTGTATAAGCTCCAACCCATATATTATCAATTTTTATTCGACTTCTAAAAGGAACCATACCAGGATTCACCAGATGACCTAAAAAAAAATCGTTAATAAAATCTAATTAAATTAATTCTTAGATAAGAATAAATTATTTATAAAATTGTTTTTCCTAATGAGAGTTACTCCAACTTGTTAAACATTTTATTTTTAATTGAATAGAAAAATGGAATATTTACCTCTACCCTGGCGAGCATTCCGACTTGCACCTCGTTCAGGGATTCTTCCAAGTTGCCCTTGTTCAGGGCACCCACATGTATAAACTTCGCCCATTGATGTTAATATCACCAGATGATCATTACCACTAACTATTTTGATAATTTGTTTATCTGATAATAATTGGATAGGCTTTTTTTGTGCCCCGTTTTGGTTTAATCCCATTGAACCATGGGAATCTCGAAACGATCCAAATGCAAACAATTTACCACTTTCAAGAAGTACTGCAGAATGAGAATCACCTGCTGAAATTTGGATTACTTTTTCATCAAAGCTAACCTTTCCTGGTCTGGTTTCCGAGTTTTCTTGAGAAGTATCTCTTCCAAGAGCTCCTTCATCATTACAACCAAAAGTATAAATCTGTATTTGAAAAAAAAAAAAATTATAAATTTAAATTTATAATTCTTAATTATTGAGATGCATTGAAGATATGAAATCTCTGTTATTCTACAATTTTATCTTTTTTCGGAACCTATTTATTGTTATCAGAATAATAAAAACACGTGCTGCATTCCTCTCAAATCAATCAGGCGGCGTAAAGAAAATTATAAAAATCAGTCGCTCCCAGATTAAAGTAATTGATCGAGTCCATTTTACCAATACTATCTATACTATCTTTACTATAATACTTAAATATATAATAAAGACGTGAGTTTGTCTAGATTGGTATTGGGAATGAGAGCAAATAGGCAGATAATTAAAATAATAATAAAAAAAAATATTACAAGGGTTTATATAAAAATATCTAAAATATGAAAAGAATTTTATTTAAAAACAAATATTTACTTTTTTCATGAAAATGATAACTGAATTATATATATATAAAATATTGATAAAAATTCTTGTTTTATATGTTAATGATAAGAAATTTATCTAATAATTAAACATAAACATAACATAAGTCTAATACCTATATTTAAAATGAATTTTTATCAATATTTTTTTGAATATAATAATTTAATAAAAGTTAATGGAAAAGTTTTATATGGAATTTAATTTTATTTATTTTTTAGAATATGAAATAAGTTCACTTACTTCTCCATCCTTGTTAAGGCATACAGTGTGCATGCCTCCAGCACAAATAGCAACGACATCATTAAGGCCTTGTATCATTGCTGGTTTTTTTCTTTCTAGAATATCGGGACCGAGGCCCAGTTGACCGACATCGCCCTGGCCTAAAGCCAACACTTGGCCTTCTTTAGTATCTCTTGGAGCTGGTGGGGAGATAGCCAAAGATGCTATAAAAAATGTATACAATTTATTTTTGAATTTAAAACATATGTAACCGTCTTAGAAAAATAATTGGTATATATACTAAAAGGCCCTACACCTCGCAGAATTTGATGAAACTTCGCCAGTTGATTCTTTGATTAATTCTAACAAACTTTTTCCTTAGGTAATTCTTGGGAAAACTTCTAGTTTTCGAGAATCGTTTTAAAAATAAAAAAAGGAGGAGGAATAATGAGAAATTTAACTTTAACTTATTTGCTAACAACATAAATAAACTAAGATAATTAATGGACATTAAATTGTAAAATAAATTTTAAAATTTACCTCTATTTCGTTTATTCGTAGCCACTGCATTTTCTTTAGGTGCTTTCCTTTTTCTTGCAGGCATTTCTTTAAAATTCTTCAAATTGGTTCTATTAAAAAAAATTAGAGTCAAAGTCAAGTGTTAATAATAAAAAAATGAGTAAAACTATTATTAAGGTGTAATAAATATAAGTTGAATATATAATTAATTCAATCACATAAATGGTCAGGAATTAAAGTTTATTTTGACATTTTTATTGAAATATATTAATTAATAAAACATTACAGTTGATCTCTAATTAGATAAAGAATATATAAATAGTTATTCATTTCTTACTTGTTTAAGGCGGGAAATCCTTGGAAAAGAAACACGTGCAATTTGGTGTTATATTTTAAAGATGAACAAACGTTATAAATTAGAAAGCAGAAAGAGTTTGGATTTGAAATGGAAAAGATTAAAAGCCTGTAGAGGGCAGCAGAGTAATTCTCAAGGTGGTGGGGATGGAAAAAACACGTGCTTAAGCGCCCCTTTTAATAATAGAAATAAACAATTTTTTTATTCTTATAATAAAATATAATATAATATAATCAAATTATATAATTTAATGATAATAATATTTATAGGAAATATAATGTGTATATATATATATGCAGTTGGTTTAAAAAAAAATGTCCATTCATGTCAAAATCACATGAATATGAAATACAAAAATATAAAAAAATATTATTTTAATAGATTCTTTTTAAAAATTTAAAAAAATTTCTATGGAAAATTAATGAAGAACTTTTAGGTTGAACAGGATCTGGCAAGGAAGTGTCACATTTTTTAAAACCATTTAAAACATTCTTATACAGAGTCCGGCAGGGAGGTATTACAGTTTGTAGCATCCTTTCTGCAAACATATTCCGCCGTATATAGTCATTTTGTTGCAGTTTTTGAACCATCATTATTTTATAAGGATGAAAGTGTAGGTCTAAGTAGACAGCAAACGCTACATACAGCAAGATCAATTATTGAAGGGCCTCTGAAAGTCTTGCGGTTCAAAATTACATAGTTTTATTTTTAAAAATTAAATCTTATTTATTATCAATGATTTTTGGTTTCTTGTTAAGATATCTTGACTTAAAATGATTGGATAGAACTGAAATCGATATTAAATATTCTTCTTCATTGTCGTAGAAATAACTACTAGAATTTAACTTTTGAAATTCAAAGATGAAATTAATCTTAAAGAAATATATAAACGGAATCTGCTCTAATAAATTTCATATTTTGAACTAATAGCAATGACGCTGTTCAAATTTATAATATTTTTTTTGCTATAATAATGAATATTTTATTGTATGTTTAGATCGCAGAGAAATGATAAAAATTAAGACTTAAACAAATTCCTACTCCTAATCCTGATCAATTCACGGTAAGGTTTAAAATAACATCTGTGTTAAATAATTGCCTTAAATCTCTATAGTAATAAATCTTTCTAAGATATATAATTTAAGTCTGAGACTTCTGAGAGGAGTGCCACTTCCTCATTTCGGAATTATCTTACCTGGCATATAAGTTGAGATAAAGAGCATTCCAAAAGTTTAACTTTACATCAGGGCTAGAATAATCTATATCAGGGATGTCCAACTCGCGGCCCGCGGGCCGCATTGCGGCCCAGTCAAAGTTTTGATGCGGCCCACTATTTTGGAGTTAAAATTTAAAGAATTCATAGTCCGGCAAGCGACCTATAACTTCGAGGCTATAAAAAAAAGGCTGCAACATTCAAAAACAAAAAAAAACACCTCTATCCCCAAAAATCTCCATAAGTTTTGACACATTCACTAGCTAGGCTTAACATATTCTGGTAATTTTGCGGCCCAGTTAAATATTTAAGTTTGCGATGTGGCCCATTAAATTAAAAGGTTGGACATCCCTGATCTATTTCTATATCAAATATAAATCTATATATCATATGTAATTAATACAAATTAAAGTTAATGGAAAAGGAAATCAAATTAATAAAATTTTTAATAAAAACACTATATAAAATTTTGATTAATAGTTTTTTTTTGTTTTTTGAGGGGAAATCCATCATGGACACCATATATGGTAGTGCCGGACTCCTACCGGCTAAAACCCCTTCTTTTCCCTGATTCATCCCACCCTGGAACCGCTATCAGCATTACTTCGGGGTGGGCAGGTAGTCTTGTTACGGACTCTCATTGCGAGTTAATAAATCTCTGCAGTGATCCGCTAACGCTCTCCAGCTTTTTTTTTGTCCTTTGTCATTATCGCAACGTAGTTTTTAGGCGTTAGCTTACATCCAACTTGAGATTCCGTATGGGATCTATAGTCCTTCCATTGTCTACAGTCGAACATAGTGTGAGATTAATAGTTTAGTAAAATATATTTTATTCTGAGATCATTTCTATTTCTCTTTAGTCCTTTTCATTTGTTATATTACAATTTTTAATACAGTTTCTAATTATAAAATTAGGTATGTACTATATTATTAATAATATTTATAGAAAAAAAATACATAAAAGTATATTAAAATAAATTAAAATTTATTTTCCACAAATTCTAAATGATTATCAATTTGTTTGAAATGAAGTAATATAATAATGAAAATGAATAAATATCTCCAATTTTTTTTTATTTTATTTTTTGTTAAATAAAATTACATATTATGTTATAAACCTCGAAAAGTGTTATCTTTCATTCAATGATACGTCTCTGGTTGAGCGAGTTCACATTGGACGAATGTCCGGAAATTAACACTTTATTCATAACTCACTTCGACTTTATAAACATGATGGAGGAAAAAAAAGAACAAATACAACAGAAAGACACTCATCTCTTCCTTAAGAGATTCTTTCCAAAGCTGCTTTCAGTTATCACATCGTCCAATACTAAAATTTGATTTCGTTGTTACAAATTTTTATTGTTATACAATTTTTCTATATATACATTAATTTAAATAATCTTAATTATAATTATTTATCAAAATTGTGTTAATAATATTCTTTACAATAAAAGTTCATGCTGTTTTAAATTTAAGTTTATCATTGAAATTAGATCAATTAAGAGTATAAAAATCATATTCAACAATTATCGTTGTGTATCATTGTAAATAATTATTAATTGAACACTTATTTAAAATTAGTATCGTTACTAGAAAAAAATCTCTTTTTTTTAATTTAAATTAATTGAATGTAAAAAGTATAAAAATATTTTATAATTGTAATGAAATATATTATACAAATATTATACAAATATATGTACCCATATTAAAAGAATTTTGATTTTTCTCTAATTATTATAAATAATTAATTCATAATTGAATTTTTTAAGTACACACCAATTGCAATTTCTATTCAATACATTTGAAAGTCCTGAAAACAAAATGGACGGGAAAATTAACTAATTAATTAACTTATGAATTGAATGTATATGATTGTTTGTGATCTTTTCTATTATTATTATTCTAAAGTTCATGATGCGTATTTAAATTGATATCGGAATCAATGAGCAATTCAAAATGCCCAGAACCTTGTCGTCCTCTTGAAGTTACACTATAAATAATATTCTTAGCCCACAATCGACACTCGATGTTTATTAATACATTCACTGAAACAATTATAAATTTAGTTTAATTATAAGAAGAAAAAATATTATTTTTAAGCTATATTAGTAATCCATAAAGAAAATTTCATGAACTATATTAAGTTGATTTTTATGAAATAACTACAATTTTATAAAGATAATAATTACAAATTAAGAATTTTATAAAAAAGAATTCATAAAGTACATAAATACATTCATTATAATTTCATATACTAATATTTTTAATTAAATTTCCTTATAGTATTTTCTTCCTATCCAAGTGATCATACATATTATAGTAATGATATATATATATATATATATATATTATTTTTTTTAATAAAATTGATTTTCCTAAATTGAACTATTAGAATTTTATATTAAATAATAGATTATATAGCTTAAAAAGTAATAAAAAAAAAATAATTAATTTCCAATAGATTAAATAAAATTTAAGTAAAATTTAAATTACATATATTTTGAAAATCATAATTATTTAATTATCATGAAATTAAAATTTTATAATATTTAATTTCTAGAAATATATTTAAATTTTTACTCACAAGCTGGTCGCCTAAACCGTACAGACACCAATGGGCTTAAATATCCATTTTGATTCACATATGGATAATAATAAATTGGAAAACCCTGTGATGGAAAGTAGTCAATTGGTCCAATGATTTCTGAATCGTAAGGATCCTCCCCTTTACATGTCACCCACACTTTTTTCAACTACAATTAATATATTATATTTTAAAACAAATTAAATATAAATGATAAATTATTAGATTATCAAATATCATTCTTAAAACTTTCATATTTACATAAAACACAGTTAAAATATATATTGGATTTGTTTTTAATATGATTAATAACACAATTAAGTTTTAAAATTTAAAATTTTAAAATTGAATAATCAATAGTTATTTTCAAATTCGAATAGGTGAGACAATTTGGTTTACCAGAAATCAATTAGGAAACAAAAGATAATATAAAATTTTGGATATGTAAGATTTGGGAGAAGATAAGAATTTCAACGAAGTAGCTGAGGATAGGGAAGTTTATTGGAATATAGTTTTTACGGTCAAGGTGGAGTTCTGGAGCGCCACATAATAAGGATATTTGTATTTTATGAAAAGTAAGCAAAATTTGGAATATATTTAAATGACAATAGATTTTATAGAAAAGTAAAAGTAATACCTCATTTGTTTCAGTTATATTAGCAATATGATTTTTTAGTTCAATTGGCATATCTTCAGGTAATTCATCCTCACTTTTATAATAATCAGGTACCCAGCCGTAGATCTGAAAACATGAATTATTAATTTAATAAAAAAAATTTTTATAATCCTTTTCATATTAAACATAATTTTTCTTGAATACATAAAGGTGTTGTCCTTCAGATAGAAAATGACATCACCGACAGAAATAGAAGCGTTGTTTGTGGTATTAAATTTAATCCATCACATATTTACTAAATTCATATGATAAATAACATAATCTGATAATTAGGATAGTTGAATTTATTTAGATTGTATATTATAAATATCTTTATATTTGCATTTTTAAACAATATTACTGAAAAGATTTTCATTTTAAAAATTTAATATTAAAAGAAAATAATCTTATTTCATAAAAGAATGAAATTCTTGAAAGGGGAAGATGGGAATCATTCATTAACCTAGTCATTGAAATTCTATTAATTTTCAAACTAATTTATATAATTTTATTACATAATACTAATATGATAATATTATTTTTATAAAATCGAGTATTATTCAATTCTTTTTCTATTCCAGAAAAAAGGTCGAAGCAAGTCATAAGTGTTGAATGAGATTGTTAAAACAAACACAAATACATTTGCCCAGAAGGTAGTTAGCCTTCAATTTTATGAGATTTATTATTAATTTATACTCTTTTCCTTATAACAAATAAAATACATAATATTTAAAATTTTATTTACAATTAAGTTGAAATGCACACAAACGTATTAATATAATTAAATCAAACATGGAAAATTCAAAGAGAAAATTTTTACTATCTCGCCAGAGATAGTATTGCAATCACGAAAATTTCGATGTTGAGATTTTGATGTTTTTATACGTTTTGAAGGTTCCTGAATCATTTTCAGTAAGGTTGAGAAAAATGTCTGTCTCTGTGTGTATGTATGTATGTAAGTAGACAAGATTACGCAAAAACGGTTTCAGCTAGAATCATGAAATTTGGTACATGGCCATTATTCAAAATTCGTAGTTTTCTATCAACTTTTGAGTAATGATGCCCAACCGGAAGAGGGTCATTACCTACGACGTTTTGAATTTTTTTTCTCTAAAGTGACCGTAAAAATAAGATATATGTTTGATAATTTTTCACATTATTAAAAATTGTATAAAACTTCTATATATAGAATTTCAGCTCGATTGAATCGGTGAAAGTACCAGAATTAATTTTTTATTTTCAAATAATTTTTAATACTTTATTACAGTTGTAGTAGTTTTAAGTAGGAATTGATTAACATTTTATTTTTATATTACTTGTTATGATAATTTTTAAAAATTATTTTCTTATAAATAAATAATAAATTATTATGATAGAAACTTTCTTATTTAATACACCTTAATAAATAAAATAAGTATATTTTTACAAATAATATATAATTAATTTTAATTTTAATTTAATTAATTTATTTTAATTTTACAAGAGAACAAGGAGACTGCGGAAGACATATTGCACATTTTCCCCAGACATCATCACCATATTAAAAAAATAAATAATTAAAAAAAAAATTAAGATACAGTGTTTTATTTATAAAGGCACTAAAAACTAGAAAATAATATTTCTCTTAGCCTCAATAAGTATATTCTTCTTCATGATGGGGTTCTACAAGGGTCCGCCTGGTCCGCCTACTTAGCACTTCAACAACTATGGTGTAGATTGAGGCTAAGAGAAAAATTATTTTCTAGTTTTTAGTGCATTTATAAATAAAAACACTGTAACTTAATTTCATTTTTAATTTTTTAGTAAATAAATTTTTAAGGTTTTAAGTTTTATTTGAATATACTTTGAGATTATAAATGATATTTAATGATGGGTTAAAATTTATTAATTAAATTATTAATTAATTAATTAATTAAGAAAATGAAATCTTTATTTCATATTCATGTATTGTCATCCAAATCTGCAAAGTTTTAGTTCGATTGGTCAACTGCAACTGTGTTAAAAATGAGTTACTAGATTTGAACCATACAGACAACCAAGCAAGTTGAATAAAACACATTAATTAGAAATCTTCAGAATATTTGATAGATAATTCAATTATTTTAATATCTAAGTATTTTAAATTTTATTATTAAATTAATCCCACCATTGTATTTTTAAATTTTTTTTTTTATTTTTTTCCAAAAGCTAATTTTAAGGAAAAGATTAGGTGATTCGAATAGATATTTAAAGCTAAATTTAGTTTATTCCAACCATTAGATATCTATATTTAAGTAAAATTCTTGATTTATTAAATTTTATTCAATCTCGTGCAATGTAAGCAGTCTGTCTTACATATGTTTTTGGTATTTTTCCATTTTATTTTGGATAGGACTCACTGTTATATACTAGGTTGTTCAATTAGTTCGCGGAGTGATAAGATATGGTATTGGAAGAAAGAGATTTAACAGGCTTTAGGCATTTCATTGGGCAGTAAGAAATATTTTAAGTGTTTATTTGGGTTTCAAAAAACTATGTGCAATATGGGTGCAGCATGGACATTCGGATGCGACTTTGCCAGCAACATTTGGAGCGTTTTAAGAAAAATTAAAGCGACTTTATACATCGATTTATTACAATGGATGAAACTTGGGTCTACCAACATGATCCTAAATCAAAACAGAAGGCTAAGGAGTGGTGTGAACCAGGCGCTACGGCGCTGAAGCGAGTTCGTGTGCAAAAATCAGCCAAGAAGGTGTTAGCATCAGTTTTTTGGGATGCAAAAGGAAGTTTGTTTATAGATTACCTCCAAACTAAAAAAATAATCAATTCGGATTATTATTGTAACCTTTTGAATCAATTTTACAAATTTTTACAAATAAAAATTGGTTTCTTTATTTCTGTTACGCGAACTTATTGAACAACGTAGTATATATATATATATCTATTTTAATATATAATAATTAAAGTTAAGTATTTTAATCTTTTAATAAATCATATAAAATTAAATTTTCCTTTAAATTAATTTTTTTTATATGAAAAATAAATAAGTATATAATATATCATTTTTATAAATTAGATTAATTTATTTATTAATGAATATCGTAAATGAAAATATGAAGGTCGATCGAATTGTGAATCTATAATTCGTTCTCTCGACACCTACAGATATAAATAATAGTGTTTTATTTTAATTATAAATGATAGAATTGTTACCCTGTTAATTTTAATAAAAATGCAGGGTGCCGATTTGTTAAATCCATATCCATGGCTTGGCGAGCAAGGTCCTAGCTTATCCAATGGGAATGAACACGATTTACCCATGGTAGGACCTCGGTCATAATCGCACGCCTCTCGTTGTCCCTGGCCTCCATCCGTTTTGTATGCTACACACACACACACACACACAAACATACTTATGAAAAAATTAATAAATTCGCCAAAATGAAAATTTAACAATTATCTTAGTTAACATCCTTCATGAAATTAGTGACTATGAGATGAGTACATTTATCGACAAAAGAAAAAGTAGATTTTATCTACTATAAACGTAAAATAAGTTATTTAAATAAGGAATTAATTTTATGGAAATATTTAAAAAAGTTAATTAAATTTATTTTACCACTTCTAGAAAATAACTTATCTTATAATTCTATTTTATTATTATTTTTATGATTTTGTTTAAGTAAGTTAACAATTATAATTGAGAACCCAACTTAAGATTACCATTCCAATATATAAACAAAATAAATATATTTATGTTTTTTATTAAAATTTATATAAAAAACTTTTTCATACATTATCAGTATCAAAAACAAACAAATGAAATTACATTTCTTTAATTTGGCAAAAATAATATTAATATTTTTATATATATTTATAAATTATCTTTAAAAAAATGTTATACAGCCTATTAATAATAAATATGTTTTATACTTTGGACATTCTATATTAATATATACAAATTATAGAAAAAAAATACTATAATTGTAATTTTTTATTATAAATATTTAAAAAGAAAAATAAAATAATTTCATTTTAAATCTTTATAAACAAAGATAAAAAAATTTATTTTATATATTTAAATAAAATTGAAAAAAAGTTAAAAATAAATAAAGTTTATAAAATTATTGCAAAACAAAAATTGATTTAACCGCAGTCGGTAGGACTCGAACCTACGCTCCCAGAGGGAATCTGATTTCTAGTCAGACGCCTTAACCACTCGGCCACGACTGCTTATAATAAACTTAGTTCACGTTAGAGCTACTTTATTCAATACAGCACTTGGGTATTGAAATTGTATTTGTTTTTCTTTTTAATTTAAAAAAAAAAAAACAAATAAAAATCCAATGATGTTTTTATATAAAATATATTAAACCATAAAATTAAAATTATATTACATCACTAGAGGAAAATGTTATTTTATTAGTTAAATTTATTTTTATCTTAAAAAAAACATTAAAATGTTTTAACATTCAAAATGGTTGGTAAAAAGGCAATAAAAATGTATAGTTTGTCAAATTGTCATAGATTACTCTTTATTATTAATATTATTAATTCTTTTTATCTATTATATTATATTATTCATGGAAAATTATGAACTCTTCCATTTTTACCGACCGACGATAGGAAGGGAAGGTATTGTTTTCATACTAAATTTCACATGTGGAGATTTTTACATATCTATAAAAAAGTATTTTTAGCATGATGTCTGTCCGTCCGTCTGGGTGCCCTTATAGACGTGTACAGTTCGAACGGCTCAAAGGATTTTGATAAAATTTGGTATATTTACGTAATGCATCAGTAGCATGAATTCATCAACTTTTGGTTATATATGTGCCTCTTACAAAGCGATTAACTCCACATATAAACAAACTGAGAAAGCCCAAAGTTCACAGTTTGTATTAAATTCATGGTTATTGATTACAGAAAAATGTATATTGCATTGCAATATTAAGATTATCAAGTTCAATATTCACTTCATATATTGCAGATTACATTACATTACGTTACTAGCAAAATTTTAAAAATTGGAGTTAATTGGTTTGGCTTCTGAGTGGCTCATATCCGGAAACCAGATGTGGTAGTTTACTAAATATTAATTTTATATTCATTGTCGTAAAATATTTCACTTAAAATATAGTAGTAATTAATAATTGATATATATATATATATATACGAGGTGTGTCTAAAAAGTTCGGTAAATAGTCAATACGTCAATGAAATCAAGGAATTGGTGCTCGAGAATCGACGATTAACAGTCAGAGGCCTTACTGACATCGTTGGAATATCGGAAGGATCAGTGAAAACCATTTTATGAGCCGACAACTCGGTTTTTGCACCACGATAATGCACCTTCGCATACTGCATTGATTCTTCGTGAGTTTTTCGCCAAAAATTCAACCAATATCGTTCCACAACCACCGTATTCGCCTGATTTAGCTTCTTGTGACTTCTGACTGTTCAGCAAAGTCAAACGACCCCTCCGGGGAAACCGTTTTGAGTCAATTGAAGATATTAAACGCGAATCGCTACGCGCATTGAAGGCTATTCCGGAAATTGGCTTTAACAACTGCTTCGAGGATTGGAAAAAACGTTGGCGCAAGTGTATTGAGGTCGGGGGGGGGGGGGATTACTTTGAGGGGGGCAAAATAGATTTGAAAAAATAAATAAAGAATTTTAAAATTAAGAACAAAGTCTTACTATTTATTGCAGTAGTATAATGTTGTTTGGAAATTAATTTATTTCAAATCGTCGGTCGATCATTTTTTTTTCTCACTCCACTTTATAAAATTTTTCCACTCAATACTATAGAAGATTTGAAAAATAAATGAATGTAATTTTAGAATTCTCTTATTTTGATTGTAATAAAATAAGTTAATAGATTCTCTTAAAATAATTATTTTTTTTTTATTATTCATTCCTTCTAATAAAATATAAAATTATTTTAAAAATATATTCTCATAATATCATTTAATTAATTCATAATTTATTAATTCAAAAAAAAAAATAAATTGAAAATTTAATAAATCTACAAAGACCATAAGCGAGGTTTGTTTGAAAATAAAATGATGAGTTGTAATAAAAATATAAGAATACCTCGTTAGTTTATAAAAGATTTACCTCCGAAATCTTTTCAAGTTTTCATTCATCAATTTATTAAATTTTTTTTTTTAATTTTATCTATTATGTAAATTTAATGAAGTAAAGTATTAATTAATAGATAAAAAAGTATATATAGAATAAATGTAAAATTATCACTTACGTAAAAGAAATTCATCAATTGTATCTGTCCATATTTTAATGCTCGTTGTGTTAGTTGCTACAAAATTAATAATAGCTGAATGGGAACCAAAAGGGTCCATAGGACGAAATCCAATCCCTAGAAATCAAGCACAAATTCCAAAATTCATTTTATAATTTTCATAAAGATGTAAGGAAATGAAATGGTTTTCTACAAATAAAAACACGACCCATAACCAGGCGATGAAAAATAGGAGTAAGTGAAGGGAGTGAAGATTTTTGGGACTCAGTGGAGAGATATCATAGAAAACCTGTGGTGAATATACTTGGGACTTTATTTAGTCCAGTGGTTTTTGGCCAAGCCACCCCTTTCCAAAAAATAATTTCCTCATTTGTATTTTTAAGAGTTTAAAAAGTATATATATATATATAAGTGGAGAATCCTAGCTACAAAGTTACTTTTTTCAATGATTAAAAAAATAAGATTTTTTTTATTTAAATTTCATATATCCAACTTTCACTAAATTTTCAAATATAAGTAATACTTTAACAAATGTATATACATACATAATTTATCTATTTGAATTTAAAAAAAAAAATCAATCAATGAATCTAAATATTTATATTTCACCTCTAAGATTTCATTGGAATTGATCGGATTGAATAAAAAATTAATGATGTAAAAATGATGATTAAAAAGCTTAACCATTCACTAATTTTCCTTAAAGCATTAGCTCGTAGTCTTCCTTTCACCAGGTGTGTGTATATGTTTAAAATTAGAAAATATATTAAATTCACTACAGGCCAAAAAATTGAAACATTTAGACTTTTTAAAGTAATTAATAAAATATAATTATAATGCAATGTAACTGAATAAACTTTATCTGTTGAGTACTCGAAATCGTTTGACAGTTGATGCTGTCGTACAACATTGGCTACGTATCTGTAGCTGCACCTCTTCTCGATTAATGCAACGGCTTTCGTAGAAACTGTTATGCTAGCGGCAAAAATTAATAATTTCGGGGTCTTTAAACATTTTAATAATGGATTTTATGCATATTATCAAAAGAAAATCAGGTATTAAAAGATTATAATAAATATATTAGGGTTCTGTAATAACGAAGGATAATAATATTCGAAAAGAATTTAAAGCGGCCTTGCAATAGGGAATCCCCTGTTATCATGCAGTAAAGGGGCTATTCGCGTCCAAATTATTATCAAAGGGGATAAAAATTAAAATATATAAAACAATTATTTTACCGGTTGTATTATAGGCGTGTGAGGCATGGTCTATGACCTTAACTTAAGGGACGAGAGTAGATTTAGTGTATTTGAGAATAGGATTTTGCGAAGCATTTATGGGCCAAAGAAAGATGAAGTCACCGGGGAATGGTGGATAATGTGGGAAGGAACGTGAGAGAGATGGGAGAGGGTGAGGATTGGAGGGTTGTCGCTCAGGATAGGGATGCTTGGAGAAGTGTGGTTGCTGCGGCCAAGAACATTCGAGTTCCGTAGAACCACAGAGATAGATAGAAATATATTAGATTTCTTCAAAAATGAATAAATATCAAATTATTCGTTTTTATTTTATTTTAATTATAATTTTTAAATAAATTGTATTGAATATTATAAGTTTATACAATATATATTCAAATTACATTTTATTAATTGATTTTTTTTTTTAAAATTCCAAGTATTCCGCTTTTTGGCCGGCAGTGTATGTTAATTTTTAATTCATATAATATATATATGGCATGAACACTTCTTAGATCTAAGTTTTATTAATTTAATCATATACAAACCTATTAAAACAATAATAATAATATTAAACTTTTATTTTTGGTGGTTTCTTTTTATTTTCTAAATAATTATCAAACACTTAAATATTTTCCTTCTTCTCCAGGACTACAGAAGGTGAGGTAGAGAAACAGGAATGGGCACAGTCGTAATCCACAGATTAAATTCAAAATGATCAACCCTCCAAAACGACGAAAGGTGGTCTAAGCAGCTTGTTCATCCCAAATAAATCCAATTTATAGTAATAAAATTTTTGCAATAATTTATAAACTATTTCTAACATAATTTGCCGTAGTCGAAATATTCTTTTTTAATTAAAATAATTTAATTTAATTTAATTCAAGAAAGAGGAGGATCAACTTCAGCTAAATAACTTGTTACATTCCTTGAAATGGGAGTCCTTAGGGTGAGGATTTAACAACATCTTGCTTGCTTAGTTCGAAAGAAGGGAAAGAGTCTTTATTTGTCACGTAGATGAAATTTAAATAATCTGTATGATCTATCTAATAATGAATTCGATTCCTTAAACTCATAGAAATCTTTCTCAAAATCTAACTCGTCTTATTGTTAGATTAATTGTCAAATTTTTTATCTTGTATCATTAAAATCTACGATACTATAGCTATAACTAATTGTAAATAGAAAGTTAAAATAAAAGAACGATAATAATTGTTTTTTATTATATAATTTTAAATTATAATATTTATTATATTATAATATTAATTAATTTTAAATATAAATTCAAATTTTGTGGATAACATTAATAATGACCATGTGAGCAATTTCTGACTCTTTAATTTAAAGTTTTGAATAAAATTAACTAGTATATTTTTTTACATTAGATTTAGATAATTAAAATAATAATAAAAAAAAAAATCTTTTATTATTAAAAAATCATTACGATCATTAGTTATTAATCAGTTATAGGAAAGTAATTTATTTTTACTTTTAATGTAGATAAATGATTTCTAACTCACCTGGATTTGATCCAATAATAGAGCTATCTAGTTGATACGTTGGCTTTTTTGGATCTATACTACATAATAAACCATACATACAAATAGAGAAAAAGATTGCTAAAGCTGAGAAGAACACAAAGTAAAATAGGAACACAACACCTAAAACAAAATAATAAAATAGGAAAATTGATTTTTATAAAACATGAAAAAGAAAATAATAAACATTTTTGATATATAGATAATATTTTCAATAAACCATAATAATTAAAAGCATGAAAATAATAAAAAAAAATAATTAAGATAAGGAAAATGAATAAAATTATCTATTAACATAAATAAAAATTATTAAGTCAAACTTATTTTCTAAAAAGAAAAATTCCATAAATAAATTGAAATACAGAAATCCTTAATTAGTTTTCGGAAAAAATATTAAAATATTTTGATAAATTAATTATTTTTATTTAAAGTTTATTTTTTTATTAATTGAATCTTTTAATTATTAATTAAGTAATGATCAAAAAAATTTATTTGAATAAAAACTAAAGTCAAAATTTGAAAAAAGATTTCTAGCCTTTTATAATGAAAAAAAAATTTTTAATTTCACCATTAAATATTACATATTCATGCTATACACCCCTAACACCTCATCTTGAACGACCATGCTCCACCTTTCCTTTTGAAGTTGTAATATTCAGTACGTTCCTATGCTTTTAATTTTTAAACAATTTTTAATTTTTTTTTTATGGAAAATGATGTTGACCTTGCTATTATTTTGCATTTGTTTTGGATATAGAAGGAGGCCTTTGGACAAATTAGAAAACAAACATTCCAAGGTTTTATAGGTAAATAAATAACCTACTTAATAAGATTGAATTTTATATTTATTGGTAAATGTTTTGATAAAAAGAAATTAATTCTTTACGTCTGTGCCATTTAATATCTTCTATTTTTGATAGACAAATTATATTATAATATTTAAATTATTCTATATACTCTTTTATAAATCTATGTATATACTATATATAAAAATTCTTAAATCGAAATTTTTTACTTGTATAATTGTTTTTATTTTTTTTTTTTTTTTAATAATTTTGAGATTGCGTTATTTTTTAAATATTTTTCTTTTTAAATTTTTTTTAAATATCATTTTATAAACCAATATTTATTTAAAACTTTATAAATTCATTTGAAGACTACTCAATGTATTAAAAATATCATTATAAAATCATTTTAATTATTATAGACATTTTTACTTTTGATTTTTTTCCTCTAAAGTGACCGTAATAATAAAAATATATGTTTGATAATTTTTCACATGATTAAAAATTGTATAAAACTGCTATATATAGAATTTCAGCTTGATTGAATCGCTAAAAGTACCGGAATTAATTTTTTAACACTGCCAATCTCACGCGCCAACACATGACATGGTGACATCAACAAAAAGCCAAACACGCGCTGGTTTAATAAATATTATTTATTAATTTTAATTAATAATTTATAATTAATTAAATTTAATTTAAATATAATATATTATGTTATTTAATCCAATTCAAATTGCGATATAGTCGAGCTAATTTATCTAGAATATCTTGTAATGTTTTTTTTCTTTATCAAGAGAAAAAAATTGTTTAAATTGTATTTCATGTTTAAACATTAAAATAATATATTTATTCCGTTTTTTAGATTAGGTATATAAGTGGGGGAGAAGGTAGGAGTGGGGAGTTGTATCCTTGCTCCTATTCTTCCGGACGATTGACCTCATCTGAATTTGACGCTCTCTGTTTTTATAAACATTGAATTTATTTATTGATAGTAAAAGTGTTTCTTTAATGAATTAAAAAGTAGGTAGAGAAATGTATTTAAAATGAAAAAGCCCGGATGGTTTAACTATGATCCGATAGTGACCTCGGGATCCGGATTGAGCCTGTTTCAGCAAGTGGATGATTAAAAAAAGAAAGAAAAATTGGCATATGGTGGAATAAAACGTACTTGACTACACGTGCCCAGTCAGTAAAACAACCTACAAGGAATCAGGTAAACAACTCTTGACAACAACTCACTGGACCACACCACATGGAGTCTTCAGTCCAAAGTATTTAAAGAATAGGCATGTTGCCTAAATTAAGGGGATTATTTATTTACACTAGAACCAAAATAGAAATAGAAATCGCAAATTTTAAAAATAATAAATAAATTAATAAACAAATATATATATATATATATATATAAGAAGACTATTTTTTGACTTTTATTATTCAATAGTATAAAGTAATGTAAGTTAACATACGTCTGGATCTCATTAGCCTAAATTTTAAAACATTCAAACCATTTGGATGATTACTTAATTTTATATTAATTAATTAAATTTGTTATGCTTTGCGATCGATGCGTAAAATAAATTTACATCAAAATAAAATTATATTTTATAAGGATTTCTAAAATCCTTTCAATTTGCTTATCTTTTATGAAATATAATAGATGAAAAATTAAATTATTGTATTTCATGAAAAAATATAATTAATATAGTTTTATAATACATACATATATTTATATTTTCTTATCAAAAATGAATTTCAAAGATTTTTAAAAATATGATAAACATTGCTTTTGAATAGCAGTAAATGACCTTGCTAACAGGAAGAGAAATTTATCAATAGCTATATATATATATAATTTAAATTCTCTTATAAGAACAAATTTCATTTCAATATAATTTCTTTATCATTTTGTTAATGTTAAATATATAACTAAATGGATTTATAAATAAAAAAGGTAAAAAAAAAATTTAATTTAATAAGATATAATGATTCACTAATTCTGAATTAAATATTATTAAGTACTATGTTTACATAGTTATGTTGATTAAATTGATAATAAAATAGAAAATTTTAAAAAAACTAAAATTAATATTATAACATAAAATATTCTAATGTTAAAGAGATTTCGGTTTTGGATTATTTTGAATTGGGTTCGAAAAATCAGAGAAATAGACTTCTTTTTCCAAAACAATTCTAAAAATTTGAACTAATTTTTATTAAAATTTGAAACACGTTTTTTTATTTAAATTATCAAGGGAAATTATATAATTATGTATTATATTAATTTAAATTAAAAATGAATAAGTTAATAATAATTAATTAAGATGTTTCAGGAGGAATAGTAAATATTTTAGGAGTTGATAGTATAATCAGATTGATATCAAAATTCCAAATAATATAATAATAATTGAGAAAAGGTAAAATGCTCAAAGTTAATTTTCAAAAATTCCACCAGCAACTTCAATGTACTTTTGACTTCTTTTGTAGCTCTTTTGAAGCCTCATTTTATTTATGAGGGTTGCACTATTCATAATCCGAATCAGCTTTGTGTTTACTTTTTAATTGTAAACTTCGCTTTCGAAAAGAATCCAAAAGAATAAGCTATGTTCCAAAGTGATAAGCCTGTGTAGCAACAGTGTTTTCATTATAAAACTCATAAGCTAATACCATATCAGCTTTCTCAGCATTTACAAATAAGTTCGGCATGTTTAAATGATACAAGATAATAGACTGCCATCAAATTGCAATCATAGTTATAAAATTCAATGTAAGTTTAAGCTCAACTTCACAACTTAAACATCGACATATAACAGTTGAAAGACGTTAAATGCGACCATAACCACCTATAACGACAGATGTACCAACACATAACACTCCACCTGAATTTGTTTATGTTGTATACAAGGAGTCGAAACAAATAACTTAAAACACATATATATAGATCGCTGTGATCACGGGCAGTGCCATCTGCGCATATTAGGCTTTGAAAGTTTAAAAATAGAAAAAACTAATAGATCATATTATTATTTTTGAATAAAATTTGTCTTTGACAAGCTAATCTATAGGTTATATTATTAACGAAAAAGATTTATTCACCAAACTTTAAATTAAATATGGATTAATTCATTTTATCAATCGACATGGAACGAATTCAAGTTTTGCAAATATCGGGTGTTCGCTCCAATGTTTGGTTTCAAGTGATTTATGTCGACCCCTAACAACTATATCTCTGTTCTCAATAAAAAATGGACACATATTTGAAAGAACTATTTTGTATCATAAAATTTCTATTTCTCCTGATACACCCTGCATAATGGTTTAGCCCTGAAACCAATATTAATTCTGCTAATTTTAATAGCAATAAACTTTTTCAATTTCATGGTTTTATCAAACCGATCTCATGGTGAAGTTCTATATATCCAAATCAAAATAAATCTATACTTTACGAATATAAATAAATTAACAAATAAAAATGTGATTGTCCTAAACTTACCCCAACTTTTGGTAGTTCTGCCAAAGATTTGTTTTGTCTCTGGATTCCATATAGAGAGTCTTAACCTTTCCGAAAAACTTCTTTCAGGAGGTTTCAGGTAGGGAAATTCATAATCATTGACATTCGAGCCATTTTTTCTATTTTCAATTGAGGGTGAGTACGCAGTCTTTCGTGATGTCATTTTGGACTAGGAAACAATCAATCTGCAATCGGGAGAAAAAATTATTATATTAAAAACAATTACATATGACTAATTAAAAAGATACGATTTAAAAATATTTATATATTCAATTTCTTAATTTATATAATTCACTATGAAATATTACAATTATTATAATTTATCAAAGCCATTCTTTCCGGTTATACGCAACAAACATGTAAGTATAAGAAAAATATTTCATAAGTATATAATATATGAGAATAATAAATAAATAATGTTTTAATATCATGTTTATGTGATATACCTAAATAATTATTAATAAAAAAAAAAACAATCATCTATTATTTATCCATTTATAAAATACTAGCTGCTCTTCACACCTAGGCGAGGGCTCCGCCCCCTGTACCCCCGAGTGGTTGAAAGTAGTTTCAAAGGTTTTCATCCATTTTGTTTCAATCAGTATATTACATAAAACATTCATTTCTTTTTGTGTTCTTATTTAAAATATATTTTAATTAAATAAATAAATTAATTAATTAATTAGTTATTATTGTATATTGTATGTTATATCTATCTATCTATGTGGCTCAAAGATACTCGAAAGTTCTTGGCCGCAACAACCACATTTCTCCAAGTGTCCATATCCTGAGCCCCTGTTCCATCTCTCTTACGTCCCTTCCTACGCGTGGTCTTCCAAGCGGACGTCTCCAAGTCTCCCCACCAATATCTTTTTTCTCTCCCATTCTAGCCACGTGCCCCGCCTATCGCAACCTTCTCGCTTTAATAACCCTAACTATTTCTGGAGATGCATTGAGGTCATATAATTCTTCGTTATGCAGTCTCCGCCACTCCCTGGAGTCCTCATCTTTCTTTGGCCAATAAATGCTAGGAAGAATCCTATTCTCAAATACTCTGAATCTACTCTCATCTCCCAGGGTCATACACCATGCCTCCCACCTAGATAATACAACAGACAAAATAATTGTTTTATATGTTTTAATTTTGATTCCCTTTGATAATAATTTTGATGAGATAAGCCTCTTTACTGCATGATAACAGGCGTTTCCCGATTGCAACCTCGATTTAAATTCTTCTCAAATATTATTATCCTTCGTGATTACATTCAATTTTTCTACATTTGGTATATTAAGATTTTGTATGTTAATACTCTTCCTCTCTGTTACTAAATATTTTTTCTTTTAACTTTTAATTTCAAACCCCATCTCTTAGTAGTCTGGGTAACCTAATATTACAATTGATCAATTGATCTTACTCTTTTTTTACTACCTTCAAGACAAATTTGAAGATCAAAATTTGAAAAAGTTTATCCGGATCTATTGAGTCATGCGTATGTTTTACTAAAGTCTACAAATAATTAGTGAATAGAAAATTGAATTCGCTGTTTTTTTTTCTAATATCTGTCATAATGAAAATATCTTAATTTATGTTGAACGATTTGGCCTGAACCCGCAATGATATCTCCTAATATTTCCTCCGCCTATGGTTCGTCAGTATTGTATATGTTATAATAGAGAAATAGAGTATAATATTTCTTGATCATTTTATTTTTATATAATTATAATAGAATACAATAATTTTGATTTAAAACAAATTTAAAAAAAAATACTCAATTTAAAAAAGACAAAAATTAAAAACATCTCGTTTATATCATTTGTCTAAAAAATCATATTTTAATTTTTATTTAACCAAGAAATCATTTTTGAATTTAAAATATAGTTGTAATTAATAATTGAAACAAAAACAAATCTAATATAATTTAGTCATTTTAAAAGACGTTTTGAAAATATTTTTGTATTCATAAAACATTTACACAAAATTTATACCCTTCACTTTCAAATAGAAAAGAAGAAATATTCAAATATATAGAAAGAATAAATAAACATTAAGTTAAATATGATCTAAATATTTTATTAAATTAATTAAAATGGCAACTTTTAGAATAAATTATCTAATTGAAATGATATTTAAATATAAGAATTTAAAATAAAATGTTAAATATTATAATAATTCTTTGATTGGGAATTACTTTATATTAATTGTGTAAAATGAGTCCGCTAGGGTCAGTGAGCCGCGAGATGCTCTTGAATGAACAACATGGAGAACTATATAAACATAAAAAAATTAATTTCTGCGGTTATTGATTAGATATTAATAAAATTTATAGCCTATATTGTGATGTAATTTCATAGAAATCGGTTCAGCCAATTTTGAGTCTATAACATCCTTATTTTCCGGACAGACAGACAGACATGAAAAATTCTAAAGTCACTTTTGGATTCTAGAGGTCATGAAACGCAAAGTTTTTTAAATTCTTAGCAATGTGCAGACAAAAACCTTTTTTTTTTTTTTATAATATATATATATATCATTCAGTGAGTAGCTCTCGAATAGATTGGATGTGTTAAATCGGATTCCTGCTCCCGAAGTGGATTTGTGGGACCTTCTAGCTTTTTTTTGTTTCAAGTCTGCCAATTTTGGTGAGATCTGATTCACTACGCATGTATATATGTATATTTACTTAAATTAAACAAACTGAATTGTCAAATTTTGACAATTTTGTTGTGTTTTTATAAAAATTTTATATAATTTTATGTATTTTTTCTATAATTTTCTTGCTAAATAATAGGATTGTTAGTTAAATACTTTCTTATTTTAGATTTTTATCCTTAAATCGCCTTATCCAAAATCCTAGTTAAAGATTTTATTTATTTTTAATTTTAAATTATCTTTAATTTTTCCAAGGCTTTATCTCCTAAGGTCAGTCACACCAAAGAGCCAGGGCTGTGTGAAGAAAATTTATCCTCTCACCTCCCCCCCATATCCTTCCCTTGTACACACCTTTTATAAATATAAATGTATATATTTGTATATTTTTGTTTTTTTTTTACAATAAGTAAATAGTTAATTAAATAGATTATAGGAATAATTATTGTTTCTATTTTATTATAATATGAGTCGGCATGAACTTGGATAAGGAGTCAATAAACCCTTTCCAAGGGACAAAATTACAGAGAACCCCGCCGCTCAAATCTCAAATAGAAGATGTGTGTAAGAAGGATGTAAATAGGGAAATCACTGAAAATTCAAATAATGAATTAGAAACATTATCTGAAAATGAAATTTTAAAAAATGAAAATAGTCATTTAAAAGAGGTGATAAAAAACCTCACCAAAGATCTTCAAGAAATAAAAAGCAAGATCTTAGGAAATCCTTGCCCTGAAATTACATCTGATAAACAGGAAGTAGACACTAAATTGCAAAATTTGAAAACTTCCGACAATGCAATTGTATATCTCACGGACGAAGAGGAATTGGAAAATGAAATAGGATGGTCAACGGTAAATAGACATGGGAATAAAAAAAGGAAAACTTTTTATTCTCCTGAAAATTTACAAAATAAAGAGGACAATTTTGAAAAATCTAATAATAGAAATGTTAAACAGCAAACTACTGAATCATATTGGTTAAACAATCCAAACGTAAAAACAGCAAATCGTTTTGAAAATCTTCAGGTTGAAACTATAAATAAAAAAACAACTGAAAAAGCAGTAAAACCTCCTCCGATCTTTGTAGCGGGAGTTGAAAATATCCAACCGCTAATGAATCTATTAAATAAAATGGGACCAAATTGTTTTAATATAAAATGTTTGAAGGAAAATGAGGTCAAGATCCAACCATATGAACCTCACATCTATACATCAATTGTTAAAGAGTTGGAATCTAAAAACACTCAATTCCATACATATCAGCTAAAAAAAGATAGGCCTTTTAAAGTTGTATTAAGGAACATGCATCATTCAATGCCTGCCGAAGATATTAAAGAGGCACTACTAAATCATGGACATGATGTAATAAATATACACAATATAAAAAATAAAAATAAAAACCCTCTACCTTTATTCTTCATAGACCTTAAACCTAAACCTAGTAATAAAGAAATATACAATATTAAAAATATCCTTAATACAATTGTCACATTTGAACCACCATATCCTAAAAGAGAAATTCCTCAATGTTTTAATTGTCAACTTTTTGGCCACACAAAAAATTTTTGTGCAAGAAAACCCAAATGTGTGAAATGTGCTATGGCACATTTAACAAAAGACTGCAAAATTAAGGATAACAATACAACTCCTTTATGTGCTAACTGCGGCGAAAACCATCCAGCAAGTTATAAAGGATGTACAATATATCAAGAGTTAAAAAATAAACAGTTTCCACCTTTGAGGATAAAGGTATCTCAACAACCAAAAGAGAAAATATCCCCCAATTCCAAAAATGAGACCATTGAGAGTGTTCCACCAGTACAAAATGTATGGACTAAAGAGAAACCTACACCAGTAAATGTTCAAGAATCAAATTTACATAAACTTGAAGATTTTATGCTTAAAATGATGGTTAAAATGGACAAAATGTTAGATATTCTAACAGTTCTTGTAACTAAAATGGCATAATGGATAGAAAAACACTTAAAATTGTAATATGGAATGCAAATGGTTTATTTAATCATTTACTCGAAATCAAAAAATTTCTTATAATTAACAACATTGATATTATGCTCATAAGTGAAACACATTTAACTAATAGAAGCTACATTAAAATACCCCAATACAATATATATGACACTAAGCATCCGGATGGAAAAGCTAGAGGAGGAACTGCTATTATAATTAAAAAAAATATTCAACACCATCAATTAAATAGCTATTCGGAAAAGCATCTTCAAGCAACAACAATTGAAATTGATGAATGGCTAGGGAAACTTTCACTATCTGCAGTTTACTGCCCGCCGGGTACTAAAATTGAGTGTGAACATTTTAAACAGTTTTTTAATACCTTGGGCCACAAATTCATCTCAGGTGGAGATTTCAACGCTAAGCACACCCATTGGGGCTCAAGATTGACAACACCTAGAGGGAGGCAACTTTACCAAGCTATTCAAGAAAGAAATCTGAATGAAATTTCAACTCGTCAACCAACCTACTGGCCTTCAGATCCAAAAAAAACCCCTGATCTATTAGATTTTTGTATTTTTAAAGGTATTTCTCTTGATTGCTTAAATATTGAATCTAGTTTGGATTTATCATCTGATCACTCTCCTATAATTTTAACTGTATCAACCCAATTAGATAAAAGAGTAAAAAATGTTCCCCTTTTCAATAGATATACAAATTGGAACCACTATAGAAATTTAATAACAAAAAATATAAACCTCAATATTTGTATAAAAGACAAACATGATATTGAGGATAATATAAACAACTTAACAAAAATAATTCAAAAAGCTTCTCTGCAATCTACCCCCATAGCAAATATTAAAAATCAAAAAAACCTTTGTTCTCAATTAATTAAGGACAAAATAGATGAAAAACGCAAAGCTAGACAGAGATGGCAAAAGACAAGGTCCCCTACGGATAAAAAAACTCTAAATAAATGTATAAAAAATTTAAAAAAAATATTAAAAATTGAAAAAGAAAAAGGTATTCAGAAATACTTAAGTAACCTTAGTCCAGGGGAAGAAAGCAATTACTCTTTGTGGAAGGCAACTAAGACCTTAAAAAGACCCCAAACCCAAATTCCACCAATAAAAACTTCTAAGGGATGGGCTAGAGGTGAGAAAGAAAAAGTAGATATTTTTGCTAAGCACTTATTTAATGTGTTCAATGAACCCCCTGAAAATGAAAATAAATACAAGTGTGATGAAATCATCATAAAAACTAGTAAATTACATAAGGACCCCCATAGATTTAAAAAAATCAAACTTGAGCAGGTTCTTGACGAAATTAAAAATATAAAAGATAAAAAATCTCCTGGATATGATCTGATTTCAGGCAAATTATTAAAAGAACTTCCCAAAATAGCCTTTATTTTTATTGCAAATATTTATAATGCTATAATTAAATTAAATTACTTTCCAACATTATGGAAAGTAGCTCAAATTATAATGATACCAAAACCAGGTAAAAATCCAAACGAATTAACATCATATAGGCCTATTAGTCTTCTTCCAATTTTGGGAAAGATCTTGGAAAAAATTTTATTCCGAGAATTAAAGCCTTACTTAACAAATATAATTCCTGAATATCAATTCGGCTTTCGTCAAGAACACTCTACTATCGAACAGGTGCATAGGGTAGTTAAAAAAATTAAAGATGCATTTGAAAGTAAATCTTACTGTGGAATAGTATATCTTGATATAACACAGGCTTTTGATAAAATTTGGCACACAGGGTTAATTTATAAAATTAAAAACTATTTACCAGATACATTTTATCAATTATTAAAGTCTTATCTATCGAATAGACACTTTTTTGTTAAATATGGGTGTTCTTCCTCCAACTTAATGCAAATTAGAGCAGGAGTCCCTCAGGGTAGTATTCTAGGGCCAGCCCTTTTCCTATTATATATGATAGACATGCCTCTCTCTCCTTATAATGACATAGCAACTTTCGCTGATGATACTGCAATCATTTCAACAAATGTAAATCATAATGTCGTATCTGAAAGACTTCAAACTCATCTCGATATGTTATATCTTTGGTTTAAAAGATGGCGGTTAAAGATAAATGCAACCAAATCTATATTTGTCACCTACACCTTAAATAGGCAAACATGCCCACCAATATACATGAATAAATCTATCATTCCGCAAAAAGATGAGGCAAAATACCTAGGAATCCATCTAGATAGGCGCTTGACTTGGAAAAAACATATTTCAGCTAGAATTGTCCACTCAAGGGAAGAGTATAGAAAACTATATTGGCTTTTAGGGAGACATTCTAGCCTAGGATTAGAAAGCAAAGTTCTTCTATACAAATCCATAATCAAACCAAAACTGATGTATGGGATCCAACTCTGGGGATCAGCCTCAAAAACTAACATAAAAAAAATTGAAAGTTTTCAAAACAAAACACTTAAAAATCTTGTAAGAGCCCCGTGGTATGTTCCAATTAGATTCATACAAAGGGACTTAGAAATTAAAAACTTAAATGATGAAATAAACATCCTAAGTGAAAAGTATATTAAAAAAATGGAAAACCATCCAAATGTGTTAGTTAAAAAATTACTAGTTAGGGATGATACAATCAAGAGATTAAAAAGATATGATATATTGGATCTCGTTAATAGAAAATTTTGACATTCATGTGTGACAAAGTGAAGTGCGTGTTTATGAAATGTTCGGGATGAGTGTGTGTGTTTAGTGTATAATATTTAAAACTAATATGTGTGTGTCAAGTGCAAATATGTTGCTTGGCATGATATTGTATTGCCAATGATATGTATGTATTGTTTGTATTTCATTTTTTATAAAAATTACTTATTGCCTATATTAAAATGGGCAGATTGTATATTTTCTGAAATAATATATAAAAAAAAAAAAAAAAAAAAAAAATATATATATATATATATATATATATAGATAAAAATTACTTATAATAAAATAGAATAGAAATAATTAATATCCATTTAAATAGAAAGATAAATTGTTATTAGTTATTATATACGGTAAAAAATAAAACAAACAAATTTTGTTCCAACTCTGAAATGTTTTTTAATATTTTAAAATTTTAAATAAAAGAAAAAAATAACAAACTAGTCTTAAGATTTTGATCTAAATGTTTTTTTTTAGATAAATCCTCTCTCCTTTAGTCTAGGTTTTGAAACCACATACCTTCTTCTCACTTTGAGAAAATAATATAGTATAAGTGAAAAGTTATTTGTATTAATAAAATTAAAAAAAAGCATTTATATTTTTCTAATAGAATTAAGAAATTATAATTATAATACAGATATACTCTATTTTGAATATTATTTTTAATTTAATCAAACACTTATTTAGTTATGGATTATATGTTTTGTAACGATATTTAATTTATTAAACAAATTGATTTGTTTAAATATTAGATTCTCTCAAATGTTTATTATTTTATTTTAATATTTATAGTTTTAATAAAAATTTTTTAAATTTTAAAAACATTTAAGATTTATGAATAATAAAATTAAATAATTAAATAAACATTTATATAGTTATAATATCCTCGTTTATTCCTTAATAACTCGCATTCTAAATTTTAATATATGCCAGACGGGAGGGAGGAAATCATTTTCCCTCCAGAATGCAAAATGTCTAGATTAGATAATATCTTTCAAATACCTTTATAATGGAAATTCTTTTTTGACCTAAATTTAAAATGACAATAAATCTTCTTTATTTGATTATGTATAATATTTTATTAAAATTAAAAAAAAAAGAGTTCTTTATTTTAGAATTTATTTTAATAAGATTGAAGAGTATTATTTATAAACATAAATATAAATTGAACCAAAGATTGAATGTAGCACTTTCACTCGATGCTTCAGGGTAATGTTTGTTGACTGAAATCAGAATGGCCTTGCGAGTACATTGGCTTTCCTTCCCGTCTCATCCAACCTGCCAAATTATATAATATATATTTATATAGGAGGGTAAACAAAACTAGAATAAGGATGTAAAACCCTTATGAGAAAAGGGCAAAATTTAGCATTCGAAATATGAAAAGAGGGGAACAAAACTATTTTGAAGTTTTTTTTTGTACATAAGAGTGTTTAAATAATTTTAATTATTTTTACCTTTCAATAATTTGAGTAACATATTCTAGAATATGTATTTTGTCAATGTACACTACTGTTTATATATCAAAATTAATTAAATATTGAATTAAGTCAATAGAGAAGAATAAAGAATATATTTAGGTACTCGTATAAAATAATACACCAATATCCAAATTATAATATGAAATATTAAATTTTCTCGTTTTAAAATTAAAAATAACTTATAAAGGAGATAAAATTTTGAAAAAATAATTGATATAGATCTTTTTCATTCTATTTAATTTTAAATTTAAATTCATATAAATTTCAAGAATTATAAGTATTTTAACATTTTTTTATGTATAATATAATTTATTAAACAAATTTAAAATTGTTAATTTAATTTATGTCTTGTTTTATTTTCCCAATATACTATTTCTACATATATTTTGAAAATATTACTTGTCTACATTAAGATAATGGAGTAATATTTTTTTAAATTAATTTATCAGCAGTTATAATTATAATCAAGCTGATTAGTTCAAATTTAAATACTAGAAAATGAAAATCAAATGTGACAAAGTTTAGAATTGTTTTTCTTTATAAATTTAAATAAATAATAAATGGATAAATAATCACTTTTTGATTGTCTAGATTCAGAACGAATTATGTAATTAACATTTGTAAATATTAAACTATTTATTAAAGTTTTTCTGCTTACTCTGGTTCTGTAATCTTTGAAATGTATAAAAATCAAACATAGTTAAACTAGGTTTAACAATTAATATTAAAATACATTTTTGAGAATGTCATGCAATACGATTAATTTTAAAGACTACCTCTCTATCACAGCATTATGATTTTGATGTTTCGTTATATTATAAATATATAATCTTTATTTATTTTTCCATAATGAATGAATGATTTTTATTAATATGTGAATATATATATATTAATAATAATCATAATCAATTTTATCACTATGAATGTTTACATACATTTTCTGTTAATTTATATAAGTGTTTCTAAGATTGATTAATGTAAGACAAATTTAAAATAAAAAATTATCTATTCTATTTAAAAGTCAACCCCTAAAAGATAGACAGACGGCAATCTTTTCAATTGTTTTTACAAAGGTAGCTCGCGTATTAGAAAAAAATTGATTCCTCGTAGTATTTATTTTACACTACATATATACAATACCAAAAGTATAAATTGGAACAAATCCAAAAATCTAATATTATTAATCAATTCTAATAATTTTTCTTAAAAAAACGAGTTGATTTTATTTATCTAATTTAAATAAAATTTTAATCAAAAACATTTAGCTTTATAGTAGAAAAATTGACAATTGCCCCTTGTCTCAACGGAACGGATAGGGAATAGAGAGAGAAAGAGAGAGTTAAGAAATAGAAAGTATTTTATTTGAATAAATTCATCAATAGTTATTTATATTTATTTTTACTCTTGCTTTAAAAAAATTATTTAACTCTAATTTATCATCAACCAATCAAAGTTGTGCATTTGAAGTGAATACTCCAAGTTAAATAATATAAGATTAGAAATTTCCTTAAAAATTGTAATTATATTTGATTATATCTCTCAAAAGATAAAAGAGCGTATACCTATCAGGAGAGGAAAGAGAGCTTTTGAAAGACAATTTTAACAAAATATTTATTTAATTTTAGCTGTAAAAAATTCCCTAACAACTTATTCTATCTAAAAACATAAGAACCAGTTAAAAGTAAAGTTTTATATATAGACGGTATTTTACGCTTCATTAGATCAGATTTTAAATTTAAATTTATATTTAATTAAATATAGTCATATATTTAATTTCACCATTAAAAACAAAAAAAATTTTAATCATAAACATTTATTCAAACATTTAAATTTATTTAATTTAATCAATCATTACTATGAATAATATTTCATTTTCAAATATATGTTATTTCAATAGATTATTTTTTATTTACATTTTAAAAGTATATTATAATAAAAAACTAAACTTTATAATAATTTCTTCGATAGTATAAACGTTTAAATATCATTCTTTCTTTTTTTGATAATTACTGGTATTTGGAATAATTTCAATCAATCAAAGTTACTTGAAAATAAAAAAATACGATATTTTGATATATATATATATATAATATACTTTCTTTGCAAATGATCTGGTTAAATATTCTAAGTGGTCTACTCTAAAATCCAAGAAGCGCTCTTTGCGAGTGATAGTAAGGTGTACTCACTTACGTTCAATTAACCGACTGGAAGGTGGATGAATGGTCGCCTATGCGCACTGCTCGGTGACGACTGTAGCTGCTGGCTTCAAGTGGATGGACTTGGTCCCCTCCTTCAGCCCCCTCCCCTTGATCCCCTCTCCGCCCCCAATGAAAGCAGTTCTCTCTGGTTCACTCCAATGCCCCCTTATCTCAACCCGAAACGTGTGCGACGAACAGGTTCCATCATTAGAACGTCCAACATTTGATAAAAATAGTTTTAGGGTGACCCATCCAGGAGAAGAAAAAAGTAAAGAAAAAAATTGGAAGAGAGGGGCGGGGGCTTAATCAAAAATTGGACAATCCTAGCCATGGGGGGTATATGTCTATAAAATAATTCCTTATCATAGATTAGGATGAAAACAAACATGGAATTTAAAAAAGGTAGATGACCTTAACATTCATCCCTTTTTATGTTAAGATCTATATTTACAAAAAGACATTTACAGTCATAAGATAAATCACGATTTTGCTTTCAAATTATAAAATGGATATGGATTATTTTTTACCGACCGACGATAGTAAGGGAGTTATTGTTTTCACATCAAATTTCACATGTGTAGATTTTTACATATCTCCACGAATCATGCATTTTCTTAACAGAAAAAAGTATTTTTAGCATCATGTCTGTCTGTCCGTCCGTCTGTCCGTCTGTCCGTCCGTATAGATGTGTACAGCTCAACGGATTTTGATGAAATTTGGTATATTTACTTAATGCATCAGTGGGATGAATTGATCAACTTTTGGTGCAAATCCGGAAACCGGAAGTGGTAGTATTAGCGATCGACGATAGAAAGGGAAGGGTTATTTTCACACCAAATTTCACATGAGGAGATTTTTTTATATATGACCACGAATCATCCACTTTGTATTGATTTTATCCTCGAGAAAAATCATCTTTATTAGTTTTTTCTTAATTTAAAATTATATGACGTCATCCAGTCATTTATGACGTCACAGCCTGGTCTTACATATATATATTATAAATAAAATAAAATTAAAAATATTTATGTTATATGCCTATCTGTTTTTTATTCCATTAATAGATATATTAAAATTATTTGAAATTGTTTCTATAGCTGGAAATTAATTTACTTCAAACCGTCGGTCGGTTCGGACCTGGCCACATGTCAACTTATTATTAAATAGAAATAATCTAAATAGAAACTAATAGAAGGTAAATATAATACACAGTGATTATAACATTAAATTGTTTATCAGGGATCAATGAAAAATCTTTTAATAGAAAATGGTTCCAATAAACTCTAGAAATTGTTTCATTTTTAATAAAATTAAATGTTAATTAGTAGATATTTTTAAGTTAAATATAAATTTTTTAAACACATACACTTGTATTTTTACTTTAGAAAATTTATAAAGATGCCCCATTTATATATATATAAAGCGTTGTACAACTTTAATCTCCTTAATATCCATAAAAAACATATTAATTTTTTGGCATAAAACGCTATTTTTAATTGCTTATAATTAAAATTTTTTTTTAATTTAAATTTCTATATATTTCAAAAATAAATTTATTTATTTCCATCATATGTAATTATTGTGTATATAATTTATTAAGTAAAAAACCATTGGAAACCATATGAGAGACACTGATAGAGAAATCCACTGTGACAACAGATGTCCATCCCCCCCCCCCCCCACTGACACATCCAAGCGATCAGGAAACCATACCACTCAGACATTGGGATTGAAAAAAACTGAATTAGAGACCTTCAATTCAATTCTTCAAGAGGTGATACTACTCCTTCTAATAGCAAAGAAAGCACTTGTCGTTTAGAATATAAAATTGAATTGAATTTAACATTGAAACAAAAGGTATCTATGTTTGATGAAAATATTTCTTCAAATTGTACCGAGAGTTTATAAGAAGTTTTGGAAGATATCCAAAATCTCTAAGTTGAGATTGATCCGGAAATATCCATTAACAGAATCCATGAACTCCAGTCTACAAAATAATTTATTTTAGAAAATTAATCTAAAATTGAAATTTAGACTATTCTGCCAATCCATTTAGTAAATCAATAGAATTTAATTTCTTTTTAAGTGATAAGAAATTTGCAGAAATTATTTTTTATATAATTTTGTTATTAGGGATAACGGATATAGAGATGACATCGAAACAAAGATGTAGTACCTCTACTCTCACTTACTAATTCCACTTGTCTTTTTAAAATAAATTATTCTTTTATTAATTTTGAAAACATTATATTTGAAATTACTTTTATTTTTGTTTTTATTTTAAATATATTTATGTACTACTTATATATTATATGTTTTTGTAGATTTTCCATTATGAATATTTAATTCTAGAATGTATATTCACAGTGATTTATAATGAGATATAAATTCCACTGTTTTAATTTTGATGCCATTTTTAAGAAAACTTTGGGATTTTGATTCTTAGTTTATGTGACCACAAGAGTCAGTCATAGTAGGTGTTTTGAATGAATGTTTGACTTTGACTGGATTTTGAATCTCTGAAGTCTCCCATCAAATGTAATTCGATCGGTAGCAAGAATAAGATTCAGAATCTCAAAACACTCCTTCCAAAACGCTTCAGATTAAAATTAAATCTATTTTATTTTGCTGAATAATAATTTAATAATATATGGTTGTGGTATCCATACTCTTTGAAAGAAGAGAATAGATTATTTATGAACCATTTTTAATTTTTTAATTTTAATATCCTATTTTTGAAAATAACGAGAAGTACACATTAAAATTAAAAGAGGAGGAGGTATCGATAGAATACAACATTTTAGAACGGAAAAAACGAATGAAGAGAACAATTACAATAATTAAAGTCATTTAGTGATTACAACACTAATTTTAGTTTGTTTTCATCATTTTATATTTATTATTTTACTTCTGGGTGGAGACTGGAGAGGGCACCGGGATAACAAATTTTCTTCTTTATAGAAATTTATCTCTTTACGGATAATGTCATGTTTCTCTCAATCGATGAACTAATATATTTTTTATATGTATCGTCCCCTCGTGTGTTAATTAAATATATTTGTTTGCCATAAACGTCATATTCATTTGATCAAATTCTCAGGGCGTGTCTTTTCAATTGAATAATAGAGGGAGCATGGAGGGAGGATTCTACTCTGGTGTGGTTAATATCCGAAAGTTTGCTTACCAATAAAATAAACCAGGTTAAGAGGAAAATCAATAGAAATAAAAAAAAATTAAATTAGAAAAATAAATAAATAAAAAAAATAATACTTATTTTTAAAGTTTTTATTTGTGATGTTAAAATTATATTAAAATAAGTTGACATGTGGCCAGGTCCGAACCGACCGACGGTTTGAAGTAAATTAATTTCCAGCTATAGAAACAATTTCAAATAATTTTAATATATCTATTAATGCAGAGGTTCTTAAACTGTGGTCCGCGGACCCCTGGGGGTCCGCGAAGCCTTTACTGGGGGTCCGCAAAGCCATCGTACAGGTGCACGAGAAAATGATGAGTCGGTTAAAACTTTAGAAGCGATGGCATGGCTTTGTGAGGAAACAGAGATCAAATACCCAAATTCAACGAAATGTGCAAGAAAACTATTGCTACCGTTTCCATCTTCATATTTAGCAGAATTTTCTTTCTTCAATATTATAATTTCTAATAAAATGTGTTCTACAATATGCAAAAAAATCGTTATTCACCAATCACTGTTAGAAATATTCATCATATATCCTTGTTCTTATGAGATCGTAAGCCAGAAATTAACTAATAAAATGACGTAAAGTACCTAAAGTTGGAATGGGGTCCGTCAAAAAAAATTTTTTCAAGTGGGGGTCCGCAGAGTACATAAGATTAAGAACCTCTGTATTAATGGAATAAAAAACAGATAGGCATATAACATAAATATTTTTAATTTTATTTTATTTATAATATATATATATGTAAGACCAGGCTGTGACGTCATAAATGACTGGATGACGTCATATAATTTTAAATTAAGAAAAAACTAATAAAGATGATTTTTCTCGAGGATAAAATCAATACAAAGTGGATGATTCGTGGTCATATATAAAAAAATCTCCTCATGTGAAATTTGGTGTGAAAATAACCCTTCCCTTTCTATCGTCGATCGCTAATACTACCACTTCCGGTTTCCGGATTTGCACCAAAAGTTGATCCATTCATCCCACTGATGCATTAAGTAAATATACCAAATTTCATCAAAATCCGTTGAGCTGTACACATCTATACGGACGGACAGACGGACAGACGGACGGACAGACAGACATGATGCTAAAAATACTTTTTTCTGTTAAGAAAATGCATGATTCGTGGAGATATGTAAAAATCTACACATGTGAAATTTGATGTGAAAACAATAACTCCCTTACTATCGTCGGTCGGTAAAAATGTTAATTTAAATTACTTATATAAATTCAATTTGTTTAAAATTGTTAATTATAATTTAATATAAATAATACTTTAAACTTTTATTAAAATTGAATTAATATATAGAAAATTAATGGGTTTTTATGTTATATTTTCTTATAAATATATAATATTCTTTATTAATTATAATTAAAATAATTTTTAAACTTTCCTTATAATATCTATTTTTAATTTTTTTTATGATTCTTAAAATTTATAAAGTTTAATAATATATGATTATAAGTCTTCAAAAAAAAAAAAATTTTTAACTTATTGAAAATTTGATTCAATCTTATTGGTAATTCGATTGAAGTTGAATGTTTAATTGGAAATATTGTATATTGTATATTCATATATAAATATGCAATGGTTTTAATTTTAATGAATGTAAAATGAAAAAAACAACAACACTCTTATTTAATGAATAAATCACCTGATTTGTATTACAGAGGAACACCTTTAAACTGGTTGAATCTGCTTTAATATCGGCATTAAATATTAAAAACCAAGGACGCATATTTTCCACGACTATTTTATCTAAAACATAAACTAAATATTTTGTTTAATTTTAGTATGAATTAATGATATTAATTTCTGTTTATAATTTGTTAATTCTTTCAATGCTAATGAACATTCATTCACTTAAAACGAAAAAAGGGAAAATTTTGAACTAGGGAATGTTTAACTCATTAAATTTATTTTATATGACGTTGCATGATATTTAAAGAGCATTTGAAAAATTTTAATTCAACCTATCTTAGATAGAGAATAGAGACACACGACTTATAGTATTCATGTTTATATTAGGTTTTTATTCTCCAATCGATTTGTTTTCAAGCTTTGATATTACCATTTCTATTTCTCATTAAAATGATTTCTATTTATACCAATCATCAACATACAATACAATAACAAATTAACTTATCAATTGAAATAAATTATATATATAATTTTAAAAAAATTCACAAATAGAGATATGTTTTTAATAATCATCTATTTTTAAGAATATTTGTAATATAAAATTTAGTATAAATTCAGAATAAAATACTTTTTTCTTTATAGAATAATATATTTCATCATTCATTCCATTCTAATGAGATTAATTAATACCAGCGATACCTCTGAAATTAAAAGATTCATTGACTTTCATTGACTTTCTCATCAGCTATTTTGTTTATTTTATATTATAATAGAATGAAATTTAAAATAGTAAAAATATCCTAATATTACATAAAAGGTTAATAAATGCTTAAAATGTAATTTTCAACAATATTTTCTAAAAAAAAAAATTTAACTTTAAACACAGATACAGATACAGAATATTTTTCCCGACTTACGAGGTCTGTTCAAAAGACAAGGTGAATTTTGAATTTTCGCGGGCTGTATACTTATTATTATGTACGATTATCTAAATTTTTTTTGTTATGTGGGTATACATATGTTTCTCATATGTTGACATTATCACTCATTTTGGATTAGTAGTTTGCTCAGTTTACTTCGATTACAATGGTGTGGTGCATCATGAGTTCTTGCCATCAGGTAGTACTGTTAATATGGAATACTACAAGGAAGTTATGCAACGTTTGCGTGAAGCAATACAGCTCAAACGATAGAAATTGTGGAAAAACAAATCATGGATAATGCACCAGCTCACATATCAATTGCTTATTCGTGATTTTTTGGCCAAAAACAACACCGTAATCATGCCTCAACCATTGTATTCACCAGATTTGGCTCCCTGTGGCTTTTTCCTTTTCCTAAAACTGAAGATACCAATGAAAGGAAACTGTTTTTCCACAATTGATGAGCTAAAGTCGGAAACGAGCTGATGGCCATACCGAAAAGCACATTTCAGAAGTGCTGGCATAATTATATCTGAGGGGAATTACTTTGAAGGGGACAAAATGGATATTGATGAATAAATAAATACTTTTCGAAATAATTCAAAATTCACCTTTTCTTTAGAACAGACCTCGTACACCCTTTTATTAAATTCATATAAACTTTTGTACCATGTGAAACAATTGTTAATGATTGAAGATTATTGATTTAGTAATTTACAATAGAGCCTCCAGTTAAAATGTGATGTAGACCCGGTAAACCATACTGTGAAAATATATTCATCATTACTATCACGCCAGAGAAAGTAATGCGATCACGAAAGTTTTTGATTTCGAGATTTTGATGTTTTTATACGTTTTGAAGGTTCCTGAATCATTTTCACTAAGGTTGAGAAAAATGTCTCTGTGAGTGTGTGTGTGAATGTAGACAAGATTATGCAAAAACGTTTTGAGCTAGAATAATGAAATTTGGTACCCGGGCATTATTCAGAATTCATACTTTTCTATCAACTTTTAAGAAATGTAGCTCAACTGGAAGAAGGTCAATTACCTACCACGTTTCCATTTTTTTTCCTCTGAACTTAACGTAAAAATAAAGATATATATTTGATAGATGATAATGATTAAAAATTGTATAAAACTGCTATACTCGTATATGAATTTTGATTGAATCGCTGAAAGTACCGAAATTATTTTTTTAACACGTTGACTGCAAATCACGCGCCATCAACAAAGAGCTAAACAAATATTATTTATTAATTTTAATTTATAATTTATAATTAATTAAATTTAATCCAATTCAAATTTGCGAGATAGTCGAGTGTAAGTACACCAGATTTATTTTTAATATCTATAGATTTATTTAACTCTTAACTAATATTTTATTTAAAAACCCTTATCCATATCTTTGATCAATTTTTTTTCATTTATTCACATGTTTTAACATTTAAAAAATTCATTAGTTTTTATTTACAATTAGAAAAAAAAATTATTAAAAGTTACAGATCAGGTATTGGAGAATAGTAAAAAGTAGATGAAATATATTTCTCAATACGAAAGTGATCATTAATTGGCATTAGAATAATTTTATTTAAAAAAGTATTATAATATAAATATTTTTTAGATTTTTGATACAATAAAATATAGGATAAAAAAATTGTAATAAAAAGAAAAATTATTTTTTCAAAAATAAATTTATTGATGTAAATTTTTCTACAAAAAAAAGGAAAAAATTACATTAATAAAAATAAAAAAATAAAATGAAAAACAAATGATTACTTAATATCATGAAAAATTACAACTTATAAAATATTAAAGATTTAAAAAAAAATAAAAAAAATTATGGGGTTTTCTAACAAAAAATCATTAAATAAAAGTTATTTATTTGTTATCCAAGAAATATAGAAATTAAGTTATTTTATAAATAGTTTTCATATATTTTTAGGTGTGTTGTGGATAATTAATACAATACTGTTACAATAAAATAGAAAATTATTATTATTTCAATTATCAAAAAAACATTGATTTTTTTGTCATAATTTTATTTTCGAATAATAATTTGAATTAATATTTAATTAGAATAAAAGTGAATTTATAATAACTTTTTGCATAAAAAAAATAAGTAATTTATTATTAGTCTTTACAAAAACCCCAAAAAATATTTTATTAAAATATATGTAAATGATATATAATTTTAATTCAATTCCTAAAATTCAATCGATATAAATTTTAATATCTTTTAGTTTATGAATATAAAGAATTTACTTTCGAAATATCTAAAATCTATAAATTATATTAAAATTATTTTATATTCATCATTTACTTATTTCTATTCCAAATAAGTTACATATATAGATAGAAAAGTTTAAATTTTTTTCAATAAAACAATATTTTAATACTATTAACTATTAAAGTCAAATAATTTTTAATTTCTTTTATATAATTATATATTTAAATTAAATTAACATATTAAAGTAATCTTATTTTTTTTTTCATTTAATTTATTTAGAAGATAATTTAATAAAATTTTATTTATTTTTAATTCTTAAAAGTTAAAAATAATATCTAATTATGAATATAATAAAGAACAAAATAACAAATAATAATAAATACTGACCAAAATTAATTATTTTATAATTATACAAATATACAAAGAAAAAACTTTTTTTAGTTATTAATTATATATCTTGCATTTTATTTTTTTGTATTTATGAGAACAAATTATTAGCGATTTCAAATCTTTAATAAAAAATGGAAACTATAATTTTTGATATAAATAAATATGTATGAAATAAATATGAGAAAAACTAAATTATATAATTCGTTAATTAATTTTCATTTGAAGAATAATTATTTTTATTCATCTAGCTGCTATTCCTTTAAATTAAATACAAGGTAATTTTTTGGTTTTCAAAAAAATAAAATAACATTGAATGATTCTATTTTATTTTGATAATTGATGAATTGCTGGTTAATATTAAATATAAATTATATAAAAATATATTTTTATCAATACAATTCAGTGATTTTATTCACAATTTAGTTAATAAAAATAATTTTAATGGTTTAGATTTTACAATTCATTTAATTTTAATAAATTAACAAAAAAAAAAAATAATTATTTTTAATATATTTATAATTTTGAATTAAAAGATCAAATTTTATCATCAAAATATTTACCTATATTTCTTAATATAAAACGTATTTATTAATTTTATTAAATTTCAAACTTTTTTTAAACCAAAACATTTCTTTATAAACAGGATATCATTTTTATTTTACTAAATATATATAAAGAAATCTATATAATCAATCAAATAACTTCTATTAAAGGCACATTTGATTTACTATAAATATATATATTTTATTATTAGTAAATTTTTCTGAATATGTATAATTTTTTAAAAATATATGAATTTATAGTCACAATTCAACATTGCACTCATGAAGTGTATTTATGTAAAAATTATATATATTTAAATTCCTTTACAATCCATATCAATAAATAAATATGTTTTAAGTATATATGAAAATTTAAAAAAATAAAGTAAAAATGAATAGAATTATAAATGAAATATTTAAAATATTAAAACAATATTAACAAATTTACAGATACAGATTGTAGTTAATTATTCAATGACTAATAATTTATAATAAATTTTATTATTCTTTTAAATATTGTATCAAAATATTGACTAAAATTCTTAAAATCTTTATTAAATAAATTCTTATAAGTATATATAAATATCATATGTATACATATCAATTAAGAATATGAAAATCTTGTGCTTTGATATTTTAAAAAGAGTTTATTAGAATATTTAAATTTTTAAAGATATGCATGTGTCGGAAATTGAAATGTATTTTTTTATATTTTTTCTGAATTGAATATGCCTGCTGACTTATCTGTTGTTCTGATGTCAATAGATTTATTAATTTTTATTTTTAGTTACAATTTAATTATTTAGTCGATCATCAATTCAAAATGGACCATGCCAATACGTTCTTGCCGATCGTGTATAATATTTTTCGCCCATGCTTTGCATTCAATGTTGATTAAAATTCCAGCTAAAAATAAATATTATGATTAGATTAATAATTAAAAGTTCGAAGCAAAATATAAAAATTAAAAAAATGAATATTTAATTTATTTATATTTATTTTGGTGATGCATTCGATTATTCAAATAAATCAATAAATAACTATATATATGTGATGAGAAAAGAATCGAAATTTTATCAATAATTATTATTATTCTTTTCTTTACTAATTTATTTTGAAAAAGTAATAAATTGTTGTGTTAATCGACATTATTCTGTGAATGAGTTATTTATCTGAACTTAATAATAAATAATCATACACAGTTTTTTATGTATTAAAATGATTAATTTAGCAAAATGATTAATAATAGTAATAATAATCACAAAAGACTATTGATAACAAAATATCAAGTACGTAATTATAAGGGGGCATTTTAATTAACCATTTTTACTATCTCGCCAGAGATAGTATTGCGATCACGAAAATTTTGATGTGAAAGTGACCGTAAAATAAAGATATATGTTTGATAGTTCTTCTCATGATTAAAAATTGTATAAAACTCCTATATATAGAATTTCAGCATGATTGAATCGCTGAAAGTACCGGAATTAATTTTTTAACACTGCAAATCACGCGCCAACACGTGACGTGGTGCCATCAACAAAGAACCAAACATGCGCTGATTTAATAAATATTATTTATTAATTTTTATTTATAATTAATTAAATTAAATTTAAATATAATATATGTTAATTAATCCAATTCAAATTTGCGAGATAGTCGAGTAGAGACACACACTCAAGCTTTTTTTTATTCCCTCATTTCGAAAATTTATGATAATGTGAAGATAAATACTTCCTGAACGAAAAAAATATTTATTTTTAACAGTAAAATTTAAAATTCAATGAAACTAAAATTTAATTAAAAAAATATGAATTTTATATTTTACTGTTAAAAATATTAATCATTATTTTTTCAATGGAGTAGATCATTAGAAATTATATTTAAAATATCATATATATATATATATATATAAGAATAATTAAAAATCTGTAATTAATTTAATTTATTATTGGAAATTGAATAAAATGAATTCATATTTGAAATTCTTTCTTTATCTAAAATTTTATTATTATAATGTACTTTACTTCATCATCCTTTTAATATATGTATATAAATTTTTATGAAATTTTAAAAACCTATAAAATCATATGATAAATAATACAAAATTTGTGAATTAGTAAATAAGTATCTACTTACTTCTAGGTCTTTCGAAATGAATGGCGATCAAAGGACTAAGATATCCTTCACTGTTTTCGTATGGATAGAAATATCCTGGGAAACCGTGGCCTGGCAAGTAATGAACTGGTCCAATATTTTCCACATCGGCTGGATTTTCTCCTTGACAGCTGATCCAAATTGTGTTCAATCGTTTGGGATCTCTAATTTTACGAATATGTTCCTTCAATTCATGTGGCATTTTTTCGGGCAATTCCGTAGCATTTTTATAATAATCTGGGCGCCAACCATAAATCTTTAACAAAAACAAATATAGATAGATACATGTCCTAGAAAATATGCTTTTAAATAATAAAATCACAAAAATTTATTAAATGAATATTATCTTAAACAATTAAAAGAAAAATTAATAATAAGTAAAATAAATATATTAAAAACGCAAAAGAAAGAAATAACTTGTCCATTGGAAAATGATAAATATTATAAGTTAATAAAAATATATTTATTTTTTAGATTTTACGGATAGGGTACTAGTTTTATTATTTCGTGTTTTTCAATTTGATCTTTATTTTATAATAAATTTTAGAAAGAAGTATCAAAAGATTTATAAACAAATAATATATCTATTTGATTTGATTAAATTCAAAATTTTTATATTTTTTTCTTATTTATAAATTTCTTAAATTTCTTATTTGATTAGTAAATTTAAGAAGCGATTGCCTAACTATAAAATCAAGTATGAAGAATATTGGTTAAATTATTAATTTCCTTTGCCAAATGAATCAATCACATTATAATAGAGAAAGTTTTGCAAGGACATTGTCAATCGAATCTTATAACAGCAAGTATATAGATTCCATGACCTACCTCAAAAGAAAATTAAATAATTCCATTAATGCAGAAAAAGACAATATTAATGTATTCTAATCCAGAGGTGCGCAACCTATCTTCATTTGCGACCCCCATTTTTTTTAAAAAATTTGTCTCGACCCCTGAGTAGATGGTAGAGGTTTTTTTTAATAGTCGAGTAATATATAGTTAAAATGAAACTATTTCTGAAATTTCGTTTTAGAGATTTTTTTATTGTTATATAAAGTTCTTTAAATTTTTCGACCCTCCTTTGGTTTATTAAATGAAACAAATATCTAAGGTTCGGTTTTTGAAAGGGCATAAGTGGAAATTATAAGAAAAAAATATAGGTTGGTTATAATCAGACAGATGGGCGAGTTTCTCTTTTAACCATTAAACTAATATAAAAATAAGTTGACATGTGGCCAGGTCCGAACCGACCGACGCGACGGTTTGAAGTAAATTAATTTCCAGCTACAGAAACAATTTCAAATAATTTTAATATATCTATTAATGTAATAAAAAACAGATAGGCATATAACATAAATATTTTTAATTTTATTTTATTTATAATATATATGTAAGACCAGGCTGTGACGTCATGAATGGCTGGATGACGTCATATAATTTTAAATCAAGAAAAAACTAATAAAAATAATTTTTCTCGAGAATAAAACCAATACAAAGTGCATGATTCGTGGTGATATATAAAAAAATCTCCCTGTGTGAAATTTGGTGTGAAAACAATACCTCCCTTACTAACGTCGGTCGGTAAAAAATATTTATTTTTTTAAACATTTATATTATATGTATCTCTCTATTAATATTAATACGTTTTCACTAACAAATAAACAAATGTAAAATTTATGCACATGTGTTATCCACTTTAGTTGATTATTTTATTTTATAATGTTGAGTCGTTCATTACCTTATTAAGTTTAATAAATATACATGGTGCTGATTTATGATAATTGAAATTATTTTCTTGTGTGCATGGTGCCCAGTTTTTAACATCTACGTCACAGACTTGTCCATGTGCTGGTGGACGGTCATAGTCACAGTTGTAAATATTTTGACCACGGCCAGGTGTCAATCCAGGCTTTCGATAAACTTAAACGACAAAAAAAACATAATAGGAAGACAATTTGATTAGAGAATTAATAATAATCTATAGATAGAAATTATTTTAACAAATATATTTATTATAGCACTACCTTCTAAGAATTTTTCTAAACTGTTTGCCCAATGTTTATAATCATCTCGTTCGGTGCCTCTGTACCAAATAAGTGTACTTTCAACATTTTCTTCTGGTGGCATTGGACGGAAACCTAAACCTAAAATTTAAAAAAAAAAAAATTTTAAATTGGATACAAAAATGAATGGCTTAAATAATTACTTCGTTAAATAATAAATTTCCCGGTTGTGTTTTACATAAATTAATTAATTTAATTAATTAAATTAAATAAATATAGAAGAGATAAATTTGTCCCTAATTTACAAATTTAGTTTTTTATTTAAAGATAATCATTTACTTCATTAGTAATTCAAATTTTTGAAATGTGAAAATTGCATATAATAATAATAACAATAATAATAAATCATTTATACTTATATTAACTAAATATTAATAATAAAATAAAAACCTTAATAAGCATTAATATGTGTTTTTACCTTATCTTTCATTTTCTATTAAATATTTATTTATTTAATTCTCTTTTGAGCTTGAAATCTAATAAACATAAAGATAACATTTCATAATCATATAGATATTTAAGTAAATAGTATATTTATGTAGTTTCATTTAATTATTGCTTTGACTTATTTTGTTGTCTTTCACAATTGCTTGTTTATTTAAAATTTTATTTTATTTAGCTTTATGTCAGGTTTATTTTATTTTTATGAATTAAATTTATAAGTACTATGTATATAAGACTCGATTAGGCGAGAATGGACTTAAAAAATTGTATAATAAAAAAATCTCTAACTTTTGTACATTCTACGCCAAGACTTCACCTATCAAGTTGGTTATATCAATCCGGTGTTCAATGATCAGTAGAACGGGTCATATCGACCTTTACCTGGTTTTATAGATCGCAGGCGCTACTTTTTATCAAGTAGCTTCCCAATTTTGATCTCGGAGGCTGGGTTGACTCAGCTAGAGAAAACCCTTTGCCGGAGCCAGGATTTGAACCCGAGACCAAGAGAATGTAGGTTAACAATTTATTTTTAAATGTGTTTATTAGTCAAAAATTTTACAATAAATATATACAAGGGGAAACACATGTGGAAATTACATTTAATAATATGAACCAATGATAACAAAATTGTTCAATAAAGCATATTCGTTGTTACGCGAAAATATTAAATGAAATGTATTTAAAAAATGTGGGTTAACAAGTTAGCCAATTCCCCCTACGAGACGCCTCAAAAAATTCTACAATATATAATTTAACGTGTGTATAATTTTCATATTAGGTCTTATTTATTTATCTCTTTAGATTCCTTTCATGCTAATATAGTTTAGGTTCAATTGTTATGAAAATAAAAAAAATAAAATATCAATTTTAATTAAAAAATTATTCTAAGTTTATGCGAGTTAAGCCATTTATAGATTGGTTTGGAATATATATATCGGTTAAGTTGATAATCATTAATTTGGAAAATTTTATATAAAAGATACCTACTACCTATTTAGATGGAAATTTCATTTTTATAATTTTTTTGCATTCTCGACTCAATATTTTTAAGAATAATTTGATAATTAATGTTCAACCTATGAAACTATTAGTAGAATTATAAATTCTGTATATAAAAGAAAAAGTTATGGCTATTGCAATCAAAACATGAGATAACTAAGAATCGAAAAAATGCTAATAAGTGATAGGCAAATAGTTTTTTTTCTCTAATGTATATAATATTTAATGCATGGAATTCTATCAATAAATCAAAGATGTTTATACATACCATTCTTGAGTTTTATAGATTTCTAACTTTTGTTTTTATTTATTTAGAAAAAACTAAATATTTACAACAAAAGAAAAAAAATGTTTGTTTTGTTCATTTTTACCTGGAGAGGTCCCAATTAGTGACCCTTCTTGTTGCCATTTAGGAATTCGTGGATCAAGTGTCTGGAAGAAAACCCATAAGCAAATAGCAAAAAGGGCAGCAAGTACTGAATAAAAGATCAAATAAAACAATCCAATTTTTGCTGTAACAAAAAAAATAAAACAAAAATATGTTAAGATTAGTAAAGAAAACATAAATTTTATAAAATGATTGATTTATTTAAATTTTATGAATAATGATAAGATTTATCAATTTATAATCTACACAATAAAATTAAATTTTGATGGATAAAAATTCAATCTAATCATAAGGATTTAAAACCATATCTAATATATTTCTGAATGTGAAAATGTTTTTTTAGATAAATACTTAATTTAATCCAATTTCATATTGGGCCTTAAAATAAAATAGTATCTAGAATAAGTTTTACGTCAGATATAAAATAGGTCAGATTGAAGAGATATAAAGTCGTAATTGTTATTTGTTGAATGAATTTCAGTGCAAATGTTAGGATATTTCTTCTATACAAGCAATATTATATAATTACACCTAACATCAATATTATTCTTATTTTATCTCATACTAGTATTTGTACATATTATTATTAATAATGAACAAAATTTATATAGTGAGATAAAAAAACAAATCAAAACCAAATTTTTTTAATAGTAATTTTTTAGATATATACTTATAATCCAATTTCATTATGGAGTCTTAAAATAAAATTGTATCTAGAATAAGTTTTACGTCAGATATAAAATAGGTATAAAATATTTAGATATACAATAGGTTTTATTATACTGTTTTTCAATGTTTTCATAATATTATTCATAACAACAGTAATTCAATTTTCTAAATGTTCATTTAATTTCTTAGAGTAGCGCCACAAAAAAATGAAATTGTTAATAAATTCAATTATTATAAGAATGAAGCCATATATAAAAATATCTACATATTTTATATTAATAGGAATATTTTGTTTTATTTAATCACAATCTTATTGTATAAATTTAAAAAAATAGGTAATTTTTTCTATATTAAAAATTAAAAAAAGTTTTGTTCCTGAAATTTCCCTTAAACATCATCCATTTAAATTAGAATGATATTTTACACTTAACAGGTTTAATGTTCCCATTTTTGAGCACACTCTGCAGACACTGGACGCCCACACAGCCGGCTTAATGAAATGGGGTGCGCGGGAATAGAACCCGGGTACTCTTGGTTACTATCACGTGCAGTTACCGTATACGCTACGCTTCTCTCCCATAAATACCACTTTAAAACGTTATCAAGAGACTGCATATTTGACCAAAATATATTAAAAAAGTAAAATAAAAACACATATTTATAAGATTATTATTTTTATATATATCATATAAAAAATTTAAAATTTAATTATTTTAATTTAAATTTTATATATTAATTCATAATTAAATAAATAATAGCACTAGATAGTACTAATTTAGTTTTTCCTATATTTTCCAAGAAAAAAAGATTATCAGGAAACAATGTGTATATTATTTTATTCAAGGGTCAGATTGCTAAATTTCTATGGTCTATGGAGAGTATTTAGTTGATGAAATCTGGCATAGGAGGCGCTGATAATCTGGTAAATTTTACTGACCTACTAAAACTATTCAAATTAAATTCAAAATTTGTAATAACGATTTCTATTATGAAATTCAAAGAATAACTTCTAAAGTGTGGTTTGCTTGAATAAATTTTTATAAATATTATTTAATTAATTTTAAATTATAAATTATTATATTTGTCTTATTACTTATTTAAAAATAAATATAAAAGAATGTAATTAAAATGAATTTTTTAATGTAGAAAAAATGAATAAAATTTTCTGACAATAAACATAAAAATGGTTTTAATTTTGTGTGTATTATCTTGATATTAATTTCATATTTTTCCTTTTTTTTATGAATGTTTTATATAAGCAAACAAAAAGACTTGTTTTATATACAAAGAATACAGATAATTCATTGTATATTGTAGCATACTTTCCTTATCCAGAAATAGCTAAAATTATCCAGGGGGAAAAGACACAAGGTCTATATTGAAAGGGCGGCGAATCTGTTTTGCGTAAGCGTCGAGTCGACAGGCTATCTTTAACTATCGGGCAGTCGCCGACCAATTGCTAACATAACCCATTGGGCATAACTACCAATCAATTACATCAAATCTTGTTATTTATTAAGTTACATTGATAAGGGCATTTAGAAGAACTTATTATAAATCGATAAATGAATTATACACTACAGATCTGTATACTTTAAAATTAATGAGTTAAATTTAGGTATGATATGGAACAAGGGAGGGTGCAATGTTATTGAGTATCTTTTTATTCTTTAATATTTTCTAATTTTTATAAATTTTAATAAATAATTTGGCAAATCCTCTCTCTATTAAGGTTATTTAAATATAATTATTTAAATACTAAAATGGTGAACCTCTTTTGTTAGTCTACTTTGCAAAACTATAACATATTTATGGAAATGATTTATAATAATTCTTATTAATTACTCATAAGAATATAATAAAATAAGATAATATTTTATTTTTTAAATTAAATAAATTAAATAAAATAATAACGTAATTGTTTACAAACCAACCGGGAAGCATCAGGGATTTGCATGAAACTATGTTGAAGAGACCGATAAATATTTCATAAGGAAAATTTCTTAGGAATTAAAAAAGGAATCCTCTGGCAAAGTTTCATCCAAATCCCTGAAACTTCCCGGTTTGTAAACAATTACCAATAATAATTTTTGGTAAATTTATAATACAAACATACATACATATATATATATATATATATATATATATATATTATTCAATAGACCTAGTCACCTTCGAATAAATATTAACTCTCTCTTGTTTTATATAGTGTATCTTATAGATAGAATAGTTGTATATTTTTATAATATCAATTTATTACGCATGCGCATATAATAAGTTAGTATTGTACTTATATTTTTAGTCTAGAATAAATAATAAAATAAAATTTGTACAACAAATATCAAATTTTATAATGGGGAAAATATAATTAACAGAGTATAATGAATTTTAATCTCCAATTGAAAAGCGCCCAACGTTTTTAGTTGAATATGAAGCAATTCATCTATAAACTTTGTCAGGCTTATAGAAAAATTATTTTATTCTATTTAGTCCACGTTATTTTATAAAAAAATTTAGTGCAATTTTAATTTGATAAATTTATTTAATATAACAAGAGAAATAGAAAAAAAAGTTGTATATATATATATATAGTCTTAATAAAAAAATGCGGTGTACACACTGCAAAATCGGGCTTGTGTGTGTAAGAACACTGTTTCAGAAGACTCATATTGTCTTCAAAAAAGGTCAATGCTTTGTTTAATTTTCTCTCCGGGACTTATATAAAAAAGGTTACTTCCCATTTGCCATTTGGGGGGAAGAAACCTCCCTTCATTGGCGATACAAATTAATTTTAATGCTATAAAATATTTTTAAATACGTTCAAAATGAAAATCTATCCTGAAATCCATATTTATGCTTAAAAATCCGTTGAAAAAAAATTAATCGGAGCCATACAAAAGGAGTTAATTACTAAAAGTAATTGATCGCTAATTAATTACAATTAATTAATTATAATTCAATTATATTTCTTCTATACCTTCTAGAGATCGATTGAAATATCTAAGAAGAGAGATTTTCAAAAGTCTCTCTCAATATTATGATGAAAAATCGATTTCAATTTGTCAAAAGAGCGAACAGACAGACAGACAGACAGACAGAAGTGAAGTTGAGAAAAACATTATAAAACTTCTTTAATTTGCCATTTTTCCAAAATAAAGTAATTATTAAAAATTATTTCCTGAATATTAATTTATTGATATTTTATTGGAAATTAGATAAAGTTTTATTTGTATTTAGATGATAACGATTAATAGAAAGTATGTAGAGAAGATAATAAGGGCCAGGACTTGGCCAATGAATGCGAAAGAAGACCTAGCCAAGAGTGAGAGAGAAAGAGAAAAGGACTGAGACTAATATTAGCTAACCATATGTCCCAAAATAACATTTAAACTATCCACTATACATACATAATATAGCTCCCTTTATTTGCGTCATTTTGATCATGAAATTAAAAACTTTTTTTCTGTTAGGTAATTTAAACATCCTAGAATCCATATATATGTATATTTTATAAATTTTAAATTATTTTAATTAATATTTGATATTAGTTTGTTTTTTTTATAATTTTCGACACAAATTTAACTTAAATAAAATAACCACCTTTAGGTGAAATAAAAAAAAAATATCGATAATTTTAAGATTAGTTGAAAGAAGAGAAATTAATTATTTTACGCGATCATTCGAAACGGCTCACCTCTTCTTTAAGTATAACTTTATCCAATTCTTTACAGTTTTACCAAGTAAAAACGATAAACAAGTATTTCAATAATATTGTTAATAGACAATCCAATGAATGAATGAACATATGACACATATATTAGCAACAGTTTTGAATGGATGACTACACGCGTATAGAACAACGTGAGAGGTGATTTTCAAACATGCAACTCGAATTCACAAATTTAAGCACGTATTGGTAATCATTTCAAAAGAGGTGTTCGTTTCCATTTGGCCTTGAATATTCATTGAAAAAAAATTAAAAATAAAAGTTTCCTGTTGGAGCGATTCAACGCCCTGAGGGAGGAAACAAAGAATTCACCATTGATCAGATTTAAACCGAAGTTGTGCTCCCATTCAAAAAAACATGTGCTCTCTGAATAAAAATTATGTTAATATTTCCAATAACAAATATTGTAACATTCATAGTTACTTTTAAATTTATATTAATATGCTTATTGGTAAAAAAAAATATTGAATGATTTTTATTATCAATAGGATAAAGGAATGAGTATAAAATTAAGTAAAATGTCTTTTGGAAGTAAGAAGATTAAATATATTAAATATTTAATAGTTATTAAATTATCATTTGTTTAGATTATCATAATAGTTATATTATAAAAGGAAGGGAGATTAATTTTTTAAAAAATATTAACTACTATAAAATATATTAAAAAAACAATCCAATTTGTGTGTGTGTGTATTTGTGAATTTAAGAGATATATACTTGTTACACCAATTTTTTCTTTAAAATTGGATGACTGATCATTTCTTTATCATTTTTTTAATTTTCATAAAAACAACATTAACGATTTTAATATAACTGACTCCATCAATGGTAAATAAGATTCTCTTTGATTGAGAAGTTTGATCAAAGTTAAAAAATTTTGAAATGGTTGAAAAATTTTAAAAATGATTTCCAGTAAAATGTATTAATCCCATAAATTTACATTAAAATAATATTAAATTAGCCATTAAATTTTATGTTTTAGTAAAAAATTTGTAAAGAATACCAATCTAAAAATCTTAACATACTAACAGAAAATAGGTAGTATAGTATAAAATTTCGCACTTTAAAAATATGAACATGCAGATTTAACAATTTATTTTAATTCAATTATAGATATATTACAAATTTAGACTAGTTATAATATTTATGTATTTATAATCTGAAATTCTTAATAATTATAATTTATATTAAATTATTTTAAAATCACTCTCAAAGTGAAAGTATTTTCTATAATCAATATTAGTACATATAATCATATTTTAGAAAATTAAAACAATCGCAAAGAAAAACGAAAAAAATAAGAGCAAAAAAATTTCATCCATTTAATTTTCCTAATTTCAAATTAAAAACAAAAGCTTATCGTAAATTTGGATAATACCAAAAAAGTATCCTTTAAAATAATTTTTATACAAATAAATGAGTAAAATATTATCAAACATGTTTCTTTATATAATATTTTTACTAAAATTAGAATAAATCTATTTTTAAAAATTCTCTAATGTGCAAATTAAAGGAAATGCCTATGGCTTTTTGCCCACTCGGTTGAAATTATACATATAATATAGATTACGTTAGAATCATTTAACTAAACAATACTAAATAGTTATTATCTATATATTACAAGTTCATATTTCATTTACACTCGTACACATTCTTTAATTATTATGGAACAACATCCCGTTTTAGAGATAGAACAAATAATTATAACAGTAAAATATTAGCACCACATAATTTTCACTTGGTTCATGATGAATAACACCTTATTCATATTTTGTAGTATCGATTTTTACATTTATATATATATTTATAAAAAATACTCTTCTGGCTTAGGATAGATAGGGAGTTTAATGTAGCTTAAGTTTATGCTTGGTTTCCTTAACTTTAGGACAATTTTTTTTATTTGATTTATTTTTTTAATGAAAAACAAATAATTTGTGAAAAAATATGTATTTTTTTTAAATTTTTTTTTACTTTGTGTACTTTTAAATTTGATTAAAATATTAAAATTAAAACAATGTTTACTCAAAATATTTATTTTATTTATTTAATATATTCAATTCAATATATTCTTAAAACAATAATTAATAATTATGACTATCAAAAATTAAAATTAAAATAATAATTATTGTTATAAGGATATATAGTATTTGGAAATCATCCATCATCCTTGATTGTTTTATTTTTAAAGACATTTTAATAAATTATTTTTTGTTTTATTTGACTTTATAATACATTGTAATAAGTATATTATAACCGATATTATTTTTCGATATAAGTATATATTTTGAATAATGTGCGTGAACTTTTTTGTTATCATATTATTAAATCAAATAACCGACTGTGACACAAGTAAAATAAAAAATTAAAAATTATGATATGATCGCGTACAGATTTTGATAAGTTTTTTCTTTCCGGCTCCCGCAATGGTTATTAAATAAATTTTTTTATTGCAGACATCCTTTTTCAATAGGTCGCGGAATCATAGTTTCAAAATAATCTACATTCATTTTATTTATTCAAACTATGAATTGCAAATCAAATTAATTTTTCAATATCAAATAAATATAGAAAATTTTTATAATGAACTTTATTTAGTGGAAAATCTATTTAAGCTCTGCAAAATTATTTCAAATATTTGTTCTTCTTTTCATTACACTTATACTATACTATATTTTGAAAGATTCTTTTTATATATTTAAATTTAATTATTCTAAATGTGTTTTAAGATAAAGTACTCATCGAATACATTTGCTTATTTGTCTTTATATATATATATATATAAATGATTGTTTCTCTGAAAAGATGACAAATACGATGAATGAATGCTGTCGTTATTTTCTTTAAATGAATTTAATTCATCTTAATTTATTTAATAAATGTGTATATCATAATTTATAACCCTTTTCAAATACTTTTTTAATAAAATGAATTATTATACTTCTCTATATCTCGCATTTTTCTTTTCCCAATTTATTTCGTAATCTATGTTACATATAACACAAATTTTCTAAATAACTAAATAAGAATAAAGAAACTCAAATATGTTTACAAAATCAATAATTTAAGCATTTTATGCTCGACTTGTAAATTCACTTCACTCACCCTTATCCCTTATATCACCCTACTTATTTAGAATAGCAAAATGAATATTAAATAGATTCAATATAATATCATTTATAAATTGTTATTCTTGATTCAAATCTTTTTAATTGTTCATTTTTAGTATGGATTTTAGAATAATTATTAATATATGTATTATTCAGAGTGTTTCATAATTACAATCAAGAGTCTACATCTCGATATTTTAATGATAATAAAATGATTTTATCTAATTTTTTAAAGATATTAGTATAAATTAAGAAAAAATAAACAATTTTTAAAATTATTATAATTGAAATTTATGTATAAAATTGAATTTATATTTATTTAAAAAATAGAATAAATTAAGAATACTATAATCAAAAAGTTTGGGCACTTAACATATAATTAAGGGAATTTTATAAAGGTATTGGAAAAATTTCCGACTTTTTTCTAAAATTTTTCAATTTGGTTCTAAAAAAAGGTAAAACGTTTTGTTGATTAACCTCTTAAACATTTCGTACTTTTTTCAAAATTTTTTCAATTTGGTTCTAAAAAAACCGTTTTGGTGTTTTCGAAATATGGTCACCCTTTCTATATATATATAATATTTGTGAATGAAATTTACATTCATATATTTTATGTTTATGATTTTTAACGAGATATTTGAACACCCTATATATACCGAAACTAGTTTTCCATATAACAACAAAAGATTTAAATGAATATTCACGTTTTCCTTCAACCATTTTCACCATTTATTCATTTTACTGACAAAAATATTTTATTTTCATTGTCATTTTTAAAAAGAATTGCAATTTTTTGACATGACAATATTTCTTAAAAGGGAATATGATTAAATATTTTCCTTTTTAAGATACATTCTTGTTATTCTATTAATTTGAAAAATTTTGGAATTGTGGGGTTAGTCTACGTTTCTCACAGAGATAGATAGATAATGACATTTAGAAAAAAAAACTATTAAACAAATTGATAGAAATGATTCATGTTACTTTTCATTGGAATGCTTTTATTTATTTTATAATAATAAAAATTAAATTTTTAAATAATGGTAGAAATAAAATTTATGAAATGTTAAAATAAATGCAAAACTCGATAAGCAAGAATATCTTAATAGAAGAGTAAGAAGTTGTTAATAATGTTTAATTTTTTTTTTTTAATAAAAATTATCAATTATTTTTAATAGTATATGAGTAGAAACATAAGAAAAAGTACAGGGCTTACATTATCGTAGCAAAGGACATATTTAAATGAAAATAGTAATTCAATTAAGTGAAAAATTCATAGAAAATACATTTTCATCTTCGTTTGAATTTACAATGAATTATTAAAAAATATCCAATTAGATGAATCAAATAGTAATTTTCATATTTATACAAATATATGAAGTTGAATTTTATTGTTTTACAGGTACGCTCCATTTAAATAATCACATCTATTTTAATTTTTAATGTCAGAAATTATATTGTTTTGTCTTAAATTAACTTCAATATCATTCGAAAATAAATTATTTAAAATTTTATATAAACTATTTGCCATTTAGAAGGTTTGCGAGAGTGCCTTAGAAATTATTTAATTAGAAGTGAGGGTTGCCAATAAATAAATCACCTTCGATCCTTACCAATCACATTCATTTCGTACAATCGACGTAACGAGGGAGAATTTGACATGATAATTCCTTAAAATTAAATTTCAAAAACAAAATAACTAATAGTTATATAAAAAAATTTTAATTCTTTTTTTTTTATTATAAAAATAAACAATTATTTATAAATTTTATTCCATCGTGGAGTTAAATTACAATTTTTTTTTTATATATTTTCACTATCTTAAAAGTAATAATTAACATTTTCTCACAATTAATATAAGTATTATTATTGTTTAGATGTTATATTTATATTATATTTTAAGAAATGAAGAGAAATTAGAAAAAAAACATTTGGAAATGGAATCATTTCCTCAGGAATGTTGTGATTGTTGTTGTTTCCTCGAGTGCATTGAAATCTATTCACTTCTTAATGGTATTCTGTGATAACCACTGAGAAAGACTCTTTCTGAACTTCCCGGTTGATTAATTTGATATTAATAAATAAAATTGATATTAAAAATAACCGATAGAGGCAAGGTAGACGTTTTGATATTGTCTTACCCCAGCTGCCGCCAGTTCTCCCGAAGACTGCTCCTGTTTCTGAATTGTAGAGAAACGTTTTGCACCTCTCGCCGAAGGGTCTTTCTATGGGTTTGTAAACGCCTTGGAATTCCACTACAGGAGGTTCCGGTGATTTCGACATGGTGTGATCAGTTCGTCCAGGGACGATGCTGTCGAATTGGGGGTGTTTATTCTATTGATACAGGCAAGGGGTGGTTAATCAGTTTCTTTCAAGAGGAGCCAAGCCACTAACTGAATGCCAGGCTGGTTGGGCGTCGCCAACACCGAGCCAGCAGATCTAGCAAACCACAACAGACAGACACGCACTCACTCTAGCGGTCAAATGGCAACACCTGGCAGGCAGCCTGTCACTAGCAAACACACCTTCGACTTTTCAAATTCATACGCGGGATACCATCCACCTGCACTTAGTAGTTATTCACCTCATTCAATTCAAAAACAAACCCATGATTATTCAAATTAACATCTCTAATTTATTCTAATTTTAATTAATAACCTTTTTTTAAAAAAAATATCACATTTAATTAATTTCAATCAATCTTTAAATGTATTTATTTAAATATGATATTAAATAAAATTATAATAATTTTATATTAAAAAAATAATTGATTAAATAATTGTAATATTTTTCTGACAAAGTAATTTATTTTCAAATCTTTCAAACATTTTAAATTCTTTTTAATAATATATAAATCATTCATTAAAAATGTTTCAATAATTAAAAAAAAAATAATTAAAATATATTTAATTTAATTTATTAAAATGTAGTACTATTCTCATTCCCATAAAAAATTTTATTATTATTTCTAATAGAAATTATAAAAAAAATGTAAAAATTTAATAGAACTAACTAATTGCTGATTTTTTAATATTATAGAATTTAATATTTTAATTCAATTATTTATTTATTTCAATTTATTCTATACTTGTATAACACAAGGAAAATATATACTTTTTATTAAATTTTTTTTGATTATATTGAATATTAATGGAAATATGCATAATGAATGTCATGTAAATCGTTATACGTATGATAATTTGCTTGTGTGGTTGATAAAAATATATTTTTAAATAAGAGAGTTCTAAAATCAATTATAGAATTAAATATATATAATATTGATAAATTATTTCATTTAAGTTCTACTTTTTAGATTGAAATCGAAATATTAAAAAATCATTCGCCAATTGGTTATAAAGAAAAATTTAACTTTTTCCATTTCTTTGAATATAAAAATATTTTATATTGATCTCATTTAAATGATTTGTTTTTTTATTAAATAATTCGAATATTTAGAGGATATTGGAAGATTAAAAGAGAGAGAGAGAGAGAGAAATAAATATATTTTAGAAAAAGTAATTATTTTTTAACTTCAAAATAAATATTTCATAAAATGAAATATACATATGTCTCAATTGTTAAAACTAAGAGCTTTTATTAAAAACGAATACTTTGATTTTGTACATACCTATATAGCCTTTATTTCTATTGTTATTGTTTTGATTATTTATTGTTTTTTCTCTTGTTTTTGTATTTCTAACCTGATATCAGATAATGCAGGAAATTGTAAATAATCTACATATATAGTCCTAGTCCTGATAAAATAACGTAAGTTGGGAAAATAAATAAATGTATAAAAAATAAAATTTTACATTATTTACTAAATTTCTTATTCTAATCAACTTCTAAATCTTAAAAGAAATATCTTTTAAATTTTAACATATCGTTAATTTTCAAATTAATTATAATTACATTTCTGTTATCGTAAAATATACAACTATATAAAAGTAATTGTTTACAGCGGATATGATCTTTATAAGAAGAGGAAAGGGATGAAAATTTACAAGAGAAGGGGCATTATAACTTGTATAATTTTTTTATTACCTATGTAAAAAAAACTTATTTAAAAATTAAATAATAATTAAAAAAAAATTAATGAGTCGATGTTATTACTCGGTTGATCTCTTAAATTGAAGAAAATAATTTACCAATAAAATATTCTAATACATATTTCATTTCAGGGCTTCGAACCGGAACTGAACCGAAAACCGAAAACCGAAAAAAACCGTTATTTTTGCCGGAACGAAAACCGGAGCTGAACCGAAAAAATAATATCGGTTTATTTCGGTTCAGTACGTGTTCAATCCAGAGTTGCCACAAGAGGTGTTTTGGCAACACCCAAGCCCGAATTTTTCAATTAGTTATGCCTCGCACTGCATGGTGTCGCTAAAAACTTTGTTTCAAAAATTAGTGTCCTAGTCATACTCTCCCTTCGGTTGTGTTGGCAGCGTCTCGTAGTCGCAATACAGAATTTAATGTTTTCATCGTTTGTTTAATACTGATATTTTGATTTAATGATAGTATTAATTTTTTAAATTATTTATTCCATTTGTTACAGGGTTATGTATTGATATAAAGAAAATGATTCATAAATATAAATAAAATTATTAAATAAATTTAAACAAATATTGAATACCTTTGACCAAGTACGAAGATTAGACAGTAAAAAACTTATTTTAGAATTTTGGGAGGAAAATAAAAATACATATCCTCATTTTAACAAAATTGCAATGGTGGTTTTAGGAGATACTGCAACACAAGTTAGTGTTGAAAGAGCTTTCTCTGGTTTAAAGTTTATTTTATGAGACAATAGAAATAGTTTAAATGAAAATATATTGGAAGGTATTTTGATAATTAGAAGTAATTTTCATCTTTTATAATTATAGTTATAATTATAAGTAAATATATCCAAGAATCCTGTATACTTTAACATTAAATATACGAATTTGTTTCGTTTGTTGAGTGTTTGAAAGTAGAAGGATGTAAAAAAATATTCATACTTATTTGTTCCGTTTAATAAATTATATTAACATCTTATATTAAATACTTCTAATTATTATACCTTTAATTAATTATTATTATTTATATTATATTGTATCAATTCATGTAGTATGATTTAGGGTGGTAGCAAGAAATATTTTTATATATTTATGGCAGACTCGGCATACCCCGACCTAAATTTCTAATACAAATAAAAGGTCTTTAAAATTAATTAATCGGAGCTGAACCGAAAACCGAAAACCGAAAAAAACCGTTATTTTTGCCGGAACGAAAACCGGAACCGAACTGATATTTTTTTTTTTTATTGAACCGGAACGAAAACCGAAACGAAAAAAATAACGGTTCGAAGCCCTGTTTCATTTCAAAGAAAAACATATCTTAATAATAATTCATATTCTAAAATAGTTAAACCAGTGATTCCCAAAATGTGAGCCGCGGCTCCCCGCGAAAAATTTTCTAATACTTGAAATTTTTGGTTCTAAAAAAAAAGGTAAGACGATTTTGCGATGCTCTGAAACATTTCCGATGGAGGGAAGAAGTTTTCCAATTTTTCAAGAGAGTAAAAATTTTTTTAAAAATCGGATGTATTAAGGGAGCCTCGGAAAGAATTCGAATATTTAGGGAGCCGCAAACCAGAAAAGATTGGGAACCTCCGAGTTAAACTGATTCTCCTTCTTTGCTCCTACTATATCGATCAAGAAATGTATGATGAATGTGTAGATCATTATCATTAAAGACTTCATGTTTCCTTTTTATTGTTATTGTTATGACAAAGTTGATTAAATTTTTGTTACAACGAATCAAATCATATTTTATTAATTTTTTTTCTTTCAATTAGAATATTTATTTTATAAATAATAATAATAATAATAAATAAATTGAATAACCACCTGAAAAAATAAAAAATCTAGAAAATTATAAAAGTTCCAAAGCTATTTCTATCTTATCTAAAGAATGTCTAGAAATCTTTCAAACATAAAAAAAAACATATTTTTTTTAGAATGCTCTGTTTGAGTTGGTCTCTTGTTTATTAATCTTATGATGGATGATTAAAAAATAACAACAACTACATATATAATTTATAAAAGAAAAAAAAAATAATCTAAAATTGATTTCATAATGAAATATCTCATTAAGATTGAAACATTCTTCAAAACAATTCGCTTTTTATTATGTTCAATTCATAATACAACAGACAATAATATTTCAATAATAAATAAAAATGTTAAAGATTATAATAATTAATCGTGTAACAAACCAAATCGATCCTTGGCCTCGTACCTCCTCCCCCGCATCCGACGACCTTCATGAATCGGTTGATGGTTCCTACATGTCCCTCTGTCATACCATTCGTTCCCCTCTCTTCCTTTTGCCCCTTCCTAATAATCTGCTTCATCCCGTAGTACAAAACAGATATATTTCTCCTTTTTAACTGGATGGACGTTTCCATCATTACTATCTCGCCAGAGTTATTAGTATGGCGATCACAAAAATTTTCGATGTCGAGATTTTGATGTTTTTATATGTTTTGAAGGTCCCTGAGTCTTTTTCACTAAGGTTGAGAAAAATGTCTGTGGGTGTATGTGTGTATGTAGACAAGATTACGCAAAAAAGGTTTGAGCTAGAATAATGAAATATGGTACACGGGCATTATTCAAAATTCGTAGTTTTCTATCAACTTTTGAGAAATGTAGCTCAACTGGAAGAGGGTCATTCATTACCTACCACGTTTCCATTTTTTTCCTCTAAACTTACCGTAAAAATAAAGATTGATAGTTTTTTCACATGAATAAAAATTGTATCAAACTGCTATATATAGAATTTTAGCTTGATTGAATCGTTGAAAGTACCGGAATTAATTTTTTAACGCGTTGACTGCCAATCACGCGCCAGCAAATGACGTGGTACCATCAACAAAAAGCCAAACACACGCTGGTTTAATAAATATTATTGATTAATTTTAATTTATAATTTATATTTAATTAAATTTAATTTAAATATAATATATAAGTGTTAATTAACACACAAAATCTTAATTTACAAGATATAGAATTTGAAAATGTAGAAAAATTTAAATACTGGTTTTGTGATAACGAAAGATAATAATATTCGAGGTGAGTTTAAAAAGAGGTTACAATTGGGAAACGCGTGTGATCATGCAATAAAGGGGCTTATCGCATCAAAATTATTATGAAAGGGGATAAAAGTTAAAATATATAAAACAATTATTTTACCGGTTGTATTATAGGCATGTGAGGCATGGTCTATGACCTTAACTTAAGGGACGAGAGTAGATTTAGAGTATTTGAGAATAGGATTCTGCGAAGCATTTATGGGCCAAAGAAAGATGAGGTCACCGGGGAATGGCGAGGATTGCATAACGAGGAATTACATGGCCTCTATGCATCTCCAGATAGTAATAGTCAGAATTATAAAATCGAGAAGGCTATACGTGGCTAGAATGGGAGAAGATAGGATGGTAGAGAGACCGAGTGGGAAACGTCCAATTGGGTGGATAATGTGGGAAAGGACGTGACTGGAAGGTTGTGGTTCAGAATAGGAATTCTTGGAGGGGTGTGCTTGCTGCGGCCAAGAACTTTCGAGTTCTGTAGGCTCACAGAGATAGATATGTTAATTAATCCAATTCAAATTTGCGAGAAAGTCGAGTGGAAGTACTCCAGATTTTTTTTCTGTTATATTCAGTTCATAATTTTAATTTTAAAAAAAAGGTTATCGTTTGGAATAAAAATTTGTGTTGTTTATTAATTGATATAATCTAATGTAATTTATGATATGCAATAAAATATATACATCAATTAACGATTATTTTATTAAAAGTAGTAGTAAGTAATAATATGAAATAAAGTAGTTAAATCAAATCAAATTAATTAATATGCATTTTTAGAATAATGTTATAGTTATGTGTATGATTGTTACTATAATATTTAATTAAGTTTCTAAAAATGTTCATGTTGATTAGAATGGATTCTGAATGAATGTACATTTACAGGATGATGTGGGTTTAAAAAGAGATGAATTTGGGTTAATTTATTCGACCCCCTACAACATCGCTCTTTCTTGTCTCCACCTTCTCCTTCTCATCATTATCTAATACACTCAAGTAAACCAACTCAGTGTAAGCCAACCTGCCTTCATTCGTTCTAATGCTATGATTCATTCTTATTATCATCATCAAGTTGGACGGTTAATTATTCAAGTCATAAATAAAAAAAAAAAACAATTAAAAATTGAAACATATTAAATTTTTAATTAATAAATTTTGGACCTTACATAAGTATCAACGATGGAAATTATTATATTTATTATATTTAATAAATACTTATACCCTCTCATTTATTTATTAAATTATTTTATAGGCACTCCCCTTTTTTATTTTTCCTTAAAATATATGAAAACATATTAATTAATAATATTAAAACATCTTATTAATTATATAATTGATTTCTAAATGAATTTAAATTTTAAAGACCCTGGATCAAAGTTCATTTTCTTATTTATCATTCTAATCGAATTACTCAGATTCCATTTAAATTAGATTTACTCTGATTGTCAAACTTAGTTTTTACAAATTCAATTATCTTCATGTTTAGCATATATGATGTATCTATATATACTTGAAATTTAAGCCATTTCACTACCCTTAGAAAATAAGTTTTTAAAAGACCACCACTTTGGCAACCGCTGATAATATTGATATAATTAATAAAAATAATAGTAAACATTGATTTAATAGAAATTAAAATTAAAATAAAATGTAATAATATTCAGCAGTCGCCAAACTTTTTGACCTCACGGACCAGTTAATTCATAATTTAAATCCCGCGGACCACTAATAGGATTTTTGAATTTACGAAATATTATTCAACATGAAAACATTGAGTTTTTATAACTTATCACGTATTGTAATGAATTGAACCATGTTTTAATGCATCTTAAAACATAACATAACATTCCACATTTTTTTGCGGACCAGCGAAATTTTCTCGCGGACCACCACTTTGGCAACCGCTGTTGTATTGTATGTAAAGAGAGAGCCATGATTATTAAATTATTCAGTCCGCTTGAATCGGAGCAAGCGTACGGTTACTTGAAAACGACTGCAGAATAAGCAGTTGAAACGTTGTACAATTATTTTAATTTAATAAATAATTTTATACAAATAATGTGGTCTTTTAATAAAAATTCCCTTAATAATTATCAAAATAACCACAAAAGCTTTAATAAATATATTAAATTCTTCTCCTAACTCCCATTCGTCTATTCTGTTTACCTCCAATCACATTGAAATTAACAAGTATGTTTGCTTTGGCAATGGATTTCTAGCAATTGTTGATGGGTTTAGGGAAATTATCATAATCAAAATTCAGTACATTGTGATGATAGCGAGAATGAGAGTCGATGCCCAATAGACATTTTTGATGAATAAATTTGCAAAAGAATAAAAAAAAAGTATTAAAAATATAATAATTGATTGAAATTCATTTGAAATCTTTCTATCTTTCTATTTTCAAAAAAAAAAATTTATTTTATTTGAACTTTTATTAGTTGACATTTAAATGAAAGATGATGATGATTAGATGATTAATCAACATTACATTTACTACTATAACTAGAATATTTTTTCAACAGGAATGAATTGAAATGTCGAATCATGACACATTATTTCAATTTTAATTTTTATCTAACTTATCACCTCTTATCTGGCAGCGTAGCTGGCCGGGTCAGCTTAACTTTTAATTCTCCAATGCTTTCCAATTATCTATTTTGGTGAGTGTATTAAACTAAATTATTAAATTTAAAAAGTATATTATAATTTATAAATCTAATATAATTTACTATTAATATTAAGTGAATAAGTCTTTCCAGGGCCTTCCCTTTGTCCATCCAATAATGCCCCGAAAGGCCTTGGAGGCGAAAAAATACCTATCAAACGTTTTCCTACGATTTATTGGCCAATAATAAAAATAAAATAAAAAAACATTAAAATGCCAAATGGAAACAATATTTCGGAATGCGAAAAAGAACTTTGAAACGGCGCCAAGCCGAATCATTACAAATGATAATGATAATCAACAAAAATTTAGCTTCTCCCTCCCTCAACATCAAACGCAAACACTCAACTAACTCTGCACTACAGTTAGCAACAATAAAAGAGGTCTCACAAAGAGTCCAACAACAAGAAATGTAAGACAAAAAAATATCAGATTACTGGCTAAGTGAGCCTATAACCACAAACAACTCCTTTAGCAGCCTCGCTCAGGATGAGACCTCCAACCAATTAGTTGGAGAAAAAAAAACCTAGGTCTCCACCAATATTTGTAAAAGGAGTGCAGAATATTTCTCCGCTCACAAAACTCCTTGATCAAGTTGCAACCAGCAATTATGAATTAAAAATCGTTAAGTTAAATTAAAATACAACCTAAGACTACAGAAATGTACACAAAAATTATCAAAGCACTAGATGATAAAAAAACAGAATACTAAACATACAAACCTAAAAAGGAAAGAGCTTTTAGTTAATTAATTCAACTTAAACTTAAACTTAAACTTAATTTAATTTTATCTATGGACTATAAAAGTAAGTAATTTTTCATTATAAATTATTTTATTTCTTTACTTATATAGTTATAAACATATTTTTGGTATATTTTCTTAACAAGAATGAATTGAATTGTTGAATCTTGACACATTATTTCAGCTTTAATTTTTATATAATTTTCATATAATCAATAATCTTTACAATTATAAAATTATATTATCTTTACTAATGTATAAAAGAATTTGAGTAAAAGATTAAATTTAAAAGAATGAATTAAAATTTTATGAAATTTAATGAAAATAAATTTGTATTTTTAAAAATATATGTGGGAATGGAGCCTTTTGGCTCATCACCGTCCGAATCATCAAAAGCCTGGCACATCTTACTGCCTCAGGGTCGGCCATTCTCAACCACAATATCATCGGAGTTGGTGCTTCCTCTCAACGCCGCTCCAAGCAGCGAGCGCCCCAGACGCCGTCGCCGCCTCCCCACCATGCGCTACCATCACCGTCGCCGCCATTCTCCCACTCCACGCCACCGACCAATAGCAACCGAGTTCCAGCTGTTTGGACTTCCTTTTAAAAAGGACACGGACACGATTCGAGTTTAGTTGTACAGTTTCAGTTTAAGTTCAAGTATATAGTCAGATTTCAGTCAGTTTACAGTTAAGAGTTTATTCAGTCTTTTGTTCATCGCCAGAAGTATTCAAGAAACGAAGAAGTTACGATTTCATTTATCTTTACACTGTATTTTTATCTTGTTCATCTTTATTCAATAAAACGATATTTTTGCAACCATTTAAACAAAACAGATATTTTTTGCTAAACAACCCCTAGACAACGAAATTCCCTACAAATTGGAGGCTCAGTCCGTGATTGAAAACAACTCGTTTATCGTTCGGGCAAAAGAAGATTCCTAGACTTGTTCACTCTCAAGATTTTATGTGAATAATCTTCAAGCAAAGATACAAGATTCAAGATTCATGTCTTATTCACGTTCAAGATTTTTGTGAATAATTCTAAAGAAAAGATACAAGATTCAAGATTGAAGATTTATTTACTCTCAAGATTTTTGTGAATAATTGTCAAGGAAAAGATTCAAGATTTAAGATTGAAAACTTATTCACTTTCAAGATTTTTTTTTGTGAATAATCAGCAAGAAAGAAAATACAAGATTTAATACAGTAAAGATTAAAGAAATAAAAATATATTAAGATGATGAATTTGGTTTTTTTTCCAAAAATCGCAAAAAACATCAATGAGGCCAAACCATATGAACTGAAAGGATTAAAAACGATAATAACGGGTGACGCAACATGCCGCCTCAGTAGAAAAACCCTACTCAACTTTGAAGGGTTCAACTTTGTTGAAGGTTCTGAGGAATACGAAAAGAAAAATGAAGAATTAAAGGAAAAACTTACCAGTAAGCAACTACGTCGAACATCTAATATACTCAATCTTCCTGAGCAAGACAGCGACGAACTAATCAGAGGTAACATTCTATCTTGGTTATGTACACTGGACGAAGATGACGAAGAAGAAGAAAAAGAAGAGACTGATAAGAAAGAATCTAATAAAAAAGAAGAGACTGAAAAGAAAGAATCTAATAAAAAAGAAGAGACTGATAAGAAAGAATCTGATAAAAAAGAAGATACTGAAAAGAAAGAATCTGATAAAAAAGAAGATACTGAAAAGAAAGAATCTGATAAAAAAGAAGATACTGAAAAGAAAGAATCTGATAAAAAAGAAGATACTGAAAAGAAAGAATCTAATAAAAAAGAAAAAACTCAAAAGAAAGAATCGGAGAAAATAGAAGAGACTGAAAAGAAAGAATCTATTAAAAAAGAAAAAACTGAAAAGAAAGAATCGGAGAAAATAGAAGAGACTGAGAAGAAAGAATCTAATAAAAAAGAAAAAACTCAAAAGAAAGAATCGGAGAAAATAGAAGAGACTGATAAGAAAGAATCTGATAAAAAAGAAGAGACTGAAAAGAAAGAATCTAATAAAAAAGGAGAGATTGAAAAAGAGGAAGTCAAAGAAGAAAAGAATGAAGTTAAAGAATCTCTAACGACTGATAATGAAAAAAAGACCGAAAGTGAAGTTAATGAAGAGGATAAAGTAAATGACGATGAATCAATGGAAGTTGATAAGGATGAAAGCACTTCAGAAGATCGAAATAAAACAATTCGTGAAGAAGAGATTGATCCCAATGATAAAATTTTTTATCTTGATGAAACAATGCCTGAAAGTGAAGATGGTGAGAAAGACAGTGAAGAAGATGACGTTACTAATTTAAAATTCGCCTGGAAAGTTTTAAAATTGGCAAAAGTGATTTATGAAAAACAAGCAAATGAAGGAAATAAAGAAACAAAATTAAAGTTAGAAAATGCTTTTTTAAAATTAGACGAAATTAAAGAAGAAAGTTCTAACGATAATGATAAAACACAAACTGCAAGTAAAGTTGAAACTGAAGATAGTGTTTTAAATAAAGAAAATGAAGATTTTAATGTGGATTTAAATTTAGAAACAGGCATAAATGATTTATCCAAATCACAAGATATACTATTTTACGTGAAGAAAAAAATCGATAAATATCGAAAAACGAAGGCGAAGTGGAGAGATAAGGAAAAGAAGATTAACGTATTCGAGGCCGAATACATCGCAGGACGGCCGAATGTGGGAATGGAGCCTTTTGGCTCATCACCGTCCGAATCATCAAAAGCCTGGCACATCTTACTGCCTCAGGGTCGGCCATTCTCAACCACAATATCATCGGAGTTGGTGCTTCCTCTCAACGCCGCTCCAAGCAGCGAGCGCCCCAGACGCCGTCGCCGCCTCCCCACCATGCGCTACCATCACCGTCGCCGCCATTCTCCCACTCCACGCCACCGACCAATAGCAACCGAGTTCCAGCTGTTTGGACTTCCTTTTAAAAAGGACACGGACACGATTCGAGTTTAGTTGTACAGTTTCAGTTTAAGTTCAAGTATATAGTCAGATTTCAGTCAGTTTACAGTTAAGAGTTTATTCAGTCTTTTGTTCATCGCCAGAAGTATTCAAGAAACGAAGAAGTTACGATTTCATTTATCTTTACACTGTATTTTTATCTTGTTCATCTTTATTCAATAAAACGATATTTTTGCAACCATTTAAACAAAACAGATATTTTTTGCTAAACAACCCCTAGACAACGAAATTCCCTACATATATGATGATTTTTTTTTTACTTTTTAAATCAGATATGAAAAACCTCAGTGGTCATCGACTATATTTTAATTTTGTAAATGATACAAATAATTTTATTTATTGTGCTATGTAAATAAAATAGAAATTTTAAAAACTGTTTTAGTTTAGTATTTACTCCATTTAGTATTTCACTTTCATTGCCGTTTTATTTAATCGACTCGTACAATATGTTTCATTTAAATAGAACACCTTAATTCCAGGCTGAAAATTTTCAATTTTTTTATGTCAATTTGGTTGCATAACTTCTAAGCGTTGTTGGAACGTTAATTCAATCCTACCATTAATAAGTTCAACTACTAAATTTTAATGTGATTTAATAATATGTAAGTCAAGAGGGAGGTCAATTTTATATAAATTAATTGCAAAAAAGGCAAACTGCTTATTAATCACATACTTTGTCAGTAATTTCCTATATATAACAATTTTGTTATTATTAATAAAAACGATTTATATTAGCAATTTAATTGAACAATTTAACACATTTTATAAATTTATTCGTTTCACCAATAAAATAATTCTTTTGATCATGTGATTTTATTCTTTAATTTAACTTTAGACAGAATGTAACGTTGTAACAAAGAAATTGATTCACTTTTTAATAAATATGAATATTAAACCATTTTATTAGCTAAAGTCCAATACCTTTTTATTTATTAATTTGTTTTTAATGAAAAGAAAGAAATTATTTTGTAATATTTTAGATATATATTTTTGTAACTCTTCAAAACTTAAAAAAGTGTATTTTTTATGGAAAGTTATCTGTTTTATGTATTTTTCAAAAGGTTTACATTATATATATTATATATACAGAGTCCGCCATGTAACATTTTTTTCATGCAATAAAACAAAAACGGTTCGATGAATTTTCAAATTTATTTTTTCATAGTGAAGTATAGACCTTCCGATTATTTATGAATGAAATAATATTTCAAAAGGTTTACATTATATATACATTATATATATTCCGATTATTTATGAATGAAATAGTATTTCATAATAATCGGAAGGTCTATACTTCACTATGAAAAAATAAATTTGAAAATTCATCCAAACGTTTTTGTTTTATTGCATTTAAAAAAAAAATGTTACTTGGCGGACCCTGTATATATATATATTTCTATTCAATTCAATTCTTGTATAGGTTTATTAAATTAAAAAAAGTTAAATTTATTTTAAGAAAAATTTACTATTTTTTCAATCACAAAATAATGTATTTTAAATGACCAACGATAGATAGAAAGGATTCTATTTTTTTATACCCTATTAAACTATAACCTTCAAATAAATCAAATTATCTCCCTGCCATTAACTGATTAAAAGGAATGAATTAGCATAAAATAATGATGTTTCATTAAATTTAGTTTAAATGTTGATTGTAATGAAATGTTACTTACCCCAACTGCCGGCTGTTCTTCCAAGGACCTCGCTGCTGGGTCCATTGTAGATAAAAAGTCGGAAGGACTCCCAGGCAGTAAGATCGGGGGGTTTCAGGTAACCGACGATACCACAGTCGGCGATAACACCATGAGGACCATGTTGTGTATGGACAATCTGATTCTGACCCACCGAGCTCTCCTTGCGTTCCTTCATTCTCGAATTGAACCAATTCAATGAATATGATAGTGGTGATCCCCTTGAGAGTGTCTCGTCAGGATGTGGTCGTTTAAGGGGGCTCCCCTCCTGCCCCTTGACTTAGTCAGGATAGATGTAGGCGAATGAGACAGCAAGCAATTGTCCCAACCTCAACCTACACAGGGCTGTTTAATTGAACCACCGAAATGGCCTGTATTGTCCAATTCCATTCCGTCCAATTGACGGGCTATCGCACTGCTTTCTCATTTACTCATTCACGAGGCAGACTAATTACCAAAATGTGTCTTCTTTTAATCAATTCAAAGTGGGAAAAAGAAGACAGATAATCTAAATTATATAATAATCAGTAAATTTTATTAAAAAGATAATAAAAATATTTTTAAAATGAGGATTAACATAATAACTATAATGTTGCAAATTGTATTTGTAAAAAAAAATGTTAGATGTTTTTGTAATTTTAAAATTTGTGTGTTATTTAAAATATTATTATATTTTTAATCAAGAAATAAGAAAAAAGCATAGTGATTAAAAATGTTAAGGAGAAGAGATCAATTTATTGTTAGTTTTTTCAAAATAAATAATATAATCTAAAGAATGATACTAAATTGTACATGTATTAAATGTATTTAAGAATAAAAAATAATCGTAAAAATTATAAAAAGAGTATATTTCGTTAATATATAAAAATTTCTAAACTAGCATAAATTCCTCATATAGAAAAATACACATTAAATAAGTAAAATAGGTTCCACTTTGAGTTTTGTTTTGTTAATATAATTTTATATTAATTAAAGAACTTTAATAAAGCTTGTTTAGTAATAAAATATTGACACACACCTATAAATTAATAATATTAACAACTTTATGACTATTCATTATCTTGAAATCTAAACATTTTTTATTATTAACATTTATCTATTTATATGAAATTCAAAAGTTTTTGATTGGAATTGCCACATTCTAATTAATAATACATATTAACATGTGTAAATAATAAGATAAACACATATGTTTATATAAATACATAAACGTACTAATAGTGCCCCGTCAAGGAAATAAAGAAAGTAAGTTTTCCTAATATTTTTTTAACCGGCCTCAATCATTCGTTTCTTTAAATTCATGATATAGAAATATTAAAAAATCTCTAAAATCTATTTCAAATTATTGAAATTCAAATATTTTTAATAGATATGTATTGCAAATGTGCAAATTGAAAATACTTAATTATTCCAAAATATTATGAAATATAAACCGATATATGATTTAACTCAATTAGGTATGTCAAAATTAAGATAAATAGTAATTAAATCGAAATCACGAGAGGGTTATGCCTAACGGGACCATTTATTTTTTTCCTAAAAACGGGACATTTTTTAATTTTCAGTAATAGTTTGTATGAAGAAAACGTATATTTTTCATTATTTCTGTTTATTATAATGAAAATAACTGAAAAATATAGTAAATAATTTAACAATATGTTAATATAATAATAAATTTAAAATAAGGGACAAGCTACCTGAAAACGGGACTGTCCCGTTCAAAACGGGACGTATGGTCACTTTAGTTATGCCAGGGATGTATTCACCCCCCCCCCCGTTGTTGTTCAATTTGTATCCTAAAAAAATCTTTAAAAAGGCCATAGAAGACCTGGACATAGGTATTAAAATTAATGGAGTCAGAGTGTACTCGATCAAATTGCAGACCAGTGGTTTTGGCAGATGACACAGAAGATCTTCAATTTCTTTTAAATAAAATTTCCCAAGTTGGAAAAAAATGTAAGTTTGGGATGAAAAATATTGTTTGTTGCAATTGATACTGAAAACAAAAATTGAGGACCAACGCAAAGTAGGAAGAAAAAACTCCTCGTTGGAGAATATGGATTGAAGGCATGAGGAGTGCCATTGCAGAAGATAAGTCTTCGCCACAGTTATCGCCGACGTCAGGGAGATCGACACATAAAGTAGAAGTAAGTAAACATTTTATTTATATTAATATTATATTTTTATTATTATTATATTTAAAACATTCTCATATGTGAAATATAAATACGAAATAAAAATGAAAAAAAAAAAATATAAAATTTACTAAATCTTTTTGTTTACATTTTGTTTTATATTCAATTTTCTATGAATTGGAAAATAGCACTCTCTTACTCTCAGAACTGAATGCAACATTAATTCAATTTTTGATAAAACCAAACATATAGTCATATACATCTTATTTTTTATTTCTAAATTAAATATAATAGATAGATATTTTTTCTTATATTGATCCTTTATTACAATTTTTTTTTTAATTTTATTATTATTAAATTTCAATTTTAAAATTAAAAAAGTGTTATTTCGTTTGCATATTCCAAATAATAATATTCTTTCTTAAGGAATAAGGTGAATTCCTTTTGAAAGGAACTCATCTTAACATTTACAATTTTATTATTATATATATCTTATCTTATTATGCTAGCTAAAATTGTATATATGTATTTATCTATATATATTGGTTCTCAAAAACCGCTCTAACGATTTTTTTCAAATTCACACTAGATATAGTATTAATAAAGAAAAATTAAGTTTTATTGATGATATCTCTTGAAACATACAGCTTCATTATTAATTTCTTAATTGAAAATTATATATGGAAAACGTCAAAATTTTTAATACTGCCTGCTAAGACAGTAAAAAAATGACAATTTTTTATCTAAATACATATAGTCCAGCGGTTGGACTGATGTTTTAACGAGTGGATTTCGTCGGTTCGAAACTCGCCGGGTGAATCGTTATTTAAAAATGAAAATAATGATTTTGTTATTTTTTTTTCTTTTTATCTATTGTTTACTTTTTAATAAATTACTATTCTATATTTATTTATTCATTGTTCTTTTATTAATAAAGTTTTAGATAGTTTTATAAGTTTTAATATTTTTTCAATAAAATATTATTCAATATATTTATTAATATTATTTTATTTATTATTATTGAGTACCCGAAGTTCCATTCATTTTAATCAGATTGATGCAATGATGCAACAGTTAATAATTGTAATATTGTAATAAATTTCTATCTTGAAAATTGTTACATATTATTCAGGATATTTTAAAAACTATTTCTTTCTTTAATTATCTTATCTTATTATGCTAGCTAAAATTGTATATATGTATTTATCTATATATATTGGTTCTCAAAAACCGCTCTAACGATTTTTTTCAAATTCACACTAGATATAGTATTAATAAAGAAAAATTAAGTTTTATTGATGATATCTCTTGAAACATACAGCTTCATTATTAATTTCTTAATTGAAAATTATATATGGAAAACGTCAAAATTTTTAATACTGCCTGCTAAGACAGTAAAAAAATGACAATTTTTTATCTAAATACATATAGTCCAGCGGTTGGACTGATGTTTTAACGAGTGGATTTCGTCGGTTCGAAACTCGCCGGGTGAATCGTTATTTAAAAATGAAAATAATGATTTTGTTATTTTTTTTTCTTTTTATCTATTGTTTACTTTTTAATAAATTACTATTCTATATTTATTTATTCATTGTTCTTTTATTAATAAAGTTTTAGATAGTTTTATAAGTTTTAATATTTTTTCAATAAAATATTATTCAATATATTTATTAATATTATTTTATTTATTATTATTGAGTACCCGAAGTTCCATTCATTTTAATCAGATTGATGCAATGATGCAACAGTTAATAATTGTAATATTGTAATAAATTTCTATCTTGAAAATTGTTACATATTATTCAGGATATTTTAAAAACTATTTCTTTCTTTAATTAATATTCATTTTTTCTATAAGTCAGATATATTTCCAAATATTAAATAATTTTTGAAGTGAAAACTTCTTTAGCGGCGTTGAGCACTTTTGCGGGATGGGGAAAAAGTATAGAACTCGCGTGATCGTGACCAACACCATAAAACCATCTGCTTTCAAATTTCTTATAACAGAGCGCGAAATTTGAATTGTCATTAGAACTGTTTTATAAATTATCTCTAACATATAAATATATATTTATTATGTAAAGTTCATTTCATATATACATATATAATCAAAATTATACGAAATGAACTTCACATAATAAATATATATTTTATGTTAGAGATAAGAATTATAAAACAGTTCGTATTGCAATATTTTAAACAAAGTTGTGTATTTATATATATATAAATATAAGTTACAAATTTGTTTAAAATATATGTTTAAAATAATATATAAGTTATATATATATACATGCATATGAAATTCATCTTTCTCGTGAAATAGCGCGAATTTCGTCTGTTTTAAAATTTCTTACGCAGAAGTTTTCACTTCTGTCGGCCAGTCCCACGACTGCCAATTTTGCTTTTTTAATTCCGAAAAGCTGCAAAGCACGTTTTTTTGTCTTTAGTTTGTTTTATAACCACTTGGGGCGCTAAACAGTTTTTCAAAAAAACACTATAGAAAAAAAATATATGTACCTATATATTATATATTTATGTATTATTGAGGAGCACAAGTTCATTAATTTTAATCAGATTGATGCAAATGTGTAACATTTAATAATTGTAATAAATAATTAAAGAATTGTGTATCAATATTTTTTAAAGGGTAGAGCGAGAGCTCGGTGTCCCAGGTATTAATATTACCAGCCAAATCCAATAATAATGAATCATTTTTTTTAACTTAAGTACCGAGCCGAGGCTCGGGGTCCCGGTACTTTATTTATAATATTATAATAAAATTATAACAATTTAAATAAATAATATTTCGAAAAATTAGTTACCTTGTTTTTTTTAAAAACGGTTTCTTCAATTTCAAAACCTTTATATATTTTTTCAGTTTGCAAATTTCTATTTATAAGCCATCTACTGTTGATTTTATGTATTAACTCTTTGCACCAGATTCGATTTAATAGAGGACAACGACTTTCATTTCAAAAACCGATGATAAATGGATAACAAAATTTTATAAATGACATTTAGTTAATTTTGATAATAAGAGAATCATTGGTGAGAAAATAAGAAATAGTTTTAGCTGTTTTCTTAGGGGTGCAAAAGTTAACAATAATTATTAATTAAAATCCAAGTTATAAAAGGTATAATAAAAACAATGATAAAAAATTCAAAAATTCATATGGTAAGTATAAAAATAAACAAAATAATGTTGTAAATTAAAAATAATTCTACAATATTTTTGAAAAATTTAATTAGAAACGTTAGTTATTAGAAAATCACATAGCGTCTTTAATAAAGAAAAGAAAAATTGGATGACTTTTGCGTCTATTAACGTTTTGGTTCACTTTCTCAACAATTGTCATCAACTGTATTTACACTAACAAGTAAGCTAAGTAATTTATTTTGACTATTTAGCAAGAAATGACTATTGATAATTATATAAAAAAATTTGGTGTTCATCTAAATTATAGACAGCGCCTGATAAAGGTGCAGGCAAGCTGGAATTAAGCCTATTATCAAAACTATTTCAATTATTATATCTATTATTATATACTGTTTCTAATTTTCAATTAAACTAAATGAATCTTAGTAAAATTAATGTTAAAAATATGATTTGGCTCAATAAACAAATTATTTATTTCACAATATTTAATAATTTCAATAATTATTTTCATGATATTTTACTACCTAAAAATTCAATATGTAAATGGTTGAGAAAGTGGCAACGCCTTTCGGCAGAAACTATGCTAAGCCACTGAGAATATCACCCCACTGTCAGAATATTATCCTTTCGTTGCCCACAACGAGAAACAGCAATTTTACAAATTCCTAACTAACGGTAAAGAGTGTCCGTGTATGGGATCTTTCCTCTCAGATTCGGTAGAATATTATCTTTTAAGAGGAAAGCGTGTCCGGCAAGACAAGTTGAGAATTGGGAGGAAACTGAACATCTTAGTGATGGAACGCAAGAAAAAGGTCCTTGCTATAGCCGGTATGGTTATAATCAATTATAATATTATATTTTATATTATATTATATTATAAAATATAAAAATTAAAATATATTAATTTTTAATAAATATGTATATAATAGATGGTTTGTCGACCTAGAATAAACAGATTTACCTACTATATTCTATAAGAAAGCAGAAGATGAATATTAATTAAATAAATTGAATATTTAACATTTAATTTATTAAATATTAAATGTTAATATTATTAAATGAATATTAAAAATATATTTAAATTACATAAAATGATCTAGTAAATCAAATTCTATTAGGACTATTAATAAAGAAACATTATAATATCGTATTATTAATAAAATATAATATTATATTTAATTAATTTTATCATCTTCAGGTAGGTCTGAGAGTGACTTCATAGAAATTTAGTTAAATAAAAATGACGATTTCCTGCAGGATAAGTTGGGAGCTCAGTGGTAAGTGAAATGCCCACAAATTGTGTGAAATCAACGAAATGATTGCGTCTGACGGGAAAGTCCCAGCGGGACAAGTAAGGCACATATTCCTCTCGTACTTCATACGGAATCAACTTTCCTGCAGGAAAAAATTAAGAGATAAGGTAATAAATAGAGTTTATGAAATGGTTTGGGATTATTTAATTTATCTTTGTAAATTTACAATCCTGCTTTAAGCCATCATTATTTTCTTTAAATTTATATTATCCGAAATCTTAATTTAATATCTCAAAGATTTTTAGGATTTTTGAATAAATATTTATAAAAAATATATATATTTTTTAGACGTTTGTCTAATTGATAATGAATTGAGAGTGAGTTCTACCTAAAAAATATACTTACTTTTCAATTTATAACTCAATTTTGGAGAGGATTAAATCAGAATTGATAGATATTATAGCATAGAGAGAGAGTCATTTATTTGATTTTCATGTGGGTAAATAGGTAGGTAGGTGAAAAGATGGGGATGGTTTATCACCGCACAGTGAGAGAAAGAGAGGCAAAAGAGAAGTTGGTTGGATGCATTGCGTCGGCGCAACTCGATCGAGCGTCGCTCTCTGTGTCTCCGCGTCGTCGTCGTCGTCGTCGTCGTCGTCGGTCAGTCGGTCTCCAGATCGATTCACTAGTTCATCCTCATCATCGAGATTCAGTTCCAATTGGGGGTTCATCATCCAACTAAAGAAACAAAATGTCTGAGAAAAAACAAGAGCAATTTTACACGCCACCGCCCAAACTTGGAAAATGGGAGGGATTCCGGATTTTCCTCTGGAATTCAGAGACACATCAATTTATGGGACGTACCGGAGCAAGTTGGGGTAAGTGAGATATTGTAGAAAAAAAACAACTCTTTATGATAAAGTCATAAAGTAATTAATGTTTAAGTGTGTATAGTTAATACTAAAATAAATTTATAAATTAATTTATGTTAACAAAAGATTACTTTTATTATTAAGGTAAATAGTATTAAAATTTATTAAGTAAAAAGAAAAAGAAACACAAACTAAATAAAGTAGCATCTACATATCTCTGTTTTGACTAAACTAATTCCACATTTATTATTATATACATCATTTGGAAGGCTCAGCACTGTATCTGCTGATAAGAACCAACCTTCTTATCACATTTCGATAAACAACATTTATTCAAATAAATTAATATAAATAAGTTGAATTTGTAAGTTATTTCTTGTTCAAAAGGAGTAAAACCTATCTAGAGTAGTTTATTGATCGAAACCACCCTTCGAGCCACCCTTTCACCTCCAGCCACCCTCCACTCTTCACAATATTGACCGAGAAATTTCAATAAATATTTTATAACATTCAACTACATATTAATGTACGGAGGTATAAATATTCAGTTTCATCTACAATAAAATTTAAACATAAAAATAAATTCAAATCATATTTTTTGAAATTATTAATTTGTAAGAAATTAAAATTGAAAATGATAATATTAAAACATGTTTTATAACAAAAATTATCATTTACTTAATATTGAACAAACAAATATTTATATATAAAATAAAATATTTATATATAAAATAATAATATAAATGATTTTGATTGATTTTGATTTGAAAATATTTTGAAGTTAAAATAATTTCCATGCCTTCATATAAATCGAATAAAATACATTAAAAAAAAAATAAATAAACCAAAAGTTTTTAATAATTTATAAGTAATAAATTATTGGAAATATATGTGACAGTAATTTATTAATTTTATTAAATTATTTGAAGGTCAGTTATTAATTTGCCCTTTTCACACCTGATTACGATCTAAAATCAACCAATCCAACATGTGCTTGTTTTTGAGGGACTCCTCATTAAACAGCCAAGAAGGCAGCCAGAAAAGCATTCGAAATTTGAGTACCGCAGTGGGCGGGGATCTGGTTGTCGCAGCAAGGCTACCTAGTGTGCAAGCGACTTAAGTATCATCCTAGAAAAAAAAATTGTTATATTTATATGTTATTTATTATCAAAATCCATATAAATTTCATCAGTCATGTCTTCATTCATAGCTACTCTTCCACTACTAGCAATATTCTTTCTGTAGGGTTCTTAAAACTGTTTAATTTAAAACGCCATCTACGTATATTTTAAATGTAATTTCTTGTTATTTTTATTGAATCAGAATCTCACTATTCTAATTTTTTTAGTATAAATTTCAAATACTAAAATATCAGTATTTATATTTATAAAATTAAAACACTTTTCTTAATTAATTTTAAATTTTTATTACCATAACTATTGATGTATTGATGGATAATAAATGAATTGTAGCACTGATTAAATATTTATTGATTTATTTATAAATCTAAATAGAATATATGTACATTTATATACTTTGAATTAGTTTTCTTAGAAATTGAATTATAAATAAATCTTTTCATTAAGTAAGCTGATAGATTTTTTAATAATATTTATTGATTTGTAATACCGCATTGATCTAAATTATAAAATTTTTTTAAAAATTCCTTCTTTATTTAAATTTACACGATTCAATTATTCAAATATATCATTTATAGAATTTTGTAGTGTTCATCAAATTTTCCTGAACTTAAGTCTAAAGAAAGCTGAAGAAATGTAATCTATTTCATATCATATATCTACTACTGTGATTAATAAAGCTAAAAGTGCATAAATAGGCATTATAGAGTTTTAATAGTTTCATGTGTTATAACTTATTACACTCGAAGCGCATAGGTGGGTGGGTGGTAGTGAAGACATTAATTATGAGAACTGAACATATTGGTAACTTTTCTTCTGATTTTGTGTAATTTATTTGAAATATAACATATACATATGTAGAGAGACAGAGACCCCTATACCCCCCCCCCCCCCCCCGAAGTAATACATTTTAATTCAAACAGAGTATTAAAATCATCATCATATCTTTTTGTGTTCTTATTTAAAATATAATGAAAAGGCCTCCCGTCCACGACAGGGTTCAGTGTATATTTAGGTTTTATAGTACTACAATGGACTAATTTCAAAGTAAAACAAATCATTAAAATATGTATATTGTCACAAGAAACGGTGTGTTATTTCTTCATCTTGTTGAGAGATTGTAATAATTTTGTAGTTTTTTGCATCCATATGAAGAAAATATAAGTTAAATCCTTAAACTTGTTAATAATTATAGAAAATATTTTTAAAACCTCAATAAATGTCTATTTTCATTTTGAAATCTTAGAACATATCTCCAATGATCCCTTATTACAATTACATATTCGTGTCTCTGTATTCAGGGCAATTTATTACATTTATGACCCCAGCGAATAATTTTAAGGAAATATTTAATAGTGATGAATTATAAAAAAAAAAAGATTTTTCAAAGGGGATCGCGAGAAATTTTAATGTCAAATATTTAAATACTATAATATTTTGTAACATCTAGAATCTAGAAATTACTAGACTAATAAATAAATCATCAAAAAATATTTATATATCTTTCTTTGATTTTTATACGGGGTCGCCAGGAAACTCGCAATCATAAATGCGGTCGCAAATGAAAAAAGTTTAAGAAGCCCTGCTCTAGATATTTAAAATTTTCCGTTGTGAATTTTATATTGATTTAGATATAATTTTTATTTTATAAGATGATCACTTCCAATTTTAAAAACAAATATTATATACTATATTGATATAAATTAATAATTATAAAATTAAATGTTATACATTAGAATAGAAGTTGAATGTAAGATGCAAGTGAAATATGTATATATAGATGATTATTATTAATATATATTAAATAAGACAATGTTGTTTTTCTAAGTGACCTAGTTTTTTTAAAAGTGGAGTGAGGAGTGAATCTCTTTCGTTATATTACTAAAATCAATAACTTCAATATAATAGTGTCTCACTTTTATTTTTGAAAGCAAACTTTTTTCGATAGGATAATCTAGTTTTTTCAATATTTTAGATGAATTAAAATATATTTGATTATCGAAAAATTGAAAAATAATAAAAAATTGAATAACTTTTGATGATATAATATTTTTGTGTAATTTATTATTAATTTAGAAAAATTTACCGAATGTTTTTACCGACCGACGATAGTAAGGGAGGTATTTTAACTTTAAATATGTTATTATATGAATAATTTGAAATTAGTATTCAGTGTTATAAAATATTTTTAACTAAAAACAGTAATTCAGATTAATCATAAATAATTATATTCCTACTAAAATTATTGATAATAAATTTTTTTTATGAATAATTCTTAAATATAATAAAATAGGTAAATAATTATATTATTATATTTATATATAAGTTATCATATTGAAAGTATATTAAAACATTTTTAAATGCCTTCTTGAGAAGTTAAAAACTTCAAAAAAGTGTTAAGATAACAATTTATAGTTTACCCGTAGTACATATTAGTAATCATCAAAGCCTTTCTTCTGGTTCAATTGCATCTTGACGATTTTCAGGGGTTAAATAGGCAACCATTCCTCTCTCTACTTAGACAAATACCTATTCCAAAACAATATCTTGGAAAATATGTACAATTCCTTTCCAGGCCGATTGTAAAATATTAATATTTTAGAATAACGTTTATATATCATTTACAATAAAATCTCAAAAATAATATATTTTCATTTCAAATCAAGAGTAATTCCAACCGGTAACGATACAAAAATATATTCATTTATATATGAGATTCTTTTATATACTAATTTCATTCAAATAGCTAACTACAATTTTTTAATGAACTTAATTTATATTTTAATTTTTCTTAATAATTAATAATAAATTTAATAATTAATAATACCGAAATTTAAATAGTTTCTTTGTTAAATTTAATAAATAAATTTCTGATTTTATTAGAAAATTTTTATAATTTATTTTATACAATGATAATATAATATTTTGTTTTTGAACCATATATTGTCTGTCAATAAGAATTCAATCTTATTTCAATTTTGGACTAAACATTTTTATATAATATCTCACCAAATGATTATTCATATTAAATACATAGATTTTTTAGGTCTAATAAATATAACTTTATTAGGTTTCAAAAGGTTAAACCAAATTTCACCTATTATTTCTACTAGTAATTTATGATCCTTTAATTTATAAGAAAATTTATTTATCTCTATTTATAATAAAAAAAAATTTATTTATTTCAAAAAATTTATAATTTATAAAGAATAATTAAAAAAACTATTTTTGATTTTTGATAAAGGCTAAAAATGCCTTCTCATTAAATAATTTTCATTTTTAACATTTTGATTTGTTTTTATATTTCTATATGGATAAAAAGGTTAATTTAAAACTTAATATTTTTTCGTTTGGGAAACCTCTGCAATCCGTTTTTCCACAGAAATTTGAATCTATATTCGTTATAATCTTATGATGAGATAATAAACTCAAAAGAAATTTAACTTGTGTCAATTTAATTTATTAGAAAAAATGTAACACACACTTAATATTCATAGAAGAAAATCAATTTAAAATTGTTTGATGGTCAAATTTGTGGTTTTAAAAATGATAATATATTTATAATGAGTCTTTGTATTGGGCAAAGATAAAATGTTAATCTAATCTAATACACCGGAAATAGTTGATTTTTTTCACATATTTTAAAATACCTCATATAGTACATATATATTAGTGCTAATATGTATTTTAATATTATATTTTTGTTTAATATTTTTTTCAATTTATTGAATATTTCTTGTAATATCTTAGCTCTATTGATTTTATGCCTAAAGAATGATTTCTCCCTACTTTAATCAAAATTTAAACATTTTAATTATTGTTAATTCGTTTTTAAAAATAGGAAAAAAAAATCATTTTTATAAGAGAAGCTCTTATTTGATTAATTTTATTTTTAAATATCACTGCATGTCATAAAATGTTATTTATAATAGATTTAATATGAATTTATTTTTTAAAGAGAAATTGTTGAATACACATAAAATAAATAAAAGTGCATTTCTTTTGCAAATTTTTGATAAAAACATTTCATAGACGATTGAATTATCTGGGAATTAAAATTTGATAAACTTATGTTATATAAGAAAATAATTCGTGACGTAATACTATATAGATAGATATTAGTCCCTCCCTGGATGATATTTCAATTAGAAATCAATTTAATAGAAATTTAGAATACAAGTAATATACTCTTTTCCATAAATAATTATTATAATAATTACAATTCTCAATAATTTTTTGATTTGTAAATTTTACAATCGTCAATCTCAATTAATAAAAATTGTCTTTCCCATTTATTCCTTAATGCTAACAAAATATAGTTTGACTGAAGATAACTACATTATAGGTAAAATCAAACAAAACATTTACTATATTTTTAGCGTTTTTGATTAAAATTTGTAAAAACAAATTGAGGTCATATTGGTTAAAAGATAATCAGAACAAAATATCTTCAATACATTATATATAATAATAAAAAAATATTAAATAATATATGTAAATTAATAAAAAAAAATAAAATAATAAATATAAAAATAAATCCAAAGGAGGTAAAAAAACGGGTAAAAAAATGAAATTAAAATTAGATTGAAAACTATATTATTGTAAATATAAATAGAGATTTTAATTTGATATAACATTCATATAATACAAATTTTCTATTATACATTTTTATTGGAAAATCATTGAAATTTCTTTTTTATATTTTTTTTTTATAAAAAAATAAGATTGGTTCACAATCATATTGAAAAATTAGAATTTTATAAAACATTCCTTAAATAAAAAAAATTAGCGAATATATACTATTGAGTTTTAAAAACAATACCGATTCTAGAAGACAATACCATATATTGGTAAAATATAAGTCCGCCCAAATATATAATAGGTCAGTAAAGATATATGTAGTTGTCTGAATGATATGGATTGATTTGTTATGGTAATTGACCTTCACTTCTATTAATTGACCTAAGAATATCATTAAAAATATTTATATTTAAACTTGGATTAAATTGTTTTTCATTAATAGTATCACAAATAGCCACCAATCAGAAGCTGACAATTTGACACAAAATTGAAAGCATTGCAGACTTTAAACAAAAATGTTCATTGAATATGATTGATTGATTAAGTAATTGAATGTAGAATGATGATTCAATGAAAACAAAATTCAAACGTGAGAATGTATCATACGATTTTCTTTAATCAATGCATGGCTATATTAATATATGTACCATAGCAATAATATATAAAAGGATTTTGAAATATAGAATTAATATTTTCTTTTTCTTTTTTATTACTTTTGCAATTCATAAAAATATTATAAATTGTTACAAATAAAGGTTCAATCCGAAATTAATTTTTTAACAATAGCTTCCTATTTTAAAAAAAAATTAAAAGATTTTTCGAAAGGGATAACTTTGGTTTCAGAAGCCTCTATTAATACCTTCGTCACTCCTAAACTTTACCTTATTCATATTCAAACCAAACCTGGTATAATATAACTTTAATTCTAGAGAATATATTGAATTAATAATATACCGATATGTTTATAAACCCAAATTAAAATGAAAAATATAAATTTATTTTTTTAAAGATTACTCTGAAAAATATGTTTGTTATTATTTTGGTTTACTTTTATTTTTTATTATTTTGGGTTGTTTATTTAACAATATATATATATATATATATAACGTTAATTTTTTTTTTATTTAAAATATACATATATGCATATACACTATTTATGGAATACATTTTACCAAATATGGCTTATGGTATTATTATACATGATAAATTAAAAGTCAAGAATTCAAGGAAAATATGTAAGAGCTTAATTTTATTAACAATTTCAAAAGATTATTTTTATTATTTAAAATACAAAAAGATTCGATTTCTTTACTTCACTTTGAAAGTAGAAATGGTGTAATTATTATTTAAATTGTCTAATATAGTACTAATGTAGTATTATTACTAGATTTTTATTTGTTATATGAGTGGTATATATATAGAGGTTTGTAAATTAAAAGAGGGAAATATATAAATATATTTTTAAATATGATCATCTCAATTCAATGTGAATAGATTTGTTGAATCTCTTGATCCTTAATAAAATATTTACTTCGCAACCAACATTCGTCTATAAATACTAGCAATTCTAGTCATATCAAAGTTTAGATAGAATATGAAAACAAACCTATAACAAATAGACCTTCCAATTTTAGTATATATTCCAAACTTTCCCGAACGATTATTTTCAAATATAATTTTGATTTAACAGTGTCTTAAATTTTATTTTTTTCAACTTTTCTTATCTATTTATTTAATTTATCTGCTTTTTAATGAAATTTTCAAGATTTTCGAATAAATATTGAAATAAAATAATTTCATTTGTTTATAATGTTTCTGTGTCTACAATATATGAAAATTATAAATTGAATTTTAATTGAAAAAAAAAAACAAAACAAAAATAAAGACTTTTTAAAATTGTTTGATTCTTATATATAAATATCTATAGTTATTATGTTAAATATAATTAATATTAAACAAAAATGAATTGATGATATACATATCTAGCATAATAAGTTCTTTTAGTGTCCTATATGATATTATAAAAATAGAACGAGATGATGTTCATTAGTAGTAATATTGCATTCATCATCTTCTAATGATGTATTCAAAAGGAGATAGAATGTTTTCGCTTTTTCTTTTTATCAGTACCATTTACCTCATTATCTTTGATTAATTAACATTATACTGACGATATAATATTAATAAGACACACTAACATTTTCCAGGTAATGAATTACTAATTGAGGTAATTAGTGAAGAGATGAAAGAAACTTCTCTTTTGGTTCTTATGTAACAAAATGAAATATCAAATCACAAGATGAGGAAATATTTAAAATTCACATTTAAATTAAAGAGTTATTATTTAAAAAAATGCTAAGACAAAGTATTTAGTAACAGAGAGGATTAGTATTATCACACAATGTCTTAACATACAAAATGTAGAATTCGAAAATGTAGAAAAATTTAAATACTTATGTTCTTAGGCTAAATGGGCAGGACACATGGCTAGAATGGTAGAATGGGAGAGGAAAATATGGCGAAAAATATATTGGTGGGGAGACCCAGTGGAAAACGTCCGCTTGGAAGACCAAGGACGAGGTGGTTGGATAATGTAGGAAGGGACGTGAGAGAGATGGGAGAGGAGAGGGATTGGAGGGTTGTGGCTCAGAATAGGGATACTTAGAGAGGTGTGGTTGATGTGGCCAAGAACTTTCGAGTTCCGTAGAGCCACAGAGATAGATAGATAGATTATTTTAAAAAAATACTTTTTTAACTGTTTTATATTAGCTAATTAGATAGATTGGAGTATATTAATAGCAGGAAAATAATGACAAAAATCATTAGGAACAAAAAAAGAGAAAGTCTAAAAAATAAAATATTAGAAATAGAAGAAAGTAACCGCAACAAGAGTATTAGAGATCTATACATGGGAATTAAAAATATTAAAAAGGGTTATCAGGCACGGTTAGACTTAATTAGAGATGCTAATAATAATAGGAATAGTATTAACACACAAAATCTTAATATACAAGATATAGAATTTGAAAATGAAGAAAAATTTAAATACTTAGATTCTCTGATAACGAAAGATAATAATATTCGAGATGAGTTTAAAACGAGGTTACAATCGGGAAACGCCTGTTATCATGCAATAAAGGGACTTATCGCATCAAAATTATTATCCAAGGGGATAAAAGTTAAAATATATAAAACAATTATTTTACCGGTTGTATTATAGGCATGTGAGGCATGGTCTATGACCTTAACTTAAGGGACGAGAGTAGATTTAGAGTATTTAAGAATAGGATTCTGCGAAGCATTTATGGGCCAAAGAATGGCGAAGATTGTATAACGAGGAATTGCATGACCTCTATGCAGCTCCATATAGTAATAGTTAGAATTATCAAATCGAGAAAACTACGGTGGGCAGGACACGTGGCTAGAATGGGAGAAGATAGGATGGTAGGAAGACCAAGTGGGAAACGTCCTCTTGGAAGACCAAGGCAGGACACGGTGGGTGGATAATGTGGGAAAGGATGTGAGAGAGAAGGGAGAGGATAAGGACTGGAAGGTTGTGGCTCAGAATAGGAATACTTGGAGGGGTGTGGTTGCTGCGGCCAAGAACTTTCGAGTTCTGTAGAGCCACAGAGATAGATAGATAGGTAGATAGATATAGATTGTAATCATTAGGATTTTTTAAAATATCTTCAAGATAAAAAATTAAGTATTTCACAGTCATATTTTCCTTTTCATTCCAGCATTAATTTTTTAATTAAATATATTAAATTGTATGTTTTATTAAATTGAGAAATATTTTTGATAATTGATTTTCCATTCGAAATTTTATTATTAGAAATTGTTTGATTTATAATATCACATTTATCAATTCTTTTTATATTAGTTTTACTGGGTCAATCTAACTTAAAAGATATTTGACAATTTTTATATATTTAATTTAATATATCTAAAATCTTGGCAACTGGTACTCGACTTGAACAAAATATATAAGTTTTTTCTGGTAATATTATCAATGATCTCTATTATCTTGTAAATCGTAACAAATTATATAAAAATAAATATTTTTTATATCTCTAAGAAAAAATAATTTTCCTCTTTGAAATAAATGATTCATTTTGCTCTTTGTTATCTTCAATCTAATTTATCTATAATTTATCAATTTTTTTAATTAATTAATTAATTATTATACAAGATAATTATGTATTTAATAATTGGAATAAATTTTTTTTCCAATTAATTTAATTATAAATTTAAGTAATATGAAATTGAATGTCGACGAGCGGATGCTTCCCATTGTGGTATCGATGTTTTGAAAAAGAGAGAAAGAGATGTTTTTGGGTTAAATGGCGCATGCGTGGCGCCAAAGAGCCTGGTCGATAGCAATCACCCAGACACCCCCTGACGTCACGAGGCCAAATACTGCAGTAAAACCTTTAAAAAGTAGTAAATATAGGTAGAAGTGGTTTTTGGATTGGGTATTATTATATTTATTGTGAATTCGAAATAGAAATTATATATATATTATTACATTTTTAATAATTCACTAAGAAACTAAATATCATTATAAGATTTCTAATTAATAACAATTATACATTTAATAGATATTTAATAAATTTAAATATATATCGACCTAAATAATTTATACTTATATATAAGTTAATTTACTCATTTGTTTTAATCAAAGTAAACATATATTATTCTAAAAATTTTAATTGTTACTCAAATTTGTACATTTTGAAGGTTTAAATAAAATAATTCAAAAAAAAAATATTGAAACACACACAGTCTATTTTATTTCATATTAAATTCAAGATAAAGTAAATTTTTAATAAATATCTATATAATCAAGTATAATAACGATTTAATATATTAAATATCACAAATACATATACCTCTCTCTCTCTCCTCTAGTTATAGTGGAATTAATCAAATCATATAAAATAAATAAATTAGAAAAAAATATTTTTAAAATTTAGAGAAATTGAATCCGTACATATAAAATAACAATAAATTAAGTATTTTTCTTAAAAATTAAAATTTTAACAATTTTAACAATTATGTGAACATTGTTGTTATTATTTAAGTTTAGTTGAATATGACAGAATTCGGGGAGAGCACATAAAAAAAGTGGATCGCCAAACCCCCTGGTCTATAAAAAAAATAAAACTTATGAAAAATATTTTAGGGTGAAAAATGAATGTCCTTTGACATGATTTAAATACTTTTTCCAGAAGTATAATTTAGGGATTTCTCAGTTAATATATTATTCTTTTATTATTTTATAATAATAATAATAATGTATTAAGATATAAATATAAAAAAAAATTAATAATTTCAAAAAAAATATTTATCTATATAAAGAAGGATATTTTGTTTGTTGATTATCTTTGGTTTTACAATAAGAATGATGATGATGATGATGATGGCTAGCATTAGATTTCATTTGATGATTTCTTTGAATTCATTCAATGATTTGTTATGTTTTCTTTCTTTTTTAATTACAAAAGGGGGCTTAACTAATTTCCGTGACTTGTATTAATTAACATTCATTAACCCTTCATCCTTAAATATTTATGTTTCGTCAGTTAGATCCTTGCTATATAATATATCCTTAATTATAATTGAAGGCCAATTATTTAGCACACAGTTATTTAATTATTTATTTAATCTGTAAGTAAAAAAGTGAATGTATGAATAGTGTCAAAATTTTAATAGAATTAATTCAGTTTCTAACATTTTGAAGATAATATCATTTTTAATTTATATGACCATAATTTATGAATTGTTCCTTTTTTTATTATTTTTATAAATCAAACCTATTATATACCAGATTGTTTTACACTTACATTTGAATTTTAAAATTAAATTCGTACAAAATCCATAACAATTTCAATTCTTAAAATAAATTAAAAATCAATATAAATTATAATTTTTTAGGTCATAGGTTCTTAAACTTATGTACTCCACGGACCCCCACTTGAAAAAATTTTTTTTGACGGACCCCCATCACAACTTTAGGTACTTTACGTCATTTTATTAATTAATTTCTGGCTTACGATCTCATAAGGACAAGGATATATGATGAATATTTCTAACAGTGATTGGTGAATAACGATTTTTTTGCATATTGTAGAACACATTTTATTAGAAATTATAATATTGAAGAAAGAAAATACAAACATTGTCATAGCAACAAATCTCACAAATTATAATGGGTACTTACATTAAATTCATATAAATATTTTATAATTTTTTTCAGAAAATATTAAATAAGAAATATTTTAAAAAATAACTGCATCTATCTCATTAAATATAACTTACATATTTAATGAGATGTATGCAGTTGTTTTCTTGAAACAAGAATCTCAATATCTGGCTTAATATTGGAAACTTTTAATCTAAGATCCGGCTCTACATTTAATTTGTTTCTATATTTAGACTTAATATAAAATAGTACCGAAAAAGCTTGTTCGCATAAATATGTTGTGCAGAATGGAATCAAGTGTTGAAGTGCTTTATTTGCAAGCGCAGGATAATCTGACCTGAGAAGTAACCAAAAGTTGCTCAATTCAGTTTTGTTAAATTTTAGTTTATAAGTTGTATCACATGATAATTCCACGAGAATATCTTGTTCAGGTGCAGATAAATGTTTAGCATTTGTAATTTCCATATTAAATGGATCTCTGATCCAGTTATTGCAAGGATCAGGAGTAGAAAAATACTTCCTGAAGTTGCTTTTCAAAGTAATTAAATGTTCAACAAATAATTGACGCGTTTGATTAAGCAATTTTTCACTGGAGCTTTCTATGAAATCATTGAGAGTTGGAAAAGACTCATATACACCGTTCTGGATGCGTTTCGACCACAAGTCGATTTTTTTAATCATTGCTTCTATTTTATCTTCAACTTTAAATATATTTACAACAGTACCTTGCAGGCTCAAATTAAGTTCGTTCAATTTTGTAAAAATATCAGCCAAGTAAGCCACCTTAGCTAACCAGATAAAATCATTGAAACATTCGGTCAGTTCAAAATGCGCATCTATTAAAAACAATCGTATTTCATCTCGAAGCTCAAAAAGGCGAATGAGTACTTTCCCGCGGGACAACCAACGTACATCTGTATGTAATAATAAATGTGTATGTTGACTACCCATTTCCTCACACAAAATTTTAAAAACTCTGGAATTAAGTGGACGAGCCTTAATGAAATTGACAATTTTAACTACTTCGTCTAATGTTCTTTTCAAATCTGGTGACATATTTTTGGCTGCTAATGATTCTCTGTGAATGCAGCAATGATTCCAAACAACCTGAGGCGCAACATTTTTAATAAGAGCAATCAATCCAGTTCTTGTACCTGACATTGCACGAGCACCATCAGTGCAAATTCCAACACATTTTGGCCACTCTATTTCATTTTCGGTTATAAAATTATTCAAACTGTTAAATATGTCATTAGCTGTCGTTCGTGAAGGTAGTGAATCACAAAACAATACATCTTCTTGTATTTGATTTTCAAACTCATATCTAATGAAAGCTAACAAATTGGCATTATTAGTGACATCAGTACTTTCATCCAATTGTAATGAGTAATAGTGACTTTTGCGCACTCTCGATATTAATTCTTCTTTTATATTACATGACATGTCTTCAATCCTATTCTTAACCGTATCATTTGATAATGAAATCAAATTTATATCGTTTGCTGCTTTAGTTCCTAACATTATATTTGTAATTACTTTTGTAGCAGGAAGAATTAATTGCTCTGCTATATTATGCGGCTTTCCTGCTTTAGCAATAAGTAGAGCTACTTCATATGATGCCATTACTGCTTTCTTACTCATACCACCAGATCCCGTCTTTACCATCAATTTCTGACTTGAATTAAGTTCTTCTTTTTTCATTTTAAAAAATTCGATAGACTTACTAACATGCTCGCTGTGCTTTGTTTGTAAATGACGTCTGAGATTAGCAGGTTTCATACTTTCATTGGATAAACTTTCCTGACATAGAACGCAGACTGGTCTTTCCACATCATTGTTGCAAATATAAGTAAATCCAAATGATAAATAATCATCCGAATATTTTCTAGTTTTGCGTTTCTTGGTAGAGTTTGCTGTTGATGCCTCATCATCTGATTCTTTCCGTTTCTGTGTTGAACCAGTTTGTAGCCAACGATCCATTTTATGGAGTAATTTATTAACATTGAACTACAATAATATAAATATAATATAAATATAACGAATTATTATTTACTAGCTATGTTTTAATATGATTTTAAATGAATGTTTTAATATCATTTTAAATGAATGTTTTAAATCATTTTAATAAATGTTTTAAATCATTTTAAATAAATGATTTAATATCATTTTAAATGAATATTAATTTATATAATAAATATATTTCGTAATTTGATTCTAAAATATTATTAATTTCGTAATTTGATTCTAAAATATTATTAATTTCGTAATTTGATTCTAAAATATTATTAAAATAAATATTTTTTATTCATAAAACTAACTTATACTTACTCTCAAAAACAGCCTTTCTGGGAAATTGCAAAATGTGTTTAGTGTTTTTATAAAATAATGATCATGCAAATTACACTAAAAATTAAAAAAAATTATTAGCTATAATAAACTATTATTAGCTATAATTTAATTATAATTAATTAAATTAATAAAAATAATTTAAAGATACAACTCGTTGAGAAATGAACTTATAATTAACATTAATAAAAATAATTTAAAGATACAACTCGTTGAGAAATGAACTTATAATTAACATTTGCTTTAAAACTGTTTAAAACCCCAGAGTGGACGCTGACAATTTGGGTTTTTCCGGGTAAGACTGTCCCCTCCCCTGGTTTTCCCCAATAACAAAGTGAAAGAAAATTCCCTTATATGCCTCCCCTTCCGAGCCCCTAAGAGGGGTTATTTTAAAGGAACAATCGAAAAATGATTTTAAATGAATGAATGGATGAAAATTCAAATTTTATATATAGTTTTTTATATATGTTTATTTATTCACAAAAAATTAATTGACATAATTATCAATTTAATAAAATAAAATAGTATTATTAATAGTATTAAATTATAGCCGTAATTCTCTAGGAGGATATAGTTACACAATGAACTTTAAATATTTATATATGTATATATTTTTACGATGATTTTTTTCCGACGTCCGCGGACCCCCAGTAAAGGCTTCGCGGACCCCCAGGGGTCCGCGGACCACAGTTTAAGAACCACTGTTTTAGGTAAATAGAATAGATTGATAGTAATTAAAGATACAAATATTCGCCCTCAAAATGATCAAACTTTTGATGCCTTCCTCCATGATGAAATTAAAAAGTAATTAATAACACAATAAAACGTAGAGGACACTTAAAAAAGATTTTAACAATTAATTTAAATATAAAAAAGTTGATAAAAATAATGTTAATAATAATGGATATGACATTTTAACAGCAATAGCCTTTCGAACAAAATTTTGGAAATTTTTTTATTGTATAAATATAAGATAAAAAAAAATGTTAATAAAAATTTATAAAGGCATATTCTATTAAAATATAATTTTAATTATTTTTTCTAAATTATTATATAGTTATCGTAACTAAATATATTTTATTATTTTTAAAGCTCTAGGCTCAATTTTTATTAAAATCTATTTTATTATTTTATTCTAACCACTTGAAATATACATTTAATATGTGTTTATTTATTTTATTTTATTTTAGGGAAAATTCTACTCTTCTATGTTTTGTTTTACACGGCATTGAGCGGTTTCTTTGCAGCAATGCTCACGATCTTTTACCAAACATTGGATATGAAAATTCCTAAATGGCAATTAGATGGATCTCTAATAGGAAATAATCCAGGTAATCGATTGCAATTTTTTTTTCTTCCTAAGCAATTTTACAATTACAATCATAACTATAACTAAAAATACTAGTACAACCTTCAGTGTATTTTGTATAGCTAGTCATTTTTCGAAAGCTAAATAAATATTTATAAGAAAACTTATAATTTTGAAAGGTCTCGGGTTTCGGCCTATGCCTTCAGAAGAAAATGTTGAGAGTACTTTGATCTGGTATCGAGGAAACGATGAACACAATCATGAATATTGGACTGCAGAACTTGACAAGTTTCTTGAACGTAAGATAATTTTATATAATTATTTTCAACTTTTATTTAATTTAAATGTTATAAATACTTAATAAAATTAATTTTTATAATAAAATTATAAAATAATTAAAGACAATTCATATATATGTATTGTATTATATTAAGATTCAGTGCTGTTGACTGGTTTGTTCAATTTTTTCCGTCAAAATATATATACATATATATATATATGTATAATACATTCTGTATAATACAGCTATTAGCTATATTATTTTAACAATTTTTTCCAAATTATGTTATCAATCGGAATGTTTATTAGAGATATATTTATATATTTTATATTTATAAAAAAAAAATTTTAAAAATTTTGGTATAAATCACAAAAATAAAAAAAAAACAATTGTTCGTTTTAGCATATCGACGTAAAAGTGAGGAAGTTAGTGGTGCACAGAATCGTCAACACTGCGATTACGATAATCCACCATCGGAGGGCAAAGTTTGTGAAATCGACATTTCCTCTTATAATCCATGCACAATAGAGAATTTATATAATTATAAAAAGAGTGCTCCATGTATTTTCTTAAAAATTAACAAAATCTTCAATTGGAAGCCTGATTTTTACAATGACACAAATAAATTGCCAACCTCTATGCCAGAGGATCTCAAAGCACATATTCAAAATGAAAAAGACAACCACGCAAGCAGGGTAAATTAAATTCAATAAATTTATAAAATCATAAAAAAATAAATTTGAATAGAATAAACTTTTTAGAATTTATACATTATATAAAATTCTACATTTTAAAAAAATTTTTTTTTTTAATTTATAACTTCTTTTTATAATTAATCCTTTCCAACTGTTTCAGTTAAATACGGTGTGGGTGAGTTGTGAGGGTGAAAACCCAGCTGATATTGAAAACATTGGACCTATCCAGTACATTCCCAGTCGTGGATTTCCGGGCTATTATTTCCCCTTCACCAACATCGAAGGTTACCTTAGTCCATTAGTTGCCGTCTTTTTTGAAAGACCAGCCAGTAAGTATATATTTTTTATTTTCTTATAAACTATTAAATTAATTCCTGAAAATATTTTCATTTTTTTCTTTTTCTTGTCTGTTTTGTTAGATTAAATTGAAATAAATAGAAAATTTTGTAAAATAAAAAATTAAAAATAAAAATTAATTAATATAATCAGTATTTTTTAATTTAGAATTTAAATAATATTATTTTAATAAATATCTTAAATAATTGATGTGAGTTGACATTTTTCTTAATTTTTACAGCCGGTGTCCTTATTAACATCGAATGCAAAGCATGGGCACATAACATCATCCACGATCGTGTCGAACGTCGAGGCTCAGTACATTTTGAATTGATGATCGACTAAATAGAATTAATGATTTTGCAATTAAAAAAAAAAATATTTATTAAATAACGACATCGATGTCGCCGCGATGCGTTCTGTTAGTACTTAATTAATTAATAACGAATCTCAAAAAAACAAAACATCAAGGACATTTATATTAAATTAATTAAGTTAATGTTTTAGTAAAGAACGATTTTAGAATTTGATGATACCTATCCCATCCCTTTTCCTTTTCCAAATTTTCCTTGCATATATCTTTCTCGCCTCATTTTTATTTCCTCTCTCCTCGACCACCACTTACCCCTTTGCTTGATCACCCATTAAACCTTAGCACCCGTACATCCATAAATCACCTCATCAACCAAAACAAACTAACAAACAAACAAACAAACAAATAGTAATGTTTTTTTGTTGTGTTTACCCATACGCCCTATTATTAATATATTTTTAAATTGATTTCATAAATATCATATATATAATATATTTAAATAAGAAAAAAAAAATATATATATATATAGTCAAAGATAAAATAGAACAAATATAAATCTTTACAAAAGCTTCTGTCCTTTTGTAGACTCTCTAGATATATATATATATATATATATATATATATATGTTTGAATGTTAAACTCTCCTCTTTAAATTGTAAATATAATAAAATATATTAAAAAACATTGAAAAAAAATAATATGATCCAGAATTTTAATAACAATTAGAATCGATGTAAAATAATTACAAGCAATATCTTGTTAAATTTTAAAATATATTTTTAATATAAAATTAATAATAGTTTTAATAAGTATATGGTTATAAATAATATGATAATTGAAATGTTTAATAGTTGAACACCACTTATTTACTGTGTTAATAATAATTTAATTTGCGATTGAATGCATTAATATAAGTCCATAGTTATTCCTATATTATATATACAATCAAATTAAGATAAAGAATGAGAGGATGCTGATAAAGTAATAAGCAACTACAATTAACATCTGAAAAATAGTATTATTATAACCAAAATCTGTTAAATATTAAAAAAAAAAGATATATCTAATGTAAGATTTTATTATTAAAATTGTACTTAATGCATTTAGATAAGCTATTTATTATTCTAGTAATTTTTGCTACATCTATTTATCCATAACTCGCAATCATTTAAGCTATAAGCTCTAAGATCTCACATTTATTTAAGCTAAAAGCTCTAAGATGTCAATAATTCTGATTATCAAAAAAAATGGTGTTGTGTGATGATAAATTCTAACTGATGATAATCATAAATTAAATAAATGGTAAAAATAATTATTAGACAGAGATTATCTCTCACATCTTTAAATAATAATTATCTAAAATTAAACTTTTTTGATCAATGTATATGTATTAGGTTGTCCCATAAGTTTTTTCCGCGTCACGCTATGAATGAATCTAACTGCCTAAGTTTATATATATATATATATATATATATATATATAAACATGCAGGCTAAGCTATATCTTAGCCGTTTATGGCATCGGCCAGAGCTTTTTCAGAGTACGTTTCGTTGGTGACAAAGTCTCTTTTAAAATTTGTTCTACTATGGAGAGCCAAAAGAAGCATTTGAGGCATGTTATGCTTCATTGCTTTAAAAAAGGCAATAATGCAAAGGATACTGCAGAAGAGATTTGCACCGTTTACAGGAGTGGTGCTTCGACTATTAGGACCGTCCGCAATTGGTTTAAGAAATTTCGAGTTGAAAGATGAAGACCGCAGCGGCCGCCCAGCAACGACGGATACGGACATTATCACGACTGTGCTTGCTGAAAATCCGCTCAACTATTTTGGAAAGAGGGCATAATGAGGCTTCCTGGGAGATGGAAGAAGGTTATAGAACAGAATGGTTCATATGTATATAACATAATAAATCAACCTTAAACAACAAATATCGTGTATTCATTTCGCATCAAAAAAAAAAGGGAAGAAACTTATGGGACACCCCAAGTATATTTCATAAAGCAACCTTACAATTTAAGAGTACTAATAAGTATTTTATTATTAAGTTAATAATTAGCCTTAAATTTAGAAAAATAAATTAATAATTAAAAAATCTATATTACTATTTAATTTATTGCTATCCATTTAAAATAAAAATGGTTAAAGTTAATATTACAATTATTAATATTATAAGTATTAATGTTAATAATAATATAAAATATTATTTATTAAGTAATTAGTATTATAAAATACTTAATCGAAGTAACATTTTTTGTGATATATCTTGGAATAACCGGTCTGCACCTCTCTTCTTATCTGTAAATAATATACTTAATATTCTAAACTATTACTCAATTATCATTTGATGATCAAAATCTTTTCTTTTTGAAATATTGTAAAAAATGTATGTCATAAATAAAATGTTTAACAAAAAATGAATAATCATCAAAATTATATGAATTATAAATATATGAAAATTATTAAATTACTTTAAAATAATAAATATTGATAAAAAAAATGAATATAAGAATTAAAACAAATTGGAATGGTAAATTAAAAATCGTTATTGTATTTAGAATTAAACTAAATGAAGATTTTTCTTATTTCTCTTTCAAATAAATGGAATATTCAATAAGATGAAATAAACTGAAAATGAAATGATTCTGGATCATTATATTTTAAAAATAATTAATAATGTTTTCAGATGGTTCAATCACATCTTAAAGACAAAAACACTTAATGATGAAAGATAGTGATATCTATGAATATTTATAATATAATTTAAGGAGAAAAGAATATCGTTCAAACTTTTAGTTGTTATCTATGTACGTATGTTATTTAGTGATAAAAAAAAACAAGGAAATAAAAGCACAGTGAATTCTTTAGACAAACTTCATAAGTAAATATGTATAAATCTCTATTCAATTGTTATTTAAAAATTGGAAATCTTTTGTTATAAACCGATTAGTAAAATCATATCTCAAAGAATTGTGTGAAATTAAAAGAGTGGAAAAAATATAAATATGATGCAGGGACCACAAATGAAATGAAAGGATTTTAAAAAGGATTGTTAAAAATAATTAAATTACACTCTTTTTTGAAATTTGATTTTAAAAATAATATTAAATTTTGTGTTAAACAAAAAAATCCATCTTTGTTAACATAAAACTATATTATATTATTAAGAGGTTATCTAGTATTATATACATATTTATAGTTAAAAAATATATTTATTTATTTCTTTTTTTTTGTTTCTTAAATTATAAGAAAATAAATTATTAAAAAAAGTGGTTTTATGTTGCTTGTTTGATAATAAATATTTCAAACAAATTATTGCCAAAAAAATTTTTATAGATTGAAACTTTTGGATTCAACTTTGAGTGATATTTTTTTAAATTTAATTTTTTTAAATAACTGTTAAATTACACCCAAAGAGGAAAGAAATTAAATTTCATACCATAATAGCTAAATGTTGAGAAGAGAAGACCTTTTTTTCATGAATTATTAAAAAAGTGTGTATTAGAACTTTAACAAAAATAATGTTATTAATAAATAGCTTTCTTCTTAAAATATTATAATGATAACGGTTGACACATGTACATTAAATATTAAATTTAATAATATCTGAAAAATGAATTTGTACATGAGTCTAACCTTTTCTACTGCCCTAAGAATAAAGTTATTATTATTGTTCATTTTGCTGTTATATGTAAAAAAAAATTGATAGATTAAAAAAAAATAAATATAATAAATTTTTATTTTATTATTATTATTATTAAAAACTTAAATATTATATTTTATTGTATGGTATTCAATGTAGAAGCTTAATACTCATATATAATTATTATTTAAAAATTATAAAATTGTTTTTTTTATATTATAGAATAAAAACAAATTATTAAAATTATATATTCGCAATTTATAAATATATATATATTAATACATATTAAAAATTGTCAAAAATAACGTTGTTTTATAAATATATGGAAAAAATAATAGTAGAAGTGAAGAAAAATTGAGTAATAATTGATCACCAAAGATATTTTCAAGTTTTTGAAATCTTAAAAATTCTACATATATTTTTAGTTATTATTTTATACAATATATAATTAATAAAATAAATCTCCTACTCTTGGTCGTATCTTTAATAATAATTGGCGTACAATTTACTATTATCACCAAATTTATTTGAAAGGATAATTTTATATTTATATTTTGACCTTTAGTTTCAAAAATTTATTTTTTTTATTTTATATTATTTATCTTGAACTGAAGAGTTCCATAAATATTCAAAGTTGAAAATTATAGTTTTAGTTTAGCTAAAACATTTATAACCAGATCAGCAGACAGGCCTTCTCAGAAGCTTTTTGAAAATATAGTTCCTCTACATCAGGGGTGGGCAACACGTCGACCGCGGTCGACCGGTCGATCGCAAAGGCTTTAAAAGTAGCCCGCGAAGCCAAAGTTGGAAAAGTTAAAAGGTAAAGGACATGATTCCTCCAGGTAGAAGAGGGATTTAGAAGAAATCATGAGTTCACGTGAGGGCAGGAACGCCAATCCCCGAAATATAATTCTTTTCTACTGGGATTATAGAAAAGAATCTACCCGTTACCCAGGATATTATTTTTAAATTTATTAACAATTAATTTTACATTTCATGAAACTTATTCAATTTTTTCTTATTGCTTCATATATAAAAACAATAAAATTATTTCCTTCCTTTTCAAGTAATTTTTATGTTATTTTAAGTTATTTATTTTTGAATATAAAATTTGAAAATAGAATAGAATAGCAGGGAAAATGTTTCAATGTTAAAATACAAAAAAGAAGGAATGATTGGGATGGAAAAGTTGGTTAAATCGATTTATTAATATAATTCGTATTAATTTATTTGTCGTATAATACGTAGTATAATTAATTTGTATATAATTTCAAAGGGGGGGGGGAAGGGGAAATAATAGAATTTATTTTGAAAATAAAGTCAAAGGCAGTTGAATCTCATCCATTGGGGGTAAGCAATGCAGCATTGCTATGCTGTCCCCTTCAAGGTCACCGAGAAGCAAAGCATTGGAGGTGGGGGCGAAATTTATTAAATATATATAATTAATATATCAGTAAAAAGTTAAAAATCTATATTTTATAAAATTAAATTTTTATTTGAATCTTTTCTAAAATTTATTAAACTTCATTTAAATTAATAGGAATAAATAAATTTACAATAAATTCTTGATTGAGGGATAATTTCGGTGGTGACGCCGGTCAACATCTTCGACTGGAAAAGGAATGGGAACTGATTGATCTCGAAGCACACCTCGACAGGCAGGCCAGGAGGGAGGGTGGAGGGGAGGTGAGAAGAGGTGGCGGAGGGGGGCAACATGGCGGCAAATCTTTTCAATCTGTCAAAATTCAATAATTAATATTTAATCAACGAAGCAACGTAAAATTATATAATAGTAATGAAAATTAATCTACGTTTCATGATGAATCTATTCGTATAGGTTTTATCTGTTGTTATGAGGCAAGATTTTTGTTGAACTGTAAAAATAAACCGATATTAAAATTAATTAAAAATTTCCATTTAATGATACAAAAAATCAATTTTATTTAAAATCTGGCTAAAATTATGGTCAATGGATTGGTCTTGGTCACAATTTACAAGATTTAGTCAAAAATGTTAATAAAATGAAAAACTTTGATTTAATTGGTTTTTTCTAATTTTGCAAAGCGTTCTATAAATATGAGTTCCAAGTTTTATACTAATTTGAAGCGTTGGAGAGGTGGGTCCTCTCAGAGGCATATAAGACATGTCTCACTCGTGATTATAAGGGGTTTTGCTAGTCGAAGGGTTGACGTGATCTGGATATATTTGAATAAACCCCCCTTCGGGGGGTTTATTCAAATATATATAGGAGACTCTAAAGAGTCTCCTATAATAAGTGAAGATTTCAAATTTTTTTTCTTTTTAATGATCTATGCTAGGTATTCTCCTTCATCCAAATAAATTTGATTTTTGAATAATCAGGGGTGGGGGGGGGGAGTGAAAGTAAGTGAATGGATGGAAAGGAGTCAACGGGTAAAGGACATGATTCCTCCCGAGAGAAGAGGGATTTAGAAGAAATCATGAGCTCACGTGAGGGCAGGGACGCCAATCCCTGAAATAGAATTCTTTTCTACTGGATTTATAGAAAAGAATCTACTCGCTACCCAGGATATTATTTTAAAATCTATTAAAAAATAATTTTAGATCATAATCATCCTGTATGTTATTACATCTTTTATATACCATATATTTATATTTTTCTTATCCCGATAATTTATATACTTTTTATCCAAGGGCTTCCCTTTCTCAAAACACCGTTTAGCCCTAGACTACTCTACTCTACCTCCCCCTCCTCTCATATCCATTCCAAAATGAAGTATTTATTTTAATCCAAGTTATAAATTTAAATAAAAAATAACAGCCCTTCCATTTACAATTTTTTTTATTAATATTATTATAATAATTAAAACTAACATATCTTTAATATATCTAAGAACATATATAAGTATATTATTGATTTAACCTTTCTATATTTTAGTATTTGACTATATAATTAATAATATATAATTTTTTCCCATTTTTTAGCACTTTATTAGAAACATATTATATATTGTGATTTTTTTATTCGTTGATCAAAAATAATATAAATATAAAATATATTTATTTATTACATAATAAATAGATTTTGGAAACTAATAAGCAAAGATAAATATCCAAATATTTGGACAATGGTTGCTCGTTTCAATTCCTTCTTTGGCTCCACATATTTATGTGAATCCGCATTTTCTTATATGAATGCTATCAAAACAAAACAGCGATCGCAAATAACGGAACTACATTTAGAGTCATGCTTAAGAAATGCTTTAAGTTCATAGGAGCCAAATTTTGAGAAACATGCTGCTCTTATGCAATGCCAGGTTTCATCCAAATAAAAATTGTATGCTTAAAATTTGTTTTGTTCGTATTTATTTCTTAACATTGTATTTTTTAAAATTTTAATAAATATTGTTAGAATTCATAAAATAAAAAATATATCGTCGGCTTAGATTGCAAACCTGCTAACTCATATTCAGCATATTTTGCACAACTTTCTTAAAACGCATAAATTTTTTGCTTGTCATGAGATTTCAATTAAATAGGTGCATAATAGCGGTGTTTCATAGCCAATGTAAGGTGTTTTTCGCTTTCTAATAGTGTGAAAATGTAATTTTTGACCAAAAGTGGAGGTTTGAAATTTAAATCGGCGATATAATGACTTCTTTAATTATCATCTAAAATTTTAAAATTATTTGCCCATATCCATAGTCGACCGCAGACTATATTTTATTGAAAAAGTAGCCCCTAAAAGCTAAAAGTTTGGCCACACCTGCTCTACATAATATGAACCTTTTTCGTATTACATAATTATTTTTCTGTTTTGAAAATTGATAAAGTAATCCTCGTTTTTTAGGGAACCGTATTTTACAGTCGTAATCAATAGAAATGATTAATTATTCTACTAATTCAACAAGTAAATATTGAGATGAGATTAGGAAAGATAGAAGAGGATTGGATTAGTCATTTTATCGCACAATTGAATTTAAGAGAAAGTCTTATAAACTCAAAAGACAATATCTTAAGGATAATTATCTAAATAAATCTACATATACCTATACTTAAATTTATCTTTACTAAATTATTTATTTTAAAATATAAACAAAAATAAAAGAATATTTATTTATACATTTTATTTATAAAATAATTTTTTAAGAAAAATATAGACTTAATTAAAATTGCTATACGTAAATTATGTGTACTTTATCTTGCTTTTAATCCTAACCAAAAACCATTTTCAGGATTAGTTCCATTTCCAGTTGGTAATAATTTTAATGGATGTTGAGTTTCTTCAATAAAAGTGATTTCGAATTTTTTCAATAAATGGAATACAACCAATTTTATTTCCATCTTTGCAAAACGATTTCCTAAAATTTAAAAAAAAATTAATTTTCAAATATTTTACATACAATAATTATTATTGATTAATTTCAATCTGTTCTAATCTATTTATATTATTCTTTAAATTTATGAAATATTTTGAAAAAATGTAGATGTAATTTTTTTTAAATACGTAATCAAACAATTTAAACATTAATTCATGCAATAATAAATAATCTATTAAAATGAATAAATTGAAAAAATGTGATAATTAATTAAACACTTTCATATAAATTTTATTATTTTAAATTTTATTTACAAATAAATTATAATAAATAAAACCTTACCTATACATTGACGAGGACCAATTCCAAAAGGCATAAATAAATTTTGATTAATATTTTTTTTATTTTCTTCACTAAATCGTTCTGGATCGAATTTTTCAGGATTGGGGAAATTTTCTGGATCATGATGATAACTGTAGGGGAGAATAAAGATCATTTCGCCTGGATTAATGGTTACTTCCGGTCGATTGCCTTTTGCCGGTATTACATATTTTTTAGTACATTCTCGATCCGTGAAAGGGAATACAGGTTGCATCCTTTGACTCTCTAGAAATACGTAGATTTTTAATAGATAATATTTTATTGAATAATTAATTACTCACTTAATATTAGTTTATTATTTCACATCCAAATAAAAAGTTTATTTTTAATTAAATTAGAAAAAAAGAATTCATATATTCTATTAATAAAATATAAAAAAATTACAAATAAGAAGCCAATTCTATTTATAATTTTACCATTTAGAACCATTTCCATATAAGGCATTTTCATTAGAATTTCATAATTAATGACATTATTATTATCTTCAAGAGTTTCAGCAATTTCTTTATACAATTTCTCTTGGACATCTGGATTTGCTCCTAGATGATGAAATAGAAAAGACAAAGTATCCGCTACAGAGTTAAATCCAGCAAAAAAGAAAATTATCGCTTGTGCCAACATTTCTTCATCGGTTAATTCTAAAATATATATAAAAAAATAATCAAAAATAACATATACGCGCGTATCATATATATATAATTAGAAGATTCAAAATTCAGTAATTTTTCATTCTGTTTCTTGTCAATTTGAATTTAATAATCTTTAAAACAATATACATATATTCATAAAATGAACCTGTTCACAAAAATCAAACCGTATTCATACAAAGTTCAACATCAACAAATTACAACAAATAAATATATTAACTTGATTATTATATTAAATTGTTGTCTCACTCCATTTTCATTTCTCATTTTTCCACCCTACCTCTAATGAATTATCTAATTATTGTCACTTATATATTCTCTATTATATTATTTTTATATTAGGTAATTGGTAAATTATAAAAAAGTCTGATAATTATATTATTTAATTATAATAAGTAATAATATTGGATTCCGTTTCAGAAAATAGATATAATTAGTAGATGAAAGTTTTGAAAATATATTCCTCATAATTAATTATGAACATTATTTATATATATATATATATATTTTATATTATTATATTATTATGTATATATATATATATATATATATATATATATTTTATATTATTATATTATTATGTATATATATATATATATATATATATATATATAAAGAAATATGCAGAAAATTTACCTTCTTTTTGATGTTTTTCTTTAGCCTCTTTCACTGCTTCAATCATTAAGTGAATCATATCAGGGCGAATAATGCCATTATTTCGTCTTGAATTGATGTTATCCAAGAAAATTTTTCGAAAAAAATTTAAAGGTTTTTCGGGGAATAATCCACCTTTAAAAAATACCTAAAGACACAATGTTATTTTTAATCTAATATTTTTTATCAAAATATATTTTAACTTTCGATCTCCTGTAGTTTAATTTAGTTTTTTTACTAACCTTCATTAATTTTGGGGATAGAAATGATAATGGAACTTTTAACCATCGTAATCCAGATGTAAAATCAACCAGATCAGTTCCCATCATTAAAAATTCATGTTTATTATCGTTGATCGAGTTAACATCCATTCCAAAAGCACTGGTTGCAATAGCATCATTTGTGAAGCGGCTAAATAATTCTTTTACATCGTATTTCACCAAATTATCTAAAAAGTATAATCAAATTATTATCATTGATGATGCTCAATTAATTTATATTATTAAAATTTTGTCAAAAATAACCTAATTCATAAAATACTACAATTGCATTTTATTTTTAAATGAACAAAAATTAATGTAAGAATTTAATGTTTATTTTTTGATTAAATTTAATTGAGTCTATAAGATAAGTAAATAATATAATTGTAGAATTTTTATTAAATGAATTCACTATTAAACTATTTTATCAAATATTATTTTATAAAATTTGTCATAGAAGAAAATATTAAATAATTTAGAAAGGGGCCATTCAATATATTATATATAAATATATTATATATACATATTTATTGGTTATAATAATATTAAAAATTAAAATTGAATAATACGGTATTTTTCTGCTTATTGTAATATGAACATTTCGTTTTCAATATTTTGTTTATTTATAGATAAAATACATGGCTAAAGAAATATTAATCTAAATAGAAAGACAAATAATCTAATATTATCAGAAATAAATATTAAATTAATTAAATTATCTACTTTATATCGTTTTCTCAAGCCTAGTTTACACGGGCTTGGTACTTGTCATTAGTTCAGAGGTGGGCAAATACTTTTAAGCGGGGGCCAAAATGGAATTTTCAAAATGTCTTCCGGGTCGGAGGACCATATTTCGAAAACACTAATAAAAAAAAATTATCTTTTATTTTCTTTTTTTTAAGAGACATATTGAACGAAAAATGAAAATAAGAGCCAACTTTTTCAACGGGCCGACGGGCGTTCAAAAACCCCGCTCATAAAAGTATTTGCCCACCCCTGAACTAATGACAAGTACTAAGCCCGTGTAAACTAGCCTTAAGTGATAGTACGCGCGAGTAACCTTATTTTATCAAATAAATTTTTTTGTCTAGATAAAAAAAATACCAAATGCCAAAAAATACGTTAATAATAATATTATTAGCAATAATTATAAAAAATAAAAACCTTTTTTTCCTTCGAGTTTCTTTTCAATATGTTTCTCTAGATTGATTGAACATTTTTCAATCAATTCATACATATAACGCATTTTATTTCCAGTGAAGGCTGGACTTAGAGTTGATCGGACCTCCCTCCATTTATTATCTAAAAGAAAAATTATAGTATTAATATTCTAGCCAAGGAATGGTATTTTATTTAATATTAGTTTATAAATTGAGATTTCGTTGATTTAAAAATATACTATATATACTAGATATTCGAATTTGCGAGATAGTCGAGTGGAGACACTCCAGATTTTATACATTTATAAATTAACTCTAATGTACGTAAATCAGTTGGTTGATAAACTTAGATGATTAAAAATGCATTTGATTTTAATATCAAATGTAAACAAAATGGCTTTTAATGTAGGTATTTAACAAAGTTCACACTAAGCTAACAAAGTTTTTTTCTAAAGAGAGCGAAAATAAAAAGAACGAGGGCGGTCCGAGTTCTTTATCAGTATCGGATGAACATGTGGTTGAATGTGCAATTGGGGAAGTAAATAAAGAGGACAAAAGCAAGCAACTGCCCAAAGCAGTCTCTTTAAATGATGATGATGATGCGGTCGATGATGTCAATGGTGAATTAGTTGATGGTTACGATGGCGATGGTGATAACATTGCTAATTCTGATAATAAAAACGAAAATAAAAATGAATACTTTTTGCCAGGTTTTGAATCTGACCCTGCAAACTGGAATTTATGTAACAAATTACGTGGCTATGTGGCTCAGAAGGGAGCATCATCAAGGCGGCAATATCTTACGGATAAAAAAGACAGGTATTTAACTGATAAGCTATTTTTTCGTCAACTCGGAAAATGGTGAACTTGTACTTAAATAGAAGTTGCATGTCATATTCTAAGAGAAAGGGGTGTGTGTTTTGTTTAGTAATCATGCTAATGCAAATCCATTTACTATGGGCTTTAATAACTGAAAAAATGCCTCTTATTTTTTTGAAGGAGAGCATATTGGGAAGTTAAAAATTATAGATTTTCCCGTTAAGTGCAAAAATTCAGAGATAAAACTAACATTTAAGCAATCAATTATGCTTTTTTCAAAAATGTTAGTTTTATATAGCCTAATAAATAATTTTTCACTTACCTGGAAATTCTACAAATTAAAAAAATGAATAAAATAAATGAATAATTTTCTTTGTAATATACAATATTTATTTAAAAATCAATTAAAATAATAATAAATAAAATGCTATTTACAAATTATGTTATGAGTAAACACGTATCTTTTTCACATATTGAATTTAATTTTCTACTTGTGCGAAAATTTGGACAATTTTTAAATTTTAATTATTGAATTTACATTCCTAGATGAAACGAGCAATGTTCATGTAATATATAATCTTTTATATTTACAGTGGCGCAACCAGGATTTGATCCTGGGGGGGGGGGGGGGGTTGACTTGCAGTTCCACCCTCCTTTGGCGGTGCCCCGGGCTCTCTCAAATGCAAATTTTCATTAAGATGTTTTTTTCTTAATTTAAATTTTTAAAAAAGTTTTGTAAATGAAACACTGATTTTACAAAATCAGGCAAAAAAAATTAATTTTGTATTTTATTTACACGTATTCACATTTTTAGAAAGAAACAATTTTTCCCAGCTATAAGTAGATCATTTTAGCTTTCCTCATGGAACGATGGTCTGAAAATTTTGAAACATTTTGCTGCAAGATTTTTTGAAATCTCCACTTTTCAGACGGTTCTGAATCCAAACCTGCCGTTCGTTACCGAGAGTACGTCTAAACGAAATGAGATATTGTCTTGAAATTTGATATTTAGAATTTTTTTTTTTTTGGGAATGATGGGCGGGGATTGGATTGTTTTTGGACAAGATCGGACCATAAGTAATGGTAGTTTAAAGAGGTGTCAAAGTACATTTTATTGATTTTCTCAATAAATACCGATTTTTATGAGAATTATCATTCTATCGTATTAAATTTATAGGGAATCAAATTTATTAAAAGTTTCATTATATTCATTTTTACGTAAACTTAATATTAAAGGAGTTTATTATAAAAATAACTACTTTAAGATGTCGAAAGCTTTTCGTTCGCCTGCAGAGTTATCGCTTGTGCGACTGCACCGCAACCTCGCGTTGCACAGGTGACTGGGAAAAGTGTTTCACGTATTTCTATGGAGTGTACCCCCCCCCCCCCCCCGCGTGTTTACTTAACTTTCCTTCATGAGACCAATTGCATTTTATTATTAGGTTTTCTTTAATTAAAATTAATAACTCATTTGTTTTTAAATATAAATATTTCTTTTTTTAAAAAAATAATGTAAATTAACAAAATAATTAAGTTAAACCGTAATAATTATAATAATGATTATAACTTGTAATTATATAGGCGTTATATTTTGTTGATTAAAATTTCATTAAATTTTATATTATGTATTTAAATGAAAGGAAATCAAATATTGTATAATGTTGTAATATCTTAGATATTAAAAATATATTATGTATATTAAAATTATTTATAAATTTTGCAATCTTTTTAATAATAATTATTAATTTTAAATAAGTAATCTTTCAGATCATGAAAGTGTAACTTACCTTGCAGTGCAAAAAGTGTTTTTGAAAATATATCAGTTGGACCTGTAAAAGGTGTATGATTTTGAAAATGTTCAAAATCTTTAATAGTAATATTTTTTATAATTTCTTCATCTGCAATTATATAACCGGGTTTGGTTGTCTCAAAAATACCGCCAATTCCAAAAGGTTTCGCTATCTTGTAATATCTATAAATTATAGTAATAATAAATACTATATCAAAACCGAAGAAAAATATTTAATTCTTAATAAAGAAAAAAAACTATTTGATTTTTTCATGAAAATAAATATTAGGTTGGGGAAAAAGAAATCCATTATTTTTTCGGTAGATGGTTGTAGTGATCGATATCTCGTAAATTATCGATCAAACAATTTCAAATTTATGCTCGTTGTCAAGGTAACAGTTCGCACTAAAAGAATTCGTTTGCAGTTTTTTGTTTTGTCCATTCAGTTCTGAGTTACACGGCGTTAAAGATGGAAGTCAACAAAGAGAAAATTCGGTACATTTTACAATTTTTCTTTGATAAGGGCGAAAATGCAAGTCAGGCGGCTGAAAATGTGAATAGTGTTTATGGTCCCGATACTGTAACAGCTAATTACGCGCAATTTTGGTTTCGTCGAATCCGTTCGGGTATTTTTGACGTTAAGGATGCCCCTCGCACAGGCAGGCCCGTCGTCGAAAATGTCGACAAAGTCACTGAAATCATCGAAGTGGACCGGCATGTTAGTAGTCGTAGCATCGCCCAGGAGTTAAAGATCGACCACAAAACAGTTTTAAACCATTTGCACAAAGCTGGGTTTAAAAAAAAGCTTGATGTTTGGGTGCCACACCAATTAACACCAAAAAACATGATGGATCGAATTTCCATCTGCGAAGCCTTGGCCAAACGTAATGAAATCAACCCATTTCTTAAACGGATGGTGACTGGGGATGAGAAATGGGTCACATACGACAACATTATGCGAAAGCGATCGTGGTCAAAGCGTGTTTTAGTGATAAGAAATTGGCATCAAGGGAAGAGTGTGAAAATCAATTGCTGGAGTTTTTCGCTAATAAGGACCAAGACTTTTTTGAGAGAGGCATAATGAAGCTACCATTAAAATAGCAACAAATTATAGAACAAAATGGTGCATATTTGACCTAAATCGGACAATGCAAAACATGTTAAATAAAGTCTTGAAGTTCACGTAAAAATAATGGATTTCTTTTTCCCCAACCTATTATATAAAATGTCCCCTATATTTTTATCACTGACTTTCTCTATCAAAAGTATATGTTGGTAAAAATGTTAAAAATTTCGTAAAAGTGAGGGGGTGGATATATGATTCGAGGAAGAATTGTGAGTATACGATAAATTTAAATTACTATTATCAATTTTTAAAAAAAAATACAAAGAAATTTGTATGTTAATTTGATATTTTATCAGGGAATTATGGCACTCTCTAGCTCCAAATCTTATATTATACTTATTATTATAATTATAATTTTCTTTTCTACAACAAAAAATTGAAATTATTTTTTTTCAAGATTATTTTAAATTCAAATAAAAATAATATTTAGATTTTAAATAATAAACAAAAATAATAATAATTTTTATTAATTTATTATACATGTATATTATATTTATTATAAATTTTATTTTAATTAGTTATCAATCTCGTTTAAATATTAAATGATTATTAAATTCTGTTAAAAATACTAGTTACTATTGAATAGATTTTGTAAAATGAATAAAAATATAAAATATAATAGTTGTTTTATATGTACTTACATATCATAGTATTCAAACAAATTGATATTCTTTTGAAAAAAGATTCTCCATTGATTTCCTAAAAGGAAAATAGGTTTCTCAAATGGTAGACCTTGTTTCTTGAAGAAATCATTATTTTTGGTAACATAACGATAAAGGAGAAATATTCCCACTAAAATAAGCAGGATAAAACCTTTTGTACCGAGTACTCCTAATAATAGTAGCAGCAACATGAATGAAGTCGTTTACTCTCTTAAATCTCAAGGAAAACTAACCAGTTGTTTAGCCGAAGGACTAACTCGGAGCTTGCTCACGAATTATATAACATATAAACACAGCAAATTGACGGCACGAAAAATTATCCAATTCTTTCATCAGATGAATAATAATATATATAATCAGTATTTATCTATATCAGATTGAATGATTAGATTATTATGCTTTTTTTTCAAATAAAACAAACTTTTAAATAAAAATTTTCTTACTATAATCTTAAAAAGGATTATAATAAAAATTATTCTTATTTCATATTTTAACGTCATTTTTAAACATCTTTTTTAAATTATCTTTTGATGAATTATTTTAAAACAATATTTTTGTTTACATATCTATCTTATTTTATATAAATTTCATAATAATTATATTTACAAATTAGAAGCATAGTGAATAAATATATAGTTTAGATTAGATAAATTAAAGTATCAGTAAATAAAATAACCTTTAAATCATCATATTTATATATAAATATAAAATACTGTAATTAACTATGGAGATAATTGCTAATCCTAATCTGTTTAAGATATTTTCTCATTAAAAAACTCTTATTCTTATTATTACATTACACTTCTTACACTCTCATAGGTATATTTTTTAAAAATTTAAATTTTAATTAGATTAAATCTCTTATGTAATTAAAAGTTAATTCTAGTATTAAAATTATGTTTAATGTTATTTTTAAATTAATGAATGCCAAAACTAAAAAGAAAGTAAACACCTCAGTCATATGTACCTTCTACATACAGAGTGGAAATAAGAAAATTTCAAAATTAAAAAAGCTGGAGTGTCTCCACTCAAATATCTCGCAAATTTGAATTGGATTAATTAACATAATATATTATAATTATATTAAATTTAATTAATTAAATAATAAATTAAAATTAATAAATAATATTTATTAAACCAGCGCATGTTTGGCTCTTTGTTGATGGCGCGTGAGATTTGTACTTTCAGCAAATAAATCAAGCTGAAATTCTAGATATAGCAGTTTTATACAATTTTTAATTATGTGAAAAATTATCAAACATATATCTTTATTTTTACGGTCACTTTAGAAGAAAAATAATCAAAACGTTATAGGTAATGACCCTCTTCCGGTTGAGCTACATTTCTCAAAAGTTGATAGAAAACTATGAATTTTGAATAATGCCCATGTATCAAATTTCATCATTCTAGCTCAAACCGTTTTTGCGTAATCTTGTCTAAATACACACACACACACACACATTTTTCTCAACCTTAGTGAAAATGATTCAGAAACCTTCAAAACGTTTAAAAACATCAAAATCTCAACATCGAAAATTTTCGTGATCGCAATACTATCTCTGGCGAGATAGTAAAAATTCTGTAACCAGGTAAGTATACTATTTTCAAAACATTTTATTTTTAACAAAATACGTAAAATTATGAAAAAATCAACAAAAGGAAAATTAATGATACATTAGAAAAAAATTAATATAAACAAAACAAAAAATGTTTACTTTAATATATTTTTCATATGTGACTTTTTTATAGCCTTATCATTAAGAATAGCAGAAAACAGATCCTTCGTCTAAGACTTTTTCTATGCTTGTAAATTTAATCTTTCTGTAGAGATAGTTACAAATCTTTTCTTGAATTTATTATTGAACGATTTACGGTTACTGAAAGACTACTCTTCTGTTTATTGTTGTAAATGGTTAAATTTTAGATTCAAAATTACTTTGACCGGTATTACTATGTAATTACACTATAATCTTCTTATATACATCTATTTATCATAGACTATCCATTTTATCAAAAAGAAACCACAAATAATTTTTTTTTAATTTATATAAAACTCCTCATTGATAATCCGATGCTAACACAGATTCGGCAATGAATATAAAAATTTCCATTCTAGCAAGCAGGCCACCCATAATTATTTAAATAAATAAGTAACTAGAATGAATGAGGGAAGACTAACTAGAAACTCAGTTTTGGAAAGACTAATTTGGTTGGTAGTCAATAGACATGACAAGCAAACAAACAATATAAAGAGTAACAAGAGAGAGTTGGGAAAGAATAGTATTTAAGCAGAGGCGGCTATGAAAATGGTTGGTTGGAGGAATGTAGTTGTTGTGTGCGGCAATGAACTTTCAAGTTCTATAAATAAATAAATAATATCTATAAAAATTGACATTGAATAGTCTTTACTGATAAGGATCACAGACCCACAGACCATACATTACAGACTTGGACACTCAATGCAGGGGGGGGACTCTTTTATGGGACAAATTGAACAAATTGATATATAAAAAAAGCATTTTTTTGTAATGAAAAGAAGCAATTACTCAATGCTATTTTGTGATATATTAAAAGCATGCAGAATGCCTGCAGATCGGGCTTGTGTGTGCGTTTTACTTACCGATCGACCGTAATAGGGAGGCATTTTTAAATTTATTTTTTCTTTTTTTTCTTTTTAATGCAGTGGCGCAACCAGGGGGGGGTTTGGGGGTTAAACCCCCCCCCCCCCCCCAGGAGAGAAAAAAAATATAAATTGCTGTATATTATGTACTATATTACAAATAGAAAAGAAAAAAATAATTCTTAAAGTATAACTTAGTGTATAATAAGTAAGTTTATTTGATTTTAAAAAAATTTTAACAAAAATAAAAATTGCTTATTTTTTCGTACAGAATTAAATATAAGAAATAAAAAAATATTTTATTATTTCTCCTAAATAATAAAAAACAAAAGACTTAATATAAGATTACTAGATATGATTGTGAAATTTTGACTATTATTTAAATATAAAATAAATAAAAATACTACTCAAATTCTAAATATTTTTTTATTAATAATACATTAACATTAATTGCTAATTTCATAAAAATTATGAAGCGACGATTATTTTTTTCAAAATGGAAACGGGTAAAAATCCCTAAAGGAAAAAATCCATAAAAGTCAAAAATCTCTAAAACCGAAAATCCCCAAAAGCGAAAATCTCTAAATAAAAATATCGCTGGCCGAAAAAATCCCTAAAAGAAAAAATCACTAAAAGCAAATTTTTTCCTTTTTGTATTAATTTTAATTGACTCAGAAAATTAAATCTCAAGGTGAGTATGAAACCCAGTTGCCTGAGACACGACCTCCCAAGTAGGGAAAAATAGGTCAAAAAATACATTCATAGGGCCCACACTCGTGATTTTTCAAAAATAATAGGGGGGTCAAATTCGTATGTAAAATAAAAGGAATTTACTCAAATTACGTTTATTAGCATACGTTTTAATAACTTAATGATTCCAAATAGAAAATACACCATTTTTACCGTATATTTCACCAGGGAATATATAACGCAATTTGTGAAATTTACTATCATCATCAAAAATTATTTATTGAGATATAAAATTAACATTACAGCAATCATGCTTTTTTACAAAAATGTTAGGTTCATATGCAAATAAATAATTTTCAACTTAACAGAAAACTCCACCATCTTTTATGTAATTTACATAAAAAAAGAAATGAATAATGTTCTTGTTAATATTTAATATTTATGGATTAAATTTTCCTTCAATGTAAATATTTTAAACGAAAGAAACACATACGAATTGTTCTTAGCGATAAGGAAATGTATAAATAAATAAATAAATAAATAATCATTTCTATTTCCTTAAAGATACTATTTATAAAGATCATAAGAAATCCATTAATCAAACGCATTTTTAATCATCTAAGTTTATCAAACAATTGATTTACGTACATTTGAGTTAATTTATAAATGCAAAAAATTTGGAGTGTCTCCACTCGGCTATCTCGCAAATTTGAATTGGATTAATTAACACATATATTATATTTAAATTAAATTAACAATTAAAATGGCTTTTAATGTAGGTATAATTTTATTATTATAGAAATTATTTTAATATTAATTATTAAACTATAATATATATATTATATTATATGTATATATACATATATTTAGGGTAATTATATAGAACAGTCATCCAGTGGATTTGGATCAAACTTAGCCAGTGGGTTCCTTTTGTAATTTTTATCTCGTAAACTAGTAGAAGAGGCCCGAAAAAATTTCATAAGTTTATTTGGAATTGCAAAAGGAACCCACTGGTAAAGTTTTATCCAAATCCATCTACCAAAAGCTCTTTTGAATAATTACCTATAAGCTATAACTATTATTGATTTAAATTATATCTTAACCTATTTTAAAATATTTTTATCTCAGCTAGATTAGGTATCCAAGTATAATGTTATATTAATTATATAATTATATATTATAGGTTAATATATTTAAATTAATTTTAAATAAAATGTATAAAATTTGCTATTTTTGCAGATATAACAAATTCAATTCATGCAGGAAAAAACCGGAAGATTTACTTGGTCTTATTTTATTTGTTAATTTAAATTTATTTATTTATTAATTTTATTTTATCTTTTTAAAGATATTAATTATATATTGAATTTACCGCTTGTTTCATTTAGATGTATAAATTCAATAAAAACATCATTTAAAAAATATATGTTTAATAGAACAGATTTAATAGCGAGATGTTGCAAATTTTGTAAACACTATTTTGTAATAAAAATTAATTTTCAAATAAATATTGTATATTACATAAAACATTATTCGTTTTTTTTAGATTGGTTAATTACATTTAAGTATGTAGAATTTTCAGTTAAGTAAGTGAAAAATTATTTATTTGGATATAAATCCAACATGGAAAAAAACAAAACTGTTTGCTGCACTGCTCTTTTATCCTAATTTTATTCCCAATATTCCTAAATAAATTTATAAAACCTTGCAAGCCCGCTTTTTTATAAAAAAAAATTAGTTGCATATGGAAATGTTAGGTGCGCTAGTTCAGCGTCCATTTTTTGAAATTTTCTGTTTCCATATGGAATTGTTAGAGTGTGCTACAAACAATGTTTCAGAATTTAACATTGGCTGTCCTAGTCTTATAGAGATAGTGAGAGATACAAGAGATAGTCTGTGGTGGTCTGTGGTCTAGGGGCTGATAAGGATACTCTATCGTATCATTAAAAGTATTATCAATCTTGTGATAGTTTAATGATCATATTTTATTACAATGAAACAATCAAAACAATTATTATTACTTTCTAGTACAAGAGTATATGGATCTGGATTTTTAGAACATGCATCTGATTACATTAAACAATTTTTATCCAAGTATGTTTTTTTCCAAATAATACTTTATTTCTTAGTATTTTAATATAAATGATTTTAGGAATAACGTGAACAAAGTACTATTTGTTCCATATGCCGCTATTAAAGATCAAGATGGATATACAAATAAGATTAAAGAAGCGTTTGCTAAATGGGGTATGTAAATAGAATTATAAATACTAGATAATAACATTTGAGTTTGTTATTTCCCTACTAGGTTATGATGTGGAAGGGATTCATCAAGCAGCTGATCAAGTGGAAGCTATTAAACAAGCTCAAGCAATTTTTATAGGTGGAGGTAATACATTTCATCTTTTAAAGAAACTCTATGATTATCACTTAATTGAACCAATTCGAGATCAAGTTTTGAATGTAATTAATTTCTTTTAAAATTTTTTTTATTCGAGGATGAAATCGCTATTTTAACCTCGAAATTATTTTTTTTTTAAGAATGGAGTACCATATATGGGAGCTAGTGCTGGAAGTAATGTAGCTACTTGTAGTATCTCTACAACCAATGACATGCCAATCGTGTACCCTCCAAGCTTAATTGCTTTGAATCTTGTACCTTTTAATATCAATCCTCATTATATTGAACCTAATAAAAATACCACTCATATGGGGGTGAGTTATGATTTATGATATGATATGAAATTTATAATACCTGTATATACGTTAATAATTTTAACTAATAATAATAACTAATAAACAAATTCATCGATATAGTTATGTAGATCAGAAAAAATGAGTTAGATTAAGATGTTGGTTCAAAAATTATAATTATGAAATAAGTAATAAATCAGTTCAACCAGCTAGTTGTCAAATCTAAAAATAATTATGCTGAAGAGGCTAATTTCGAAATTATATTAAACATCAACATATAATGTGTTTCATAATTTAAAATAATTAATTTTTAACAATTTTTCTATTTTTATAACATAAACTAAAATATTTTTTCTTATTTATCTATTTCTATGTGGCACTATGAAACTAAAAATTTCTAGACTGCAGCAAATTCTTAAATTCCTCCAAATGACCCTATCTTTAGCCACCTCCATTAAACACCTATTCTATCTTACCTTGCTCACGAACCCCTGTCCCACCGGGAATCTTGATCTACCGAGAAACACAAGTTTCGCAATATCTATACATTGTCGTGTTTGTATAAATTGGCCTAAGAACTTTCCAAACACGCAAGTTTTAAAATTAAAAAGAAATCAAAAGTTAAATAAAGTTAGGAGTAATGGAGAAATTTGGTTAGAAGACAAATAAATCCTGAGAAAGAATATATTCCAAATTACATGTAAAACATCTAGCATTTAACTTTTAGGAAACAAGAGATGATCGAATTAAAGAGTACCACGAAATTGAAGGTAATCCTCCAGTTTTGGGACTTAAAGAAGGCTGTATTTTTAAAGTAGAAGGAACAAAAGCAACAATATGTGGTGTCAAAAACGCAAGACTTTTTATTTCGTAAGTATTTTAGTTATTCTTTATACTTTTACCTAAAATTATTATATACAAAAAAGTTTTAAGATCAATTCAATCAGGCCACAAAATGAATAATTTTATACAATTTCTATTTTTTCTAAAATTTATATTCACAGTTATAAAATTTTATTAATATGTAGTATAAAAATATGTTTTTATTCACAAAACAAACATTTGAAAGGAACTTTTTTACACTTTCGATTTTTAAAATATAAATTTTCCTGGAAAATATTTGTTTTTTTTTAATTAACAAAAAAATTGATAAGTTTTAAAAAATGAAAAACACAAATAAAAAGGAATGGTATTTTTTTACAGTGGCCAACCGTCAAGAGATTTAGAACTGAATGAAAATTTGGACTTTTTATTGTAAAATATTTATAAAATATAAAATTTATACCGAAATTATATTTTAATATAAAAAATGTATTGTATAATAGCAAACTAAGTAAAAATTATAAAAAGATTTGTTTTGTTTTCTTTGACACTTTTAATGTTTTTTTATTTTTTTAAACTTTTTTTTTTTAAGTAAATATTAAATAACAAGTTTTTTCTTTAAAAAAAAAGAAACATTTGAACTTTATATGTAATAAAAAATAATATTAAAAAATTGAACTTTAAATACTTTATTAAAAGTTATTTATTTAATTCTGAGCTGGCCTTCTCCAAGAAGCCAAAGACATATTCTATCCACAAGAAATGATAAGACAAAATCCGCCAAAAGAACTTGTACAATCACAAATCGGAACTGAAATAAAAAAATTGAATTTAAAAATGAATAATTAACAAAACATTGTTGAATTAAATCAAATTACCTCTGTAGGAATATCGACAATTTCAAATTCATATGCCATTTGAGGTATTAATCCAAGTGCAAGTATTAAAATACCTCCGGCTGATCCCAAAATACTATACAATAATGCTTTGTTCTCTGTCAAACTTTCCATATATGGATGTCCCTATAAAAAATGAAAAATTTGTCAATATTTAAAATGGAAATTGGTAAATTATGAATAAAACATATACTCTATATAAATAGTAGCTACTTACGCGATAATTAATAGCAAACGTAGCTACTTGTAATGCCATTGAAATAATATATACAGTGCTATTTAAAAGACTTGGTACAAATTCCTCATCTTCTTGATTGGCTGCAGCTTCTTTGGCTGCTTTTATTTCTCTAAAATTTAATATTAAGTTTTATGGATCTTTTGAAAAATACTTTTCAAAGAAATATTAAATAAATAAAATTTTACGAACTTGGCAGGTGTCCGGAGAGTTGCCTGTTGCACAAGATAGATGAGGCATATAAAATGTACAATAAATTGCAACAGAACTGTTAAAATAGTATATAAATTAAATATGTTTGGCAAAGGACGTTGTTTTGATAAAGTTTTCAATGGCTGAAAAATTGATTATTTTAATATTATTTTGTATATGAATATTTTTATTATCTCTATTATCACCAAAGTAATTATATCATGTTACCTTTGATCTGGAAATGAAAAGAAAACAGGCAGCAAGCAGCAGACCCTGAAGTGTTGCTTGCATATCACTGAATTTGACGCCATCCAGAAAAAGTACTGATTGACTATAAGCCAAAATTAATGCATTTAAGGCTAAAATTTTGAACATTTGTAATGTTGTTACTAAAGTACATCGACCTTGTTTAATCACATGACATACTAGAATAAAAGGAAAAGAATTAATTAGTTTTAAAATACGTTATTTATTGATATTGTTTTTTATACTAACTACAAAGTATTGAGCTCAATTTGCTAGTAAAAGGTGCAGCAATACTGGCATCACCCAATTTAACAATTGGATATTGATCTTGTTCATCAATTTCACGCATTAATTTCTGTAATTGAGATTGTGCTGAATTCTAAAAAAGAAAAAGAAATAGAAAAAATATTTAGATTAACATTTTAAAAAAATGATATATATAAATACTTTTACCGCTTTGGTTCCTCTAAATTCTTTAACACCACTTTGAGGTCCAGAAGAATATGGGTTAGATACATTTTCTTTACGTTTATGATGATCAGATTTTTTTTCAACTTCTTGGCGTTCAGGTGCATGAGAAATAATGGCAACTCCAACATCAGCGTGTTTCAAGGCACCCACATCATTTGTTCCATCCCCACACATTAATGTTGTATATCCAAGCTGTTTCAATGATGTAATAACTAATTCTTTTTGTTTTGGAGCAACTCGAGCAAAAACTGCTACTCGCGGTAAAAGATTGAGCAGATAACTTTGATGGTTCTCATATAAATAAGATAGACCCTAAAGAAAATTTATATAAAAATGAAAAAAAGATAAATAAAGATTATTATAAATATTAATTTAACTTACTTCGCCAGTAAGACATAAATCATATTTTGAAGCTAGTTCTTGAGGATGAGTTTTTGTTTCAAGAGAAACTTTCACAGTTTGATCGATGCTAAGCCATAACCATTTGGAAGAATTTATTTCTTCAATAGGCGTTAAAACAAGAGTTTTTGGTTTTTGAGTAAATTTTAATTCACGAGCTACATGGCAAGCAGTTAATGGATTGTCCCCAGTAATCATAACAACCTATAAAGAATAATAGTATAAGTAAAATGTTTATTTTGTTTATATTCTCCCTGTCCTGTGATTACTGTTTCATGATTTTTTTTTTTGCGGAGAAGAGAAATTAGTAAATTAATTACTCCATTATAAACATAAAATATAAATATATTTATTTTATATAATATATTGATTTCAATTAAGTAGTAAGAAGTAGTAAAATATTTATTCATAGAAATTAGTTAGAGGTGGTTCAGGATAGGGACACGATTGGAGAAATATATTATAATTTTTACTTACAATATGTGAAGCGTGAAGTATTTCTTTAATTACAGAACGAGAATTAGCTTTAAGTGGACATGAAATAATAACGAAACCAGTAAAATGTAAATTACGTTCAAGTTCATCACGAGTCAATTCTCTGGCTTGGGCAGGAGATAATCGACCCAATTCTTTCCATCCTAGAGCCAAAACTCGTGCACCTCGTCGAGACATTTCAAGATAAGTGGAATCGTAATGATCAGGTACTTTAGCCAGCTGCAAAATAAAATTTTTAAAATATAATATTAATTTAACATAGATAAGTATTTCAAAAAAATGCCTATTTATGAGTTTTTATTTGATTATTAATAAAATGGTCATGATAGAATAAAAGAATAAAAATAAAGTGAAAAAAAAGAGTTAGAAAATCAATTATTTATTGATTTAGAATAATATCACGTATGAAACCAAATTAAATAGTTATAAAAAATGCTTTACCATTCCTTTGATCGTTTCGGGAGCTCCTTTAACTGTGGCAACATAAGTAGTATCAGTCGTGCCTGGAAGAGTGTAGCCAGCAACTACAGACATTCTTTTCAAAGTGGATGAAAAATGATGACGATGAAAAATTTTCATTCCTGGTTGTTTGCCTCTACGTGGAATTACAGCATCACCTTATAAAGAGATTAATAATAAATAAAAATAGTTTATATAAAAGAATTAATAATTAATTATAATAAAAAAATTTCTATTAAAAAGTAATTTATAAGAATAAAACTAAAATTGAAGATTGAGTTATTTATAAAAAAAACTATATGTACTTCTGGTGAGTGCCCAATCGCATGCCACAAGTGTTGCTTTTTCAAGAGGATCTCCAACAAGGCCATCATCAAGTTGAGCGAGAGCATGACACGTAGCCAGCACCTGGATAGATTCGGTTGGAGCATCACTAATAGGAGTAACAGACGTTGATTTTGGATCTAAACCAGCAATACCTTCCACCACTAGATTATCACTGGTCAATGTTCCGGTTTTATCGAAACAACAGATTTCGACTTTTCCAGCAAAAGGAATACGGAAAGGTTCCGTACAAAAGACAGCTGTAAATTTAAAGATAATTAAAAATAACGATACTTTTTAATAAAAAAAAAACGAAAAAAAATTAGGAAAATGTACCCAGTTTTGAGAGGGATAAAAGAGAAGTATTGACAGCCAGAGAAAGTTCAATAGGTAATTCTGGTGGAACAACTGAAGTTAAAATAAGTGCACATTCTAAAAATAATTTATATTTACTACGATTTGGATCTTCTGAACCTGGAATAAAAATTTAATTAATTTAATTTTTTTCTATTGAAAATTCTAAAATCAAATTTATTAAAATTCAATATTTACCTTTGATCCACACATAACTTGCTGCAGCAATTGCAAAAATAAGTAAAAATAAAATGAAACCAAACGTTTCCAAATTATTTGCAGTTACTCGTTTTACACCAAAAAGAATTGTACGTAAAAGTTTTCCTTGTGACGTATTGAAACCAGTTCTTAAAACATATGCAACACAGCCGTTGTCTTGAGCTAAAATAAATATAAAATATATTTTAGATTTTAGAAATAAAAATATCGAGAGAAATATTAAATATTAACCTCGTAAAGCTGCTGAAGTCTTACTGGGAGGGGTATGTTGTACAACTTTAGTTCCTCCAAATAAAACATGCAATTTTCCTTCTCCTTCTATATCTAAAATTCGATTCATATCTAAATTTTCTATAGGCTCTTTCATTTGAGGAACTGATTCACCTGAAAATGCAAAAATTAATGGTCAATTTGTATATTTATAGAAAATAATAATAAATAAACATTTAAAAATTATATTTGAGTAAAAGATTTATTTTCTATTGATAATAATGCTTACCTGTTAACATACTTTCATCAACAATACATGGTCCACGTAAAAGTAACATATCACAGGGAACGAAATTTTCATTTTGAGATCGTGTTATTGAGACAATATCACCCGGAATTAAAAGATCTGAATAAATAGGCCTCCATCGTCGATTACGATACACCTAAAGTAAAATCATGGTAATTTTTATTGGTTGATAAAATGTATATTTTTAAAATTGATTAGCTTACTTGAATTAAATATGGCTTATTTCCCATATTACGTATTTCTGCCATATTTCTTAACTGTTGTTGAACAAGTGTACATTCAAAAAGAACAAGCATTGCTAATGTGAATATTGAATAATACCAGTAGCGGTCAAGGCACCAAAGAGCTACACATAATACTTGAAAAACAAAAAATGGAGCTGTTGCTCTCTCTTTGAAAAGAGCTAAAAATTCAGGTACAACCATATCTAGTCTAAAATAAAATTGTTCAAATTAAATTCATTATGAATAGAAGAAAAAGCAGTTTAATAGAATACTAACTGATTTTTTCCGTATATCATTTCGGCTCCTTCCAGTTCATCATCTTGGTATCCTTTCCAATCCATATAGTCAATAAATTGCATAGAAATTGGAAATTGTACACCCGTAAATTGTTTTTTATTGTTATCCCAAATATATTTAGTTTTTTGAAATACAAACCACACACTAACATCTTGTTTACCATCTTCCTATAAAAATAATTATGAGAAATAATTTATCAGGAAAAGTATAAAAATTTAAAATGATTGTAAACAATTATAAATACATGTATAAATATTATAAAGAAAAGAGAGAAATTATAAAAAAATAATGAAAATTAAAAACCAAAGTATGACATCGATCTCAATTGTTGCAATTTAATTAATTTAATATAAAAGATATTTTGGATACTTACTTTTAGGTGGTATAGAGTAACTAATTCTGATGAGCCGTTATTTGGTGTGGGAACGACTTTGGCAACTTTGGCTATTAAAGGATTTTTTGTCTATAAAAAAATAGTTCCAGATATAATGGAATTATTATTATAAGATCTAACAGATGTTGCATAATAATTTAGTAAAATACAATATAATAATAGTTAAATATAGTCAATATTTATCTTTTCAAAATGAATAATATTAATATGATGTGAGAAACTTTTAAATTTCCTCATTCTTATTTTATTAATTTTAAAAAATTAGGAATATAATTTGATATTATCATAATTTTTCTTAATTTTTATCAATATAATATTTAAAAATATATTTTATTAGAATTTAATTTAATTGAACCTATTATAAGACAAATAAATTACAATTGAAAATATTGGACAATTGATTGTTATTATTATTTGATTGGTAGAAAACATTTTTTTATAAAAATTATGAGAGAATTATGAATTCTTTAAAGAAAAAATATTAATAAGAGATAATTAAACTTTTGTAAATATATATATATATATTTTAGATTAATTTTTGCTATGTCATTTTAATAAAATTAAGAGAAAATATTTTGAGAAAAATAAGAGGATTTGAAAGGGATACTTCAGGGGGAGTACCCGCTTAAAATTGTTCTCCTCAAAGAAAAGTTAATACAATAGGAAGAATTGAATGATATTAATTGAGAAGCCGGTAGAGGATAAGACTTACATTTGTACATGAGAGAAAACAATGAACGTGAACCGACCAGTGGCAGCACAGGCAGGTGAGCAGCTGCGCGAGGCCGAGGACGGCGAGCCCGATAAGGCCTGCTTCGTAGAAGAACTCGTAGCCGTAGACAAACAGCCAGGTGTAAAGCCAACAACCATAGAGTGCTGCAAATGGTAATACATAACCATGTAAAAGCAGATGCCGAGGAATGTGCAGGCTCACCGACTGCACCAGGTCATCCACGCGACTTGTTGACGTCGCCATTGCAATCGTCAACATAGAAACGCGGCTGCCAAATCGATTGAATCTAAATAGTCGCTCACATCACTCGAAATATATGGATTCGAATAATATATGACAAGATAGGAACAATATAAATTTTACACATCTTTTGAATTTTATATAGAAATCTTTATTTGTATATAAATATTAAAAATATATATAGAATTGGAAGTTTTACAATTATTTAGATTAAGAATTGTAATTATATTGTAAGATTGTAATTATAAAATTTAAAAATTTAACAATATTTTGATTTAATCTATATCTATAAAAATTATTAAATATATCTATATTTATTAAATATTTAGAATATAAGCTTATTCAAAGCATCCAAAATCGATTTAGCAATCTGAAGAGCAAAGTCGAAACATAAATAAAAAGTTTCATATAACTTGCATTTAGCTTTGAATATTTATTATTTAGGTAAATTTTTCCATTGAACGATTATAAATATGGGAATAATGTTTGGTTTACAGATTTTTGAATGATTTATCGAAACTTTGGCTATATTTTTTTTTATAAAATTTTTTCATATAGACCAACGTACTATTAAGAAAATGTATAGTTTTTGAATAAATTACTTTTACTACATCTTAAAAATGTATAGACTTCTGAAATCTAAAAATATAATGTCAAGATAATGACTCATAAGATAACAATTATACTGTTATAATGGATTGTATAAAAATTAAATGGGTTTTAAATGGTTTGTAAATGCTGATAAAGGGTTTGATTTATTGAAAACTAAGCTTTATTTAAATATGCCTCTTACGATGCTTTCACCCTAGTGGGGAAAGCTTGCACTAAATTCATTTAATTCTCTCATTGCTACATATATAACCTGGGGTGTTGTTTTTATATCCTAATTCAGGGGTTCTCAACATTTAAGGCAATTTCAGGTTCTGTGGTTCTGTGCCCCCCTTAGAACACTGATGTGAGGTCACGCCCCCCTGTCTCAGAATATCGCAAAATCATCTGTCCTTTTTTTTTTGTTTTTTTTAGAAGCATTTTGAAAGAAAATTAAAAGCGGAAATTTTCGAAAAGTTTGGCCTGAAAATCTAACTTTTTTTTTTTTTTACAACAAAATTTTCAAATGTTTGCGGGCACTTGGTATGCTCGCGTGGCTCGCGCCCTAGGTTGAGAACCCCTGTCCTAATTCATGATATCTCCTGCCTTCTTGTGTAGGGTAACCGGGATTGTCCCGATTTTAGGTGCTTTGTCCTAGCGTCCAGAAAAATGTCTTCGGGACAGTCTAGTGTCCCGGTTTTAAATATTTATCAAATTTCGGTAAACGGAAACAATACTTGCTGCTATTCGTGAGCAAGCAGTTTACTCATTTTACAAAACAGATGTAAGTGGTTGTAAAATAATGAAATCGATGTTGTCTAGTTATAAGCGGGAAATTAACGACTTTTATAAAACAGCTTTTTATATGGAAGGAAACAAATAATAGTGTATCCGTATTTTCTTGATTGTTACTTTTAGAAATACCCGTTTGGAAGAAAGTTGAGATCTCAAAGAAAGAGGAGTAAAATTAGATGATTCTCTACTCTTTAATTAAATGAGTAACGTAAAGAAAATGATTGAAAAATCCACAGAATGGAAGACGCTCTGTTATGAAAAATGGGTGGACTTTTTTAAATGTAGTGAACACGCTGAGGAATATTCCGAAATTTTGAAAATATGTCAGTAAGGTAGAGGTGGGTAATTTCGTCACTATTTTTAAAAACCCTTAATTATAAGATTATAGGACCCATCAGTAGTGAATGCAATTCACTTTTTGAAATTTGGGACCTTTGGAAACCTCTTTTTACAAAAATTATGGTGCCACGTTTCAGTATGGCGGACACGAAAAATTCCGAATCAAGCATTGTTATCTCTTTGTTTTATTAAATTTCTTAGCATTTTTCATAAGAATTTAGTACTGTTTCATAAGATTTTGCTGTCAAGTTTTAAGCTTTATTCACAACGGGTCGTTTTTTTAGAATCTAACTGTGTTAACTATTTATTCAAAACAATATGTGGTTATAAACGCTTGGGGCATCTTTAGGGGGGGTGTGACGATAATACCTACAACCAGAAGACTTGATGTTAAATCGTCAGTCACTTGCTTTAACCACTTAATGCTAGGGTTTTTTTTTGCGAAATGAGGTCAAAAAAAGTTGTTTTTATTTTTAATATTGATAACATAGAAATCATAATATAAACTTAAAATAAGTTGACCTGTGGCCAGGTCCGAACCGACCGACGGTTTGAAGTAAATTAATTTCCAACAACAAACAATTTCAAATAATTTTAATATATCTATTAATGTAATAAAAAACAGATATGGATACATAAATAATAAATATAAACATTTTTAATTTTATTTTATTTATAATATATATGCAAGACCAGGCTGTGACGTCATGAATGGCTGGGTGACGTCATATAATTTTAAATCAAGAAATAACTAATAAATATGATTTTCCCGATGATAAAACCAATACAAAGTGCATGATTTTTGGTGATATATAAAAAAATCTCCTTTGGTGTGAAAATAACCCTTCCCTTCCTATCGTCGATTGCTAATACTACCACTTCCGGTTTCCGGATTTGCACCAAAAGTTGATCAATTCATCCCACTGATGCATTAAGTAAATATACCAAATTTCATCAAAATCGGTTGAGCCGTTCAGGCTGTACACATCTATACGGACAGACGGACGGACGGACAGACATCATGCTAAAAATACTTTTTCTGTTAAGAAAATGCATGATTCGTGGAAATATGTAAAAATCTCCACATGTGAAATTTGGTGTGAAAACAATACCTCCCTTACTATCGTCGGTCGGTAATGAAAAACGTTATTTTTTTAAAAAAAATTGGAGTGTCACCACTCGACTAGAAAAAAATCTCTCAAATTTGAATTGAATTAATTAACATATATTATAAATTAATAAATATATATTCAGTGGCGTACCTAGTACTTTTGCCGCCCGGGGCGACCTCCAGTTTGCCGCCCTTTCTATTATAAGTCAATCAAATAGTTGTTTTTATAAATTAATACACATAAATAAATTATTAAGTTATTTAATCAATATTAATTAATACACAGAGTAAATTTTTTTACACATATTTGTATGCACTCGTAAACATATTTATATAATATTTACTCTTCTAGCTTTCATACTAGAAAAATCGTGTATAATGCTTTCAAAATTTATATTATTTGTAATTTCTTGTTCTATTGACAATATTGCAAGATTTTGTAGTCTTAATTGACTCATTGTAGAACGAAGATAATTTTGCCGAACAAAATTTTAAAGATGCGTTTACGAATTCAACGAATTTTAATGAATACAATAAAATAAAATTATTATCCTGTTCTTGGAATTAGAATTCAAAATTTACACTAAAATGTATATACACCGAGGAATCATATTCGAAATCATATAGTTGATCATAATTTATATAAATCAAATAGTAAACTTATAATAATCATAATAATCATTTATTATTCAAGAAAGAAAAAAAATAAATATGAAATGAATAACGTGCTTTTTACAACTATAACTAAATATAAAAAATGCCGCCCCAAGATAAGTGCCGCCCGGTGCGGACCGCACCCACCGCCCCCTTAGGTACGCCACTGTATATATTAAACCCACGCGTAATGGCTCTTTGTTGATGTCACCACGTAACGTGCTGACACGTGATTCAATAAAGCTGAAATTCTATATAATATAAGTTTTATATAATTTTTAATCATGTGAAACCCTTGGAATCCAATTATTTGGTCACATAAAGTAAAAAAATAAAAAAAATCGTTGTTTTTTAAGTAAGAATTTTTGTAAAAAAATAATGAGATTAATTAAGTTTAAATTTTCTTGTCTTAGTATTGAAGTTTATCAAATTTATCTTTCATATATTATTTTATATTATTCTAACACTTTTATATTGATAATCGATGTTCTGTCAATAAATGACCTAATTCTTTTTTTTTATAAATTTATTATACATATTGTTTATTTCTTAAGATATTTTTAAGGTTCTTAATGAGGGAATTTTCCTTTTAAATTTAAATTCAATTCAAATGGTAGATGTTTGATCTTATGATTAGTTTCATCAAAAATATCTATAAAAAATTTTCAAAATCGAAAATTTTCTATATATTTGAAAAAAGAGATAAATATAAATGAGACAAGATATTTTTAAAATCTAAATAAATAATCAATATAATCGATTCATTGTTATTTATTTGATTGTAATATTATACATTTTTTGTATATTATTCAATTTAATTGGTTTTTCGTTTTCATTTATTATTAATTATAGGATTGGAAAATTTTATTGAAGGTGTACTAATTAAAAATAATAACAAATTTATATAAAATTTAAAAAATGTATTGAAATTTATTTCTTTGGATAAAATAAATTAAAAGTTTATATTTTATTTTACTGTAAATTTATATTAACTTTGGTTTTTTTCAATTAAATTACTCTACAATAATATTTATTATTTATACATTTATAGTAGTAAATATAAATTTCCGGCTGAAATAATTATATCTATTTACATTGAATATTATGCATATACCTAAAGTTACATTTAGATACCCCATAAAAAATCTGGGTCTATGATATAAAATATATTAATATATTCACACAATAAATATTCAATAAAATTTATATATCTATGAATTTATTTGGGTATAAAACATTTAAAACAGTCTATTTAATAGAAACTGTTTTTATATAAAATATATTATACTTTGGTCCGCATTTAAATTTTATTTAGGACAAATTAGTTTATATTTTCAATATTATTTTTATAAATGCCGAAAATATTGACTTTATAAATATGTATATATAGATTATATTATTATTTTAGATTAAATATACATACATATATTATATAAGTATTAATTTTACAATAAATATTTTAATTTAAATTTAATTGTTTATTAAGAAAAATAAAAGTTAAGGTTTCTCTTTTTGAAAATTTAGATTATATTATAATTTCTGTTTTAAATATAATTATATTTATTATTATTATTTTTACAATAAATATTTGAATTTGAATTTAATTGTTTATTAGAAAAGTAAATGATTGGTATTTTTTAAGATGTTATCAAATTTCATTTTCCTAATAACGTATTGATTGTTTTCATTTTTTAATTATGGTTTATTTTTTTAAAATATTTCTTACATTTTTAAAACAATTTTTACATTCTATCAAAATTAATTTGAACAAAGGAGAAATTAAACAAGCAAAGCCGGAAACAGATGAAAATACATTACAATAAATAAAATTGATCAAAATGAATATTTCATACATATTATTTATTTTAAGTGAAGCTTAAATCTACCTAAAGTTTAAAGGTAATTGAAATATTTATTTTTTTAAATTAAATGAATATTTATCTTGAATTAATTAATTTTCAAATACATATACACATATGATTTAAAAAAGACAGTAATTACATTTGTTTTTGAATTAAATAGATTTTTTTTATATATTTCTTATATCTCTATATTGTTAATCTTTTAAAGATATATTTAAATTAATTATATTTCACTTAAAATAAGGATCTTAAAATTTGAGATTCTTTAAAAAGAAAAAATTGCACGAATATATATTATAAAAATTTAATTATGTAAATTTTCATTTTAGATTAAGAACAAAAATTATATTATAGAAATATTTTCAATTCAAAGCAAGATTTGAATATTAATTTAATATTTAATTTATTCAATATTTTAAATAATATTTTTCGCTTTTTGTTAAAGAATTAAAAAATTTATAACAATTTTTAATTTATTGATTTTACACATTGAATGATAATATTCTTAATCTAATATTATTTTATTCTTAAAATTAAATTCATCAGAATTATTAATAATGATTTTTCACAAATTTTCTTTGGCTCGGATAATGTTTTGGGCTCGAGGAAAATGGTTTAAAGTAGAAATATTAATAAAATTCTTTGGACATGGTCACAGCCGCGCGCCTTTATGCCGAGGGCAATAAATTGAATGACTAAAATTGAATTGAAATTTGCATCCATCTAATCATTCAAACATCATCTTTCATTCCACATTTAAACATATTGTATATACAGAGTATATCTAGGGGATAATATTAGCAATAGAAACAAGAGAAACAAGGTTTTAAATATAAAAATAATTTTCATAGTCGGCATAAAGCGGCTGTGTCGAATTATTACTACAGAGAGAACTAGAAGAAGAGGACGTCGACGAACTAGTTGAACACCGTGAAGATGAAGACGAATTGAATGAACATGTTGAAGAGGTAGATGGTGAAGAGGCAACCATACTTTCTTCTGAGGATTCTTTTAAAATTTCCTATGAAAAAAAATCAAATTAAATTATAATTATCAATAAAAAAAAAAAAAAATTAATAAAATAAATTATAAAATTAATATTAGGATAATTCTATGAAAATGATTTAATGTAAACATATTAATTTAATATATTTTTAATATTAACTCTACTGAACTATCAGGGGTATTTAAATAAAATTAAAAAAGTCAATTTAATTTAATATTTAAGAATTTTTTTAAGGGTTTAATAATTTAATGATCTTAATTAATTCATATATATTTTAATGTTAATTATAATAATTAATCTATTTTTAATAAGAATAAATTAATTAAATAAATGTTTGTTTTAATTTGTAATTCTTACTTTGATTTCTGCTTGAGTTCGTCTTCTCAAGACCAAACGATACTGGGTGTCTAACGGCCATGCCTGTTGCACTCGTAAAGGACAATCGTCAGGATGAAGTTTGCGTTGGGTTTCATTTGAAGGACAAAACTCGTATAAAGAGAATTGTTCAACTTTTTCATGACGTTTTGTATTATAGGAATTTAGGAGCAATTGAATCAATTCATCAACCGTGGTTCGTTCAGAAATTAACAACGATTTATATTGAGACTGAGAACAACAAAAAAAAAATTAAAATCTTTCATGATAAATAAATAATTATTAATTATTGAATATTAAATAAATAAAAATAAATAAATATATTTAAAGATTATTATCAAGTGCGCTATGAGCGTACAATATAAAAAATGAAAGTATCTCAGGATAAGGATTGTGATTGCTACTACCAAGAACTTTCGAGTTCAGTAGGGCCACAAATATATATATAAAGACAAAAATTATTTATTTGATTATCTTTAGCTAGCTAGTTAGGATTAGTAAATAGAGACATAGTTTATATTTGTATCTATTCAGATTCAGAATGATATATATTATAATTAATTTAGTGATTAAATTTAAAATAGAAAAGGGAACAAAAAGAAATTTAAAATTTTAATATATAAATAAAATTAAAATAAATGTTAAGCTATCAGATTTATACTTTTGACAAAATATTATATATCACTTTGGGGGTACAGGGGGCAGAGACTGTGCGTAGGTGATAAGAACGCAGAAGATAGTCAGAGCAGCTATATATACGATATATAAATAGATAGGAATTTTTGTTAAAAGCATAGAATATATTTTTCAATTAAATTTAACTTATGACTATTTGAAAGGGAAATTAATACTTACACCAGGCATTAGAACGCTATCATAAATTTTCACGAGACCTCCTCGACGCATTTGGAGCGAGAATCTAAAATAAAAAAAAAAATGAATAAAAGTCTTGCTTTTTTAAGTCTTTTCTGTTTTGCCGAAAATGCATTTTTTGGAACTAACCCGAAATATGTTTGCATCATTAGATTAAGTGTTAAAAATTAAGACAATATTATATAATGCACTTGATGTTTAAAATCTGTAATATTACTTTAGATAATTTGTAAAATCCATAAATTTAGCTTTCATCTTTAAAAATTAATAATTAAACTATTGTGTTTGTAGAATTAATTTAATTAATACAATATCCCGGCTTTTAAAATGTTTCAGCGGACAATAAGGAAGCTCAACAGCAATTAACAAGAATGCATTCATACATAAGGACGTGTTTTAAAGAACGATTTTTAAAAAAATGTTAATTTATTAGTATTATGTTATTATGTGTAGTATAAGTAGTATGTTAATGTATCCCAAAGTTGATAATAAACTTTGGTTCAGGACATTTTGTAATCATATCTAATTTAATTTATATGTTTGAATAATTTTTATTTTCTGATTAATATTAAAAAAAAGTATATAAATAAATCTCTATTTCTAAACCTTATTCGGAAACTTAATAACAAATGGCCGAATATGAGATTAAATCAGTGATTTTCAATGCGAGCGCTACCCCCCCCCCCCTTGTGGGAGCTTCAGTGATCCAGGGGGCTATGGTCAGAGGTGCATTTGGAGAAAATTGTATTAACTTTCTGTAGTTTCATAATTTCTAACATCAATGTTTCAACTTACATATCTTTACCATATTTCACGAATTACTTTCTGTTTATTGTCATTAACATTAAAAATAAGCGGGAGTGTCCTCCCCTAGACTTTCCCGCATATAAATAGGTATAAAGAGTTGCGAATGAATATTTAGAATGTAATAAAGTGCTACTTCCGGTTAACTGATATTTTAAATGTAAAAAAAACAGATATGGATATAATATAAATATTTTTAATTTTATTTTATTTATAATATATAAGGGCTGGCTGTGACGTCATGAAGTGCTGGGTGACGTCATATAATTTTAAATTAAGAAAAAACTAATGAAGATGATTTTTCTCGAGGATAAAATCAATACAAAGTGCATAACACGTGGAGATATGTCCTCACGTGAAATTTGATATGAAAATAACCCTTCACTTCCTCTCTTCGATCGGCAATACTAGCACTTCCGGTTTCCGGATTTGCACCAAAAGTTGATCCATTCATCATACTGATGCATTAAGTAAATATACCAAATTTCATCAAAATCCGTTGAGCCGTTCAAGCTGTACACATCTCTACGGACACACATCGGACGGACGGACAGACATCATGCTAAAAATACTTTTTTCTGTTAAGAAAATGCATGATTCGTGGAGATATGTACCTAAAAATATCCATAGGTGAAATTTGGTGTGAAAACAATACATCCCTTACTATCGTCGGTCGGTAAAAAGGAAACGCTACTTGTATAGGTAAAATGTCACTTCCGGTAGTCAGATCATGATGAAATTTGGTATCTGAATTTTTTTCATATTTTTAAATCTATATACAAAATATGAAGCAAATATCTCGAAGCAAACTGGTACTTTACTTGAAAGGTAAACGCAACCATTGTAGGTAAAGTACCACTTCCGGTTAACCGATTTTGACGAAATTTTGATAGAAATCTACAAACTGTGAATAATATCGGTGTACCAAATTTCAAAGTCCTAGCTTGATTAGTTTTTGAGTAAATTTGCTTACAGACATTACATACATACATACATACATACACACACACAGACATAATTCCAAAAATGGTATTTTCCGACTCAGGGAGGTCTAAAACGTCAAGATCTATCAAAATCTCGAAGTCGAAATTTTTGACGATTCCAATACTTCCCTTATACGAAGTATGCGGGAAAGTAAAAAAATTAATTTCTAGGGGGCTCTGAGTAAAATAGGCGAATAGATTTGAAAATTACGACGAAATGGAAGTTGCATTTTTATATATAATGATTTTAAATATAGAATAATAATTAATATAATAATGGGAAAATACAATTAATGAAGGAATTTGTAAATTTATCAAGAAATTCTATTCATAGCAAATGGTATAGGCGGATTGACTCTAAAATTGGTACTTTGAATTTTGTAATGTCAATTGTTTTTTGAATATGAATATTAAATAATTATTATGTTACTATTTATAAAACAACAAATTAAAAATATTTGGATCAGATTCTTTTAAAAACTCACTACTATTAAAACTAAACTACTAACTTTGAATCCCCTCGAGGATGGCATGCTTGAAGGGCCGCCGGCCTTGCCGAATCATCCAGGACAAGCGTAGTGCGCACTCCAGCTCGACGTACAGTCACTTCCATCGTCAAATAGAAGAGATTGGAATCCCGATGTCGAACTCGGTATTTGTTCAGGAGAGAGATGATCACCTAGAGAAAGAGAGTTTATCTCTTTTTCTACAACACAATACAGCACAATACACCAAACAACAAAGTACTACTCACTTGTCTGCTTGTCGTTTCGTATCCTACACTTAGCGTTTTGTATTCAATATCCATTCGGAGACATCGTGCGTAGACTTTAATTGGAATCTGCAAACAGAAATACCATGAACAATGATCATGAACGAGAGAACTAAAATTTTCATGAGAATGGGTTGGCAATTCTAAACTCCACATTAAACACCCTTCAAGTAGGAGGGTTTGATTAATGGTTTTGTTAAGAGAATTAGAACGATATAAATATATTAGCTAAATATGTCTTAAAATTTATATATATATATATAATCAATAATATTTTCTAAAAAGATTATAAAGACTCAAAATCTAAAGTAAATTATTTAGCACATTATATTCTTACAGATTTAATATGTTATTTATTTAATACCATAAAAGTTTGGTTGTTTAACTACTAGAACTGTTATTCTCAACATTACATTATCAATTAGTAGAAAGGATCATACTAGATATTGAGAGTTTACTAAAAATTTAGAAAATATTGTTGCCATGAGAAAATATACCTTCATTTATTTATAAAAATTAAATATGAAGGTGATTCAGAAAGCTTTAATTAATAACAGCGCAATGTATTTGACATCATTAATTATCAAAATAAGAAAAATGTTAATTATTAAATTATTAAAGCAATTTAGATGAAGGAGATGGCAGAAAAAAATAAATAATTTAAAATTATTGGAAATTAAACACTCAAAGCATCTTTAATAAACATTGAGTGAAAATATATATTTTTTATTTTTCAAAATTATAATAAATATAAGTATTACTATTAAAAATATTTATTATATATAATATAAATTTAAAATGCCAAAATGTTGGATATAAATATTGAAATATATTTCAAAATTGTAAACTCAAATCAAATTTAAACATACTTTCAAAAATAATTTTAAATTCAATTAAAATTGAAATCATGTATTCATTGTAAAGTAATTAAAATATACTTAATAAAATTCAAAATAACAGGGTTTTATTTAGTCATTTCTTATTTTTATTGCTAAAGTGTTAAAATCCAAAAAAAAAAAAATTAAACTGTTTCTCAAAAGTGTTGATTTGTTGAGAAAAAAAGCTTAGTGCGAGATTTTAAAATGGCTATAAATCATCCAGGTCAAAGAAGTAGAAAAGCCTTTTCTAAGGTTAACATCTGTAAAGCAGGTTGCACAAATTGTCTTACCACCTAGAAATCAAAAATGCCGACATTGATATAAAAAATAAATGTCGTAGACCTGAATCGTAGGAAGAGCATTTCAATAGGTCCATTGTCCACTCTTCATTAGACGTTAATTGTTTATTATAATCTAAGCATCTGTATGCTAAAGAACAAATGAAGGTCCTTTTTAGCGGAAGGAGAGCTGAAGGGCTCTCTCTCTCTATATATATATATAGATATATATTTAAAATGTAAAAAGAGTAAGGGAGGGATGGAGATGGGGAAAGAGAATAGAAGCATGGATGCATCTGTTGTGGTCCATGCAGCTGTGAGACTCAAGACCAAAACATCCGCTTCTTTACTTTATCAAAGATAACACATGGACAGAGAAAGACTTTTACTCATTAAAGGGCGATTCTTTTAGGCTTTATAATTGTTGAATACAGGAAGCCAAATCAGAAATGAAAATTTCTTCCTTAATTTGAATATCATTCAGATAAAATGAAAATGAAAAATTTGAACTGAAGAGACCATTTTATTTACGTTAAAATCTTATATAATTAATATATATATATCCTTGTATGCTAATATCTATTTAAATTTATATTTTTACTAGATGCTCAGAGCGCATTCGGCGCTCTTCACACCCAGACAGGGGCTCCGCCCCCTGTACCCCCGAGTAGAATAAAGTATTTGATTGAAAGTAGTAAAAGGTTTTCATCCAATTTGTTTCAATCAGTATATTACATAAAACATTCATTTCTTTTTGTGTTCTTATTTAAAATATATTTTAATTTAAACAGTAAATTAATATATGAAGCATAATTAAATAATGGATCAATTCTGTTAATATACATACAAACTTTCCACTTCTATCACTCTATCTATTAAAAAAACCGTTGCATCAAAATCCGTTGCGTAGTTTTAAAGATTGAAGTGTTTAAGGGACAGAGAAATCGGCTTTGTTTTATACTATGTAATGATTAATTATATATATATATATATACATATATAAATACAAATACAAATACAAATAAATATAAATACATGATTTTTGATCTTATAAAAAAATAGTCATAAAAATTCTTCTTTGTAATGAGAAAATAATTTTTCAAAATTTTTCCTTAATGAATATATTAATCAGTCTGCGCTGGTCGTTCGGGTAATGCAGTTGCTTGATAACGATTGAAGATAGAGCATCGAAACGTTGTGTATTTTTTAAATAAATTTGCAATAAAATATAAATATGTGATATTATTACAAAATTCCTTTATGAATTTTGTAATCATTATTAAATTAAATTAATTATATTATTCACTAGGATCCATCTTATATTAAAACTTAAAAAGTTACCTATATCTTATTACCTAGATGAATACAAATCCAGTAAAATGTTTATTTACATTAAACAAATAAGGGAATCTGGGGCGTATATAAGGGCATTCAGGTCCCCCTCTTCCCCAAAATGAAAAAAATATAGACAATATGAACTAATCTGTATAATTGTAAAACATAAAACAATAATATTTCTAATTTATTATAAATGTAATCATTTCAATATTATAAGATAAAATAGAAAACAAAAATAGAAAAGAGAAACATTATTATACTATATATAAAGAAACCTGGATTCTGTACTGTAACCATTGTTAACTTTTGTCCCCCACCCATAAAAATATTTTTTATATTCTCCACTTAAGTAAATTATTTATTATAATATAACGAGTGTCTTTAAAAAAAAAATAATATAACAGGTGCGGGAAATTTTTCTATCATCAGCCATTCTGTTCCATGTTCACCGATCATTTGTCCATTTCCGTTGGAGGGAAAGAGAGAGCGAACCACGTGCTGTATGTTGTATTTGTACGGCTTCACATCCTGTGTCTACAGTAGCAGCATCCACTTCAGTGCAACCCTTCCAGCACTTCAACAAATAACATTCTCTCTCTCTCTCTCTCTCACTAAAAATATACATAAAACAACTTGATCTATTCTCGAAATGATCAATCGAAAAAAGGAGACTTTAATTCATTAATTTCCCGTTTACTAGAAGGCAGTTGTTCAATTCATCGCTTTTTTCAACTTAAATATAAAAAAAAAACATTTAAAAAACTCACTTGAATGAAAAATGATATCTCATCCTCAACTTTTTATATTTTTTACTTCCCATTTTGAAACAGTATTCAAGAACAACAAAATAGACAATCTGTATTGATATTTATGTACTTCTCTTTGAGTGTTACTCATATACTTCAGGTACACAATATATTTAGCAAATATGAATATTAGAATACTAAATAAACCAAAATATTTGTATTATTTTTGCTTATCATGAAAATAAAATGACTTTTGCATAAAAGTGATTTAAAAATTGAAAAGATTAAGAAGCAATGATCAAAGTGGAATAAAATGAAAAATATGTATTTAATGAGAAGTAATGTATTAAGTTATCAAAAAAACAACAACATATCTTATTATATAATATTTTATATACATTTTTTAAAAGGAATCGTAAATATTTTTGAGCATATTTTTCTATTCGATATAAAAAATATATTTTGTATGTGCCACCAAATTTTTACAATTAAAAAAGAAAACTAATATAAATATTTATTGCACAACGATACACTGAATTGACATTGAATAAATAAATATAAATGAAGGGGGGACACGCCTCAGGATAATATAATTTTCATAATAACCTTGTGAAGGTGGAACTTAGAAGTTCATGGTTCATTGAATTTCATTCCATTTATAAAAATAGTTAAATTTAAAAATTCACAGTTACGCAGAATTGATTCCTAAAAATTTTATTAATCGATTAAAAAGGAAAAAAAAATTCTTCTGTTTTTTAAATCTCTTTTCATAGATACTTTTAATCATTCTATTTTTTTAATGTATAAAAAGAAGAAATATGCATGAGGAGATCAAGAACTCAGGCGAAGTGGTCCTTTCCCTGAATTGGATTGAAGAAAATAATATACCCGTTAAAATATTAACAAGAAGAATAAGAAACAAAATGTCGACTTTGATTTGATGTTTAACGAGTTAGTGATGTGTTAAATGAAATTTAATAAGTAGTTGAAGAGGTAAACTACAAAGGAGCCAATACTTGCGGTTTTGCGGTTACCTTCTCTCTAACAATTTGAGGAAATCTAACCGGACCTGATTGCATTTTATAGGTTGATATTAAATAACCAAACTAAAAATTTTGAGAAAATATTTTCTCAAGATATTGATTTTCTCCAATATATAAAATTAATATTAATATTTTTTTTTTAATGACTAAAAATTATCTAATTACATGTACAGATCATTTATTGACCATATTTTTTTTCAATAATTGTTTCAAGATATCTATATATTAAATAAATAGGTAGGTTTATTTGTAAATAAATTTATGTTAAATTTATTTTAGATATTCAAAGAACTAAACGAAAATTAAAGAATTATTGTTTACAAAAGTTGTTTTATAATATAAAAATATTTACTTGTTCAACTTTTTATATTAAAAAAAAAACAGTTAAAAAATTAAAAATAGAAATCCTTTAAACACAATCTTGTAATATTTTAACAAATTTACAAATATTTATAAGTTAACATTTGCAAAAATAAAAAAATAGGGCAGAGGAAAAGAACTAAAAATAATAATAATAAACGTTTCAAAAGAAAAAATATATAAATAGGTCAGAAAAATTTTATTTCGATTTATTTTAAAAACCATTAACTATTTGAAATTGTGATTTTTTTTATTTATATAAATAATTATTCTACAAGTATTATTTAATTTTATAAAAAGAATTTAGTTTTTTTTTAATATATAAACTTTACTGTAAAATATTTTTTTTATTGACTAATGTAATAAAGATTGAGTGAGGAAAAGCTAGTGAAAATTTTTATTTTAATGAAATTTGAGTAAAAAGTAAAAAGAAAAAATAATAAAATATCAGATATCATAGAATTAGAAAAGAATAGGGATTGGATGGATTTAGTAAGATGGAATGTTGTGACGAAAAACATTCACTATCAGTATCTCCACAGAGATAAATAGTTTATTTAAATATAACAATTAGAATTGATGATTACAACTGAAAAATAAGTATAATATAAATATTTATATTTATAATTAAAAAGAATAAAATAAAATTATAACAAATTCATATAAATTAATTGATTTGTTCACTTTTTATTATTTATTTATCTATATATTAAATATATTCTTGTTAACAAATTTGGCTAATGTCTCCAGACTAAGATATTCATTAAGTAAACCAAGGACATCGTTCTATTTTCTTTCTTAAATTCGTATCATTTAATTTATACATTGTCGTTTAATAAAATGAATTATAACCAATAATAACCTCCATTTACAGAAGAAAATCTTTTTATTAAGTCAATTATATTAACTATTAGGATTTTACATAATTTCAGTTTATAATTTTTGCTATTTTTATTAATTTCTATGCTCCATCTTAGTAAATCATATGATTTAATAACTGACCTGTTCCTGTTTAAAACAAATTATTCTAATATTGCAAGCCATTAGATATTATAAATCAGATGATTAGGACTTTCTCTTTCTTTCATTTCGCCAGGATTGATTCAAAACTATAAATTATTAACAATTATTCGTAGGTATACACACTAGATAATAATATCAATTTTTACAAAGGATATAAATTAAATATTAAATTTTTTTCCCTTGGCATCTCTTACGATCACATTTATACTTTTTAAGAAATTGCATAACTCTTTAAATTGTATAGTTTACTATTTAATTATAATTAAAAAATACTTTCCAAGAATATTAATAATAATAAATACTATTTTAATATATGTAGGTTTGGAAAATTAAAATAAAATTTGATATATATATATTCATTTTAAAGATCGATTTCATTTCATGCCTTTGACTGAAAGATATTGTTCAATTAAAGAATTCAGTTTAATGTCTGACGTCTAAAAATAAGCTGTTCATTGCTTATAAATATTAATGAAATGAATTGACGATCGAACTGTTTTGTCATTTCCTTTTTCATTAATTAATTCCCGGTTGCTTGGTCTAGAATGCCATTAGAGATATCCGTCTGGCGTTTAAGTTGCTTCAGTTTCAATTCGACACTCGATCTGAACTGTATCAAGGACAAATTGAGAAAAGAATTTTGATCCTGTTCTTTTAAAACATTTCAATGAAATTGTATATCCGCCTCCCTCCTCCTCCTCCTCCTCCCCCACCCAAAATGTATTGACTTTCAATCACATTTTAGTAAATTTTTGATTTGAAATAGAATGGGTTTGTTTTTATGGTGCTAAATTTAAACGAAAGGCAGAAAATGAAAGAGAGAGAGCATAAAGAGAGTGAGAGGTTCCAATTTAAGGTTGAGGGGGTCACTTGCATCCAGATGGGACTTCTCTCGGTTGCAACCATCTGGACAGCATATACTATTGCAGTTCTTTTTCTTGTCCGACGTCTCGACAAGACACACTTAGCGCCCCATGACGTTCCAATGTATTTATAAAATTTATAAGATCAATGAATGAAAAATTAATGTTAAGTTAAATATTTAGATAATGAAAATTAAAAAAAAAAAAAACTAACTAACTTCGAAATAGTATGATGATTTACGAAAAAAGTCTAAAAATTTATGGAATGAAGTTTTTTATGTTCATTCAATTCTATTAATATAAACCATCTAATTAAAAATATTTTACAAATTTAAAGAAAAATCCCCTATGTATTTAAATTAAAATTTGTTTAGTACTAGATATCTTACAATTAATTAAACTTTTATATAATAAATTACAAAGAATAAATAAAATTTTGCTTAAAAAACAAATCTTAGTTTTAATGTATTTCTAGAATTATATAGAAATATCGTTTGAAATAATAATTATAATTTGTATTAATCTTAATGACTAATATATTATAATTAACATTAAAATACTTATAAATTATAATAACTTTTAATGATGAAGATAATATTGAGATACACAACAAATATCAAACATTTAAAAATGTTTTCTTTTTGTAAATTTTTATTTTGATAGCTAAATTTCATTATTATATTTTAAATATAATTAATCTATCTATATACTGAGAGAAAATATTAGTTTCTAAAAAACTATAATATTATTTGCCTATCTAATCTCTTCTTGTATATATTTAGAAAAAAATATATATATATAAATTATTATCAAAAATTATATTGTGAAAGTAAATTATTTTTTTTTTTTTTGCTACTGTAATCAAGACGAATTTTCTGGTCTTCATTAATAAAAAATCGAAATGATACATAAAATACTTTGAAATAAATTAAAAATTAATTTCAAAATATATCAAGAAAAACTTTTAATAAATTTTCTATAAAATTAAAAAAAAAAATGATCTTGATAAGTTAGTGGATTTTATGCATTTAATGATTATAAGTTGGAGTCATGTTAACATATCAAGGGCTCACATAAGAATAACAGAGAAAATAGAGAATTAGAGACGAATTATTAAAATTGTTTTTATAGTTAAAGTGTGATAATTAAGGGTGGGATTTTTGTTCCAATTTTTGAATTGTATTTGTTGTCGAGTGAAATTATTAATCTATTTTTATTCTTTGAAAAGTCAGAAAATGAACGAGTAACAAAGTATATTAATTAATAAAAAGTAATTAAGGACGGAATATTCACTCAATGTGAAATTATGATAAATTTTTTTTCAATGATTATCTTAAAAAGGAAAGAAAACAATCGTATCTTTATTAATTACATTGCCAATCATTCTTTTCGATAAAAAATGTTGATGTCAATGTGATGGATGTTGAAATTAAGATAAATATATTTTTATAAATTGTTGAATCAAAGAAAAGAATTTTCTTAAAGAAATTTAAAGTAATTTAAACAGAGAAAAAAAAGAGGATAGTTTTTCAATGAATTATGTCACTTTGCTAACAAATGTTGGAACGATTTGTTTCTCTGATGTCCAGATGTGAGAAACTTAGCAAAAGGAACACAATTGGTAATAATTTATGTGAAAAACATTCAAATTAATTTTTAACTTATTTTTTTATTATATAATATTCATAGCCTGAGTGGATGGGTATTTTAACTATTCTAAATAACCGATATTTAAAAAAATAAGTAATAGTTCTTAAAAATTAAAGTTTTGTTTAAATCAGGCCTGGCCAATCCAAATGACTCCATGGGCCTCTTTGATTAGGAGCAATGCTACAGGGGCCGCATTTTAGAGAAACGAATTTAAACTTTACTATATATAATAATAAACACTTTTAATACTTTCTTGATGATTAATGTATAATGTTTTTATTTATTACTAGCTGATCAGAGCGCCTTCCAGGCGCTCTTCACACCTAGACGGGGGCTCCGCCCCCTGTACCCCCGAGTGATACATAGTATTTGGTTGAAAGTCTGTATGTAAAAGGTTTTCATCCATTTTGTTTCAATCAGTATAAGTAGATAAGACATATATTTGTTTTCTTAGAAAATATATATTTTAATTTAATCAGTAAATTAATTATATATTATTATTGTATATGTTATATTTATCTAACTCTGTGTCTATACAGTTTTCGAAAGTTCTTAGCCGCAGCATCCACTTTTCTCTAAGAGTCCCTATCCTGAGCTACAACCAAATCCTACCCTGTCCCATCTCTCCCATGTCCCTTCCTTCATTGTCCACCCACCTTGATCTTTGGTCTTCCACCGGATGTTTCCCAATATTTGCATGTGTCTGCATACATATCTACGTATATGATAACTGAACACTTAATAATAATAATAATAATAATGTATTAAATGAATATAATTGAAATTTTAGTTTTAATTGCACTTTTTTTTTGGTTTTTATTTTTATTTATTTTTATTGGAATTATTACAAATAATAATAATAATAATAATATACCGTTTAATACGTGAAAATAATAATAATAATAATAATAATAATTTATTAAATTAATATAATTGAAATTTTATTTTTTATTATTACATTTTTATTTTTATTTTTTACCGACCGACGATAGTAAGGGAGGTATTGTTTTCACACCAAATTTCACATGTGGAGATTTTTACATATCTCCACGAATATTTCTTAATTTAAAATTATATATAAGTCACCCAGCCATTCATGACGTCACAGCCTGGTCTTACATATATATTACAAATAAAATAAAATTAAAAATATTTATGTTATGTCCATATCTGTTTTTTATTACATTAATAGATATATTAAAATTATTTGAAATTGTTTCTGTAGCTGGAAATTAATTTACTTCAAACCGTCAGTCGGTTCGGACCTGGCCACAGGTCAACTTATTTTGTTAATAATTTATTTTTATTTTTTATTTTTTTTTGTTAATAATTATTACATTTTTATTTGTTCGAAAATTATTTCTACTTTATTAATTGTTAATAGTTATTACATTTTAATTAACAGTTTTCGGAATAAGTATATTCTCTTATTTTATAGAGATTTTTATTGTTTGTCTCAAAAGTCTACCTACAATATTTCATTACCATTGTATGATTCAAAATAAAATTCAAAATATTTAATAGGACATGACATGATCTTAGTATTTTTCCCATCCCAGAATATTTGCTAATATTACATGTTGGAGTTCCAATTACCTGCATATTTAATGGCAATTTCAATGCTGAATATACTTTTAAATAAAAAATTAAAAAAATTTGAAGTAAATGGAATTATTATACTTAATAAATCTATATATAAATTTAATATATATTCAAACAATAATTGAAACAATATAAATAAAACGATTCAATATTTTACTTACATTGTGATTTATATTTCTATTTTTATTACAACTGTTATTATGTGTATGTTATTTTTGACAGTTTAAAAAAAATTAAAAATATTTGAATTTGGAAGATTATATGTAGCGCCATCTGTCGATAGTTTTGTGACACTATAGACTTTTACCAAAAAATTACTAATTAAATTAATTTTGGATTTAATTGAAACAATATAAATAAAACGATTCAATATTTTACTTACATTGTGATTTATATTTCTATTTTTATTACAACTGTTATTATGGGTATGTTATTTTTGACAGTTTAAAAAAAATTAAAAATATTTGAATTTGGAAAATTATATGTAGCGCCATCTGTCGATAGTTTTGTGACACTACAGACTTTTAGCAATATATTACTAATTAAATTAATTTTGGATAAATTAATTTTGGATTTAACTACACTAAAACCTTCCCTGGGATGCCCACAACAATCCCTGAAAGTTTCACCGTAATCGGACGGGTAGTTTTTGAGTCTATAAGAGACAGACACACAGACAGACAGACACACAGACATTGCCTTTTATATATATAGATTTTTCGGCTACTTTTTTTACTATCTCGCCAGAGATAGTCGAGTGGAGACACTCCAGTTTATTTTAAATAAAAATAATAATAACAATTTAAAATAAAAAAAAATATTCTCTATTAATTACTATTTCTCACTTTTTACTTCCTATTTATGGAATCAAATATGTAGTTTAAAAATTGTAGAACATATTTTAAATAAAAAAATGAATTAATTATAATTATTTCAATTATATTCTCTGTTTTTGAATATACAGTCGAGAAATGAAAGTTACAAAAGAAATATAAAGTTAACTGGCGGGCCGCACCATTTTTCACGGTGGGCCGCGGGTTGGCCAGGCCTGGTTTAAATGTTTAATATTTTTAAATTAAGTAAAATAATGAGATTTAAAATAAAATATTTTTGTAAGATATTTGAATTTCGAAATTATAATTATAAATATAAATTAATGATATATGACTTTTAGTTAGTTTTAACTTATAAAAAACCTTTTATTCCCACAAAGCAATCCAAATGTAAGAACTTTCCCATATAATAAAACGCCAGGTGATCAGAATTTCTAAAATAGAATAAGATCTATACAAACAGCATCTTCAAAACAAGCAAAACTCTTTTACAGTAAAATTCATCTTATCACATCTGCTCTTAATTTCGTGAGAAAACGATGTATATAAGAATATAAATATTTTTAAATTCAACTACAATTATGTTCAATTATTATTATAAAATAATTATATAATAATAATTTTAATAATATAATTGGATTATAAAAATAAATTTTTATAACTGATAAATTGAAAAATGATAATAATTCTTAAGTAGGAAAAAAATATATAAAATAAATTGCAAATGTATAATTAAATATAATTTAATAAATTCTCTATTCTTCTCTGTACTTCTTGATTGCCTTAATCCTAATCCTCCTGTAACTCGGTCATGTTTCATTAAATTTTCTTAATTAAAATAAATAACTCCCTTAATATAATATAATTGAATTATTACCCTATATTTCAGAGTAATAATTATTTAATTTGTCCATATACATGGTCAATTAGACAAGAATTTTGGTCGGTACATTGTGAAAATATTTATAAATAACAAAGAATTGGAATGTAGCACGAGAGTACACAAAAAGGAATGTTTTCAAGACGAACTTTCTGGTCTTCATTAACGCGACAAACAACAACATTTCAGAGAGGGTTCAATTATTTGTCTCAACTCACCCATGCCCGACATTATTCAATCGTAAAGAGAAATGAAGGCCATCCTTTACCAAAAAGGTTATTAGAACTTCTTTAAAGGTCACATCGCTTTTTATCAGTTTTATTTTATCATTATCTTAATTCCCGTAATTTGCATACAATTTAACAAGTATTTAATTTAAATAGAAAGAAAAATATTTTCCATTAGCTAGAAATCTACTTTTTTAGACATGAAACTTCTTTTTTGCTATATATAAAGTATAAAGGGGTTATATATGGAATCCGAGAATGAATATAAAGCGTTCTTTATAGTTTATCTTTTATATATTCATAGGATTTAAAAATTTCAAAGAAATGTCTGTTTTTCAAGTCCCAAAGATAAAAAGGGACAATTAATTTTAATAATATCTTAATATATTTTATAAGAAATCAAAGAATTTTATTAAAAGCTAATTTAATCTTATAGAATCATTCCAATAAATTTATTTGAAATAATTTATTTTTATGAATTGGAATTCTTCAAAACATCACATGATTTATTTTAATATTCTGTTTTTTTTTTTTGAAAAGAGAAATCTATTTATTAATAATAAAAAAGACTTAATGTATAACATACGATATTTTTTTTTATTTCCTTACAAATTTAAAAAGGAAAGGAACCCTTCTGCATAAAGTTTTAAGCTTTTTGTTTTCTTTTTGAAATTGTTAAAAGATTTTGCTCACCGTGTGCTGAGTTTGTGGAGGTCCTGTCGGTGATGAGGAGGCCTCGCCACCGCAAAGCGACGTGATGCTGGATGCTCTGCTGTGGCTGAAGGTGCTGCGGGTGGACGGCGCGTAGGAGGATGTCGAGGCCAACGAAGCCGTATCGGCACGAGCGCGATACGGCGAAAGCTGTACGTGTTTCAGCATCTCCCCGCCAACTGTCAACAACAAGATACCAATTATATCATCGTTTTATTTATGGTTTTCATCAAGAAGAACCCTTTGTCTTCAATGGGAAGACGAAAGAAATTTAAAAATGAACTCACTAAGATCCATTGATTTTTTATAAATATTTAAATGATAAGCCAATAAAATTTATGATAATTTGATATGCTTCTGATGAATGAATAGATGAGAGATGAGTAAGGAAAACAATGATTAAATAAGAAGAAAAAACATTCATTTCTAAAATAAAATAAGTGAGTAATTTTTAAAAAAATAATATAAAATATATTCAATGATAGAAATATACATACTATATGTAACATATGAAAAGAATACATTAAATTATTTCAAAAACTATTCAAAAATATTTACTGATAAAGTAATGAATAATATAGCAAATAAACGTATAGTTTCAATAACTAATTTAGTTTATTTAAGATATTAATGTTAAGTTTAAAAAAAGATAAAAAAATTTAGTATTTCTAATTAAAATATTGAAAAATATTTTTTGCACAAGAAAGTAAAACTACGAATTACCCTCGAAATTTGTATATTTTAATAATACGAGGGTGGGGTGAAAAGTCTTCGGCCTGACTAAGATAAACGATGTTTTTCATTTTTTTTTTTTTTTTTTTGCTATATTTTTCAACATAATCTCCATCAACACTGATACATTTCTTTAATTAATCAAATTAAATTAATTAATTAATCATTTAAATAATTTGATTTAATTTAAGTCTCATCAACAGTTATGAATCGACGCAAAATCGTTTGGATTACGCCTACAGCGCCAAATTGTCGGTAGAAATGGTTTTTCGGAGCAGTTTTTGGTCTAATGTTAGCAACGCACGTTCAAATGGTTGTGCAAAATATTTCGCACATGTTCAGCTGACATCGTACAGGTCTAAGCTATCTTGAATATCGTTTTTCTTGGTCAGGCCGGAAACTTTTCACCCCACCCTCGTATATTCTATTATTCAAATTTTATACATTTCATATAATTTGGAAAAAAAAATACTTGATTAATTTAATTAATACATATTTAATTGGCTAGTTTATTTTATAATAAAACAGGACCTCCAATCTTTAAGGTCATCCAATCTTTAATAAAAAAAATTAATGATAATAAATAATTATTTAAATTACATCCAAATTTCAGATATGTTTTTTTTAGGTTATCTTATTTTATTTTTTTTTTTTTTAAAAAAACACTTTTCACACTAGAAGATTCTTCAAGTGTTATTTGTTTGTTTTTTTTTGGTGTTGTTCAAAACTTAATAAAGTTAATAAATCATTATTAAATATATAAAACTGTTTTATAAAGAATCAAAGAACTATACGATATTTACTAATATCATAGTACGTGGAACACCGAGCTATTGCTCGACCCTTTAACAAATTTATACAATTTATTATCATAAACTTTAAAAATTTTACAAGTTTTTTTATTATTAAATGAGTTTTCTAAAAATGACCCATCAAAAATTTATCTCCTAAAAAGGTATAAATTAATTAAAATAACTTGATTTTCATTTCAAGATGAAAAATATATTCAAATTTACTTGATGAATTATTTGATCCTATATTATATAGATATGTATGTTGTTGTAATTATAATTAGATGGCTTCCGTTTTATATTTTTCAAAGTAGCAATAGCATATAGAGTATTTTGACCACAAGGATTGGTTCTGGTAATAATATAAATTCTGAATTTATATTGACACCTGTACTTGTCTATATTTTAATTAAGAAAGGAGGTTATATTTTTTTCTTTTTATTTATAATAATGAAATATCATTTATATTATTTATAATTTAATCTAAAAAACATTTTAATTGATATAATATAATTTATTTAATATTATTAGATCAAATTTATTCGATCATTTATTTGAAATTATTTCCTTTATAATTGTTCATATGTATCATATTTTTTTTTTTTTTTGGTAATATGATAAATATATTTCGTAATTTTTTTATAAAATATTATTAAAATAAATATTTTTAATTTTATTTCGAAATTAAATAATAAATTTTAAAATATTTTATATAAAAAAAAATATTAATACAATATCAATTAAGGGAGGCAAATTTCAAAACGTTGATGACGTCATTTAAAATTACTATTTTAAATTAAGAAAGTACTAATAAAGTTGATTTTTCTCGAGGCTGAAACCAATAGAGATCGATTTTTCTTTATAAATATGACCCATGGTTTTATGGTGTGAATTTCAAAAAAATTCTTAGAGCGGTTTAATATTCCAAAAAAATACAATATATATATATATAGAAGATAATATAATTTTATAAAATTTTATAAAATAATAATAGAGATTTAAAATTGGTCTTTATGTATCAGGGTAACTCAAAAACCTAATCTTCGAAACTGAAATTTCATATTTGAGGTATATTACAGCAAAATTTAGGTCATAATAATAATAATAGGCCACAATTATTAATTACAAAAATTATATTACAAAGAAACGGAGTTTCTTAATTGTTCAGAAATAGATTAATTTAGATTACATATAAATATAACATTATATTTAAATATATTTTATTAATATAAATTAATTTACATTGCGTACTTATTTCTATAATCTTTATTAATTTTTCCCAAATCTCAGACTTTCTTTTAATTGAGATTTCCTCATTTTTTTTCTCTCTCTCCCTCTTTTCAAATACTTCCGTATCTTCTCTCCCTAATTTTTTCTCCCTCGCTCTAGTTTCCTGCCTTTCTGACCTCTCATAACCATATTTCCTGGAAATTATGGAAAGCAATACTAAATATACAACATCTGAAACAAAACAAAAAAAAAAATACTAAAAATCAGAACTTCTGTTGAAAGCTCTGAAAAATCAAATCATATTAAACTTTTTATTTTATTTTTGTATCTAATAAAAATATTAAACAAAAATTCAATATTTTCTCAAATTATCATATTTAGTTTTAATTTATTTTAGATTTGACAAATGTTTTAATTTTAGATAGCGATATGTATATACTGAAAATCAATAAATCATTTTGTATGAAAAAAAATGATTAAAATAATATTAGTTAATTAAGAATAAGACAAAATTATTTTTTAAAATTCAGGTGAATGTATTTATTTACTTATAAGTGTGAATAAATCTAATAATTATTTCGTGATTAATTTTTGTATCTTTAAAACTAAAATTCCGAATAACTTATGATAAAAATAATAATAAAAATATAATATATTAAAAAAATTAATAATTTGTATTTTCCAGTTATTCTTCATGAATTTTGTGTAATTCATGAATCTTCTAAATGTAAATAAATCTTGTAATTTAAAAAAAAAAGGAAAAAGTGCAATTCCAATTAAATATATAATTTGTTTTGAAACAAAGAAATTTGAATGAAATTCCACTTGGTTTGTTTTCATTATTTTCAAAGGCGAGAATCAGGATGAAGAAATTGAGCCGTGAGTTACATTTCCGGTCGTTTCGTTACTTGAAGACAAACTGGGTTCTCTTGTCGGAGGTCTCCTTCTAAATTCTCAAATTTATAAATAACCAAGAGAGAATGAACGGGGTAGATGTTTTTTTATTAATTCCATTTAAAAAAAAGGTATCGTTAAAAAAAAGAGTTAAAATTCTAATAAAGGATAATAGGGATTGATTATCTGGAGAGATATAAAGAGATATATTGAGAGAGAGAGAGAGATGCGGAAGGGAGGAGGGTGTCGTTTCCGCCCGCATCTAGCCCTTCGACCCCAGTTCTTATCAAGGTTACGTGGGGGCCTTTGTTTTTGTTAGAGCGCGTTGATAAAATATAAATATGTTTCTGAATTTCCTTTACGATCCGATAATACTTGAATTTTGCCCTTTTCAATGAATGAGAATTATATTTTCTAAAATAAACATTTCTTTTCAATTCTTTAGTAAATATATAAATAATATATACATCTTAGAAATAGATAAGTTTCGAATATCTGGAAATATTTAAATTAAAATCATAAATACATGTTTTAATTATGAACATTTTGATAAGAAATAAACATAATTATTAAAAAATATCATAAAAGCAAGAATTTTATCTTTAATATGATGATTACTTTCATTCAACTTGACAGACATTGTATCTTTATTTTCTTCTATTATATTTATGTATAAACATTGGAATGGACAAATATAATTTTTTTTTTGATAATATTGTTTCTTCATTACTAAACTTTTAAATATTGCAGGCATCGATTATTTAATAAAAGATAAAAAAATAAAAATGCTGACAGAAAAGTCACAATTAGAACAGAGCAAGTGGGGATGTTCGATCTTAAAAGTAATAAGATCAGCAATGTTAAGATTAGAATTAAAAAAAAGTTAAATCTCAGCACCTCATCAATTATAAATTCAACTCTAATATATTTCGAATAAATTTTTGAATTTCTCTTATAATAATCTTAATAATAAAATAACTTAGAATAGAGAGAGAATATTCACTTTATATTTTATCTAATAAGTATCTTATGATCTAATTATCTATTCTATTTATTTTGCAAACTCAAATTATTTAAATATTTATGAAAAAGATATAATTTTGTGTAAATTTTATATACAGTAAGACCCCGCTTAACGCTGTCTCGGTTAGCGCTGTTTCGGTTTAGCGCTCTTTTATTTGAACCCGGGGATTCCCCGAAATCGTTCGCAGCACTAGGTTTTCCAATATTCGAAACAGTTTAATTGTGTTTTTTGTTTGGTACGGTGCTGTGCGAACGCAATTTTATTATTTGAAACATTTGGTGACATTATTGTAAGTATAAATTTATATCATATGTATAACGATTAATACAGTGATAAATATTATGATCTTTAGTTTTTAACATGGGTAATAACGAAAAACAAGAAAAGAAAGCAACCAGAAAAAGCATTTCACTGGAAACTAAAATGCAAGTGATTAGAAGATTAGATTCTGGTGAACGTCAATCTCAAATTAGTGCTACATTGAATTTGTCAACTTCAACAATAAGAACAATTCTTAAGAATAAAGAAAAGATACTCTCATCGACAACTTCAACATTTGGCCAGATTTAAGTAAGAGTGAAGACATTGGACACTCCGTCGATATGAATAAAATTTTGGAAGAAATAGTGGAATTAGCGAAACAAACCGGTTTAGATGAGGTAAATGTGGAAGACGTCGAAGAAACAGCAGCTAGTCTTTCTAATGATGAGCTCAAGGAATTAACTGAGCAAGAAGAAAACAAAAATATTAATAGTAATGATTCCGAAGAGCAAAAAGAACTTTCGATGGCGTTTGTAAAAAGCAGTTTGACCACTATAACTGAAATTATGGACCAATTTGTTGAAAATGATCCAAATTTTGACAGGAGTTCAAAAGCAAGACGAGGTGTTATGTAGATGCTTTATCCACTTATCAACAACTTCTAACAGAACGCACAAGGAAAACGCAAACTACATTAGATGCCTTCTTGATAAAAAGGGAGAAAATTAGAAACACAGAATAGACTGAATTATTTGTCTGACTTAGATTTTAATTTATATTTTCGTTTATATTGTTTTTATTTTTGTAAGAAATAAATGTATGGTTTTATTTTTATTAAAAAAAACAGAATTATTAAATTTAACACCTAACCAATTTTCTATCCATCTTCCCCTAACCCCATTATTTACATGTTAAAATAGCCTCGTTTAGCGTTGTTTCGCATTACGCTCTCTTTTGATGGAACGTATCCCCCGCGTTAAACGGGGTATTACTGTATTATACGTATATCAAAAATGATTTCAAAATCAATTGGTCAGTTAATTTGGAATGTAGTCATTGAGCAAAACAGAAGATAATATTTTAGAATGGCTTACTAAAAGGTCCTTATAGATATTTTATTTATTTTGTTGGGCACAAAGCAAGCAGGTTTAGAAAAATTTTATTTTCAGTGATTATGCAACTAACTCTATTATATAAAAATGTTATTGCTCACTGACCAAAAGTAAAAACATATATTAAATAAAATTTGATTTAAAAATTATGTTTAATAAACAAAAAGTAAAAAATCTGTAGTGTCTTCACTCGACTATTTTGCATATTTGAATTGGATTAATTAACATATATTATATTTAAATTAAATTTAATTAAAATTAATTGATAATATTTATTAAATTAGCGCTTGTTTGGCTCTTTGTTGATGACACCACATCACGTAATGGCGCGTGATTGGCAAAAATTTAAAAAATTAATTCCGATACTTTCAGCGATTCATTCAAGCTGAAATTCTATATAAAGTAGCTTTATACAATTTTTATTCATGTGAAAAACTATGAAACATATATTTTTATTTTTATGTTCAGTTTAGAAAAAAAAATATGAAAACGTGTAGGTAATATTCCTATTCCGAATGAGCTACATTTCTAGAAAACTACGAATTTTGAATAATGCCCGTGTTCCAAATTCCATTATTCTAGCTCAAACCGTTTTTGCCTAATCTTGTCTACATACACACATACACACACACACACATACATTTTTCTCAACCTTAGTGGAAATGATTCAGGAACCTTCAAAACGTATAAAAACATCAAAATCTCGACATCGAAAATTTTCCTGATCGCAATACAATCTCTGGCGAGATAGTAAAAAGTATACATACAATATAATAAAATAATTTTATTTATTGCAATGATTTTTTACTAATTCTGGTTAAGTTGAAAAATTTGGAATAAATTAAATATTTATATGTATATAAATAAATAAAAATTAAAATTAGGAAATGTATTTAAGATTGGTTCACATGAGAAATATTTAAATAAATATTTAAAGATGTTCTGGTTAAGATTTTTCTTCTCCCTGCTGGATGATTAAAATGATTCACTGATTACTAATTAATTTATTTAAATTAATTCTACTTGATTAATAAATAATTGATTATATATAATTGGTTCAAATACTACCAGGAGATAGATACAGAAATAATAATCATTTGATATATTAATTACATGGCTAAATGATCTGGAATAATATCTTATTTCGTTTAATTGGTTGATAATTTTATTAAATTAATTATAATAATAAATAAAACTTAAAAATGGATTTTCATAATTGGAATATTTTGATTTTGTGAAATATATAATTCCAAAATAATAAATAAATAATTTATTGATGATTAAATATTAAGGGAAAGTCTATTATTAATAATTAATTTAAATTACTATAAAATCTTGCTTTCTTTTTAATTTACTTTTCTCGCATTAAATTAAATGTTTTCTAATATGAAAAAATTAGGGTTCGAAAATTCCGCTGTCTATTCTTTTTTTGTATTTATACCAGTATATTAAAAGGAGTGGAAAAAATTAGCCTTTCGGTTAGATTTCTTCTTGTTCTTGTTCAGCCGGAAATCGTCTTTTCATGCTTCATTGATCATCACGTGATCGCCCTCTCCTCTAAAAATGACCTCTAATATGCCAATCATTCGTCCTCTTAAGGACCTTCCAAACACTTTCTTTTTATTGTAATGTGATTATGATTAGAAATCTTTCAAATATCATTTGAATTAATTAATTACACATGGTACAGCTAAAATAAAATAATAGTTGATTATTTTTTTTCAATTTTATTGGCAAAGGGATAGAAATAAGTTATTTAAAACATGAATTACTTTGGTTTAAGTTACCAGGATTGTATAATTTAAAAACTTTTTTTTCGGGAGGGAGTAATTGGGATTATTGGAAATTGAATTCCTCAAAAAATGAAACCATTTTCTTTATTGTATTTATAAAAAATAGATTATCAAAAATTTACTAATTTTGCGGAATAGTAAAAAACTGTATTGGCTAGATATGAAAAAAAATATAGTATACCTTCGCAGATTTATAGGTATAATGTCTTCAAAAGAATCCATTAATAAGAAGAATGTTATTAAATGAAACATCCTGGATCAAATCGAAGAAGAAATAGGAAATAGAAATATTAAAGTAAAAAAAATGAAATATCTCTCTTTAGATAAATTGATAAATTCTTGTGGTGTGAAGACGATTGAACCATTAGAATTAAAAAAAAAACATTAAATATTCAATCTTTCTTTCACTATTTTTTTTTTCTTCTTTATAATTATGAAAATTCAGTTTCTAGAATTTTGTTGTACATCAAGTAAAAAAATTACATAAGTAAATGGATATTTCCAGTAGCCACTGTCAATGAATTAATAAATTACTAGAATGGAATCTGGTTTTCTTTTAAATACTGTTAAAATACCTGTGCTGGTCACAGGAAAAAGGAAACTGATGATGTTTCTTCATTATGAATATATGAATGTTCATCGTTTTAAAATAAATTAGCAGGCAACGGATGCGTCGATAAAAACCAGTCCTTGATTCGTTCAAATCAATCGATTTAATATAATAAAATTAAATACACTTACAATGTTCATTTGTTCATTTCAAGTGAATTTGATTTCTTTGAATGCAGATTAAATTGAAATTCTTACACCCTTTTAGACCTTTCACTAAAATCATAAATCATACAAATAACAAGTCGAGGGTTTCTTTTTAAGGAAAAATCAAATTCCAGTTATAGTCATTGGATAATTATATACCAGTATTTTTACTATACTTGGAAACAATAAACTTTATAATTTTCTTATTAATTTATAGAGAGGTTAGAATTAAAATTTCTATGAATAACATATAGGTATATATAGATCTTTTACATATAATTAATTTATTATTGACAGTATCTATTATAGATAAGATCAATTTAGGCGATGTGTGTGTGTATAGTCAAAAAAATAACAAAATAGGTGTTATATATATAAAAAATATATGAAAAACTGTTCGTTTAATGATATGTCAGGGTATTTTGAAAATATAACCACGGATTTCTTGCTTTCAAATTAAACATAAAGGATTATTTTTAAATTAGAAAAAGTACCAATAATAATATAATAATATAGAGAAATGAATATGTATTCAATAATATTTAATATAATTATATATATAAAGTGAAATTATAAATGGTTATATTAAGAAAAGATGAAAAAACAACAACAAAAATCGGGATTTAATAGGCTAATAAATATCAGCTCGTATTCCATGATCTTACGTCTCTTAAAAGAAGGCACGGAAATCGTTAATTATAGATTTTAGCAATCAGATGGGTTAGATCAAAAGAATCCCCTTCCAATAAAATGATTAGTAAGTGTTAAAGAGAAGGTGACAATTATATTACGGTATTAGAATCATATTGCCTCAGCGGTCCTTTCTGGCTTCCTTGACTCATATGCCAAGCATCGATTCCAACCAATAAATAACATAAGCATAAAAACGATTATAATAATTCATTCTATTCTTATTCTTATTTGTCTATTGGACAATACTTGATGTGACATTTTCTTATTCAAGGATAAAGTTAGAATACATTGGCGATTTCTTCAAGTTATTCAAACATGTTAAGATTTCCTGATGTGTGAGAAAATGAAAAGAATAACAATCCCCTTGCTTCTCTACCCTATTTTGAAATGATTTTTGCAATATCACCGTTGGGAAATTAGTTTTTTTTTTTATCTCCCTTGGGAATTTTTGTGATTTTCATAATGATTTCATTATGAATAACATTTTTATAAGAGAAGTAGTATATTTTTACTATGGACGTGTGTGTATATTTATAATTATATTACTATCTATGTATATTTTGATTAAAGAAAAAACAGTTACTATTAACTACAAAGAAAAATCATTATTTTAATTTTATTTTTAAGTAATAATTTCTTAATTAATAACAAAATTTGATTTGGTAATTTTTCAATTGATTAGACACATTTGACTCCTGTCTAAATTTGAACCAGCTGGGTTTTTTAGTTTTTTTTTGACACATCCATTAATAACAGACTACCTCGTGATTTGAGAAGAAAATGGAAAAAAGTGAATTTCCATGAAAATCCATGAATTAGGATACGAATGCTCCCACATCTGCCTTATTCTCCGGATTTAGCCCCGAGTGACTATTTCTTGTTTTTAAACCTGAAGAAATGGCTCCAAACCTGAAGAAATCATCTCACAAACAAATACCTATTTTGATACCCTCGACAAATCTTATTTTTTGGAAGAGATAAAAAAAAATTGGAGAAACGTTGGACTAAGTGTATAGAGCTCAAAGGTTGAAAAATTGAAAAATAAAATAATTTTTTATCCAAAAACCTGTGTGTTTCCTACAAAAAGTCAAGGACTTATTAACCTGCACTCGTAAGTTGTAGAAAGATTTATCATAAAAAATAGTATAAGTGTATTTATTATAGAATTTAAAAATGAAATATTTTATTTATTAGTTTTATCAAAAATTTCTTATGTATGTATATATAATATACAAGTTAATAATGAATACACCTAGAGTTGTATATATAACTATAAAGGGTGGGATATTGTATCAATACTCAAAATAAGTGAATAAGAAAAAAAAATTCATTTCAATTTTAAATTAAATATAAAAAATGTAAATTAATTAATAATAAATGAAACCAACACCTAGCATGCTTAGAAAAGGCACGCACAGTCCTATCTAGATTAACAACCATCATTTATCCATCAGAGGTTCTTTTTTCTTTTTTTTTGAAATGTCCAAATCTTTAGAGAAACTACTTTCAGCCTTTAATCATACCTTTAATACATCCAGATTTAAGAGGAGGGACGCTAAGCATTCATTCTAGATCTCTTAAATATATACCTACATAGATATAAATTGAAATTTTATAAAATAATATAATTAACATTAATTATAAGTTTCAATTATTCTGGGAAGGAGTAAATTTATTTTTGATTCTATTTTAGATCACTTCTCTAAAAAAGTGGTCCGCCTATCGTGTTAATTGGACAGCTGTTATCGTTATTAGAATATCATCAATCCTTCATTATGTATAATAAGTATGATATTCAATCGAACTATTATTTCGAAAATCATAATAATCATATATTAAAATAATAAACCATGCAACTGATAATAATAATTTGTTTTCAATAAAAATTATTAACATCTCAAAAATAAATTGTTCACTTAATTTAGAATGTATTCACTTCTAAAAAATTCCATTTGTTTTTTGTATTTTGTTTTTGGCTTTGATTTTCCCTTGGCATTGCTTTTTCGTTTACCTTTGCTTCCATTTAGTTCCGTCTATGTATTTTTTTTTATATAATTTCGTTACTTCCGTCTTTTCGGTCCGTTGACATCATCCCATTGATTGGATACTGACGTCATTAGTAAAACGAAGGTCTAATAGGCAAACGAAATTTGATTGATTGGAATGATATAAAATAAATATAAGTCTGGGTGTGGCTCCCCGGAGTCCAAACTCAGCCTTTAACAACAAAGGGGAGAGCCCTTTTGAAAATGGGCGGGGCTCCTTAAGCGGTAAATAAATATGAAAGGGCTCACCTCACTCATTCACTCACTCACATTCTACCACCTACCATTAAGTAAATTATAATACCATTCGGTTCCATTGAAATGTACTTGCAAATAGCGAATTGTAAGCTTAACGGATATGTATTTAATAATAAAAATATGGACAAACATTAAATGCATTCAAATGCATTTTTTATTAATAATACATGGTTGGAATGAAGAAATACAGATTGATAAACTTTCAATATAAATATTTATAAATAAATAAATATGAAATCATTATTGTGCTATTCATTCATGTTAGGAATAAGAAAATAAATACATTTATTCAAAAAAAGTATCGTAATCCTAATAGAGTTGCTATCATGACCAGATATCGATAACGTAGTGGAAAATAACTGAATTAGAAAATAAGAAAATCATTCTCGTGTTATCTAATTTGATTTGTTCTCTGTGTATACTATTAGTAATTATTTAAATATAATTATGTACATTTTCTTAAACAAAATGCTCTACTCATTCATTCATTTATTTTAATTCATCAAAAACTTATGTGATTGAATATTATTACTTTCATAGAAAATTTCTATATATGACGATTTACTAAGATACTAATAATTTTTATAGAAAAATATTATCATTGAAGCGTTCTATTATTTGTAATTAAAACAAGTTATCTCCTCTTTTAATTTATCATATATATATATATATATACTAGCTGCTCAGAGCTCCTTCGTCGCTCTTCACATCTAGACGGGGGCTCCTATTAGCATAACACTAAACTACTATAAAAATAATATTAAAAAATATATTATATATTAAAATCTTACGTGAAAATCCAATTATGAGATCAAATTTTCTTAATTAAAATAATTTACTCACATAATCTTAAAAATTAATAGTATTAAATTATAGCCGTAATGTGAATGTTTTCAAAGTTTAAAAGGCCAATAAGATCAATTGAGATATTGTAAATATCAATAGATATATAAAAAGATGTTTATCTGCACATTGCTCAGAATTTAAATTACCGCCAAATTATCGCCACCAGCGCCTCTATGATCTAGTATGGTAACTAAACTGGTAATGGTAACTAAACTATTATATTCTTTATAATTTTTTTAAAATTTTTCTAATTCAAAAATCGAAAATCGGGCTTCGAGGTCTGGTGGCCAGCCCCTTTGTGCTTCCGTGTAAAAAATTCCAGGTCCCTGCGTGCGATAGATTTGGCTGGAGAGCTCGGTCAGACAGACAGACAGATAGGCAGACAGACAGACACATTACACTTGCTTTTATTATTATAGATATATACACGAGGTGTGGCTATTAAATAACGAGACTGCTTACAAAAAATGGTTTAATTAAAAAAATTATGGTACAATCGATCTTTCCCCCTCAATATACTCCCCTTCACTCGCCACACACCGCTTCCTCCTTTTTTTCCACTGCTCAAAGCAGTGTTCGAAGTCGTTTTTTGTTAGGCCTTTCAGCAGCTCCGCCGTTTTTCTTTTCACCTCTTCCATCGACTCGAATCGGCTTCCCTTTAGTGCGGACTTGATTTTCGGAAACAGGTAGAAGTTGCAGGGTGCTACATCAGGGGAGTAAGGAGGGTGTTCCAGCACTGGAGTTGAAATGGAAACAGGACGGCCCGGACGCTGGTCATCTTCGGTGCTCTCTCAACCCTTAGAAAATCTTTTGTGCCACTCAAAAACACGCGCACGTGATAAAGAACTCTCACCGTAAGCCTCTTTTAATAATTTATAGCACTCGGTCGGTGTTGATACGTTGTTCGTGTTTTTCGTCACACATCGTTTTCGGCGTAGGAACAAAAACACGTTTATTTTAAACCGCTACAGATAAAAAAAACTACTTCACTGCCAGACATGTGTTCTCGTACTGGAATAGTAGACCCTTCCAGCTGTACAACGGTGCATTAGGTTCCCGCCTACCCTCTCCTGGAGGCCGTCTGCGCGCCCAGTCTCATTATTTAATAACCCCACCTCGTATATATATATATAAATCAATAGCTCGTTGGATGAATTTTCAAAAAATGATACATTATTTTTAGATATTAAGTGTAAATGATTTTAATAGGAAAACGTTATTCATTTAATATTAACATTCAGTATATATAACCAAATGATTCTCACATGTCAATAAGTTCTATATTAATGTATTTCAACTTTACGATTTATGATTCATATAAATCAATAATAGTCCTTTAAGTGAGAAAATGTTTAATATATTTTATTCTAGTATATATATTTATATATTCGTTATAATAAAATGTTTAATGAAAGTTTACGGAAATGTCATTTCTTAATAGGAGTTGTATGTAGTATGATTTTCTTTTATCGGATCGTTGTTTATAAAAAAATAAAAGTGGGACAAAAATTATTGTATGATGAAAGTAAAGGATGATACACTTTTTTTAAATGACATTTTACGAAATTAATTAATTTATTAGAACGTGAATTATGTCAACTGATTAAGAATTTCCTTTTGCTAAATTGATACGATAATCAAACGTGACTTATTCAGAATGACTTCATTCTGGCTTTGTTTACTAGCATTTGACATCATTTTAAGTTGTTACATGAAGTTAAACACCCTAATCAGATATTACCTTACTCTTTACAACGTAAAAAAATATCCATGTAAATGAGGAGAGAGAATCAATTTAAATAAATAAATAATATTTATAATACTCCGACATACATAGATACAGTTAGCTTTTAACTATATAAAGATTACTTATATGTTTTTATTATTTAATAAATTTGTGATTACAATAAAATTCTCTCATAATTATATCAGAATGTTTAAATGTTTTAAATTTTTTAATGATAAACAAAGATATTGTATTTGATGACTTATGAATTTATAGCATTTTATTGTAAAAATTAAACTGTTTATACTTTTTTTAGATATAATTTGTGTCATTATTAATAAGTTACTAATTTTTTAAGTTACTATATATAACGAAAATAAGAAATAATAAAAAACATATACATATAACGTATTTAGAGATATGTAGGTATATCAACATATAGGTATTATTTGAATTAATTTTTATGTTTATAAAGTCGGGATCAATTATTTAATTTTCTTAACCAAATGCAAACATTTATGGGAAAAATTTCTATTAAAACTATTCAATCCAATTAATGAATTTAATGGGAATATTTTTACATTGACATATTTGTAAATCCATGCATTTTTTTAATTTCAATATTTATGTGAGAAATCAAGAAAACTTGACATTAAATGAAATGTAATAATTTGAATGAATTAAAGCTCGTTTCATGAAAGTGAGTTCATTATACTTCAACCGACCTTGATATCTTACATTTACTTATTTGCATAGCATGATACTTTGTATAAGGTGTAGGCCAACAGGTGATCTTATAACACATTCTTTCTTGAAAAAAAAAAAAAAAAACAATAATGGTTTTAAATTGAATTTTCAAGAAAATATTAGACTAACCACCAACCTGGAAATGTATATAAAAAGATATTAATAAATAGATAATTCAGAGAAAAGTAAGTCATTTTTTATTCGAGTATGTGCATTGAAAAAAAAAAAAATAAAAAGAGACATTAAGGTCAAAAGATGTGACACTTCAACAGTAACAGAACAAGAAGCACTCTTTATTTTGATCAGATAGACACTTAAGATGTCATAAATTTAACCATTAAATTACATTCTAGTGTCATGTATCTTTCATTTATTAATGTAAAGTTTCAAAAGGAATATGTAAGAATTTTTATAAGCCTAAGTAATATAATAAAATATTCATTTCTTCCATCTAATGATAGTAAATACAGGAGGCGATTGAATTTTAATCATTTAATTAATTATTGTTTATATTATTCTAATATTAACATATTTATAATTTTTGTTGCTGTTTTTTTAAAATATATGAAGTAAGTACATATTTAATGATTCTCTCGTATATAAGTATTTTGTCTTAATTTGAATATTTTCAAATAAAATTAATTAATTGTGTGTAAAATTATTATATTTCTTAGAAAGTATTAATAAACCAAATATGTGTATAGAAAATGGATAACAATCATAATAGACAACTTAATTAATTTCTATTTTTTATCGATTTTAATGTAAATATTTTTTTTCAATTTGACTCTCGTAACTATTTAATTATTACAAATTTTAATTTGATTTGAATAGACAAAATATTTACAGGATAAAGTAACTGTAATAAAATAAGTATGAAAAACTATAAAAAATAATTTTATATAACAAGTGAAAGTTTAAAAAAAATAATTCACTAAATTAACTAAATAGAACTATAAAACTTTTATATAATGATATAAATATAATAAATTAATAATTTATTATTTAATTATTGATCATTTTATTAGTAATATCCTTTTTTTTTTTGATTTTATATTAAATTTCAATTTCACAAGGCATTTTTAGAAAAGCATATTATTAGCATCTTTTGGATGTTTTTAATTTTGATATTTTTTAATTTTCGATAAGATTTTATTTTATTCTTCTCTTTATGAATGTAAATAAGAAATAAAACGAATATAAATGGAACAAATAAATATTAATAATTAATTAGTTTTAATATCTTGTAGAAAATGCTAATCATATTATATATACACTTAAAATTGTTAAAAACTTTTTTTATTAGGGATATACAAAATACTGGAAAAAGTTATAAAACATATATATAATAAAGATATATAATAAAAATGAAAAATTACAATTCCGTGTTAAAATGATCAATTCATTATCTTCATCAATTTGTATTAATTTAAATTTATTTTATTAACAATTTTCTATAAACAAATTTTAGTTTTTGAAACGTGGAAGATACATATTTTCTTTAATAATGAATAATAATAATAAAAAAAATTATTGTAATTATTGTAATTGTTAATGTGATGAAAGTTGACTACAGACAGTAATAATATTTATATGTATGTAGGTGTATATATATATATATAAATAATTCATTGGTTAGATATGTAGTTAATATAATAATTATTTATATGAGGCACGTTCCTTGTTTTATTTAGAACGAATAAATAAAAGTCGGTTGGTTCAATTGATGAAATTAAATAAGAAAAATTGGACGCGAGCGGAGAGGCGCCATCAGAGGCAATTATATTAGAGGAAGGGTCTAAACTGTACAATAAGGCATCCGCCTACATAAATAAACAAAGGGAATGGACCCTCAAGGGAATAATTAATTAACAAGAACTTAACGGAAGATCATTCTTCAAGGGTCATTCTCTTCAAAAGGAACACAATTTCTTTCAAAGAGTTACCCCAAAAAATGATATCCTTTAACGATGCATCCGTTTGTTTTTAAAATATGTCAATCCATCAATCAATATTAAATAAATATTTCCCTCGAGACTCAAAGAAAAAAAATGATAAATTTATAAATATTTATATTGTAAAGTGTTAAAGAAATAATGTTTAAATAAAAAATTAAGTTTTTATAACATGTTATTCTGAAATATAATTTAATATATTTATATTAATTTATTTAATAAATTTATAAATGTCTGCGTTTTTATTAAATTAAAATAAAAAGAGAATACAGATTTGTGTTATGAATATATATGTAGTTTAAAAAAAAGGATTATAATTAGTAATTTATTTTTAAGAAATTGAAATGCAGATACCTAAACAAATTAAGTATATCTTATATGTAGATATATTTTATTAAACTAATAATTTTAAAATATATGGTATTTATTAATGAATAAATATTCTCCTTAGAAAGTAATTAAATATTTTATAATTTAATAAGATAATGAGATCAGAAATAAAATAGAAATATATAAATTCTATCTATGAGTGAATAATAAACATATCTACCAATAAAAATCTTTCTATTTGATTATAATTTTAGATTTTGTCTTTGGGAATTGATGAAAGGAGAAGAGGGGATTTGACCTTCTAAAATCCATTTTGAACGTAAATATTTTATTCACATAGAATATATTTTATGAATTTTTATCAGTATTTTTCACCTAAACATGCAAATATATGAATTTCAAATCAGAAGGTTTTTATATTTATTTCTGCCTGAGTATATTCTATTTGTAAAAAAAAAGTTGTAAACTAATTTTAATAATTAAATGTGCATTGAGCGGAATTCGTACAATAAAAATGTGCCTTCTTTTTCATGCCTCAATTCCTCCTAAGTTAATTAATGTTTATTACTTTTTTTTAATATAATCATTTTCCCTTTTCAATAAAAAAAAAAAAAATCAAAAGAACAGAAAATAAAACAAGAAAAAATAATTAATTTTTTTGGTGATTTTAAATATTTGATTGAAGGAAATTAAAAAGTTGGTGTAATGGAAAACCTTTCAGGGTAATTTTAATAAAATGAACATTAAAGAAAGCTTTGAGATTCCAATGTAAAGAAAGGATACTGTGAATTTTAATTAACTCGCTTGCTCATTAAATTAAAAACTTTTCTTTATTATATCTTATATTTGTTTAAATTGAATTGACAATCTTTTAAACAGAATTCTTTATGAAAATTTAATATTACAGTTTTTTAAAAAAAAATAAATACGCCTAACAATATTTATCATTTTTTTTTCAAATTATATGAGAAGTTTGATTGAACAAATCTTATTTTAAATAATAATTTATCAAAAAACAAGTTATATAAATTAAGAATTGAAAAAGCATGATTATTGACCTCCTGATAATTATACATCTATTTGGTATCTAATAATAATATTAGAATAGTGAATATATATTTCCACTTTTTTGAAATATGATTTATTCAAACAATTATAATATGATATAAATTTTTTTCTTTCTAATAGTATGCAATTGTATAATTGTAAAACTATTTTTTTTTATTATGTAAATTAATATTCAATATAAAATCTAATACAGTAGAACCTCGATAACTCAAACCTCGGTATCTTAAAAACCTCGATAACTTCAAAAAAAAATATATTCCCTTCCCATCACAGCCCAAAACCTCAAAATACGCAACCTCTATAACTTAAATAAGTAATCCCTGTATTGGGTTAGATGGTCTGTGATTGGCCCTCAGAAGCTGAAATCTTAAAGAAACCAGAATCAGGAGAAAGTCTTCAAGGCAAAAGACGAAAATTCCCGAAATTTAGAACAATGTTTGTTTACGTGGTTCAAACAGTTTCGAAACAAAACCATCCGTGTTAGTGGAGCCATACTGAAAGAAAAAGCTGAAGAGTTCGCTAATTTGCTGAAAATCAAAAATTTTAAAACCAGCAATGGCTGGTTAGAGAATTTTAAGAAATGACATGATTTAGCCTTCAAAAAAATGTTATTAACCTATACGCCTATCCCTAACATAGACCCTCGATAACTTAAAACCTCTATAACTTAAAATATTTTGTGTTTCCTTTGGACTTTAACTTATCGAGGTATAAATAAAATACTCCAAACCTGATTACAATTAAATAATTATGGTAATGAATAAATAAATACTATTTATATTTTATAAGGTAGTAAAAAGCTCAATTTAAAAATTTCGTTTAAAATCCATATTCTCTAAGAAAATTTTTTAAAAATTTCATTGATAAAAGTTATTAAACTAAATATTTTTATAATGATTCATAAGTTTAATAATTTAATCGATTTCCAAACTGAGTTGCGTTTTTTTAAATTATAAATGAGTTTCTTTTTAAATTTTTTAATTGGACTACATCTAATTAGATGGGAGAGGGGTTGGATAGCTACGGCCAAGAACTTTCGAGTTCCGTAGAGCCACAGAGATTGATAAACTACGTCTAATTTTCAAAAAAATTATATTAATCTCATATTGTACCGATTGGTTATTTTTTTTATTAAAAAACTATTCAAAAAAAAAATAATAAATAAATCGATTTGGTGTATTTTCGAAACAATATTTATAATTATATTTCTTATAAATAATAATTATAAATTTAAAATTAAATTTTTAAAATTTTGATATTTTTTTATTTATTGTTAAAGTTTGTTTTAATATAATTAAGATGAAAATGTATCGTATTAATATTAGATATATATTATTTAGATATAATATCAGAGATAGATAGATAATGTATTAGAAAATATTAATCTTTAAAGGGATTTTTATTATTACACTAGATATGTATTTGTATAATTCATTTATTTAGTGCAACGTTTCGACTGCTAATTCTGCGGTCGTTAGTATCAAGCACGCTTGCTCCGACTCAAGCAGACAAAATATTAATCTATTTGAAAATTACAATGATTTTAAATTTTAATCAAAAATAGATTTTTAAAATAATTTTATCTAGTAGTTTTTAATAAATTCATATTTGTTTATTGTTTCTATTCTGTTGGATTTCTTTCACTCGGATTTATCTAGTATTTGTCTACCATATGGCAAAGAGGGCGAAGATGGAGTGAGTGACAAAAAAATTATAAAGAGTAAAAAAGTTCAATATAAATAAATGATGTTGCTGAGACAGATCAAAAGTTCCCATGGCCTAAATAGAATATTCTAATTATTAATAATATATAAATGATTTTATGAGTAAAGTGTGTAGAGAGCAAGAAGAAGTGGACGCCTGGGAAATATCGTCGTTTCATTAGATTCACGATTGGAGAATTCAACCGTTGCTTGATAATATGTACATTAAAAAGATAATTTGGACAAGACTTTTATGACTACTGAGAAAATTTTATAAAATCATTAGAAAAAGTTACTTTATATTAAAATAAATAAAAAAAAATGTAAAAAGGGTTTCATTAAAATTACTCCAATAGGTTTACAGCCAAATCCAAAAATAATTTATTCAACAATTTAATAACAAATATTTTTGTACAATTTGATTAATTTCGATTCAAATAGAAACTTATCTAAGTTGGGGTAATTTTGTTGTTTCTTTTTTTGGGTTAATTCTATTTTAGAAAAAGATTAAGGTGTAAATTAAAAAATATTCTAAAATAAATAAATAAAAATACAAATTCTCCAGAATGAGAATCGGTATCATGAATAGGAAACAATTTAAATAGATAATTTATAATAGATGAATTCCAAATCAAATATTTTGATAGGTAGATTTGATTTATAGGTATGAAATTTCAAATTTATTCCAAATGCATTAAAGAATTATAAAAGATATTATCCTAATATAAGATTTAATTGTCTTAAGAGTGAGTTTAGGTAAAATTTTCTGAAATAAATACTTTTAATTAAAATATTATTTAAATAATTTTGATTAGTGAGATGAATGAAAAAAGACAAAAATAAAATTATATAATACTTAATTCAATTTAATAAATTAAATCATTTTTACATTTTTTAGTTTATATGAATTTGAAAATTTTATTTTTTATTTTATTGATAAATCTTGTAATTTATGAATTCCCGATTTCGGATACGATCGGAAGATCAGTAAGATTCAGATATATATTAGCTATTAAATTAACAACAAAAAATCGCACCTAAGATTTTAATACAAGAGATGAAATCAGTTTTAAAAATTTCCATTTTTCTTTCTAATATTTTAATAAATAATTAATTATTTGTGGATCAAAAACTTAAATCAATTATTTTTTTAAAAAATTTTGAATTCAAATGACAATGTGTTATTTGCTATAATTTTATAATTACTATTTAAATCTGGAAAAAATGATCAGTACATTGTTTTAGTCTTTCTAATAAACAAAAATTAGATAAAAATTAAATCATTATAATTAATATATAATTTCTATAATAAAATCTTGGTTTTTCTTAAAAACCTTAAAAACTTCTATAAAAATAAACATTTTAAAAACTTCATGGCAAATCATCAGATGAAATTTTGACCATTATACGATATAAATAAAATATTTTATAGTTTATACCTCCTGAATGGGCTTACAGTCCACTGAAGTCGTCATGCACTTGTGATATTAACTAAAAACTTGAAAAAAAAAAATAATTGAATTATTTCTTATTTCGAAAATCAAAAACCTTCACATCATCTAACCCAAATGACTTTAGATCTCTTTTTTATAATTACAGCAATAATTCTTTTATCCATATAAATTCTTCGCCTTCTCATCGTTTTTTCGATAAATCAATTTTCCACCTAATGTCATCTTTTTACTCTCGTAGATGATTTTATAGGTGTAGTGATTAATTGCATGTCTATTGTAAAGAAGTGAAAACGGATCATGTAAAATAAGTAATCAATTGCAACTTTCTTTTCTTGTTGTGTATTCATTGATCGATATATTTAGAAATAAAGATTCCCAGGGAAAAAAATGATGTATAAAAATAGAGAAAGTGTTAATAAAATATATAAAATTGCAGCAATGTAAGATTAGTTTTTAAATTCTCAAATATAAACAAATTTCAACTTGTTTATTGCTAAGTTGTTTTGTTCATTCTTTTTGAAAATGTCAATTATTATTATTATTAGATGAGATGGACTGAAATAAAAATGAACCTCTTATATACTTTACTTATATATAGATTCCCAATTTTAATTTAATTTAATAAAATATTATAATATTTTTTCAAATAAATTTAAAAATGATTTTCCTGAGTCCTCTCCCATCCTAAGTTTATATAAATGATAATTTACATTTTGAAATAAAATAAAATAAAATTTCATTAAAAAATTAAGTTTTTTTAATTTTATCATTGGCTTTTATTACTTGATTCACTTTGAGTTCTCTCTTACAAATAAAAACTCATAATATGTCGTTATCAATAATCATGTGTGTGAAACAATTAAATTAATTTAAAAATTTCCTCGTAGTATCAAATATAGAAAATATTTATAAATTTAAGCAAAAGCAATGAAATCATCACTGGTTATTAAAAAGCGAAATTTAAAAATTATTAAATTCGATGTAATCAATGAATAATAAAATAATACATATATGTAAACTCTTAATTACTTATGTTAACAGCTACCGAGTCTGAATCATTTGTAACCTTGCTAATCATGACGATAATATATCAAACGAAATATCTATGCAATCTTACTAAGAAAAAAAATAATAATAATTAAAGAACGAATTCGTTAATTAGATTATTTAAAAGAAAATTTTATTATCCACGCAAAAAGCATTGTCTTCTCGGGAAAATATAAATAAAATATAGATAAGATGTATTTTTTCTATCATGATTATCCAAACTTGAAGAGAAAATAATTTAAAAAAAAAATGATAAAACTTATAATAATTTTTTTGCATCAATTAATTTATAATAAATTTGATCCGTTATTTGTTAAGTGTTCAAACATTTTGCCATATCAAATTCTTCACAATCAGTCATGAAAACAAAAAAAGCGGTTTATTCTTACGGAATAGTGAAAAAAGAAACGGTTACTTAATCGTTAACAGAGAAATGAAAAATATATCCGAATTCTACTGATAAGTAAAATGAGAATATGAATAGCTATTCATATCAATGAATAAAATATAAATATTTTTCTCAGTTATAATAAAACGGAGGTTTTACACATTCAAAGTAAAAACTGGGTAATCATTATTTTATCAAATTCGATTGAGTGTCAAATTAATTGCCAATTTATTTTTTTTTTTTAATTTAAATTTATAAAAAAATAAAATATTTCTAAATTCTTAATTTATCAAATTCCATTGAAGAAAATATATGTTTTTAAATAAATTTCACGTTACATATTAACATATTAAAATTTTGAAATAACTTAATAACTTCTAAAAATTAAGATATGGTATTTGTTGAACGTCATCACAAGTACAAACATTATTTTGTAATAAAGATAAAATTTATTTGTATAAATTGGAAATAGAATTAATGTTAGTTTAGCATAATAATTTATTAATTATGAAAGATATATTTTATTTACAAATTAAATTTTTAAAACTTAAATATAAAGTTGGTAAAATCTTTCGATTTAAATAATCAATTTCAAGTTTATATACTCGTATATAAGATTCAGATTCTTTAAATAAAAATGTTTTTAGTATTCTACCCGAAATAAGTTTATTTGATTATGTTCATATAATATATAATAATACAATATATTTTATGTTTTTATTTATATTTCTTGGAATATCGGAATCCTTTTTTTTATTTAAATCTAATATACATATCTACATTGTCCTAGTTCTGTCAATCTACTCGTATGGGGTATTGCTAGTGTTTGTTTATGTAATAAATGTAAAACATTTAATAGGACTTGTAAAAAATAGAAAGAGAGCTCTTTACTCCATCAACATTCCATGAATTTTTTTGGATCATCTTTAAAAATGGAACAAAATAAATAAACAAGACTCAATTAGTCAAATGAGGATGATTCAGGAAAGAGAGAGACGTCATCAAATATAAGACATGGGAAGTCCAAATCTCATAAGAATACCGATGACATATTAATAAATTTTACTTAAAGAAATTTTGTTTTTTTTTTAATAAATACCATGAACCAATTTATAGTAGAGATGTTGTTTAGAACCTAAATGTAGGATTAAGGGAGAGAAGAGAGACAAAATTTTAAAAGAAGGCACATTTAAAGGAGCAATTTAGAAGTGTAACAGGACTAAAAGGCATGAAAACAAATGAATAACAAATAAATTACCTTTAGAAGTGATAGCAAATTTTTCAAATAATATGTGATGTACTTCTTAAAACCCGATTATTTTTTATAAGACTTGAAGGAGATGCTTTACCTTAGTATCAGACCTTGACTTAATTGACTTTTGGAGATAACCAAGTAAAATATTTGCATATATTTATGGTCAATATTTATATAATGGAATTCTTAAGAAAACAAACTAGTACTTAAATTTTAATAAAACATCTTTCCTTCATGAGAGATTAAATTTTATGAGAGTATTTCAGTTACAAATCAAATCTCTTTTGTTCTTATACGTACGTTTAAACAATTGTCGATATCAAAAGTTTGTTGAATGAAAGCTATATAAACATGGTTAGTTTGTTGGTCCATTACAAAGCCTTTTTGTGATTTTCCCCTCTTCCGGGTTTATTTATTTATTTTATATAGTTAACATATCTTTAAACAAAAAATAGACTCTGTATTACCAGAAGTGTTCAAAAGAGCCGCAAATATATTTTTTCTTCCAAAAACCCAAGTTTGTTAGTTTATTCAAATTTTCTCGTAGGCATGAGCTTCTTTTTATTTTTTTATTATCTATTGACTTTTTTACTTAATAAATACATTTAATGACACTTGATAAAACACCATCTTACACCGTTACATACAGAGAAATTATAGAGTACAAACCTCATTAACGACCTTGAGAAAATATGGTTAATATAGGACATACAAGTTTTTTTTAAAGTCATTTTTGTTTAATCTGATGTTTATAAAAAAAAAAATTAACCAAAATAATGAGAATTTTAATTAAAAGCAATAAAAATGAAAATTTCTTGACTATTAAATTTATGCAAAAAGTACGATAATCAATTAATTATTAATAAAAACATGTTGACTATTATCTAATTAATTATCTAAATAAATTATTTTTTAATTGAATTGATGACTATTTTATAGATTTTTGATAAATAATTTGATTAATAAATTAATAAATATGAAAATATTTATTGTTTGGCTATATACATATTTTAGATGAAAAAGAAAGGTTATAGTGAAAATCAAATTGTAATTTTTCAAGGTAATGAGATAGCGAAATATATTTTTCCACGGTAATAATTACAAAGATAAATGATTCTTTAAACGTTAAATGAATGGAAAAATATCAGTGAAGCAAAAATAAATAAATAAATAAATAATGTATTCTTCCAAAATAAAAATAATTCAATGTCCAAGAGGGAATATCTACTTATTGGAACGAATGTTATAAAACTAACAAGAATATTGAATTACTTTTTTTTTAATATTATAGTAACTTCTCAAATTCACCTTTCCCAAGCATTTCTGGGATCTCGCTGCGGCATTTGCCCATGGAATCACCTGCTGACCACAATCTTCCGATTCCCATCAAATAAAAAAAAGGATGTGAAATCAATAAAGATGAGTGTAATCCATTCAAACATATGAGATCCGATTGGTCAAAAAAATATTTACTTTAAGTTATGATTTGATATCTATTTCTTTATTCATATTAGTATATATATATATATATATATATATATTTCTATTTCAAATATAAAATTGAAATGTAATGGTAGGTTAACAAATACAATCAGAAATATATGTACATATATCATTATGGTATAAAAAATAATAAAAGTAAAAAATAAGTTGTTTTTGTTTATATTTATTTATTCCAATTATATATTTATTTTGTATTTTAAATATATGATTTTATGGAAAGTATAAGCCATTTAGGTATTTTATTGTTAGGTAAAATATTGTTAATTTTAAAAAATTTCGATTTTTCTCTCCCAATATTAGTTAATGATATAAATTTTTCTTTGATATATCAGTTGGTAAAAAAAAGTTCAATTAATTTGTCTACACAAAAAGATATCATAACAAATTTAGAATCTTTTTTAATATTAATTTTAAAATACTTAATAGTTTTTTTTTATTTGAATGTCAAAGTTTTAATAAATGAATAAGAAGAATTGTTTTTTTATTAAGATAGTTATTTAATATGGAGATTTATACAGATGCGAAAAAATTAATGAGATGAGATATATGGGAATAATAGTCATGAAACCAAGAAATAAAAAAAGAATAAACTAAGATTTAGAAGGGTTAAAGAAATGGATGGGAACAAGTAAAAAATGAACGCTCATTAGTAATGAAAATAATAAAAATCAAGAGTCATCAACATGATAAAAAAAATCTATGATTTATATTTTGAGAATACTGAAACTTTACATGTAAACGCTCTACTCTCAGTTGAAAAAAAACAAACTAAAAGTATTAAATTAAGATATAAACATATTATACTATAAATAGAAAAAGGGTACAAAAATTTTCGAAAATACTCGAAATGAATGAACGATATTCAAAGCTATTTTTATTTTATTTCCACCAGCAGTTTTTTAAACATGAAATATTCGCCTAAACATTACTATTAATTGTAATTTAAAGAATGTTTTACATAATGAAAAAATATTTCATAGTTGATATGTTGCAAAGGATTTTCAAGAAATTTTTTATTTATAGAACTTAATAAATTGCCATTTCATCAATTTCATTTAAAATGAGATTATACACTCTCAATCACACAAGTAGAAATTAATTTTAGAAATACATTTAAATATTTCATGTTTTAAAACTATCATAAAGAATGAAATAATAAAAGAGCACTTATAAATTTATTTAGTGAATAATAATTATCTTATCTAAATTTAATTGAAATTCAGTTTCATTCTATTTTTTTACCTTGAAGAAAAAATAAAGAAATGACAAATGAGAGGGTATATTTGAAAAAAGGGAAATGCGAGATGAGAGGATCATTTACTTACTCGGCACGTGACGGGGATATTAATCTTTTTCTATTCAACAAATAAGAAAGGCTAAATCTACCCCTATTCATGTTTGTTCTAAGAATATTTTCAATCAATCTTTATAAACAATATTGAAATATAGATAATTATTTCTTAGTGTATATCCTAATCCTATATACATACGATAATTCAAATCCACATAATTTATTCTGAATTTATCTTTGTTTCATACAAACAAAAAAAAAACTTTGAAATATTTTTGTCTGTCAGTTCAATTGTAAAAGTCATTAAGATCATTCCCATGCCCTTTGATTGAATATTGTAAAAAAAATCTTCAACTAAAATTAAATGAACAAATGAAGTAACAAACAAAAAAATGATAATAAAAAAGAAAAGAATAAATAATTATAGATTATCATTGAATATGTATTTCGTTCTTGTCTGGTTAGTTATTGGTTTGTAGTATAATAATAAAAAAAAAAAATTGACAGGACAGTAGCAAAGTTTAAGAACCTAAGAAATTTCCGTAAAAAAGAATCTAGTTAAATAATTCATTTCCTAAATAGAATTAATTTATAAAAAAAAAAAATGGTAAAAAATATACAAACAAACAAGAGTGAAAGTGAAAATAGAGGGGTGTGAAATTTAGATAGATTGAATAGATGAGATCAATTAAATAAGCGAAAGTCACATCCATCTATGATGGGAATCGGCGGGGAGTTATCCCTCCTCCCTGTAATTTGTCATAATTAAACTTCCTTATCGAATGTAAATAAAAGTGAAAAAATATATTTCCATTTCAATAAGATGGATGTTGTAGATGTAATATATTATATAAAAAAAGAATAATTTTGGTCAAATAATAAAACAAATGTCTGCTCAAATAGAAAATTGAATATTCTTTTAAACTTTATCATATAATATTTAATTGCAATGTGTACCTCCTGATAATTATTTTTCAAAATAAGTTTTAGATAAAATTACTTTTTAAATGAATTTGAGAGGCTAATCATTATATTATATAATTTTATTGTTGAAAGAATTATTGGAAAAATTTACTTGACAAAAACAAATTCAAGTTGTCTCAACATATCATTTTTTTATAAATTTGAAAATATGATAACTATTTAATAGTTTTTTTTAATCAGAAAAAAATAATAATATTGAAATACAAAATATTTTAGTTTAGAGTAAAAATGTTGAGTTTTACTACCATTAACATCACGTAATATTTTGATTATTATTTTACAGAAAAATAGCAATTCAAAACTTTTGGGTAGAACTTTATATATAATATACAATATAAAATAAAATTAAACCACAAAGCAGGTGTTATGTTGCTGTTACCAATAAAGTTTGTTCTTTAATAATTAGAGCTATAAGTATAAATTATTAATTATTTTTTTAAAGAATTTTATTAATAAATATGTATTAAACTCTCTAAAGTGGTATCGATTCAAAAAAAAAGAATAGTTTTTTACGCCTGGAGAAAATAATAATTCCTATTAACTTCTATCAATCAGTTTTTATAAAAGCTCAATTCGCTTAGAACGAGTGATTCCTGTTTGCATCCCATGAACCCCATATTTAGTAATGACAGTGATTGTGGAATGTTGAATTAATTTTTTTTTTTTGTTTTAATTACATTCTTCGTTATGAGAAAATATAAAAGAAATGACAAATTCTCTGTTGTTGTAAACCTAGGCCAATGTTTATTTCTTCGTGTTAAATAATTATTCACTAGATGAAGGTGATGTTTTTTGAAAAACTAATTTATTAGTTTCCTTTGCATATAAAGAGGGCCTAACAGTTATTATTTGGAAAATTGGTCTGTTAAAATTCCATTTCCTTTTACCATTTTAAATTATTTACTTAAATCTTTGCTCCCCTGAGGGCAAAATGAAGAGGAGGCAGTAAAATATTTCCACCTGAATACTTGTCACTGGACAAGTCGCTTGTTTATTGAATAATATTATGTTTATCATAAATTTACAAATTTATAATTGACATTCAAGCAATAAAATGGATGTTTCACAAGGATGACATCTGTCACAAGAATAACATGCGAGGAGGATACGTGTGAAAGGATCATTTGGGCATATAATAATGGATATAAAACAATTTATGTAGTAAGAAGATAAAATAGTTGATTAAAAGCAATCAAGAGAAACTAGGACTACTATTCTCTACTAATTACTCTCAATAGTTGAAATTTTGTGGAAATATATAACATCATAGTTATTTAAAAACACATATGTATATAGATAAAAAGATAAGTAAATAATTTACGTTTATTCATTACCAGTCAATAAAAAATGAAAGAAGATAAATATGAAAAATACTAGGGTAATCTTTTGTAAAAAAGTTCTAAATATTTTGTATGTGAATTGGAGGACTTAGTTTTTCTTTTCCTTTTATTTTAAATCCTTTTGTCATGTTATTTTTATTTTAATTTAAAATATGTTTTTTTTTCTCCTTTAATTTTCTCAAGGAAAACAAGAACAAGGTACTCTCTCTGTGTGTGAGAGTCAAGCAGGATGAAGAAGACGAACAGAGCTGGAATCCAGGCTAAACGTCATCGACGCTGGAATCTGTTTTAATTAATTAATTCCTCTTAGAATGAATAGACAAAGTTCAGAAAGAGGTCATTCAAGTTCAAACTCCACGATGTGATCTATGTTATGTACATATTTCGGCTAATTACCACAAAAATATATATTGGCCAAAATAGTCATAAAAATATCATTCAATTTTCATTTAATCGCTTAATTATGCCAAAGTTCCCTATTATGTATGCTTCTTAAAAATTAATATATTGGTGTGTTTGGTACATATAACTTTCACCTATTATATTCAGTATTCATTGATTCAATTATTAGAGAGGGGGTTCCCCTCCTAATATTTCTCTAGTTTCAAATATAAATAAATAATTTGAATTCAATTTTTAAAAAATTAATCAACAAATAATATACAATAATAATTTTTATAATAATTTATAATTCAAATATAAATCAATATAATAATTTATTTCTTCAATATCTGATTAATATTATAATTATAAAGATATTATAAAAATGTGTGTGTATTTTAAAATTAAATAGTTTTTTATATTTAGCTTACAGAATTATCCATTTTTGGATATAACAATTTTTAACACACATCTAATAATAATCACCTTTTAACTCTAATTTATTAAAAATTAAAAAGGAATGCCCACAGGATGATAGAAAGACAAACATTAATGTATTATATATAATCAAATTCCTTTTCTAATGTGACCAATAAACAAAAACAAACAAAAAGAAAGTGAATCTATATTTATTGATCCATTATCTGGTATTAAAAAAATAATAGTTATTATTTAGAAAGAGAAATAGTTTTCCTCAAAAAGAGACATCTTATATATATATGTTAATAAATAGTAACTATTATATATATATATATATATGAATAATCCAAAGAGAAATGATTTATAAAAAAAAAAAGAATTTCAAAAGTGTTAACCTAAAATTGTCATACAAACTGATTAAAATTCCTCTAAAATAATCAAAATTACAAATCAATGCGTTAAATAATCGTGACATATTTCCTGGAATAATCTTAATTCAGAAAATGAAATTTCCTTATGCGACGTATGTTTTTTCACCTTAACGGGAGCAAAGGTAGTTTCTCCGGATGAATCACCTCGAAATTCTTTAGATATTCCGCGAATTGGACAGCTAGACAACCAAGTCTTAAAGAAAGGTAAGGATCGCCATTGGCGAGGACATCATCACCTCTTAAAAATCTTCCTATAAATGCATTTCTATCCACCAAAACAAGAAGGATACGCGTATTTCACGAATTTGATTCAATTGAAAATAGCTGAATGATTATGTAAATCACAAATGAACAAATAATTATAAATGATAATAATATATAAATTGATGCAATATCCTTTTCCTGTGCAAAATTAATTTCGTTATGAGAGAAAATATTTTATATGGGATTCCCAAATTTTGAAAAATGACCTTAGGGTATAAAAAGAATCCCTATAATAAATAATAAAATTTAAAAACAATCTATAATTATTTAAATATTAATATCATTATTTATATTTTAACACAAATAAATTAATTTATTATATATTAAAATAGATTAAAAATTCATATTTTTGTATAAAAGGTTGATTTAATAATTCAAGTCGGAAAGTGACAATCAGGAAAATAATCATGACAGGAAAGAGGGGAGTGACAGTGATATTGCACCTGTGGGATATTAACAAGTGACGGTTATGAAATATGCTGCTGTAAGTTCCGATCTACGTGAAACGGTATTGATAAAGCTTTTAGAAATTAATTAAATTACTAATAAAAAAATTATATGTTGAACTCGCTCAAATCAAATGGCGTAGAAAATCAAACAAGTTTAAGAAAAGAAGTAACATTTTTACCTTAAATAAAAACATACATATTATAAACTTTACTATATATTTTATAAATATTAATAGAGGTTGAGTAAATAATTGAATTAAACTTTTATTTTAATTTTATTTTTCTAAATTTGATAAGAGGTAAGTAATTTCTTAAATAAGAAAAAGTGAATATTATTATTAATATATAGTACCGGGACCCCGAGCCTCGGCTCGGTACTTAAGTTAAAAAAAATAATTCATTATTATTGGGTTTGGCTGGTAATATTAATACTTGAGACACCGAGCTGAAATACAATTCTTTAATTATTTATTACAATTATTAAATGTTGCATCAATGCATCAATCTGAATAAAATGAATGGAACTTGGTGTCCTCAATAATACATAAATATGTATTATTAGGTATGTTTCTAAGTGAATGAATATTTTTTTATTGGAAGAATGATAAATATATATCGTAATTTATAATTATAAAATATTATTAAAATATATATTTTTAATTTTATTTCGAAATTAAATTAAAAATTTTAAAATATTTTAAATATAAAAAAATATTAATACAATAACCTTTAAAAAAGGCGGGATTCAAATTTCAATATGGATGCCATTTTTGACGTCTCCATATATAATTTTAAATTAAGAAATAAATAATTAAGATGTATTTTTCCTGAGATGTGATCAATAAAAATCAATTTTTCTTTATAAATACTATATCTAGTGTGAATTTGAAAAAAATCGTTAGAGCGGTTTTTGAGAACCCATGGCTATATATATATACAATTTTAGCTAGCATAATAAGATAAGATTTATAGTACCGGGACCCCGAGCCTCGGCTCGGTACTTAAGTTAAAAAAAATGATTCATTATTATTGGGTTTGGCTGGTAATATTAATACCTGGGACACCGAGTTGTCGCTCGACCCTTTAAAAAATATTAATCTACAATTAATTATTTATTACAATTATTAAATGTTGCATCATTGCATCAATCTGATTAAAATGAATTGAACTGGGGTCCTCAATAATACAAACAAACAATTTTAGCTAGCATAATAAGATTAATCCAAGTAATATCGTCTATTTCTATTCGACACTATTTTCAGTTATGAAATGAACAGTCAGTAGAGAGTAAAAAAATTGTAATTGAAGACCGTTGTTTTTAAAAATAATTAAATATTTTATAGATTATAAAATAAAAATTATTGTATTAACATTAAAAATATTGAAATAAAAAAATAATAGTTTGATTTAATAAACTAAAATATTATAAACATTTTTAATGTGAATTTGTCAGGGAGGTAGGGAGCCCAATTCATTTAACCATCCATGTTGTATAAGGAATCTTAATTTCTTAACACTCCGTTTTTTCAAATTTAAAATAGAGGGAGAGAAAGAGTCTCAATTATATTCGAATAGTCTATATATTCTATATATGAGTATTTTTTTTTTCTGAATTTAATACCAAGTTGATTTTCAAAATTTTCTATTCTTTATGCATATGATTGATTACATGTGTTAAAATTTAAACAAATTCAAATATTCTAATTTATAAATTTATATAAAATTTAATATTATTTTTTCGAGACTAATGGCAAATACCGGTGGCCCTAGTCAGAGCAAGAGAAGACTCCTTTTGGTAGCGGCCCAGTCGATGATGTTATATGGATCGGAGATTTGGGCTTTACAACTATATTTTAAGTGAAAAAATGATTTCTTGGTTATATAAAAATTAAAATATGATTCTTTATATCTTTATTATACAGAAAAGTAGGCGTGTTAATATAAAATATATACCTGGGACACCGAACTATCACTCGACCCTTTAACCAATTTATACAATTTATTTTTATATACTTTAAAAATTTTACAATTTTTTAATTATTTATTATAATTGTTAAATGGGATTTCTAAAAATGACCCATTAAAAATTTGTTTCCTAAAATGTTTCAAATTAATTAAAATAAATTGTATAAATGTTCATTTATAAAATCTATATATCTGTGAGTTTGTTTTTCGATTTTTTAAATTTTGATTTTGGATTCGATTAGAGCTTAAAATGTGTAAATGTAAAGTGGTCTTGGTTTTTTTAAAATTCGTTTGGGAACATGGTCAAATCGGCAGTCAAAGTTGAAAATTCCCCATATATTATAACTACTGTAATTAGTATTATTATAATGTAAAATTATAAAGAAAAAATGTTTAGACATTATTATAGACATTTTCATTCTGTAAATTAAATAATTTTATTTCATTTAAATAAATATCTATTTTTAAATATTTTTTTCTCTCTACATTATTTATCTAATTCTCACAATATATTAAGATCATACCGGGACCCCGAGCCTCGGCTCTGTAATTAAGTTAAAAAAAAAAAATTCATTATTATTGATAAATATATATCGTAATTTATAATTATAAAATATTATTAAAATATATATTTTTAATTTTATTTCGAAATTAAATAAAAAATTTTAAAATATTTTAAATATAAAAAAAATATATATTTTTAATTTTATTTCGAAATTAAATAAAAAATTTTAAAATATTTTAAATATAAAAAAAATATTAATACAATATTCTTTAAAAAAAGGCGGGAGTCAAATTTCAATATAAATGTCATTTGTGATGTCATCAATATATAAATTAATAATAAATAATATTAATAAATATTAAATTTAATAAAAGAACAATGAATAAATAAATATAAAATAGTAATTTATTAAAATGTAAACAATAGATAAAAAGAAAAAAAATAACAAATTCATTATTTTCATTTTCATTTTTAAATAACGATTCACCCGGAGAGTTTCGAACCGACGAAATCCACTCGTTAAAACATCACTTTACCATCTTGACTAAATATATTTAGATAAAAAATTGTCATTTTTTTACTGTCTTAGCAGGCAGATTTGATGTTTTTTATTTTATTTTTTTTTTTTTGAGAGAGATTAATAAATATCTATATATATTTTATTAAAAATAAATATTTTTAATTTTATTTCGAAATTAAATAATAAATTTTAAAATATTTTAAATAAAAAAAAATATTAATACAAATAAAAATGGAGGCCAATTTTGACGTTTTCCATATATAATTTTCAATTAAGAAATTAATAATGAAGCTGAATGTTTCAAGAGATATCATCAATAAAACTTAATTTTTCTTTATAAATACTATATCTAGTGTGAATTTGAAAAAAATCGTTAGAGCGGTTTTTGAGAACCAATATATATAGATAGATAGATATATACAATTTTAGCTAGCATAATAAGATAAGATAACTTTTTGAGAGAGAGTTCTAATTATAAACTATCAAAAAAATCCATACTATAAAATCCGTAAATTTTTACTATCTCGCCAGAGATAGTATTGCGATCACGGAAATTTTCGATGTTGAGATTTTGATGTTTTTATACGTTTTGAAGGTTCCTGGATCATTTTCACTAAGGTTGAGAAAAATGTCTGTGTGTGTGTGTTGACTTTTTTTCCTCTAAAGTGACCGTAAAAATAAAGATATATGTTTGATAATTTTTCACATGATTAAAAATTATATAAAACTGCTATATATAGATTTTCAGGTTGATTGAATCGCTGAAAGTACCAGAATTAATTTTTTAACACTGCAAATCTCACGCGCCAACACGTGGCGTGGTGCCATCAACAAAGAGCCAACCATGCGCTGAATTAATAAATATTATTTATTAATTTTAATTTATAATTTATAATTAATTAAATTTAATTTAAATATCATATATTATGTTATTTAATCCAATTCAAATTGCAAGATAGTCGAGTGGAGACATTCCAGCCAATTTTATTTTAAAAATAACCAGAATCCATCTTGAATTCTAATTGTATATAATTGAAAGAAAATGAATAAGAATTTTATATTATAATATAATTATGATGATTACCAGTAATTTAAGAATTTTCAAAAAAAAAAAGATAAAACATAATTCAATAAAATATTAGTTAATTTTTTGATTAAATAAATCATCAAATAAAACGTTTATCTATAAAAATTTTCATTTCGTCCTTAACATTTAAAATTAATGATATAAAAATTAAAAATGATGAATATTTAGTAAATAAATATAAGTAAGCATCAATATATATTTATATAAAAGGAAATGACAAAATACTTTGTCATCAGGAGAAAATAAAAAATTCTAAATTAATTATCATTAGACTTTTGTTTGAATTTTAAACCACAGTTATTCGGATCTGTTGAGAAATATTAATTTTTTCTTCAGTGAGAGACGAAAATGAAAAAGTAAAGGACATTAAAGAATTCTGGATAATGATCGTTTGTGTATGTTTGGACCGGACGGATGTTTGCACCCTGAAAAAAAACAATCATCAATCCGTATTTTTTCAAAGATAAATAGAAAAAAAAAATATTTTTATAATTAAAACAAATAAACTTTAGCATTTTGTTAAAATATTAGATTATTTTTAAAAGTGCCTTAAACTCTTACTTTAATTAATATAAATCGATTAGATTAGTTTAAAATTAATGGTATTTTAAGGAAAAACATTTTATTTATTATTTACTAAATCCTAGTAAAGGTGTGACTTTACATTTTATTAATATTTTTTAAGAAAATGAAATTTAAATTTAATAAGAAGAAAAAAATGTATCCAATAATTTATTGTATGAATCATACCGATGTAACATAAAATAATGAAAATACATATATAATAAATTCACTTTTTCATTTTAATCCAAATTTCAATAATGTCTCAAATTATCTATAATGTCTCCTCTAAGCAGAAATTTTTAGAAATTATAATACTTTTACATGAACATTGAAGATTAAATACATGTACATATAAAACTCATTATTGTATTTTAATAAAAATATAAAAATATATTCTAAACATTGAAGAGTTCAGAAGGTGAGTAGGGTGCTTCAGTTCCGTAATAAAACGTTTGCGTAATGATCTACGAGCATTTTCCATTAAATAATTTTAATTCATTTTGAAATATTCAATTTAATCCTCTTTTTAAATGAATAAATAATAAATCTTTTTTTATTTATTTAATATTTTTATTTAAGAATAAATAAAAAATATGAAAATATATTAGTATTAATATATGAGCTTCTTGAAAAGAGGTAGACAATTGAAAACCTGATGGAAGCTTAAGCTACCTCTTTTAGCTTTCATAAATAAATAAAAAAAAAAAAGCTTGATTGAGTTGTTGACTGATCCATCTCGACGAGGTACACCTAATCTTTCCTGAATGGTCAGCGGATATTTGAATAGTCATAGCTAAACGATATTATATTAATATAAGGAGATAATTCTTTATCTCTCTAATATAATATATATATATATACATCGGATGTTGAATTCGGTCACGTAGTCACATTAGAAGAAATATAAATGTATTCAGTCAACATTCTCTTTGAATTAAAATTTGGAGTGCTGTTACATTCAGGCTCATTTAGAAAAACACCTTTTCTGATTATGTAAGACAACATTAATAGAAGGATTTAAAGTGATTTGTTTTTTTATAAATCCTGTTTATCACTTCTGAATGAGATATAAAAATATTTTGGATTGAATAGTAGGTATCTCTTATATAAATAGATTAGTTATGATACTTTCTGCCCTCAAGACTTCTTTATTCGCTATTTGCACCTAGAAAAGGGTCTCCATCCTCCATCTTGTACACCAAAAGTGATGCTTACCACTACAAGTTTGTTTCTGAAGCTCGAAATTCCTTTTTTTTAAGTGCTTAAGTTGTACATTCACCAATCGCTTTCTGTTTAATTTAGTATTTACTAAGACGAGTGTTTTGATGTTTTGGGCGAGAAGATATATAAACAATTCAATTCCTGAATAAGTGAGCATTTATTCACAGATACGAATGATATTGACGCTTCTGTCTGGGCTGTGATGAAACTGATCTAACTATCGCTATCTTGAATCATTCATTCAAATCCTATCTTCTATAATTCTCTCCTATTAATTTTGATATCGTCCTTCCATTCCCCTTTATCCTATTCCCTATTTATCTCCATCATTTTCTCGATGAGAACCCAATGTCATTTTCAAATTTCCCCCTCTACTCACGCTAATTCTAATGATCTTCTCGATTTTAATTAAAATTCTTATTATCTCATTTCATTTAAGATAAAAAAAATCTTACAGGTTAAACTCATAAACAGTTTACATCAGCGCGACAACAGACAACATCACCATGTATATAATATACATTATACATATTACAAAAAGAGGATTTAAAATATTGTTTAAGTCACGAGGTTCTATTATGATCTCAAAAACTGCTGAATAATTTTCATAATATATTAAATTGAGACTAAGACGAGTGTTTTGATGTTTTGGACGAGAAGATATATAAACAATTCAATTCCTGAATAAGTGAACATTTATTCACAGATACGAATGATATTGACACTTCTGTCTATATATAAGTTATGATATAGCTATTTCAAATTGCAATATTTAGATTAAACATACTTACCAATTTTATGTTTTAAGACAAAGTCATATATTTATAGATAATATATGAAAATAGCCATATTTTAGTCTTATCAGAAACCTTCAATCTTTGATACCCTCTCCTGGAAGGGAAACTTAGATAAATAAATGGTTGTCTTAGAATGGACCGAGATAAAATAAATGTTTTCCTTGAAAATATCAAATAATTTTCTCGTTTTTAAATAAATATATATGTAAAGAAAAATTTATTTATTTATAGAATATATTTACTTTATATATTCCCCCTATTTCCTTGAATGAAATCGAAGATCATCGATTAATAAAAAATCTTGAAAATTTATTTTATAAAAATCTTTTGAAAATATTTATATTACGAAAAAATTAATTGAATCAATGTATTTTGGAATATGTTTACAATGTTCTTTTTTTAGGAGAGTATTATTCTAGTACTAGCTACTAATTCACTTAGAAAAAAAAACATAATGAAAGTATCTTGCTCAGTTCATTCGTTAGACATGGTCAGCAAATCATTTCATTTAATCAATGGGAGAGAGGAGACATTTCAATTGAACCTTTTTTATAAGGAAGTATTTATCCTACATCCGGATTTCAATCCCATTATTCCTTCCCTCTCTCTTCTCTTTACCTTACATCTATGACACCATGGATATGAATAAAAAAAATTTTTTTTTATAGATTCTCTTTTTGTATTGAATGGCTAACCTATTGATTAAAAATAGCAAGCAGATAACAAAACAATAATAAGATCTATTCAGGTGAAGAAATGAGGATACAATGCATTTTCTCTGGATTTAAAACGCAATAACTTTAAAAGTAATTGCTTGTAATTAAACTTTCTAGTATTTCTTTTTTTATATAAATATCAAAGATATGAGATTAGATGACAGTTTTGTATTAAAATATTATGAAAACATAGCTAATTTTATCCTCGTTTGCGAATTAATCAAGATAGCAAAAAAATGATCTTGTTTTGATGATCAATCGCGGAAATTCAATATTAATTTTTTGTCTTCTAATATTTGAAATAAATTTAGAATTCTATTTAAATCATTAATAATTATTGTATAGACTGGAATTCGCGGCAATCAGTAGGAAGTGAATGTATGAAATAAAAAAAATTCACGCAACCCTTTTGCATTCAAAAGACATGGAAAGTATTATAAATATAAAAATAATTTATTATCGTTCTTCATAGCAAAAACAAAAACCAAATCCTGAAGAGGATCACGGACCGAAATTTTGACATTTTGGTGAAAAATGAAGGTTTTTTTTTCTTTCCTTCACTAGTGACTGACTCCCCATCAATTTTCTCAATTATATTTAATAACTAGGAATATAAAAAATAATTATTTTTATAAAGTTCAAATTTATTTATTTGTAGGTACATATATATTTAAAAACTATATGAATAATATCATTAATATTTTTAATTTTATTCGAATATAAATTAATATTCAATCTAGGTAGATCAATGATTTAAAAAATCACCTTTCATCACAAAAATTGTATTTTATTTCAAACGTCAAGAAATAATTTTAAGATAACATAAAAGAACAAGGATTAGCTTTATAAATACTGAGAATAGGATTCAGATTAAAGCAATACATAAAACAAAACAGATAAAATTAATGTTAATATGTAATTAAAAAAATATTATTACTATGGATCGATGGTTGGAGACAGAATACCAGAGGGAAGTTTTTTTTTTTATCTCACCCCCCTCCCATCACCTACTAGGAGGGCATTTCTTTCATTTCATCGCATCAATATGCGTCTCAGGTAAAGATATTTGTTTGGTTTTTGATTCCATCTCATTTCACCTGTGTTCTGTTTGTTTACGAAACGTGAGGTGTACAGCCCTTTTTTAGAAGGTCGAAGGGGTGTCCCGACGGAAATCCAACGAAGGTACCAGGCTTCCTCGCTGGCGTTAAATATAGCATATTAAATATATCCTCCATCTATGTATGCACAACGCACGGTATTTTCTCATTACTCCATAACAACATAAATGTTTCGAATAGACAAATAGAATTAGCTGATTGATAACCTGAACTTTGAGCTTTGACTTGACGAAAATATTCACAAATCAAATGTTCTCAATATTTTAGAACTCGAAAAAAAGTAACAAACGTAAATTGAATATTAAAAAAAAAACAAATTAAAATTTATCTTAATTCATTTTCATTTTCATGGACATTTTAATGAAAGTTGAGTAAAGAGATGAACATTATTTTTTTTTAAATTTATTAAATGAATAAAAAAAAAAAGTTGACCTATGTAAAAAAATCTCCTTATGTGAAATTTGGTGTGAAAATAACCCTTCCCTTCCTATCGTCGATCGATAATACTACCACTTTCGGTTTCCGGATTTGCACCAAAAGTTGATCCATTCATCCTACTGATGCATTAAGTAAATATACCAAATTTCATCAAAATCCGTTGAGCCGTTGAAGCTGTACACCTCTATACGGACGGACAGTCATCATGCTAAAAATACTTTTTTCTGTCAAGAAAATGCATGATTCGTGGAGATATGTAAAAATCTCCTCATGTGAATCTTTGTGTAAAAACAATCTAATCAAAAACATACCTGTTAAAAAGGGGGCCAAGTTCCTATCGGCTATTTGTTTGCCTAAAAAAGGGTTCAAATCCATCCCAATGCCAAGTTTAGATGCACTTCAAAATCATTCATAATCATTTTTATCAACAGCCTGATCCACTGGTTAACATTTGGCATTCCAAAGAATCGCCACCACACCCAGTCCTCCGCCTCCTGCATCCAGGCACGCCACTTTATTCACGTCAACGGTCCATCTGGCCGAAATTCACTTTACCATACACCCAACTTAAAATATGGTATAGTTGTTAAAATACGTAGGTACATGGTTTAAAATATCTAAAATTATAATACTTAGAAATTTGAACTTGGCAGGTTTTCGTGCTGTACAAAAGACTCAGTCCCACACCAAGTCCTCCGCCTCCTGCATCCAGGCACGCCACTTTATTCACGTCAACGGTCCATCTGGCCGAAATTCACTTTACCATACACCCAACTTAAAATATGGTATAGTTGTTAAAATACGTAGGTACTTGGTTTAAAATATCTACAATTTGAATACTTAGAATTAGCAGGTTAATTTATATATTTAAATAATAAATATAATTATACAATTAATCTAGTGTTACGTACAGTACGAAAACCTGCCAAGTTCAAATTTCTAAGTATTATAATTTAGATATTTTAAACCATGTACCTACGTATTTTAACAACTGAATGAATTTGTTGAGAAGAATTATGAAGGTTGTTGAATTGCAATCGTAATGTGACATCAATGACATCATAATAGATTATCGGGAAAATCCTAGAGAATGAATGATGAAATGAATTCTTTAGTAAATCGTTAATTAATATTCAAAATAGCACATTCTTTCGTTCTCTTATATAATATAAATATTTACAAAGAAAGGAAAATAGATATTTATTCTAAGAAAAGCATTCAAGTCTCCAAGTGACTTAACAAATTTATTTTAATTTAAGTAAAATATATAAATAATTAAATTAATATTAAATTATATATATATATATATAATTTAATTTATGATCATTATCAGAATAATAATGAGAGAATATTTTCATTTTAATTTTTTAGAATTTTAAGAAAATTGAAATAAAACTTAATATTTTTGTACATAAACAAAATAATTTTTAAAATTTTTACTTATATTTTCTTAATTTGTTTAAATATTTATTCTTACCAACCCTAATAATTCAATAAGATTCGGAAATAGAACTAATCATTAATAAATATAATGAATGAATAACCTTTTTTCATTAACTAGCTAATACAACAAACCTGCTTAGATAGAAATAGATTCTATTTTTTATAATTTAAGAAAAAAAGTTATAAATGAGCGCCTTTTGCTCTTGTTCTTGTGCCTTATCCGTTCCGGATGTCGCCAATTATCATGTCTATTCTTATTTTGCTAGACCAAGTCTCTTTCCATCCTATGGCCTTAGCGATCTTCTTTATTAACCATCATTATCATTTGGCCAACTTTCTATTTTATAATGTTTTCCTAAATTTTTCACAAAAAAAAAAAAAAATTAATAAAAATATTATAATGCAAATAATCATCAGTGGAAGAACAATATATGACCTCGAACCCATTCCCAGAAATTAACTTGGCTCTGATTTGCTTTGTGATTGAATAATTTTTAAGTAATCTTGAATGTAATTAAACAAAAGACTGTTCAGTGGTCTGAGAAAAAAAATTACATACAAATTTGAACATAAAATAACCTATATGATTATTAATAATAATTATAATAAGCTTTAAAAAGAAGAAATATTAATAATTATTAATAATAAAAATAAAAATTAAATAACTAAAAGAGAAAATAGTTAAATTCAAATGATACTTTTTGTTTTTTGGGTGAAAGAAACATTGGCCTCTACCTTTAATCACACGAAAATCGAACTAACGCATTCATTGGAGCATATCATCAACAGCATCCTCTTTAATCTATTTTTTAAAAAAAACATTCACATGTTTAAGTCAGCAGAACAGGGGCAAAGAAAAAACAATTTCTGAAATTTTCCTTTTATAATCTTTTAACACAAAAATATTACATATTTAATTACTTTGCGATTTATATGTTTACTACAGTATAGTATACACATGTCTTCCTTTTTAAATACTTATATTAGATAAATAATTTTTATAATAATAATTTTTTTTTTAAATTTGTTTATTCAAGACTTAAAGAAAGGGATGAAATGAAAGGAGTTAAAAATTGATGTTAAGAGCCTTAATTCTAAGTATTTTAGCGGTAATTATTTATATCGTAGAAGTATATTACATATGGAAAACTTCTTGTTTATTAAAATTTGTTGTTTTTTTTCTAATTAAACGTGATAACTTTAGAAGTTGTATTATAACAATAATAAAAATATTCATTAATTATTTTTTTCTTTTTGGTATATATTGAAAAAAATTTTAGTTCAAAAATATAAAAAAGAAGGCAAAAGTAATTTAGAAAAACATAGAAAATTAAATATAATTGGAAAAATAAAGAAAATAATATTTGATTGCATATTTGTAAAGTCTTTAGCAATGTCGGACGGATGTCTTAGAAATTTCGCATTAATTCAAGGTATTGAAAACTAATAATTATTTATTGCTGAAAAGAGTAATCAAAATTGGTTTAAAATTAGTTCAAAGATTATTTGGAAAAAAATCGAGGTATGCTTAATCCTTTTGGAAGCATTGGGTAGTAATTTTGCACCTCCTAAGAAATCCTCCCACTCGTCCTTGACGGTGAGTCATATACTTGAAACTTGTTTTAACTGAGGTGCAAGTTTTCCACGATGAATGCATGTGTGCTGGAGTTGTACTAGTCAGAGGAGAAAGAGAGAGAGAGAGAGGGAAAGAAGGTGGAGAATATCTTAGATATCATTAAATTAGGCTAAGAATATCAACCTTCAAGTTCAATGCCAGTAATCAGAGGTTGTGAGTGCTCTATTTTTACTATCTCGTAAGAAAATTTTCGATGTTGAGATTTTGATGTTTTTATACGTTTTGAAGGTTCCTGAATCATTTTCATTAAGGTTGAGAAAAATGTCTGTGAGTGTGTATGTGTGTATGTATGAAGACAAGATTACGCAAAATCGGTCTGAGCTAGAATCATGAAATTTGGTACAAGGGCATTATTCAAAATTCTTAGTTTTCTATCAACTTTTGAGAAATGTAGCTCAACCGGAAGAGGGACATTACCTATCACGTTTTGATTTTTTTCCTCTAAAGTGACCGTAAAAATAAAGATTTATGTTTGATAATTTTCCACATAATTAAAAATTGTATAAAACTGCTATTTATAGAATTTCAGCTTGATTGAATCACTGAAAGTACCAGAATTAATTTTTTAACACTGCAAATCTCACGCGCCAACACATGACGTGGTGCCATCAACAAAGTGCCAAACATGCGCTGGTTTAATAAATATTTATAATTTATAATTATTTAATTTAATTTAAATATAATATATTATGTTATTTAATCCAATACAAATTGCGAGATAGTCGAGTGGAGACACTCCAGCTAATTTATTATTATTTGAATTTATTACTTTGAATTAAAAATTATTATATATTTGAATTAATTATAAAGTAAAATAAATAAATAAATAAAATTACATATTTGGAAAATAAATTCTTATGTTAATTAAAATTATTTTCAAGTCAATAAGAAAATAAAATATAAATATATTAGAGGAATCTTTAGGCGAAAATCATAAATAGGCTTTTATTTTTAGTGACAATATTTTACTATTTTGTTAATTTTAAGTCACCCCTAGAGATCAAAGTGAGGGTTAATTGTGAGAGTCCCCATTGAGAAGAGTGTAAAGAGCATAGGGGCTGTAGAGTAGTCTTAGAACTCAACAAAGCTGAAAGAAGGAAAAGCAACTGAAGCTTGGAAAAAATTACAAAATAATTTACTAAAACGTTATATATTTGATAAAGAGAAACTGTTAAAAAAAGTATAATGTATTAGGAATTAATTTCGATTTAATATTTTAATAAAACCGTATTTTATTAGTCATTAAAAATATAATATTTTCAATATAGTTTTTTTAATAAACTAATTTTATTTTTTAATTTAAATGATAAAAATTCTTTGCATATATTAAGAAAATTAATCCATTATCATCTTCAAGCCAATATTGGGATCTCATAAGACACCTAAATGACTCATTGAAATGATATGATATAATATAAAAATAAAAAATAAAATTTTATATAATCCTAAAATGTATATATATATATATAATTATAGATTTATTATATTGAGTATTATTAAATTGGTAAATTAGGTATATTTATTTGTTTTTAATTAAACTTATATAAGGCTCCTCAGGAAAACAAAATAAAAGCTTAAAATAATTAACTAATATTTATACTAATATTTTATAAATGAGAAATAAAAACAGAAAAAATATACTCGTAAATAGTTTGAATAACAATTTTTCTATTTAGATTTTAGATCAGCGATGCCCAGGTTTTTGTGAACCAAGGGCCTCAGAGTTATTAGTTATGACTTTTTAGCGAGTAGAGTTATATTGAGTTTTAGCAGGCCCCGCTAAAAAGAAATATTTTTACATATTATATGTATATTTATTAGTTGTTATGTATGTAATAACAAAGTAAAAAAAAGCAAAAAAATAAATAAATTGTTTTGTTATTACTTATTATGAGTATTAATTAAGTCTATTATATCATTACACCAGAGATTTAACCGATTACATGCTTAGAGGGAACCTAAAAATCAATAGTTGTAGATTTTAGTTTAAAACGGTCTGTTTTTGAAGGAAACCATTATTAAGTAAATTAGAGAAAAATATCATTTTTTTCATTACAAAAAACATGTCATTGCTATTAAATTAAATCAAGAAGCAAAAATATAAACATTTTCAAAGGAACAAAAAGTATTAAGTAAAAAGATAAAGTATTTAAAATTAATACATTAAGAATAAGATTTCAGGAAAAAAAAAACATTAAAAAAACTAAATGTTAAAATAAGAATGTTTTATATCGTTTTAATAATAATAAGTGAATAACGTTCATTGAACTCAAATGTGATGTCATTAATCTTTGAGCTCATCAGGTGCTTCTACGAAGTCCATGACGCGGTTTTTGAAGGCCGTCCACCAAGAGATCGACTAGTGCGTATAAAAATGTCCAATGAATCCCGATACGGATGCGGATGCGGATATGCTCTTGAATCTTGTCCAAATCTCTCCAAATTAAATAGGATATGGTGGGGTGGGGTCTCGAACAGGTCACGAGGGTCCCGGTCCGGGCGCCGGAAACTTACACAATGAGGAACCAGGGAAGAAGAGGCCTCCCAGCCATTGAGAGGGGACAATGAAAGTCAGGACCCAGAAAAAGTTTTTTTTTTTATTTTGAAAAGTGATCTATATATCTCACCGTGATTGAATTGAGAGGAGGGTGCCACCTTGTGATTTTCCCATAGGATTTTTAAAATTCACCATCATTTTTAGTACACCCACACATGGCATGTAATTCAACCGAGATAAAATCAAATATATTATACATGAACAATAAATTTATTTAAATGGAAAAAAAAATTCTTTTGACACTAGGAATTTCACGGAAGTCACTTTTCTCAATTATAAATGAATTTTGTTATTGTTATTGTTTTGTTTTTTTGTTTTTTTGAAACAACGATATATTGAAAACAATAGAAATGTATCTATTTGTATATAATTATATTATATTTATATATAAATCAATATATTTGTTAATAATATATTATTAATATGAGAAAATTTTTTCTCGAAAAGAATTGTGATAAAAACGATTTATTGCAGACGAATCGAAATTGATTCTTCCCAGATATAAAATATCAACTTACTTACACTTTTAACGATATTTAAAGAAATTAATTGCAAAATGCATAATTTAAAATATTTTGTCTAAAAATATTAATTATTTGTATTATAAAAGGAAAGATATGGTGTTAAGAATAAAGAAGAGTTTTAATTTTTAAGATTGCGTCCTTTCATTCATTCGATTCGTCTGGTGCTAATATTTCTTTGTTATTTTATTCATAAACCCGTTTTTGGAGACGATTTATCTATTTATTTATTATCTATTTAGATTTATCATAAACGCTCCTTGGTTTTCACAAACCAATGAATCTGCATAAAGATCTTCTTGTCCCATCGGTCAGGGAAGTCAAACTCAAAACAACTGGAAAATCATACAAATCCATTGGCTATCAACTTTCCTGACAATAGTCAATCCAAAAGATTAAAAAAATTTCATTTATTGGACACAGAAGATCGTTCAAAGCATAACGATTGGACAAATAAATTCCATTAGAGAGATCATCATTGGAAGACAACTCTAAATCACTTTGTATGCATGTAAAATGAGTCTTACATGTAAATCAAATTTACTTATAGTTCATTTTTTATTATTATTTTGAACTGATTGTAAATATATTTAAAATAAAAAAAAAATAAAATTTACTAATAACTAGATCATTATTAATTACATATATGTTAATTTTATATATAAATATGATAGTTTTTTATAGAAAATATACCAAAAAATTACTATATTTAAATTTTAATATTCTATAAATCAATTACTCTTAGTATCTTTTTTATATTTATATTTATTTTATTCTTTTATATAAAAATGTATTATACGATATTATATAATATATGAGCGAGTCTGAGTTCCATCATTTTTTACAGGTAAAGATTTTCTCAAATTTCATTAAATTGTCATGAAAATTTGTTTTTATATTATAATTTCCTGATTTGCTCTATATTATACACCACCTCTATCATTGGGAATTACCCTTCATCATCATCATCATCATCATCATAAGGTCTTTTCATTATCATCCCAAGTAGTTTGACAATCGGTTTCAACATAATAAATCCTTAATCAATCATTCTTCAGCCCACCATAATTACTCTATAAATAAATAAATAAATGTTTAGACAATGATTTATTATATTCAGGTTTTATTTTCGTCACATAATTAAATAGTAAAGATTGATAAAAATTAAATTAATAACAATTTTCAAAGATTTTTTAATAATTCAACGGTGAATCACGTAGTGTACAATATACATGTTGTTTTTTAAAGCATGAATTGTCTTTCCGGTAAATAATTAGAGCTGCCTAACGATACAGGTGTTGATTTTTTTACACGAGATATTTGTTTAAATTGAATTCTGTATTGTCTTTGTTTATTGATTTGAGTAGTACAATTGAATTAAATCAGAATAATAATTTATTTTTTAAAAAATGATTTTGGGGTGTCTTCTATAGAATTATGAATTATTAAATTTGATAAAACTAACCTTTAAGAAAGTGGTTAAAGTGGGGATTTCGTTTCAACTTGGACTAAGTTGTATTTATACAATCTCTATTTAAGAGATAGATGCTGACTAATAGTGAAAAATTTATTTCTAAGAAGTTTTTTATAAAACATTTTAATTCCCTTAACCCTGAAGATAAGATTATCTTGATAAACTTACATGAAGAGGATGTAAATTTGGAATATTCATTTCGGATAATCAATTTGAATATCCAAAATAATCTTACAATAAATACATACATAAAAGAACATCTTTTGTTCCTTAAACAAAATTAATAATTTTATTGACAATTATCACCTATAGAATGATTTAAATTAATTTTAACCCCAAAAACCGAAGAAACTTAAATATGAATATTTTTATTCAAGTGATCTGATTAATTTAATATTTTTTAACTTTTAATATTAATAAGAATAATAATTCTTATACCTTATCAAATTAGTTAAGTAAATAAAATTAAATAAAAATTATGTAGTTTTATGCTTAGAAAATAAATTTTGATATTAATCATTGAAAATAAAATCTAGAGAAAGAAGTAACGTTTCGAGTAAAATTGTAATAAAAATTATTTAATAAATCAACAACTAATGCAATATTACATTTCATATAATTTTTTTTTTGTTTAAAAATGATAATAAATATGTGTATGATAATGAAATTTATTGAAATTCGAATGGTTATCCAATTTTAGTCGTGAAGGAGGAAAATTGAAAATACCGGCTTGTATATTTAAATCATAGATTAAATAAATAAATAGAAGCTCTATTAAAGAGATTTTTACCTGAGATAAACGACAAAAAAAATTTTTTCTATACATTCAATGATAATTAGTTGTTTGATATAATAAAAAAGAAACATAAAAAACATAAATAACTATATATTTAATTATTTTTTATTATTAATATACTCCAATCATTTAATTTATTTATTGCTTATAATTTTGTAATAAATACTTAAATTGAAAAATGTCTCATTCAATCAATTTATGAGGAACAATCGGATTATACTTTATAATATTTAAAGTTAATCCGATTATATATACTAGGGTGAAAATCTTATAGAGTAAGCCGATATGTACCTATATTCTATTATAGGATTAGGTATTTTTAAAAGAGATGAGTATATAGAAAAGAGCACAAAACCCCAATGATAAGATAGTTTAATGGTGTCAAGCTCAAGAACAAGATACCTTGCGAACATGGAAAACATGTGTTCCTAGGATCTTTACTGACAAGATGGGAATTACAAAAAAAAATATCAAATTCTTATATGATAAGAAATTAAAATAAGTAAATTGTTATTGAATTATAAATAAAAACATATCAAATTTATATATAAATAATTCAAAATACTATAAATTCTAATAACTAAATAAAAAATAATTAATGTATAATTCTTATTGGAAAATTAAAATTAAGCTTTGATGTTAGAGGACAAAAAAAAAACAGGTAATGTGTAGGGGTTGAAAGAATGACGCACTGTAATTACTGATGTCTAAATCCTGACTGACAGGTGTTTTTTCACTCAAATATCTTCAACAGCAATTATTTTCTAAACCCATAAATAAGGGTCGATATATTAATTAAAAAAATGAGATTAAAAAAAAATTCTTAAAATTAATATTAAAACATTTTATTATTAAATAAATAAAAAAAAATTAAAAATATAAATATAATTTTAGATAAAATAAAAATAAATTAAAATATATAAAAATATAATAATTAGGAGAATATATATTTAAAAAAAATTAATAAAAAATAGATTTTTTAATTAATGATTGTAATTGTAAAACACCGCTTTATAAGAAGAAAAAAATGAACCTACCTTCAATGATTCTTGTAGAAACAAAATCAAGTCCTGAAAGGGCTCCCTAAAGCAAAATCTTTTCCTTATCAATGCACATGTTCAATGACAATCACTTAATATAGAAAGAAATCACAAAAAAAAACAAAAATCAAAAACAGAGAATCACTATTGAAAACCAAAAGACGTGCTTGCTTCTCGAGAGTTGGAAAATGACTAAATGCGTGCTGCGCGAGGATTGCCTGCCTGCCTGACTGTCGACTTAGTAGGAAGGAGAGGAGGGGGAAAGGACATGCGCTCTTGCGGGGAGTTCATGAAGAGGCCAGACACTTTTGTAGTTGATAATAAACCACCCTGCAGGGTTGAAATAGGTTTTAAAATATATTCTATAATTAATAATCAATTTATATATACTTTTTTTTTTTTTTTTTTTTTTGGGCTTTTTCGGAATATATCTCCATTTAGCCAGCTTTCTCAGATTTGTGTTTATTATTTTTATTTATATTTATATATATATGCACTCGGCGAGGTTTGAACCCTCGAACTCGAGTTGGCGGACCGAATCAATTTACTTAGAGATATTTTAGATTTAATTTTTTTTTTACTTATTATTATATACATATATTATAGTTTAATATCATCATTTTAGAATGAAAAATGTAATAAACAAATAAATATTAATAATTCACAATCTTCAGAGGTTTAATAAGCAACTAAAAAGTTTAATTGAGAAACATCTAAAAATTTCGAATTAGTCATTTAATATATTACGGTTACAGAAATTCCAAATGATAAATTATTATTATATATATTTAATTAAACTCAAATTTCTAATGCCAAAAGACAAAACTATAGTATATGTATGTATCTAATAGTTAGTTACTTTTGAAGTCACCAAATTCTTTTTTGAAGAATGTAGGTTCATACCTTCAACTCAGCTCAATTTTCAGAAAATTTTATAAATTATTATTATATTATTTGGTATTTTCTCTCAAAATTTATAAAATAATTATATAAAATAAAAAAAAAATTAAAAAACAATATTTTTTTTCTTATAAGAATCATTAGTTTTTATTTTAAAGGTAAGTATATTTATGGAGGGTTCAGGGGATCTCACCTTTAGAAAGTAAAATTTTTACAAACTTAATTTAACATTAATCATAACTGATTCTTTTAAAATAATAAAATAAAATTTTCATTAATGACTTCTAAAATATTCTATTATTATTTTTTCAGTGTGTGTATTGACATAAAATAATTTAATTTAAATATTTTTGATGTAGTCAGAGAATAAAATTTTCTTAGTTAATATATTTATAAAATTTATATTATTAAAAATTATATTATATTACGGTAAAGGGTTAAAGAGATAAAGATATATAATATCGATATACTATTGTAATTTATTAAAAATATATATTGAATTACTAACTAAAATATAATAATGAGCGAAAGATTTTTTTATCTAGTTATAATATTTTAGTTTTAAAATTTTTTATCGTTATCATAAATAATTTAAATTAATAATAATTTATTTAATGATTTCTTTTATAAATATATAAATTAATATAGTATAAAAATAGTTGATTACTTAAATATTTCAAAAAATAAATTATTATAAATAAATTGCATCTAGTAGTAAAAATGTACAAAAATACTTCTAGAGAACTAAAAGGAGAAGAAAGTAATTTTTTCACATGATATTTTATTTGACTATTTGAGCAATGTTACGTGGGATCTTTGGATTCTAGAGACAATAAAACAATAAGAAATGAAAAGAAGGCAGGTAGTGTTGAAATTAAATTTTCTCTTTTTTAACATGAGTTGTGAGAAGGTAAATACAATTTTATAATTTTATCAATCAGTTAACATTATATGAAACATTTAGTAGATATTTTTTCCTAAATATATAATATTAATGTGATAATAGTCTTAATTAATTAAAAGAAAAAAGTGAAAGAGTAAAAATTAAGAAATTGTCATTAAATAAGAAAGATTATCGATTTTATCGTAAAATAATTCCAGCAAAAATTTTCATTTTCATACTTTCAAATTGAAACACGCAATTTAAGAAAAGAGCATTTCTCACTCTCAATCACGATTTAGAATCGAAATAATATTTATAAATATAAAAAATTTTGTAAATAACGTTTTTTTCATGGACTAAAAAGAATAAAATAATTTTACTATAAGCCTGACAAAGTTTATCGATGAATTGCTTCATATATGTACAACGAAAAACGTTGAGCACATTTAGTTTTATTTATTTATATGTAACATCAAGTCAAATTTGTGTAATGTAATTTTATTAAACACATGACTGACAATTTTTTTTATTTTCCAATAAAATTGATTAAGAGCTAAGAAATTAATTTTTTATTATTTTTGACTGTAATATACTTATATCAAAGTAGGTATTTAACAAATTTTAGAAGAATTATTATTTTCTTAAATTTATATATTATCAACCAAATCCAAAACAGTTAATTATATATATATAAAGGAATTTAATTGCATAGAAATAAAATGAAAACTAAAAGCGCCGAACGTTTTTAGCAACTTGTCAGACTTATAAAAAAAATATCTTATTCTCTTTACTCCATGAGAAAAACGTGAGGCATGGTCTATGACCCTGGGAGATGAGAGTAGATTCAGAGTATGGTCCAAAGAAAGAAAAATATATTTGTGGGGAAATCGATTGAGAAACTTCCGGTTGGATGGTGGACAATGTAGCAAGTGACGTGGGGGGAGAGGGGAGTGTGTAGGAGTTAGATGGTTATAGCTCAGGATAGGGACATTTGGAGAAATGTGGTTGTTGTGGCCAAGAACTTTCGAGTATTGTAGAGCTACAGAGATAGATAGATAAATAGATATCCCTTGTACAGTATCGAACAGATTAGTTGAAACAAAACATTTTCTTGCAGTTTTGCACTTTGTCGCCCTTGTTACTATTTGTAATGGCAATACTGTGGTTATTTTTATTTTTGACACAATCTAGCAAGCATTGCTCAGTGTGTAGCACGTGTTTTAATATCGGTTGAGTGATTTTTTCTTATTTTTTGCTATTTCAAATAAAAGTTGTTAAATTTCAGAATTTTGCAATTACCTACAAAGATGGATGTATCAATGAATAAACGAGTAATGATCGTGACAACGGCTAAGCATACCACAAAAACATGGATGTGGCTATTTATACATACAGTATGTATACGCAATTGGATATTTATACATACAGTATGATAATACAAGTGTTAAATTGTGAATGACTTATTCTATAAAAGTGTTGCAAGGTATTAACTGATTTTTTTAAATTAATTATATTATTCTAGTATATATTCTAACCTAACTTTTAGATGACAGAACAAATGCCGGTTGATGACAACAATGTTAGTGAACATATTTTAAATGTTGGTCAACATTTTAATGATTATGAACAGTTATCAAAGACTGTTAATGTATTTTGTAAAGAGCATTATCATCCATTTGTTATTAGAGCACGGTCTCCGAAACAAGTACTGTACAAATGTGGTCATGGTATTAAGCAAAATTCAAAATGCCTGGGAAAACGTCCGAATCAACATTACTACTACAAAAATTGTCCAGCTCAAATAAATTTTTATAAAAGTAAAAATGAAAAATGGAAATTAACAAAACTATTACGAAATCACAATCATACCGTTGGCAAAGAAGAATATAGTAATTACGGCAAAGCCAAAATTATGAATGAAAATGATTACGAAACAGCAACAGATTTAATCTTGTCTAGCGCCAAAGATGGAATGGTTGCTGCAGTTTTAAGTAAAAAAAAAAGTGGGAAACAGTTTATAAGAAAGGATATAGAAAATTTTCGAAACAAACTTTTTGCTTCATGTACCGAAGTGGACCAAAATGAAGGAATGAATGATGTAGACATTGATGATATGGACAAGGATGAATTCAATGGTTTTCAAAAAATATTATCGGATCGAGAAAAATTCAATACAGCACTGACAATAACAAAAAATATCGCAGATATTTTATCAAATTATGGAACTACAACCTTTAACAAATATATGAACGAACTAAAATTAATTGAAAAAAATGCTAGAAATGGGGTTTCTCTGTTTGAGAATGAGTATTAAAATATTAATATTAATAAACTTTTTGGTTAGTTAATACGTTAAACGTAACTACAAATAACTAATTTCTTATACATACTATATGTATAAATATCCAATTGCGTATACATACTGTATGTATAAATAGCCACATCCCAAAAACATTGCAGCAGAGGTTGGAGTAAGTTTGACTACAGTCAATTGGATCTTCAATCGCCATAAGGGGTCAGGGAATATCTCAGTGAAGAGAAAGAGGAAATGTCGCGCAAAAAAACGACAAATAAACGAGATGACCAGCGATTACTCAATTCTAGTCGAAATGATTGTTGTAAAACTGCAGTAGACCTTCCTCGAGAATTGGCTGAAACTGATGTTCACATACATAACTCCCATGATTGTTCGTAAAACACATCTTGAAGCGAAAAGACCAGCAAGGAAACCTGACAAGAAACATCTTTTAACAATGACAATGAAAGCCCAAAGACTTGCATGGGCCAAACAATATGAAAATTCGATGGCTAAAGATTGAAAAAGAGTCTTGGTTTCTTATGAAAGTAATTCATCGTGAAAGGCCAATAATTTCGCTTCATTCGAAGGGGAAAAGAAAAACTGAGCTCATCACACGTCATCTAAACCAGTGCTCCGCAACCTTTTCTTACCTACGGCACACAAAATATGTTTCTAGGATTTTGCGGCACATCAAAAGCTGATATATATATATATTACATATAAAATTATATGGATTTCTAAAAGTTTCATTTGGTCGCGGCGGCACATCTGTATCACCTTTAAGGCACACCAGTGTGCCGCGGCACACCGGTTGCGGAGCACTGATCTAAACCACCAAACATCCCCTTAAAAAAATGTTCTGGGGGTGTTTCTCAAATTATAGACTAGGGCCTGTTGTATGTATGACAGGTATGATGAATAGTGAAAAGTACCAGTCCATATTGATAGAAAGAATGATCACAGAATTGAAAAAGCAGTGCCCAAATGGCGAGTGAGTTTTCCAGCAGGATTTTGCTCTCTGTCATACTTCGAAAAAAATGGTCAAATCTTTGTCAGAAAACCATATCAGCATATTAGATTGGCCAGGGAATTCACCAAACATCAACCCTATAAAGAATCTGTGGACAATTTGCAAGAATCGATTGTCTACATTGGATTGTACCACAGTGGAAACATTAAAAACCGCGATTATCACGATATGATTTTGAGATGAAAGGATGTTTACAATCAGCAAAAAACTTGTGGATACAATTCCAAAAAGGATCAAACTCTTAATTGAGGCCAAGGGAGGCCACTTAAAATATTAATCGTAATAATTGTTTGTTTCTATTATTGAAATGAATAATAAATAAAAGATTTTATACAAATTTTCATTTTGTTTCAATTAATCTGTTCAATACTGAACAATAATAATATATATAATTAATTTACTAATTAAATTAAAATATATTTTAAATAAGAACACAAAAAAATGAATGTTTTATGTAATATACTGATTGAAACAAAATGGATAAAAATCTTTTACATACAGACTTGCAGCCAAATACTATGAATCACTCCGGGGTACACATCCCCGTCTAGGTGTCAAGAACGCCGAAGGAGGTCTGAGCAGCTAGTATAATGAGGGACACACATATGATTTTCTCAGAAGTTCGAGTAAAAAATATAAAACTTCATTTTACATAATTATTTTACAAATTTCAAAAATTCTTGAAACTATTTTAAAACGATCATGATGAGAGGAGGGTGACTGTGAATGAAAAAGGAGAGAAAATCAAACAAAATAGTCTCTATAGAATGAATCATCCAATAATAGATAACGTTTCGGGTTTAATAAAATACTTCTGTCATCAATTCATATGAGAATAAACAGAATTTTATCCTGATTCAGATAAAGTTGTTGAATTTAGATTGATTAGCATTTATATAATTTAACAATACATCTGCATCTAGACCTGATTGTGTATATTGCTAATAAAACTGATGATGACATTATTCAATTAAAACCGAATTGATTTCTATTATCGAGAGTTTTATTTGGTAGTGGTTTCACTGTTTGGTTGAATTCCTCTCCTTTTTCATCTGTTTTTTTTTTTACTATATAATTTAATTCTATCTAAGCCTTCAAAATTAAAATAACAGGTTTAACACTTTATTTTCTGTTTGCTGAAAAATAACTTTTCATAATTCTTTATCTATTGATGTAAAATCAATATTTTTTTTAATTTTGAAAAAATTAAATTTGGCATACAGGTAATTTATAAAATATAAAATTAATATTGTTTTAATTTTATAAAAAAACTTTATATTGATATAAATGATTGATATAATTGTAAAGTTGTCTTGCTCATATAGATAATACCAGCTGGTCAGAGCGCCTTCGGCGCTCTTCACAGCTGGACGGGTGCTCCGCCCCCTGTACCCCCGAGTGGTACATGGTATTTGGTTAAAAGTATTGGTACTTAAGTTTAAAAAATGATTCATTATTATTGGATTTGGCTGGTAATATTAATACCTGAGACACCGAGCATTCGCTCTACCCTTTGAAAAATATTGATATACAATTCTTTAATTATTTATTACAATTATTAAATGTTACACATTTGCATCAATCTGATTAAAATGAATGAACTTGTCCTCCTCAATAATACATAAATATATAATATATACATATATTTTTTTTTCTATAGTGTTTTTTTGAAAAACTGTTTAGCGCCCCAAGTGGTTATAAAACAAACAATTTTAGCTAGTATAATAAGATTAATCCAAGTAATATCGTTTATTTCTATTCGACACTATTTTCACTCCTTATGGTAGCGGCCCAGTCGATGATGTTATATGGATCGTTAATTAACCATTAACCATTCACCGAATCGCCATTCAAATTATAACATACAAACAGAAAAGTAGGGGTGTTGATATAAAATATATACCTGTGACACCGAACTATCACTCGACCCTTTAACCAATTTATACAATTTATTTTTATATACTTTAAAAATTTTACAATTTTTTAATTTAATCAGTAAATTAATTATATATTATTATTATTATTTGTGTCCCTTCATACAAAATGTAAATTCTCTTTTTTGATATGTTTTCCTAACATAAACAAATATTTTATAATATTTACCGGAGTATAATAAATTGATAACGTCATTTAATTCTCCTACTATATATCGAATCGAATATAAAGATAAATCTTCAAAACGTTGTGTGAAACAATTTCAAATAATTTAAATGTAAAACTATTAATGAAATAAAAAAAAATCAAATATATGAATATAATATAAATATTTTTAATTTTATTTTAAGAATAGATATATATATCTCACAGGCGGTGGTTGTGACGTCACATATATACATTTAAATTTAGAAGAAAAAATCTAATAAAAATGTAGTTTTCGTGAGATTTGATCAATAAAACTCAATTTTTCTTTATAAATACTATCTCAGGTGTGAATTTCAAAAAAATCGTTAGAGCGGTTTTTGAGAACAAAGAAACAAACAAACAAACAATTTTTACTCGTATAAGAAGATAAGATACTTATTCACCTATACTTTCTCGGTTGCTCGGTGTGCTGTTCAAAATATTTGTACCATATAATTTAAAATATGTTAGCTCAATTTTGATTTAAAATATATTCAATTTAATCTTTTTATATTAAAAAAAAAATATAAATTTAACAAGAATTAAAATAAATTTTATTAAATTTGATATTATATAAATAAATATAGTGCTCGATTCCGTTCTGAAATTTCGACCTCACTCTCGGGAGTCACTTCAATAAAATTTTGAACGCAAGCTCTCAGAAAATAGTAGAGGATGGTCTGTGGGAGGAACTAAACACCAACACATGAGAGTTTGAATAATTTGAAAAGAGTTAAGTAGAAAAAGAAGCTTGAGGGATGTTTGCAATATGATTAAAACCTCGAAAACTTTTTATATGATATATTATATAGATATATATGACACAAAAATAAATTATATATAAATAAAATATCAAGAGAAGGTATAAAAAAATTTAAAAATATAAAATTAAAATGATATGATATCAGAGTCAAATTTATTTAAATGATAATAATAATAAAAAAAGCAGGAGTATCTCCATTCGACTATCTCGCAAATTTGCATTGGATTAATTAACATATATTATATTTAAATTAAATTTAATTAATTATAAATTATAAATTAATAAATAATATTTATTAAATCAGCGCATGTTTGGCTCTTTGTTGATGGCACCCCACGTCGTGATCTGGAGTGTTAAATTAGCTAGAGTGTCTCCACTCGACTATCTCGCAATTTGAATTGGATTAAATAACATAATATATTATATTTAAATTAAATTAAATTAATTATAAATTATAAATAATAAATATTAAACCAGCGCATGTTTGGCTTTTTATTAATGGCAGCATGGCACGAGTTGGCGCGTGAGATTTGCAGTGTTAAAAAATTAATTCTGGTACTTTCAGCGATTCAATCAAGCTGAAATTCTATATATAGCAGTTTTATACAATTTTTAATCATGTGAAAAATTATCAAACATAAATCTTTATTTTTACGGTCACTTTAGAGGAAAAAAAATAAAAACGTTGTAGGTAATGACCCTCTTCTGGTTGAGCTACATTTCTCAAAAGTTGATAGAAAACTAAGAATTTTGAATAATGCCCTTGTACCAAATTTCATGATTCTAGCTCAGACTTATTTTGCATAATCTTGTCTTCATACATACACACATACACACTCACAGACATTTTTCTCAACCTTAGTGAAAATGATTCAGGAACCTTCAAAACGTATAAAAACATCAATATCTCAACATCGAAAATTTTCGTGATCGCAATGCTATCTCTGGCGAGATAGTAATAATATAGGAGCGGATTAGAATGTTTGATAAAAATTATTTTTTATTTACTTATATGATGAAATTTGTAAGCACAGTTATATCAAAAATAAAATAAAATGCAAATGAAAAGAAGTGATTATGATACTTCTGGATAGTAGCATAGGCCGCCTTAAATATAAAATAAATTTAAAGTGTTTAATTTAGCAATTAAAAGAGGTGAGGATCGAGTTATGGCAAATATTTATAAAATTTTCTAGTAGCGACATCTCGTAATTACTTCAACAACTATTTATGAAATAACATTAGTGGGAAAATTCTGACCAATTCTGACATTTATTTGAGAACAGAATAATAATTTAATAAATCAAAATGCCGTTTATGAAAGGAATTGCGCCAATTAGGAGAACACTAAAATATTTAGAAGCAGGGAAATTAATTCTAAAAGATAATATTAAAATAATTTCAATTAATTATAATACAAATGAAGAAAATCATCATGGGGCAAGGTAAGGTTATAATGTTAAAATCATTTTTTTTTAATTAAGTTAATTTTAAATTTTTATAGAGAATTTGTATTTTGGACATTACCACATCTTCAATACAAAAACCCAACAGTACAAGTGATTACTTTTAAAGATTTAACACCAACACCATTTATTACTTGCTATTATGGTAAATATTAATTTCTTGATAAAATAATTCACTTATTTATATTAACATTTTGTTTTTTAGAAAATGGAAAAGAAATGTTAATAGATATTGATTCTAAATCTAAGGAAGAAGTAGAATCACATCTCTTAAAGGTTATTTGTAAATCAGTGTAAGTGTCAAAAAATATTTTAATTAATATCAAGATATTTTCGTAAATTATCTAAAATAAATATTAAATATCAGATAAAATATTTTTAAGATATGATATGAAATTATTTTAAAGGGTTTTATTAAAAATATAAATATAGTATAGAATAAGACATTTTTTTAAATAAATTTGTTTAATTTTAGTGCTGACATAAAACAAACTGAAAAAGAAGACAATATTGCAAATTTCGGAATCGGATGTCCACAGCCATGTATCTGCATAGTTCCTGGACAAGTTCCCTGTCCTGGAGTAGTACCACTTCCAAAAGCATGGAGAGGGAAATGGAAATTTCAAAAAAAATGATAAACTTATAAAGGCCTTTATTAGTTTTTTTATAATTTATATATATATTATATATAATTATGATAACATATTTTGTATAATTTTAAAATTTTGTAAGAAAAAAAACATAAAACATAGATACTCTTTTTATTTATTTATAATAGGTATATAAGTTGGAATAGATTCATTATTAAACGACTTTTGAAGTCTGATCAATATATTTTTCCATCAGTCTCCTTCATTTTCCTTTTAATAAGCAGGAAGGTAGTCAAGGAATGAGGATTTAGAACCCTTTTGCCGTATATCCTTAACAATACATATATTTTATTAAATCAAGAAAATTATATATATATATAAAAAATAATGTTTATGGAAAGAATATATGAAAGCATTTTATAAATAACACGTAAGGCTTGCCATTAATAATTCCATTTTTTTTACAAATGTTTTTCCATCCATTTTATCTAAATATACTTCCTTGAAGCTTCCACCTAGATGTTGCCATTTGTGCTCTTTGACTAGTTGACCTGGGAAAAAATCGGTTCTCGGGCTTTGAGCAATCGATACGTGTATAGATGAGTGAGGCTCACAACGGATAGCAATCATTCGATCTCCTTGAGGCGAAGTCACAAGACATCCACTTGCATTGCCAAGAGGCTCTACAGGTCCCATTCCTAAATGAGTAGAACTGGAGAGATAATTCCATCCCATAACTTTAGCTAATAATTGCACGGCATTAATCTGATGTTGATTGATCTGACACACTAATAAATTTCGTAGCTCTTGTGGTTCGTATGATAAATGAATAACTTTCCCATCCCGGCAAATACATTTGACAGTTTTCTCTTTGACATGAAACATGAGCGATGTTCGGAAAAGGGACTCATAGCCATGAGTGATAATATTGACTCTTACTCCACCCTCTGTTGGTGAATTGTTAATTGTCCAATGGGAAACTATAATAGGATCTTTCACCTCTTTAGCCATCGTATCTAAAACATATTCTGTACGCATTCGCATAAAGAAATGTTGGGCTTGTTGGATCACTTGTTCCAGAATCGTTTTAGATCGACTCATTTCGATAAGTTCATAGACATCAGCAGCCCTTGGACCAGCAATCAAACGACGAAGACTGGCGCCCATTGGACCAGACGAAGGATGGGGGAAAGGATGATTAGAATTTTTATAATGTACTTCACGCAATAGTTGATGTAACGAATGTTCCAGCACCTGATTATGATCTAGCTTAGGGCTAGGTAATATTTTGTTGTCATTATCATTATTTTCATCATTATTACTATTATTATTACTATCCGTTAATAAACTATGACACAATTGGATCTTTAATTGAATGCCTGAGAGCACAGTGGCAATTATCTGATTCGAGATGACCATATGGGGAATGGGACCATTTAAGTGAATCGCCTCACGCGCTACCTGATTGAATAATTCTTTACAAAAGAGGACATTTTGAGCTGCTTCTAATTTCTGTTTCCAATGTAAATTACTGCTATTGTTTGGTATATTGTTAGCTTTGATTTTTGTAAATAAATCTTCGTTATCTTTTTGACAAACCACATTAATATAAGCAGTGCCTTCAAGCTCACTAGGAATATTAACTTTTAATGAGGAATGAGTTGGATTTTCGTTGGGATTATCCTCTTCTGATTTATTAACTTCAAAGAGGCCACTTTGAGGGAATTTGGATCCAGCTGTTTTATATGTTAAGTCGCCAATAACCGTATTTGCAAGTTTTTTCACTTTCCAATTTTGTCTTAATTGCATTAACTCAAGATGAAAATTAGTAGATCTCGCATGTTCAATTGAATAATCAAGGAGTTGAGCTTGATGGAGGAGCAGCTGTCCTGCATCATTTAGAGCTTTTTTCTTTCGCATAATATAATATAATGGTGATTTATCTTGATAAGCACCTTCAGAAGGAACTGGATCCAACATCATATATCGTTTTTCTTTTGCTATATTTAATACATCTGATAGAACAGACATTTCGGTGAATGCATTTTTCAGTTTATTCCGAACTGATTCCCAAGGCCAAACGGTCTCAATTGATTTTTCATCTTCTGTTAATTCATCTTCTTCTTTCTTTTTATTAAAATCTATTTTATCAACTAGTTTGGCCAGATTTTCTGACATAGACGGTAACGTTTGATATATTTCTTGTCCATCATAAGTGATTTCTTGAATTTGTGATTCAGCTGATGTTTCAATGGAAATTTCAGTAGAATCCATTTCATTTTAATTAAAAAAAATAAATTAATTTAAATAAAGATTTAAAAATTAAATAAAAATAAAAATTAAACCATTTTTAACGAAGTTAGGGCTAAGATATATAAAGTTCGTATTTAACAGGAGTACCACCTGTCAAAATACAAAGAAAAATTAATAAGGTTAATTTAACATTTCATATTTTTACTATTTTAAATAATTTAGAAGTTTATATTGAGAATAAATTTATATATTATATTTTTTTGTTAATTATTTACCTTGGGAATTTTTATTTTTAAAATAGAGTTATTTAATATATTTATATCAAATTTATATTCAAAAATTTTTCAAAAAAAGTAAATCTTTGTCTATTTAAGGTATTTACTGTTAATGTTCCTGTTTAATTATTATATAATTCTAGAATATTATTTTTATCTAAAAATTAAAACTTTAAAAATCCAAGTTCGATAATATTTTTAATATAATATACTCAGGTTTTAAATTCGAAATAAATTTTAATATAAATTCACAGACTATCCGTAAATATTCAAAATTTTAAAATATAATTTACTTGAAAAAAAATTAATTAAGAATTAAATGAATGAAAATATTAATTATTTATACAATGTTTGCCCATTTTTAAGTTTAATGAATGTTTTAAAAATATATTACAATAAGTTAACCTGTGGCCAGGTCCGAACCGACCGACGGTTTGAAGTAAATTAATTTCCAGCTACAGAAACAATTTCAAATAATTTTAATATATCTATTAATGCAATAAAAAACAGATAGGCATAGAACATAAATATTTTTAATTTTATTATATTTATAATATATAAGTAGTAGCTGGCTGTGACGTCATGAAGGGGTGGGTGACGTCATATAATTTAAAATTAAGAAAAAACTAATGAAGATGATTTTTCCCGAGGATAAAACCAATACAAAATGCATGATTCGTGGAGATATGTAAAAATCACCACATGTGAAATTTGGTGTGAAAACAATACATCCCTTACTATCGTCGGTCGGTAAAAATTGAATAATATTGGGTTTATTCACGGATGATATTATTATTTATGTAAACCGAGACATTTTTATCTCCGAGAGAATTTTTGCGGGGACACTGGGACACAGAATACACATAAGAATAAGCAAAATGATGGTATGGGATTTGTAAGTCAGCTTAAGAATAAGAATATTTGATCTATCAAAATTAAAAAAAAATTTTAGGAGATCTAATTTTATTTATTTATTTAATATAAGTTGTACCACATGTTTATAATTAACAAAAATTATACATAAAGTTAATTTTTTAAATAAGCTTAACTATATATATTTTATTTCTTTCCAAATATGATTTATCAGTACAATGATAAGAAAAAAATTTGATAATTTATTAATATTAAATTATTATTGAGTATAGATATATTCGATTACAATATATTTATATTCATATGAAATAATTTCCATAATAAAAAAAAATATTTTTATATTTGATTATTTAAAAGAAGTTATATTTGTACAATATATATGATTTGTTTTTTGTGATGTTTGCATTTTAATTTTAAATTGAGAAATTATAATAATAATTAATTCTACCTATATAGTAAAATATTTAAAATATATCAAAGTTGAAATTATGAAATTGAATATTTCAAAATGAAAATAAAAAGTTAAAGAAAATAATCGCGATATTCAATTATTTTTTTATTATTAATTAAATTAATAAAAAAACAATTGAATATTTAATAGGGCCTCCTCCTTTCCCCATAAATTAGCCCTTCCAAGCCTCGCCTTCGGAAATTTAGAAAAAGTAATAATAAAGAAAGTTTGCCTTAAAAAAAAAGATTAAAAAAAAAATAAGGCGTTTGGTCTGTAGCCTCTTTGAATCAGCTGAGAGTGCCTTTGATTTTTTGGATTTCGAAATGAAATCGCGAAATTCGGGGCAACCTGAAAGAAAACCTACCTAGTAAGGGAGTGCATAGACTCCATCAAATTGGATGGAAGGCCCATGCTAATCGAAAAAGCCCTGCGCTCAAAAGGTAACCAACAATTTGTTCCTGTTCAGGCTAATCCCATTTTGGAACTGTGCTGAATTACCTTCCCGAATTCCCGTTCATCCAATCCACCTCAAATACACTCTCAGTAATACAAAATGGCACAATTCAGACCTGACATGCAATTCATGCAATCCATCCCTTAAATAATAGCATGGCATTTGATTTATCCACCCACATTTTATTTATTTATTAATTCTAATCTAATCTATAAATTAGTATGATGAGAACATGCATGGATGTAGGAGGCAACCACCTGAAAATTCCTAACAACTATATATATATATATATATCAAAAAATAGCCACCGCAGTATAACGCATCGAAACCTACTAATTCTAAAAATACCTTTGTCTCTTCTGCCTCCTTTATTAATTTTTCTTCTTGAAAGATGCACTCTGAAATTCCCTAATCTCACTAAATTCTGTCATATAATTTAATAGATTTCTCTATAATCTCCTAATGAATATTATCAAAAGCAAAAAATCATTGTAATTTAATTCTACTTACTATATTCTATTAAACTTTACTTTAAATATTATATTTACATTTGCTATTTTAAAGTGCGCCATGCTAAATAAATAACGATTATTACGTACATTTGGAGAGCTGTATTTCAATCATTTCATCGTCATGAAGGATGGAGAAGATAATTAAGAATTCAAATCAACATTCAGTAGCAGGAACGAAGATTGAAACATGAAATAGAAGAAGAAAAATAACTTATTAGTTTATAATCAATAAATTTAAATTGAATTAAAAATAAAATTAATAATAAATACTGACCTCGGAGTTCATAAAGGGTTGATATTTCTCGCAGATTAAACTCGAAGAACAGCTCGTAGACTTGAATTGATGTCCATCACTCTCGCCTCGATAAAGAAAAAAATAATTAAGATTAGATATTTATAGTTTATACAGGAAATAAAAAAATAAGATATAAATAAATAAATAATATTAATAGGATTAAAAAAGTGTATCGATTTTTAAAAATATTATCTTATTTCTGTAATATTAAAATACTAAATTTATTTTATATCCTATATAGAACCATGATTATAATAAGTTATAATACGCGTTTAATAGACATATAATAAAATATCTTAGAAAACATCAGAAAACTAATTATGATTATATTATTAATTTCACGAAGATTTTATTCAGTTTCATTGATATATACGAGTAGGTAATAGAAATATTATTCATTTTTCAAAAGTGTTATAATAATATGAAATTGACAAAACAATATTCATATGAGATTTGAAAGGAACGGTGTGAGCGATAATGAGATTAGAAAGAATACTTATATAGAATATTTAAAATTATATATTCCTATATGAATATAAGCAATTTATATTTTTTTGATTTATAATTATATTATATGAATTTTGAAAATAATCAGCACATCTTCCTATTTTTTAAATAAATAAGTTTTAATAGGATTAATATATATATTGAAATTTAAAAAATATTTCAATAAATATATTTAAAGAAAAATACAATTTTGTAAGTATATGATTTTTTAATTTTTAAATAATTTTAATTTAACTTTTAATAAAATTTAATTAATGAGATCTGATTGAATATTTAAGATTAATTCTTTTCAAAGATTGGAATGAAAAATTTATAAATTTATTTGGGTATATGAATAAAAAATTATAAAAATCACTTTATAAAATTTAATTTTTATTGAAATATTTTTTTTTTAAAGTTCACTAATCTTCCTTTTAATTAATAAAAATAAATAATAAAATTACAATTAATTCTTGATTAGCGACTGATTAAGGGATGATTTCAGTGGAGTGGCCGCTTAGGGTCTCGGTAGGGAAGGGAAACTGAACCACTGACTGCGTACGAGTCGCCCTCCTGCATGAGGAGGCCAGGCCAGGCTGTGGAGGGGCACGGAGAGGGGCGAGCGGGGAGTGCAGAGGTGAGCGCTCTACTGCAAATTATTTCAAATAAAATACATATGAAAATAAAATAAAATAAACAAATATTAATTTTTAAAATTAGTGGTGTTTTAGGATACATCTTAATTCGAACCAATAAGTTTAATTCGATTAATTCTATTAAATCAATAAGCTTAATTTTATTCAAAGATCTTAATGAAAATTTAAAAAAAAAATTATAAATATATCAGTAAGAAGTTCATTAATGAAATTATCATATTTTGAAAAAAAAGGAGGTGGCGTATTAATGTAAATGGTTCAATTTAAATTTAAAAGTGTTTGCCGAATGTTATATAATTTTAATTTAATGTAAATATATTTTATAAAAAAGAGGGTAAATGGTAAGAATTGTTCTTATCTTGGTTGGGATACGGTATAGTAAGTCTGCATGTCATTTCGAAGATATCGATGAGTTATGCTTTTCTTTGCCGTGTTCTTAGCAAATTACGTTAAACAATTCTTTTCTAGTATGAATTTCTATTTTAATTCTAAAAAAAATTTAGTAAGTAATACATTAGTTACATACCCATTTAACATTTTATATATCTCAACTCTCTTTGGTTCCAGTATATTTTTCAGTTGGAGGAACTATTTCCAAAATATTTTTTTATATATGCAAATTAATTCATAAGTCTAGGTCTAGTCCAGTTTTTTCTAAATTTTTTCAATTTGGTTCTTAAAAAAATAAGTTGACCTGTGGCCAGGACCGAACGGTCGATGAAGTAAATTAATTTCCAGCTACAGAAACAATTTCAAATAATTTTAATATATCTATTAATGTAATAAAAATACAGATAGGCATAGAACATAAATATTTTTAATTTTATTTTATTTAGAATATATATGTAAAACCAGGCTGTGACGTCATATAATTTTAAATTAAGAAAAAACTAATAAAAATGATTTTTCTCGAGGATAAAACCAATACAAAGTGCATGATTCGTGGTGATATGTAAAAAATCTCATGTGAAATTTGGTGTGAAAATAACCCTTCCCTTCATATCGTCGATCGCTAATAATACCACTTCCGGTTTCCTGATTTGCACCAAAAGTTGATCAATTCATCATACTGATGCATTAAGTAAATATACCAAATTTCATCAAAATCCGTTAAGCCATTCAAGCTGTACACATCTATACGGACGGACAGACATCATGCTAAAAATACTTTTTTCTGTTAAGAAAATGCATGATTTGTGGAGATATGTAAAAATCTCCACGTGTGAAATTTGGTGTGAAAACAATACATCCCTTACTATCGTCGGTCGGTAAAAAAGCAATATTAAAAATTTTTCTGGCAAATTTAAACCAAAGTTAATCATATCATTGGTGCAAAATATATTATTTTCTATTAAATTTAATAATTTAAAAATCTTTTAAATTATATTAATTATTTTTTCCTTAATCATTACTCTAAATCAGGACCACTTTAATAAGTGATTAGTCTTGTCAAAAGTCTTAAATTTTGCGAGACGTTCCGCTTTTGCAATAATAGATTGTTCTGTGGAGAATAGATAAATTTACGAAATATTCCAAAATTTATTAATATTTTTTCAAATGAATTTAAAACGACAAGAGATATGTAACATTGAGATTATAAAATCAAAATTACTAGTTCACACAATTTTTTATATTAAAATAATCAACCAAAACCAAATAAACATTTTAGCAAAAATATATAGTTAATAATTTTAAATTTGAATTTAAAACATTAAGAAATAGTTTGTTATTTATATACATTTTATTAGGTGACCCCAATCTTTGCACCATAATTTCTAATTTTTTAAAAATTATATTGTAAAAATAAAATTTGGTATAATAATAGTCTGGTAGGAATGAGAGAAGGAATATAGGTATTTTTATTAAATGAAAATATATATTTATATATAATATATATATTTATATATATATAAATATGAAACATTAAATTAGAAGTAATTTGACAAAATTATTTTTCTATTTACAATGTAAAAAATAATTATAACTATTTAAAAAAAAACTATAAAAGAATCCTATATTATAAATAAATATTATTTATAATTTAATTTTTACAAATAATTTATAAGAATGAAAACGATCAAATGTAAAGTTTTTTTTTATTAAAAAATAAGTATATTTCTTTATTTATATATATATATATATGTAGGTTTTTTTTTAATTTGTTTTTTTAATGGCACGAATAAATTAATTTTAACTACTTAAAATTATTGTCATTCTTAATTATTATATATATTTTTCTTTATAATAAATGAAGAATTGATATTATTTAAAAGGCACAAAATTATATTTTGTGTAATATTGAAAATGTTTTATATGTATATAATCAGTCATGATATTTTTTCTTAACAAATTATAAAAAAGAAAATTTTAATTGTATTTTGAGCATATTTTAAGATTTTAAGTTATTCTGGAATGATAAATAGTAAAATTTTAGCTGCAAATTTGAGGTAGATTTAGAATTGTTAATTTTTTTAGTTAAGTTTCTAATTTTATTTTAAATATTATTTAATGAATCACATACAAAATATCCATTCCTTCAATAGATTAAGTCTTGATGGATATTTTATTAAAGTGAACAGATATTAAAGTAAGTAAAATGTTCTTAAGGAATGATTGATAAAGTATAAGAGAGTGAGATTAAAATTAAGACATAATAACTTTTTTTCAAAATGAGATAAAAAAATTTGTTCGATCATTGTTTACATGCTTATATAAATAAAATTTTCATTTAAATGAAAAATATTAAAATTTTAATTTACAGGTTGTCCATAAAGCATGTTTAATATAATTGACTAGTGATAATTTAAAATTTCCTTTACCTCTAACATCCTGATTAAAATTTGAAGTAATTAAACTGTTAATTGACCAAAACTGCCCTTTCAACTGTTTTCGAGCATTATTTCTAATAGATTAAGCCTAAACAATTTTTATATCTTTAGTTTATTAATCATTCTTATAAAAAATAAAAATGATTTAATTAATTTTCTTAAAAGCCCAAAAAATACAAAAATGGCACGTTTAACTGCATCTTAAAGGAACCTTATCACTGCCTTAAATTATTGCTATTTGATTGTGCGCTATATTAATATTATAGATAATAAAAATTTAATTTTATGTATATATAATTTGATATGGATAAAAATTAAAATTTTTCTTATACAAGTATTATTTATATATTTCTAAATATATATAATAATAATATAATAATTATGATATGAAAGAAATCGCTATGTCTTTAACTCTAAATCTTCTCAAAAGAATAAATCAATCGTTGGTTTTTTATTAATTGTTTTATTTTAATATGAGCTATCAATTCAATTAAATCTAAACGATTTCAATATTTTCCATTAGAATTAGAATTTATTTTTATCTATATCTTTAATTAATAAGAAAAAAAATATATAACATGAATTTCTTTGGTATCAGATTTCTTTCTTTCTCTATTACTATATTAATATTAAAGAAAGAGAGGCAGGCTAAATTAATTTACCGTGATTTACAATTCTATGGCACATTAGATTATATAAATATAATATCATATATGTATATTAATATTTAATAAAATTAATTTAAAATAAATAGTTGAATAATAATTATATATCTTAAATACAACCATCTTTAACAATAAATAAAATTAATATAAAAAAAAGACAAACAATTAATCTCTTTATACTAAATGAAATTGATAATAGTTTTTCTTTAATTGAATGAAAAATCTCATCTATATTATATAGATATAGATAATAAATTAAAAAAAAATTTGGTTTTGCCATAGAATTGTATATCTATCTAACGAAAATGTATTGAAGAGTCCAAAGGAGAAATCGATTTAAATAATTTGTTTTTTTTCCATTCCATATGTAATAATTAGCTATTACTATACTATATCGTTAAATATAATACTTCATCCATTGGATTCTTCAAATTTTATAAAATATCAGAGATCATTGCACTTGTCCTGGAGGGCCTTGGAGTTTTCCTATCACATGTCGCACCCAGCCTCGAGAGGATGGCCCAGAAGGGTTTTCCTCTTGCGGATATTCACATTCATCTGGCCTTGGAGTTGTACTTCGAACAATTTTCAGTTTTTTTAATGCATTGGCGGGGGGTTTTGTAGGCACTGGTGGGGGAACTTTTGTTTTATGATATGTTGTGGAACTGGATAAGGAGTAGGAAGGGGGAGGAGTGGTGGGTAAAACTTTAACTCGGGTAGGTGATTTTGATATCACAGCAATTTCTTCATGATCGCTAAATATGGCTGAATCTCGAAACATTTCTTCTTCCATCATAGATTCGATTGCTTCAAATGAACGTTCATAAAAACTCTCATCATCATAATCACCATCAATATCATCAGTAAGTGTTTTAATATCTTTTTGATTATTATCATTATTCACATCATTATTTACAGATAAATTATTTTCTTTGATATCGGAGATATTCTTATCTACTTGCTGCTGATCTTGTTTTTGGCTTTGTTGGTTTTCATTAGAAGTATCACTAGAAGAAGTCCAATTAGTAGACACGGAAAGAAGTGAATCTGGTCTTAGATGAGGAAAAAGAAGTTGAGGATTTGCATATTCAGAACAATGGGCGATTCGAGCACCTAAAGAGGAACTTCCCTAAAAATACACAAAAAAGATTATTTTTTAATAAAAAAAATTATTTAAAAACAAAACAAAAAAAAAATAATTACTTGTTTGTATGTAACAGGAAAATCTTCTTTCGATGTTGAATAAGATGGCTGGGGAGAAGAAGAAGCTGAAGAACCGGAATCGAGTAGATTTCGTATACGTCTTTTAAAGAAGTGACTGTACTGTCGGGCCATTTTATAAAGTCTTCTTGTTGTTCCGCGGGGATCTTCATCAGTGAGACGACTAAACACTGCCTTTACCGATGACCGATATATTCTGTGTTCTGGATGAACATTAAGTTGTTGCATAGATACTCCCGGACTTTCATCCTCTGTTGTATCTCCAGTTGTATTGGTAGGAAATCGTCCCAGGCAAGAGTCTTCTTCATCTGGAGTAATTTCTAATCGTGCAAGATATCCTTCAAAATCTTCTATACTAATATCACTCGGTTGATCGGATGCTATCGTAAATGGACGAGATTCTTTAGGCCGATCATCATATGGTAAACCAAAACTACGAGGGAGAGAACCCGACTTTTTATCAGCGACAGCTAAATGTTGACCCTGTTGTATAAGCCATTCCGCTGGGGATGTCGGTAAAGCGACTCCATTCCATTCAACTTGTTGTTGTTGAACGGTTTCCCAAATCTTTTGGAGATTATCATAATTCCCTTCAGAAACCTAAAATATATATATAAAAAAATATTATATAAAAGTGAAGAATTTTACAAACACTTTTAAAATTTGTACATATTATTTTTTAATTATAAAAAAGATTCATATTTAATAGTTTTACTATTTTAAAAAGTAACAGACAAGATAAAATTAACAAATTTCTTCTATAAAATAATTCTATTCTTTTTTTAGAAAGAAAAAAAAAACATAGTAAAAATTATGAATGATTAAAATTGATTTAGAAAAGTAGATATAACTTACTCTGTTATCGTTTTCTTCATCATCATCTGTGGTTTCCACTCCCGTAAGTAAACTTTGTGAACGCCGTGGCCTCCGCAAATGTTGTTTATTTAATAATTTATTAAATTCATGATTTTGTGAAAGTAAATGTCCTACAATTTTCTCAATATTAGTATCCTCCGCTTCACCATCAGCTAAAGACTCTTGATCATTATTATCATTTTGGTTCGATGATGAACATGTTGTCATTTGGATGGTGGTTGAAGTTGTAGTAGATGTAGAAGGTGTTCTAGAGGCAGTTGATGGTGAATTTGTCGTAATTGATGAAGAAGATGATGTTGAACTATTATTCGGGGCTAAAGCCAAGCGCGAAAGACAAAGTGGTTCTGATTTCCTTCGCCAACTTCCAAATTTCACCTAAGATGAAATAATCAATCAAAAAAAGTTTGTTTTTTTACATTTTTTAAAATCTAGATATAAACCTTAAATTTGGAAGCTGAATCAAGAAATAACATTTCCCTAGATTCGGAATTTCTTCCACCACTTGATGATCTTCGATTTCTTCGTCGTGAAGATGGTGGAGACTAAAAAAATAATATAAGGGATAAGTTTTCTTAAACAATAAGACTTAATAAATTTAAACAAACTCTACTAACGTCAATCTCTAGGGTATCAGTGGACCGTCTGACTCTTCGGAGTCGGGCTCGTAGTCCACCTCCATCAGAGCGACGTCTATCACGTTCTCGGCATCGACGTTCTAGATATTCAGGAGCACAATGCGCCCTGCGAGGTTTTATCATTTGATCTAGATTAAACAAATCAAATCATTAAGAAAAATATTTTCCTATTTATAAAAAAAAAAATAAAAATCGAAAAAGGAAATTAAGGTTGACATATTACCATCGGGGGGTTGCTGACCCAATTCCATAACAAGTCGACGGGCATGAGAAGGAATTACAGCGTTATAATTTTCCAAGATTACTCTTTTTAGTTGTAAAGTCCATTCTCTTTTTTGTTCCAAGTTTCGAGCCTATTTGATAAAAAATTAATTTCTAGAATAATTCCATTTTCATGTAATTGAACTTTAATATAATCTTTCTAATCACCAAAATTACAAAAGAGAATTACATTTTTTTAAGTAAAAAATATATTATTAATTTATCTTTTATTTTTGGAAGATATTGATAAAATATTAAGCCTATGTTTAAATATGAATATATGAGAATACTGTGGACTAATTTCATAATAATAGACCTAGAAGATAATTTGGAGTGTATATCCTTACAATTTCCCGGTCAGAAAGGTAAACATGAAATATTCTAAACTTACAATTTAGATATCTAAAAAAATTTAAATTATATATGAACCTTTATATATATATATCTACTAGATTAATTAAAGATTAATTTTTATTTTGTGTTAAAAGGTAAATTTAAATATGTAATTTTTTATTGATTGTAAATAATTATTTTGAATTTCATATTCTTCACAATATATTAATGTACTCTTAAAGTAGCTCTAATAAATAAAATTAAATGAAAACAATATTAAAATGGAATTATTACTTAATTTAAAAGCATACCTGTAGTGTGTATTGTTGTCTAGGATTATCAAAAGGTATCACATGAAAGCTAAGAGGTTCTCCAGGAACACTTTCGATCAACATAAGATTAGAACACTAAAAAATAAATTATTAATAGAATATTAAAATCAAATGAAAATATTTGAGTACATTAGAGAATAAAAATGTTTGCTTAATTTTTGATTAATGAATTTAGTTTTTTTTTATTATGATTTTTAATTTTTGCTTTTGAGGGGGGTAGTCATGATTGGATCATGCAAAAATATAAATAAATATAGAACTTTCATATCATATTAATATAAGAATAATTCGACTTTTAAAGTTTGAGAAATTGACTAATATTGACGATTTTTGTACTTTTATTTAGTTAATAAAAAAATATTTACCAAAATATGTGCTTTATACATTAATGTGGCATGTTCCTTTTGTTTGGTGATTAATAACATTTTATCAAAAAGAAAAACATGTCGTTGTGCTTTGGCACCGCAAACTCGAAAAGCTCCTTCAGCACATAATTCACCAAATGTTGTCAAATCAGATCCCTGAAATAAATATAGAATTTTAATAAACAATATTGTGTAAATATTCGGCAAATGATAAAAATAAAATTAAAGGTAAGGAAACAAAATCTGGAGTGTCTCCACTCGACTGTCTTGCAAATTTGAATTATACATATATATTATATTTAAATTAAATTATCAATTAAAATTAATAATAAATAAATAAATTTTTAAACCAGCACGTGTTAAAAATTTAATTCCGATACTTTCAGCGATTCAATCAAGCAGCAATTCTATATATATTAGTTTTATACAATTTTTAATCATTCAATTTTTAATCATCATCTTTATTTTTTCTCAACCTTTATTATGGGTAAAAAAGTTTAATTTCTTTATACAGTAGAACCTCGATAACTCAAACCTCGGTAACTTAAAAACTTCTACAACTTCAAAAAATAATATGTTCCCTTCCCATCAGAGCCTAAAACGTCTATAACTTAAATATGTTTTGGCCCTCAGCTAACTTATCGAGGTTCTACAGTATTATTAAATTAATTAGGTATCTACGTATATTTTATTAATACAATTCTAAGAAAGGTACAAATAAAAATTTTATGAATCATTGATATTGTTCATTTAATTTTCATAGGTGACTATCGTATTATTAATAAATAGATTTCAATTTTTTAAAATCTTTAGATTGTTTTTTATTCAAAGAATTGATTTTTTTAAATTGGACAATGTTTTAAATAAGAGCCAAGAAACAAATGAAGAGATTTGGCCATACCTCCCAACCGTAGAGAAGACTTTGAATTTCTTGAACACGCACTGCATGTTCATGTCTTCGTTTCATATTGTTAATATGCTGAGCAATGTCAGTCATTGCTGAAAGAGCTTCATCTACAGACGTTTGACCTGGAGCATCGTGAGGACCTTGTTTAGCCAAGTTCTACAAAAATGAAAAACAAGTAACCAAATGTTATTAATTTATTTTCATATTGCAAATTGTTAAATATTTTATTTTAAAAAATGAGTAATCAATACCTGTAAGAGAAGGTGGTATTTGAGAATTCGTTGGACGGGTTTAAGTAAATATGACCCCAAAGGAAGGGGATGTCTGAGTGATGCTTGTCGTTCTCGAAATATAAGGGCAGTCTTTTCTTGGCTCATCAATTCAGTTAGGACATGTACGGTTCTGAAATAAAATAAGAGAGTAAAATAAAATGATTTAAATATTAAGAAATAAACCAACAAAAAGAGATTCATCGATTTTTATTAATTTCACTAATACAATCTATTCATTCTAAATATAAAAAAATAAATACATATTTGGTTAATTTTCTCTACAGATTTAATTATAAACTTATATTTAAGAATTTTGATCAGTAAATATTAAATTTAAAAAAAGCAATAAATTAATTAAGAGTAAACGAAATTGAATTTCTTATTTCACCGAGGCATCAGATAAAAGTGGAGCCTCTTTCCATTGAATGTTATCATTTTTCATCTTATGAACAAGAGTTAAAGGGTCAACAACCTTTAAAACTTTTAAACTTATTCGCCTTTACATGTCTCGATTTTAATTATTCCATTTTGAGTATTCATTCCTATTCTTCAAACATACCTTATAATAAGCAGTCGAAACATTGTACAGTTATTTTAATTTAATAAATAATTTTATACAAACAATGTGGTCTTTTAATGAAAATCAAAATAACCACAAAAGCTTTAATAAATGCCTTATAATTATATATTTACATACCTAGGATAATTTGTACAATAAGTTGTATAAACGCCAAATCCTTCTGTATAGCTTACAAAAGCTTGAGCGACGAGGGCAGCATCTAAACGACAGTTTTGTAGTTCTCGAAGAAAAGAACTGTTAAAATCGTGAATTTCCTCCAAATTACCGAAAAGATCAGATAAAAGATTTTCAGAAAAAGGAGGAGGATCTAAATTTCTCCATTCATCAAGATATCCCTAAAAACAGAAATATATATATATATAAAAATTAAATATTATATTATTTAATTAATTATAATTTTTGAAAAATGTTTGATGCAAATCAAGAAAACCCAGAACAATTATCTTGATTATTTTATTAAAGTGAATTAAGATATTTTATAAATTATTTTTTTTTTTTAAATCGTTGATTATGTTTAAAATTCTCTGAAATTATAAAAAGAAAAACTGAATTACAATCAAATTAATTTCACCAATAACGATTTGAATTTATTAATCGTTATTTATTAGAAATGGTTTTTTATTTTAATTATTTTCTAAGGAATAAAAAACGAAATTTAGGAAAAAGATTATAAAATTATGACTAGTTTTATGTCACATCTTAAATTATTAATATTTTTAATTACTTTAAATTCATTAATTAACTTTCTAAAATAAATGCTTCCCTCTAAATTTGCATTAAAATGATCTATAGAAATGAACAAATGTTAATATATAATTGAATATTTATTTATTAATAGAATTTACTGTCACAAATGGATTCAATATGTATATTTTTTTTTATTGCACCGTAAATAATTTGAAAGAAAAAGTTTAGGTCACGAATTGTTTTAATTGATTTCTTGTGTACTTCTAGAAATTGAATGATATACACAAAACTGTAAATTTAATAATAAATTGAATGAAAAGATTTACAATTCTAGAAAATTAATGATTGGTTTATTAATTTTAATGAATATAAATAAATATAAAAAAAAAAGATTTTATTTAACTCAAAATGATTGATAGGTAATATACTTTTTTTCTTATTGTTCAAATGATTTATATATTTAGAAAGAAACGTTTTAATTTTATAAATACTACTATAAAGCAAATAATTAAAAAACAGTATGTTTCTGAAAAGATGAAAATTGAAAGGCAAGAAATTTAACTATTATTCTATAATAGTAAAAATAATAATTATTATAATATATAAATATTAAGGGAAATTTTATCCAAGTAAAATAACGACATTTTCAAATTATTTATTTAAAAATGTTGCTAGAAATTTGATGTGCAAGCAGCATACTATTTTGATTAAGCATGTATTTTAAACGAAATAAAAAATAAATAAATCACTTATATTTTTATTATAATTTATTATTATAAAATTCGTTTTTATTTATTTATGTGTATATTTGAAAAATCTATCCTTTTCATCTATTATATGTGTTCATAATATGATTATTGAAAGGCGTATTGAAAATCATAGCTAGAAGAAAATGAATAAAAGGAGTGGAACGCGAAGTGTTTATTCAATTAGAAATGTGATACGAGTGTGTGTAGGGCCGTATAATAAGAAAAGAGAAGCGAGATTATCCAACGTCATCACAGAATTTTTTTTATTTTCATTTCACAGGAAGTACAACGTAACCGAAGAAGATCCCAAATGTTCATTGAGCTGAGCCTTTTTTTTAACTCTGCTCTTCTGTCGGTGACGTCTTTTATGAAAGTGGAAGGCTTAGGGAAAAAGACAAGGGCTTACTTTAATGATCTGCCCCAAGTCTTGTACATAGATCGCCTCTGTGTTAACGATTTCTTGGACGACCCTTTCTCGAGGTCCCAGCGTGTCAGGATGGAGCAAATGCTGATGCGGATACCGATGGTGGCCTTCATGACGGGGCCATGGTGACCCCACGCCGCTGTCAGCGGATCCTAAAACAACAACCATTTCAAATTAATCAACAAACATTACAATTAATAAATAAAGATTGAAAAAAAAATTATATATTCAATTTTGTTTTTAAATCCTATTACAATGGCATGTGATTTCGAACTTAACAATTACACTTAACAGTCTATTTCAATGGTGTAAACTGATTATGATTCACTCAAAGCGTATAATTTAATAATAATAATTAATTATTAAAAAAAAATAATTAGTCTTTTTCTATAGTATATGTAGATCTATATTCTATTTTATATTTTAAATTATAATATACTTTTTAATTTAATAAAATCTTGAAGAATAAATTTCGAAGATTTTATTATAGAGTGAGTGAAACAAAACCTTTTTATATTGCTATGCAATTTATTAAATAATATTATTTTTAAATATATATGTATGTATTGAATAATATATATATATAACTAGCTGCTCCGAGCGCCTTCCAGGCGCTCTTCACACCTAGACGGGGGCTCCGCCCCCTGTACCCCCGAGTGATACATGGTATTTGGTTGAAAGTCTGTATGTAAAAGGTTTTCATCCATTTTGTTTCAATCATGGAAAATATATTTTAATTTAAGCAACAACAAATTTTCCTAGTATAATAAGTAAGATTTATTGACTATTTCATATTATCTTATCTTATTATGCTAGCTAAAATTGTATATATCTATCTATCTATATATATTGGTTCTCAAAAACCGCTCTAACGATTTTTTTCAAATTCACACTAGATATAGTATTTATAAAGAAAAATTAAGTTTTATTGATGATATCTCTTGAAACATTCAGCTTCATTATTAATTTCTTAATTGAAAATTATATATGGAAAACGTCAAAATTGGCCTCCATTTTTATTTGTATTAATATTTTTTTTTATTTAAAATATTTTAAAATTTATTATTTAATTTCGAAATAAAATTAAAAATATTTATTTTTAATAAAATATATATAGATATTTATTAATCTCTCTCAAAAAAAAAAAATAAAATAAAAAACATCAAATCTGCCTGCTAAGACAGTAAAAAAATGACAATTTTTTATCTAAATACATTTAGTCCAGATGGTAAAGTGATGTTTTAACGAGTGGATTTCGTCGGTTCGAAACTCTCCGGGTGAATCGTTATTTAAAAATGAAAATGAAAATGAAAATAATGAATTTGTTATTTTTTTTCTTTTTATCTATTGTTTACATTTTAATAAATTACTATTTTATATTTATTTATTCATTGTTCTTTTATTAAATTTAATATTTATTAATATTATTTATTATTAATTTATATATTGATGACATCACAAATGACATTTATATTGAAATTTGACTCCCGCCTTTTTTTAAAGAATATTGTATTAATATTTTTTTTATATTTAAAATATTTTAAAATTTTTTATTTAATTTCGAAATAAAATTAAAAATATATATTTTTTTTATATTTAAAATATTTTAAAATTTTTTATTTAATTTCGAAATAAAATTAAAAATATATATTTTAATAATATTTTATAATTATAAATTACGATATATATTTATCAATAATAATGAATTTTTTTTTTTTAACTTAATTACAGAGCCGAGGCTCGGGGTCCCGGTATGATCTTAATATATTGTGAGAATTAGATAAATAATGTAGAGAGAAAAAAATATTTAAAAATAGATATTTATTTAAATGAAATAAAATTATTTAATTTACAGAATGAAAATGTCTATAATAATGTCTAAACATTTTTTCTTTATAATTTTACATTATAATAATACTAATTACAGTAGTTATAATATATGGGGAATTTTCAACTTTGACTGCCGATTTGACCATGTTCCCAAACGAATTTTAAAAAAACCAAGACCACTCTACATTTATTTACACATTTTAAGCTCTAATCGAATCCAAAATCAAAATTTAAAAAATCGAAAAACAAACTCACAGATATATAGATTTTATAAATGAACATTTATACAATTTATTTTAATTAATTTGAAACATTTTAGGAAACAAATTTTTAATGGGTCATTTTTAGAAATCCCATTTAACAATTATAATAAATAATTAAAAAATTGTAAAATTTTTAAAGTATATAAAAATAAATTGTATAAATTGGTTAAAGGGTCGAGTGATAGTTCGGTGTCCCAGGTATATATTTTATATTAACACGCCTACTTTTCTGTATAATAAAGATATAAAGAATCATATTTTAATTTTTATATAACCAAGAAATCATTTTTTCACTTAAAATATAGTTGTAAAGCCCAAATCTCCGATCCATATAACATCATCGACTGGGCCGCTACCAAAAGGAGTCTTCTCTTGCTCTGACTAGGGCCACCGGTATTTGCCATTAGTCTCGAAAAAATAATATTAAATTTTATATAAATTTATAAATTAGAATATTTGAATTTGTTTAAATTTTAACACATGTAATCAATCATATGCATAAAGAATAGAAAATTTTGAAAATCAACTTGGTATTAAATTCAGAAAAAAAAAATACTCATATATAGAATATATAGACTATTCGAATATAATTGAAACTCTTTCTCTCCCTCTATTTTAAATTTGAAAAAACGGAGTGTTAAGAAATTAAGATTCCTTATACAACATGGATGGTTAAATGAATTGGGCTCCCTACCTCCCTGAGAAATTCACATTAAAAATGTTTATAATATTTTAGTTTATTAAATCAAACTATTATTTTTTTATTTCAATATTTTTAATGTTAATACAATAATTTTTATTTTATAATCTATAAAATAATTTAATTATTTTTAAAAACAACGGTCTTCAATTACAATTTTTTTACTCTCTACTGACTGTTCATTTCATAACTGAAAATAGTGTCGAATAGAAATAGACGATATTACTTGGATTAATCTTATTATGCTAGCTAAAATTGTTTGTTTGTATTATTGAGGACCCCAGTTCAATTCATTTTAATCAGATTGATGCAATGATGCAACATTTAATAATTGTAATAAATAATTAATTGTAGATTAATATTTTTTAAAGGGTCGAGCGACAGCTCGGTGTCCCAGGTATTAATATTACCAGCCAAACCCAATAATAATGAATCATTTTTTTTAACTTAAGTACCGAGCCGAGGCTCGGGGTCCCGGTACTTATTTATATATTTACTAATATATTTGTGGCTCTTTGCATTTATTTAAGTAGATTTTAATTAATTAAATAATGAATATTCTAAGTTTATGAACATTATTTTTTTTTATAAATTATATTAATTAAAATTTATTTTCTTATTTCTGTTTGTTCTTTATTTTACATATATATGTACAAAACACAAAACAATAACACAGACAGACACACAGACATTGCCTTTTATATATATAGATTAAAACCTTCCCTGGGATGCCCACAACAATCCCTGAAAGTTTCACCGTAATCGGACGGGTAGTTTTTGAGTATTTGAAAGACACACAGACATTGCCTTTTATATATATATATATATATAGAAGAAGATAGATAGATATCCCACGTCACTCACTCGCTGGCCCCGTAAACCGTAACGCTCGGGCTCAATCGGTTACATTCGGTTTTATTCAGCCACAGTGGGTCTTTAAAAAAAAAAACAAAATTATTCTGTAAATAAATGTTAATTTGATTTTTATGTGTTTTAAAAAAATGTTAATTGAATATACATATATATATATTTCATTCTTTTAAATTTAATTAAATATTGGATTAAATTGAATTAAATTATTTGATTATTTTTTAAATTATTTAAATTATTATTTAATGATGATATCTATCTTCTTCTATCTTCTATAATTATTATTATTACTATTATTATTATAATATATTATAATTATTATGATGATTGGTATATGAAAAATATTGTGTTCAAAGAACTATTTAATTAATTGATGCAAATCACGATAAAATAAGTTTAAAACTGAAATTGCAAACGGTGTTCCTAAAACAAAGTAAGCAATATTATTTATATTTAAATTTATATTTTGAAAAATAATTCAATTTGCAAATTTGAGTGAAAACGAAATTTTTTAACATAAAATAAATAATAAATTATAAAACTGTTATTAAATCAATTTTTAAATAACAAGTTTTTTGTTTAGTGGAAAATTTAAAAAAAAAAAAAATTACAAACTATTTATAAAAGGGTTGAGTCAAAATATTTTCGTGTGAGATAAGAGATACATATACCTATGTATAATGAATCAAGCAAAGAATCAAATAGAAAAAAATAAGATTAATGGGCTGTCACTCAGTTGGATAATTTCGGTACAGGTTGCCTATTTAAGAAACAAACAACGATCTAATTAAGAAATTGAAGTAGAATAGAGGTCAATGCTGTAACTAAAATATCTTAGAATGATATATTCATCAAATATATATCTTATATATATGAAATAGGATGTTTATTTATCTGTCTATAATTAATTTAAGATGCTTTTGATTAGAGAATCATTAATAGATAAGAATTAGCCTAAGTGTCTTCACATTTATGTTAATATAAAAGCCAAATTAAATAGAATAGGTTTTATAGGTATATAAAAATATACACATTTATGAAAAATAAAATGGATAATATGATTTTTCTTTTATTTTTAATGCCTATGTTTAGATTGTATAACAAACAAACACTAACAAAGTAAAATAGATAATATATATATATATATATACATTCTATATATTCATATTTACCAATAGAATGAAAATAAATCTAGATGATGTGTGAAAAGAATATTTAAAAGCCTTTATAATTTTTTGATTTTAACTTTTGATAATCTATGTTATTCGTATTCTATTTATATATCTGTGATGGAGAATTGATACTTGGAAAAGATTAATTGAATAATCTCTGGAGAATTTATAATAGTTTGGCATGAAGACAATTTTGTATCTGAGAATAAAGAGATTAAATGCATGCCTGCAAAATATGCAACTGTTATATATGTAACTAAGAAAACTTTATAAAAATTTTATTTATATATTTTCTGTTAATATTAATATATTAATAAATTCCAGAGTCATGGAAAAATTTAATCAAACTAAAGATTCTAAATCTCCTTATCAATGGACATGACGTGTTATCAAATGAAATGGATGATCTTGAAATCTTGACAAATTTGATCTCCAAATATACCTGCATTATTTAATTTAGATTTTAATTAATTGAAATTATTGCCTGACACTAATTTGATTATATATTATACACAATATTATATATATAAAATATATATTTAAAAAAAAAAATTAAATTTAAATAAAATTGATATAGAGTATAATGTAATGGTTCATAATGATTTTTATATTAGAAATATCTAAAATATTTGTCTACGAATATATAATTAAATATAAGTAGGTATATTTTTAAATAAAATGCTACTTTTAATATAATATATATATTTTTAAATATAATAAAGTTAAATCAATATGAACAAATATGGAATCGGTAAATTCATATCGGTACCCAATGATTTAGGTAAATAAGTTGCAAATAAGAAAATGAAAGTTGTCCCTTGTTCTGTTTATATATTCGAAAAAAGCCAAATCTTGGGACATAAGAGTGAAAATATTGAGCGACCTAATTCCAGGTTTCTATATAATAAAATATCAGCTAAGGTTATAATTATATAAAATAAGAAATTTGAATTGGACATTGAAAATAAATGGTTATTGATCCTGGCTGAAATCCAATGAGAAAACGTCGACGACTGGTTAACTGCGTGTTTATGCTGATCGTTCTTCAAATGTTTGCTGAGATCGGGATCAATGATTCTGTATGAACGTAGGAGGTATGTATGTTGCGGAGGTGGTAGTACCTACTAGTGGGTTGTCAAGAAGTTGGGGACTGACCTTGGGAGGCAGTGCTGCTGGGTGGTAGACGATCGGGCCGTTTGGTGCACTCGTCTTCGAGAGATTCAAGCGATGCGAGGTAGGCACTGGACTTGGGGCCGCGTGGACAGCTGCTAGCCCCTGGCAAACACCCCACACCAACTAATTAGAATGTGGTTAACCCCAAACACTACCCGCAACAACAACAAATCGATTCCACAACAAAATAAAGCATCTAAAATAATAGATTTTAAAACATTTAACAAAAAAAAAAAAAGAAAGAAAACTCTGGAATGAATTAATCTGTTATTACTCGAAAATGATTTGGGTACTTCAAAAGCTTCTGAACGAAATGTCTATTTTTCATTTTAATAAATCATTTTTAAAATTTATAAGAAGTGTATTAATTTTTAACGATTTTTCAATAATTTATTTGTTTTCGTAAATTTAATGATTGCGAAAGTTTTCATTGGGTTTTCAGAAGCATGTTAATTGAGTCTCGTCGGCAAACATTTTTTATTTTTGCGTCAAATTCGGAACTTTTATTTAGAAAAAGATTCAAGGATTAAAGCATTTAATATCGACATGTAAATACAATAATGTTATTTACATTTCAGTCAACTAGAACATTGTTTAAACTAAGGTCAGATGAATATGCCACAAGGATTGAACAGGAATATGCCATCAAACGTTTAATAATATTTAGAATATCCTTTAGAAATCGTTTGAAATTAATGCACACTCCTATTATTTATAATAAAGGAAAATATTTCTTAAATTTCAATAAATAAGAATTGCTTGGGTCATCCATAGAAATGGAAAAAAATATTACCTTAGCAGCAAAATTAAATTAAAATATATTTAAAGATAATAAAATATTTACTCAAATAGTTTAGAATTAATTATTAGGGTATAACATATTTTTTTAATGGATCTCTTATATAAGTATATAAAAAATTAATTAAAGAAGAGACGATCAAATTTTAAGAAATTTGGCAATTATTTAATTTAAAATACATTACTTAACTTTTTTTTAAGCCACTTTTAAAAGGTTATTTAATTGTTATTAAATATCTTTATGCAATTTCTAATATGAAAATGAACACGCCTGGAGGTTATGCAACCATTTTGTATGTATGCCAATATTGTTGCATAAAGACATAGATCATCAAGTGGAAGGAATTGAAATAATACTTTGTTTTTGCTAAAAAATATCCTACATATAAGTGACAACATTATTTTACTTATGTATTTATTATATCAATTATATATTTTATAATTGCATACTAAAAAATGAGCTCTGGCCAGGGACAGAACGATTTGAAATAAATTAATTTCCAAAAAGCATTCTATTATATATATATATAAAGTATAAAAAAAAATATTTTTAAAACTTGAATTAAAATGACTAAATTATATTATCTTGGTTTTTATTTTAAGTTTAATTATTCAATTATTAATTACTACTATATTTTAAGTGAAATATTTTCCGACAATGAATATAAAATTAATACTTTGGAAACTACCACTTCCGGTTTTCGAATATACACCAAAAGTTGGTCAATTAATGCTACTGATGTATTAAGTCAATATACCAAATATCAAAATCCGTTGAGCCGTTGAAGCTCAACACGTTTATACAGACACGCAAACGGACAGACGGACAGACATCATACTGAAAATGTATATTATTATTTTTTTCAATTTTATCCCGCTTTTACAAACATTATAATCAAATCATAATTTAAGAAAGAGTAAATAGCTAAAATAATGATATTTTCAAATGATTATAGTGATAATTTTGTTTCTGTCAAATGTATAACTGTTTTTTAAATATTAGGAAAAGACAATTTTGAAGAAAGATAGGTTTCTCAATTTGTACATGTCGCTTGATTTAAATTGAAGTAGGAAGAGGGGTGCGCCCAGATTAAGAAAAGAAATTTATCTCTATTTCAAAAAAATGAATTGTTACTTAAATATTTAGGGATTGGAATAAATTTAGATGAAAACTAGTCCGTGCAATGTTTAGGCATTTCCTTAAGCCCTTGCAGTTCAAAAATCGATTAATTAAGATTTTTTTTTTTATTTATGGCTGGTGGAATTTTTCAATCGACCTGCTATGTGATTATGCAATAATATACCAATTAGTCAGCCGCAAGCGGTTTATAATAACCGGATTCTGGTAAATTCCTCCCGCGTCAGGATCGGCTAGATTTATGGGAATCGTACGATTTTAAAATGAAGAGGTTGCACGATTATGTTCTCCATTCCATTTTTTCCCCAATCTTTTCTATAAAAATAATAAGAGTAAAAAAGGGTATTCTGATGATGATGAATTGGGTCAATTTAATGCATCTACCATTGAATGTTTCGAATCGAAGTTTCGTTTAATTAAATGCAATTATCAAAAGTGTTTTAGGAAAAAACATAAGGCGTAAGTGAATCACATAAGCAATTTCTAATACTCATTCAGATTTTAAATATTTTAATTGATCTATTAAGAAATTACATATATTATAAATTATATTTTTTTTTTGGCCTTGGCTTATTTTACTATTTTGGCAATTAATTAATATTTGTATTTTTATTATATATATATATATATATATATATATATTGTTGTATGTAAATTTATTAATATATTTATTTTTAATAAATCATAATTACATTACAAGAAATTATACACCGCGTCTATTTAACATAAATATAAGTTTTGATGTTATAAGTATATCAAATATTTAAATTATATTCTAAATTTAAAATTTTCACAACATTTAATTAAATTTTCAATTAATAAAAAAATTCCTGAATTTTTATAAGATATTTATTTTCATTTACAGAGAGAATATGTAAATGTAATAAATTAATACAGTCATTGAAGTAAAATTGAAAGGAGAGGGTTCCTATTCAAATTTCATGAGAGAAGTGACTCGATTGGAATTCAAACTGAACCGGTGAATGGAAATATATGATATGTGGGAGTTGAAATTGAGGATAAGGGATGTTGGCGACAAGGGTGTTTCAACCCCTTCACTCCACTTCCTTGTCCCTGGTTACAAATGCAACCGTGGCCCTACCTGTGGGGCCACGGGATGCCCGAACCCCTGATCAGGCCTTGGTAGCGGCCAGGAGAAAGTCTCCCACCCCCTTCTCCCCTCACAACCGATGCTTCAGTAGGGGGCGGGATTAATATATAAATTGGAACGCAAACTCCCACAAGGGGATTCTATTCGTTTTGGGATTCGCTTGGACTCTACTATTTAGATTCATTATGACTATGATGATGAGAGAGTGTATGTATTTGCCTATGTATTTGTATTGTAAATAAACCATTTTATATAGAAAACCCCAAACAATAAGTGTTGTTACTCTATCGAGATCATATACCCAACCCCTTCCAAATCACTACATATATTTAAAAAGTGAATATATAAACTCGTTTTGATTCTTTAAAATATAATTTATTTTAATATAGAAGAAAAATTATAACTGAATATTTTTTCATGTTTGGAATTTGTAATTGATAAATTAAAATTAATATGCTTAAAAATTTCGAAAAGGATTCTTATATATTTTATCGGTTGTGGCACTTTATTCATCTATTAAGTTTCAGATTTTAATTTCCCAATATATATTAATATTATAATTTCAATAATATAACGTCAAAATATTATACCCAGATACTTAAGTGTCAAGAGATGTTTATAAAGTGTCATGTTTTTTTAAAGGACCGCTCTGGAAATTAATTAAAACTTTCTTTCTAAAGGATGACATTATGATATCTTTAATTTTGAATTCAAAGTATTTGAATAATTTTACCTAAGATAAAAAGTGTTGGAATATAAAATAAAAATAATCATGGAATATCCTGTTCATCTATAATAAATATTAAGACAAAAGAATTTAAAATGATCTTGTCATGACCTCAAAAATGTTTGGTATTGAATTATTTAAATTACTCTTTTAATTTGTGATGAATTAACTCACTGGAAATTATATTGTTATTTAATTTGTTTGTTTTTTTTAAGTTATAAGGGTAATGGAAAAGATTTATTGGTTTGTTAATTTACAAGCACATAAAGACGAATTTCATAAAGTTGACTATTTCTTACTCACCTTTGTAATAAAAATAAACTTGAATAAAATCGATTATTTTGAAATTAATAATCAAACCCACAAGTGGAAATATAGAAACACTAATTTATGAAAAATGCTCTTCTAAAGAACATGTTTATTTCCATAGCAAATGGCAATAATTTTCAGAGAATATAATTTAAAAAAAATTCCTTATCGTAAAATACATTTTATTATAATTAAAGAAAAAAGAGTAAAACAAATTGAGTGAATTATGAGTTAAGAGCAACCAGTAAAAAGTTTTATGAACAAATAATTATTGACAAGGATTTAATTAGTTAGAAAGTCTAGAAATATGCAATTTTCTTATGATGTGAATAAATAATAAATAATTTCTAGTGTTTTACTCAAAGTGTGGTAAATATTAATTTTTAAGAAGTAAAATTATACATTAGTTTGAAATCAATTTTAAAGTCGATTATAACCTCGTATTTATTATGCATATATAGTATTCAGAAAGGGAAAGTAAAAGTAGAGAGAACTTGTTAATAATCAGCAATCATAGTAATTTTCATATATTGATTTATAAAAATTAAATAGTTGAACAATTACGGAAATATATGAAAAGGTGAGATTTATTATAATTGTAGATAATTAGTTTTATTATTAATATTATTAACCAGTTAACTATCTTTTTAAAGAGATGAAAAAATAATAGATAAATTGGGCGGTAATCAAATAATTTTTTTTTTTTTTTTTTTTATAATGGAATGATTTAATAGTGAGAGTGTAAAAATGTCATTAAAGATGGATCTCCTCATTCATTCCAAACAGATGAATCAATTGAAGGATGGAAGGGAAATGGAGAAAGAGAATTGTTAGGTATATTATATACAATGAGAACCTACCGGAAGAGGACGAGTCCGAAGCGGAGGAGAGAGGCCGCTCAGTTGAAGTTGCCAACGGGGGTCGTTTCGTGGGTGAGCTGGTTGCAGAGGCGGTTGTTGTTGTTGCTGTCGGGACTGAGGATGTCTCCCGGGCAATCAACGCATCGTACATCCCCATAAGAGATGATCCCAGCTCAGTGGGAGCTCCTGGAAGAAAAAAAATATTTTGTAGTAGTAATATTTGAAGTAATAGATTAAAAAATAAAATAAGATTTGTAGAAATTGAGATGCATCTCTTATATCAGACTAACAACTTCACTCTTAAAGAATAATCAGTAATTTTTAAATTATCTTTAAAATAATCTAACATAAATATAAGTTATTATTATCTAATAACTATAAATAATTTTAATTATTTTAATTTATTTATAATAATATGCCACATTTAATCACTTAATTTGAAAAATCATGTAAAATAGTTTTATTTTTTATGTTTTCTTTTTTACTTAAAAATTATAACAAGTTATTTAAGTTACGAATTCGTTAGGAACTCTAAACAAACTTTTAAAATAAGGTTTTAAACAAACAAATTCTAAATACAAAGAGAACTACAATTCACTGGGATTTTTTTGATCGATGATTGTAAATTTATGTATATTTTTTACATTTTTAATTATATACTAAAATATTATTTTTAACAAAAATTAATCTAAAAGTCCTATGACAAAATTAGATTAAAATTCCAAAACAATTATTGCGGATCATTTGCATTGATTTTCATCTCTCCTATAATTAATCTTTTAATTGAATCTAATAATATATAACTAGCATAATTAGAATCCGAGGCCAAGGCATTTGTGGCAGAAGCCTAACTAGAAGGCAAAGGAAATAAAAAATAAATAGAAAAAAAAAAATGAATATGAGGGGAAGGGATGTATAAATAAATAGGTTTAATAATAATTAATTATGTCTGATTAATATTTTTTTTTAATTTTTTTATTTAATATTTATATTTAAATTACTTTTTATGATTAGCAAATTTGAATAAAAAAATTTGAGTAATCGGTTTAAAAGTATTTTATTTTGTAAATAATTAAAAATTTAATTAAATATTTGATAAATTATTGTTAATTATACATCATATATCTATGTTCATTTTCAACATATAATATTTATTTATATAAATACTATCAAGATTCTCAGATCTAAATTTCAAAAATGTTTAAAGTCATAAAAAGGAATCTGCATTAATTATTCTATGATTAAATTACATATGAAAGTCGATCTCTAATAAAAAGGCCTCAGGAATACTTTTTTTTTAAATACATATACATGTATATATATATATATATATATCATGCAAATGTTGAAAAAAAGTTTTTGTAAAAATAAAACTCTAGAAGTTTTGAATTAATAATATAAAGAGTACTCTAGAAAACCGAGAAAAATCTTTCCCTTAATTTTTTTTTTCTTTTACTTGAAATGAAATCAGGAAAAAAAAAGTAGGATGATGGAACTGATTAATAAACAGCGCAAGTATTATTGATTATCGTTGAATGTTGGATGGCTCTTGGGGTAAGCAGATTTTGTAGGTTAGAGTTGGATGCACAAGTAGAACGTATTTCCAGACAAGTCGAAGAACATTATTATAGTGTCGAACAAAATAGATGGTCAACATTGCAAGAGTAAGGAAATATATCAAAACAAGGATTCAATTTATTAGGCCAATGACCAACATGAAGTAATTTGAAATTTTTTTTTATAATATCATGATTTATATCAGATTAAGCCAGTAAAATAAATAATATTAATAGTTGATATTTTTTTCATAAATGAATTTTAAATGTTGAAACATTAGAATTGTAGACGGATATTTTTTATTAAAAAATATATTAATTGAGAACAATCATGATTAGATGAAATTCTTTTTGTATTAATCATCGCATCCATTGACAGGAAAATCTCAATATTATCTCTTAATTATTGAAAAGAATGTTATGATAAATATATAAATAACATTGAGTTGGATATATACAAGTTTAAAGGATTTTTTAAATAACAAAAGCGACGACACCCTTTGGAAAAAAAAAATAAATAATTTTATAAATAATAATATGTAGATATGAACGACTTAATAGAAACGATATTGTGATTTATACGCTAATTTATGATTAGTATCATCTAGAAATACTTCGTATGAATTCTATGTATATATATTTATATAAATAAAGATTATTAATTCTAATTATAAACAAAAAAAATGTGTAAACACATGTCTAATTTTATGATGAGGCAACGAATTCTCTTCACCTTCAATATATATATATATATATATAAACAATATCATTAGTATATGTTGTATGTATAGTACTTATATTTATTTTGTAAAAGAACAACAAAAAAAATGAAAGAAAGGCACACGAATCAAGCCATGATGAAATGAGGCACCTGTTTATATGGGAGAGAATATTTTGAATAAATTTCAATTGTTAATCGGTTATGTTTTAGATGAAAATAAAGAGGATCAAAGCGGGACAATATCCGAAGTGAAGATTCTTAGTTAAACGGTGAAGAAAAAACAGGTGTTATCATGGTTGCCTAATCAGGCACGGTGTCGCCATCGAACGAACCTGCTGCCTGCCGTTCACGAACCCTTCTCACGGTAAACTTACTTCATAGATCTAAGCTGGATTTCTTTTGGCATTCAACATGATCTAACTAACACCATCAATGGCAAAAGAAGAGTGGTGCTATTTTTTTTTTTTTAACAAATATTTATAATTGCTAAGTGAATGAGATTTGAAATAGGTTACTCGAATAAGATTTCTATTTTTATATTCATTAAATTTTTCAAATTGTAAATTATAATTATCATAAAAATAAACTCACAATCAGATTTGAACATGTGGAAATTTTTCTAATCTCATGTGGAAGTAATAATTGTATTTGATCCTATTTAGAATACTAAGTTTCAAATTTCCTTGAACTAAATTCTTTTAAGAAAAATTTAATTGATAATTAAAGTTCAATAATTTTATTTCATTGACAATTATTTTAATTAAAATAATAAAGAAATTATTAATAAGAATAGATTTTAAATAAAATAAAAAAAAAAAAATTAACTAATAAGTGTATGGACAGGCAGTGAGTTGAACACTTAATATATTTATGGAGTAAAATCAAAACATTCCTAAACAAAAAATGACCTTTCATATCGAAGAGGTTGTCCATCATTGGTATAGATATGAATGACACTTTGACACCTATTAACTAGAACAAAAGGTCAGAATTATAGTGCGGTAAGTGAATAACAAGTAAAACTATCAGGAAAAGGATTATTCTCATGGTTAATGATCATTTTTTTATATTATAATTCAATTTTCAAATCTACTAAAACGGATTTTATTTATTACCTATGATTTTTTTGTCCAGGTGGCTGATCTTGATAATTATTCGGTTATTTAATCAAATGACTAATGAAACGCAAATGTGCAATCTATTTATATACGTAGAAGAAACAATTATAAATGATATTTGATTTTATTATCATGTAAATAGTAAATGCAATAAAGATAAAAGTATATGATTAAAATTCTTTAGTCATGTCATAATAAATAGAAAAATGAGTGAAAATCGTGTGAAGGACATCAGTTTTTTATCTTAAATTAAAATTATAAAATTATAGTCATCTTTAAAATAAGAATAGAAGAAAGATTTGAAAATAAAATAAGATCGAGTCAAGGGCATGTTTGATTTTACAGCTTTTTAAATTGTGTTGAAAGTGTTGATTCCCGCAAGTAATGATACTTTATTGTTAAGTAACGTGTGCAATCATTTGGGAAAATGTTTACTTTATGTTTACCAACTGTGCGTGCTTTGAGTAAATATTATATATACGAGAGCTGTTCAAATATAAATTTAAGTAAAAAGAAATCTTTTTAAAGAATACACTTTACTTAAAATTGCACTAAAAAGTAAAAAATAAAATCACTGTAAAGTGTGTGCGCCCAATAGTGGAAGCAAATGTTTTACGGTGTTATTATAATTTGAGCGCACACACTTTACAGTGATTTTATTTTTTACTTTTTAGTGCAATTTTAAGTAAAGTGTGTTTTTTAAAAAGATTTATTTTTATTTAAATTTATTTTATACTTTTTAGTAGAACTGCTATCGCCATCTATGATTGAAAAAGTGAACTATTCCATATTCTGCATATGGAAGTTTAGTTAATTAATTACCACTAAAAGATAAATAATTCAGTGGATTTTTCAATTGATTCGTGTATTATTAGCAGGAGCAAGCGCGTATGCAAAATTTCAAGTTGATTGAATGACGGGAAGTTGTTGAAATATCGATTATAAAATGCCGCGGACAAACCGTGGACAACACACGGACAACCGGACAGTGTGAGTTAAGTAAAGTGTATTAAAAAGACCGAACTTTTTAAAATACTACGAGATATAGTTTGAAGTCGCTAGCCTAGCTGCATTCTTTAGAAACATCGGGCGCATCACAACGATCGATCAGTTGGCAGTGAGAACCAATTTAGTGAACTCGTATATCCTGCTAGGGCTCTGCGAAAAAGTGTAAATGAAGGACTTTGAAGAGCAACGTTGTAACATTAAATTTTGTTTTAACATCGATAAATCTTTTTCTGAAATGTGGGCATTGCTTCAGAAAGCCCATAAGAATGATTGTAAGGGAAGAACTAAGGACAAACAAGAACTGCATTTTGCACCACGAGAACGCACCAATGGTAGTTCGCGAATTTTTGGCTAAAAACGGAACTTCCACAAACGGTTCTTCTCCAGCGGATTTCTTCCTATTTCCGAAACTAAAATCCACCTAAAAAGGTCGCCGTTTTCAAGGTATACCAGAAATTCAAGAGAAATCGCTGGCACAGGTAAACAGCATCACACAAAACGAGTTCCAAGGAGCATTTGAACACACAGTGGAAGAATCGGTGGGAAGGGTGCATAACAAGCAACGGGGAGTACTTTGCAGGATAAAATTGTAGTATTGTAATAAATATTTTATGACTAAAGCTCGGTCTTTTTTTTGAACAGCCCTCGTATTAAATACTCGGTCGGTATTCAGCACTACTCGCACCATGTGATGTATAATATTTTGTTGGATTTTTGTATTAAATATAATATAGCTCTACAATTTATTAAATTACAATCAGTATATTAAAAACCTTCATTTCTATATTCATTAATTTAATGACCAAATAAATTATATACTATTATATATTTGTTATCGAATAAGAACCCTCCTTACTATTTATTTTATAATATTATTTATGATAATTTGACGAATAGTGTCAAAATGAAAAGTCAAGAAATATAAAAAAAATTCTGAGATCATTCATTAAAGCATTTAAAATACTAACTAAATAACTAAGTAAAACTAACTTTTTTAAGTTTTACAAAATTAAAGTTAAACTTAAAATATAAACATTTAATAATCTGTCTACATAATCACATTTTAATTAACATAAATCTAGATCACATTTACAAGTGTGAAATGTAAATAATAAATAATAATTAAATAATTAAAATAACAAAAAATAAACGTAGATGAAATAAGTCCTTTATTTTATATTTTTTTAAAACTTTTGGTTTCATTTTTAAGCTTTTGCAAAGATATTGAGAAAAGTATATTCTATGTTTACGTATAAAAGAATACTGTGGAGTAATTTCATAGTTTTCTGCCAAGCCATATTCAAATGTTAGCCTTACCTTTTAAAGTTTTAAATTAGATTCTAATATTTTGAAACTTAAAGATATGTTAAACATTCTAAGCAATATTGCTATAAAGAGCCTAAGCAATGGAAAAGCGGAAGGAGAGATTTAGTGTAGATCTGTAGATAAAGGTGGCATGAAATAAAGATATTTGTTTGCTTCGTTAAGGTCTTTCGAGTTCAATTGTTTATAGATTATTGAACTATTTTGAAAATTATAAATGAATAGAAAAGTTAGAGAAAATATTCCAAAATGTAAATTTTAATAAGTTAACCTTCTAAGTTAGAAAATACATATGTTAGATAAGGTGAATATATGTAGATAATGGCATATTGACAAAATAAAAAGCTATTTATAAATACAAATTATGAAACAATTATTAATGAATTATTTATATTAATTATTAACATAATTTTATTTACTCATAAGAAATTTAAAAAATATTACTTAAGATTTTTACAAATTTTAAAAACTAAATCACTATTACTTTTTTAAATTTAGTAAGGAAATAGAATTTATAAAATCTATTTATTTATTTGAATATAATAAATTTCAATAGAAAAACTTATATATAACAAGAATACTATGCATATTCTAATGAAAATTATAATATGTTTAGAAATAATAAAGATTATTATTTATTATAATTGATCTTATCAAATTTGATTATATAATATAAAAAAATAAACTAAAAATTAAATTTGTGCGATACTTTAGCAATTGATAAAAAAAAATAACGTTTTAATTTATTTACAAGATAAAAAATAACAATAGAGATTTGTTTTTTCAAGGGATTACAAGTTATGACTCCTCGGCAGAAAAAAAAAGAAAATTGAATTATTTTACAAATGGGAGCCACTCCTTCTACTTTAAATGGTCTCAATCATCTTTAAGCAGAAAATGTTGTTTATTTTTTTTATAGAAAATCAGATCTAATTTTCTGTTATTTAAATCTCTAATTTTTGCATATTGTTATAATAATAACATTATTTTATATTTTTCTTTATATATATAAATATATATTATAATATATATATATATTGTTCATATTATATAAATTTTTTAAAATTCTAATGATATAAACAAAAGTGATATTTACAATGAGAAAATTAAATTCCTATAAATTATCTTCAATAATTGGAAAATTAAAAGACATTTATTTATAATAATTTCAGCATTTAAATACATATATATATAAATGTATATTATTTAATGAAATACGGAATAATAATTTAAATGATACCTTAAAATGGAGGGTATTACTTGTTCTCGGCTCACTTCAAAGAGAATTGTAATTAAAACACATTTCCTCATTTATTCAAATATATATATATATATATATATATATATATATGTATGTATAAAATGTGCAATGAAGGTAAATGAAATGGATTGTACTTTGTTTTTCAATTTACATAAAAAAATATAAAAAGCAAGATATTAGAAATGATGATTGCTTGTGGCGCCTGAAAGGAGCCGGAGCCTTGAACTCTGAAAAGAGATTTCTTAAACGGATGTAACTATGTGTGTAGTAACTAATATTTTTCCGGGGAAGAGAGAGAGAGGAAGAAAAAATCCATATCCAAGCGAGTCGAGTTCGTTGCATATGGCTGAATGAGTTGCATTGCGAGTTCTCTCCGTCTGCTGAAGGTCCTTGAGAAAGAAGGCTTCTTTCTGCTGGATGACCTTAACGCGCGCATATAAGGATCAAAGGCATTTCTATTTGAAGCCAAGATCTAATTAACCAAACGAGTGATTAGCAAACTGTGGCGAATCACAAAGCTATAGATATTGCACGCAAAAACATTCACCCAATTTTTTTTTTTTTTTATAATATATTCAGATAAAAAAATACTTTAATTAAAACATTTTTCTTTTGAGATTATAAAAAAAAAAAATGAATATAACAAAATATAAGAGAAATCAATTATAAGAATTAATTATATTCGTACAGTAAAGATTAGAACAACCCCGCTAAAGCACTGTTCTTGGAGATTGAACCCTCATAGCTTTGTCCGCCTTTCAGATATGAATAGTACCAAAATTTGAAGATTTAATATTTTAAAAATTCTGTTTACTTAAGAATTGAATGTTAACTAGCCGGCGGTCTTTCGTCTAGACAGGGAAACTTAAGGAATAATGTATTCCTTTTACTATGACAAATAAATAATGATATTTAAATTATTTATCTTAAACTATATTATTTTTATCTATATATAAATTTTGAAGAAGTGAAAGAGAAATATGGACTTTATTGATATATATATATATATATATAAAAGATCAAAATTTAAAATTTCAAGTTCTAGTAGTTTCTAAAATTGATTTGATGGAGAAATGACAAACGTTAGGGTAATTATGATATAGAAGATTAAGAAAGAGAGAGGAGAGAGGGGGAGAAAGAAATTTCCAATCGTAGATGAGCGGTTTCGGGTGTCAGCTTCAATGGGAAAGAAATCAGAGTTTCACCGTTTAATTGAAAAACTTGTTCGTAGAAATTAAAATTTATATTTAATTACAATATAATCCGAAAGAAGAAATAATTTTGAAATTTCATAAATCCGATTAACATATATTTAAATACAATACCTTAGAATGTCAAATAGCCGTTAGGGCACTTATGAATAAACAAAGATTATAACATTTGTATTAAAATAAAAATCTGATGCGAAATATTGTTATGAGTCACTCATAGTTACAACAAAATCCCCAGGAATTGATTTTGAAATTTTAATTTTTCAAGATTAAACCGAACCACTTAATATTAAAAAATAACTAGAACAGAAAAAAAAAAAATACAAAATAAATCTAGTTTGAAATTCTATGGAAATTTACCTACAATTATCAATTTAGGTTATAATTAAGATAGGAGAGTTGAGATTATCTTGGATCGAAAAATATCTCAGATTTTTATTTTGGTAATTTAACCTCAACTATTAATTCATTTTTAAAAAATATTGTCTTATTATTTTCATGTTTTCATGAACATAAGAAAGCTTTTAGAAATAATATTACTTTTTAATTTTATTTATTTTTTTCATCTTTTAAATAAAAGAAAATATAATTAATTAATCAATTATATCAAAATTTCATTTTCTGTTCTTGAAATTTTTTAAATATTTACTCAAAGTTTTTGTAATCAATGATAAATAATAATAATTCTATTATAATAAAAATCTATTTAAATATATTTATTTAAATGAAACATACTCGTATTCATTTTAATTTTGAATATAGAAATATAGAATTATATATATATATATATATATATATATATATATATATATACTCGTATATATTAATATATATAAAGTAATATATTATACATAGAAATAAAAAATATTAGAGTAGTAATATCGGAAAATAAATAGGAAAAAATAGAATTTAGTCGAGTTTGATATTCATGAGAATTTGGATGCCATGTGAAGCCTTTTTGCCGGCAGCAGTAATTAGATTAGGTCCTATCCAGCTGCCACAGGATATTCTTTGTGAATTGCTAATCAAAAAATTATTCTTTTTTTTTATGGTCTTGGATTCGTCACGATAAAGAAATTGCATGTTCTTCAAAAAAGAAAAGTTTTAAACTATGAAATACCTATTATCACCACCTGTAATTTGTAATAAATGTGATTTATTTGACTCACAATAAGTTCTATTCATTTAAATTCATGTTAAAGTCAAAATTGATATAAAAAAAATAAATTTATAAGAATGATCTATCATAGATTAAAAAAGATTTAAATCCAGACAAGCAAATTGACCTGATTCGAATAAAAATCACGAGCTGAAGAATTTCAACATCTAACATGAAAATGTATAAGAATAAAATATTTCAAAACCACTTTATGTTAATATTAAAATAACAAAAATTTAATATTTTTCCTGTGATTTGAATATAAATAGTTTTTATATTATTTTTATATTTGAGTTTTAATATTTATTTAATATTATTTGTGAATTCGAAATTATTATTTTGTAATTTCACTATATCAGATTACTAATCAGTTTTCTCTGATGTGTTTGTAAAAACAAAGTTTATTTAGTAAATATATATATTAAGTTTTATATAATTTTTCCTTTAAATACATTAGTTTTTGAAAACGATATTATTAATTAGAAGATTGATGGAATTTAATATAGGGTGGAGAGAAAGTGTTGAAGAGAGAGTGAATGGGAGGAAAATAAGCAGAAAGAGAGAGAGAGAGAGGAATGAATGGAATGTAAAACTAATCCAGACAAGCAAGATCCACTATTGTCATAAAATAGTTTGTAAGCTTATTAAATAGACACTCCTTCAGTTCTTTTGAGCTTTGAAATCTAAATGAATGCCTTTTGAGGGTCAATATAAAGAAAATTGGATTAACGATATTCTAATAGAAATAATTCGTATCAATTGGAAAAAACGGAAACAGTTAACTTACAAATAGTTTGTGGCTTTTATTATTTTCTTAAATAGTCGTTATCCATTTTTACCTAGAATTTTTTTTTTTAATAATTAAAAAATGTTTAGGATGGTAAATGAACAGGGAAGCATTTTAAATAGAGCATGACCAATGAATCAATTGACATTTGTATGCATGAATTCAAATCTCATTCGATACAAATAAAACAAACATAAAAAAACCTGCTCGACAATTTTTTTTTATTTTATAAAAACTTTGGATTAATATTTTATAATATACAATGAATTTAAAAAAGATATTTACAAACCAAATAAAATTACCATAGAATCTTTTTTCTTTGACGTGAGGAGTAAACATGAGATGTAAAAGTGGTGGTAAATTAATCGAAAGTTCTAAAAAAAGGTTCATTAAAAATGTTTTGAATATCAAAAATAAATGATTAAATAAGGGATGTTAGATTCAATAAATATTTAAATTACCATTGTAATTTTTAATATATTTGTGGGTTGAAATATGATAAGCAATTAAATTAAAAGATGCAACATTTTTTTTAAAAAAATTATAAAATAATAAAAAAAAATATGATATTTATATTTAATGTTTTTTATTAAATTCGTTCTATCGATCAAGAGGGTTATTTTTCTAAATTAATAATATTTACTTAAGTTTTCAATATTAAAAATATAAATAATAAATAAAGAAGTTTTTTAATTAAAAAAGTATAAAATATAACATAATTATAAATAAATATATATTATATATTTTAGATTCAAATCATTCATACAAATTATTAATTACATATATTTTTTTTACATTTTTTTTTAATATTTATGAATCAATAGAATAAATAAAATAACCATTATAAACAGATTTTAATTATTAAATTATTCAATTTATTAATGAGGAAATTTAATTAGTACTAATATAACAATATAAAATTTTATATTTATAATAATTAAGAAATGACAAAAAGGTGAAAGATCATTTCTTTATAGGTTATTATATAGATTTAGCTGTTTAGCCACGGTGGATTGTTAATATAAACTGGATTTAATTCAAGGTTGATTATTATTATTTCATTATTATAAGGATTTATAGGCGTATCGATGTTCGCCTAACCATTAACGCCACCATGCTGACTACACGAATAGAATAAACAAATATACATGAAGTATATATAGGCAATAACTTTCAAGATTAAAGATTTCAATCACCTAATTCATTTGAAAACTACATTTTTATCAAAATATTGTATATGAAAATAAATATTATATTATTACATAAATATTTATAATAATATGATGAGATATATGTTAAAATTTTATATAAAATCATAAATGGGCGAAATTTTATGTATTCAAAAATTTCTCACAAATTGAGAATTGAAATTTTGAAATTTAACAGTAAACATACATATAACCAAGCATGCATTTAATTTTTATTTTATTTATACAAAAATATCAAAATACCAAAAGCTACATTACAAATTGCTCTCTCTCTCTCTCTCTCTATATATATATATATATATATATATATATATATATATAATCGTTGATATTAGGTTACTATAGAAATAAAAACAATAATCTGATGCAGTAATCTTTTAAAAAAACAACTTGTCTTGCTTAAGTTTAGTTGATTAAATATAGCGTAGGTTTGCCTTCGTATCGTAACTTAACTTATTAAATTATAAATTTATGTGAATTTTAAAGAAAGAAAAAATAAAATATAGTTGACATAATTTAGAATATGAAAAACAACTATTGGAGATGTTCTAAGAGAAGAATATCATGAGAAGTAAATGTTTCGATTCATAATGATTGTATAGAGTGTTGCAAGGAAGATCACCTTTGAAAAACATGTAGTATGTTGCCTAATTTTATTAATGGGAGATCAAGCCAAGGCCATTGAATTTATAATAAATATTATTTTCCAGTTTTGAAAAGTACAGAAAATTTATCATAGGATTAAAATATGTATATGCTAATAAGAAGTTTTTTCTACATTTGTGAAATATAATTTTAATAAATACATAATTTGTTCAAATTTTAATTAATAGAAAATAAATATTATAAATATTTTAAATTTCATTTATTTAAAAAAAAATACGTTTATTTAATTTATTTTATAAAAATGATGATGTCTCTTTCTCTAGTATTATAAATCTTATCATATCATATTATAAATCATGTCATTTAATATTTCATTGGTGAGGTGACATTTTATAAAAAAATGCAACTTTTTTCTTTATTCTTTTTTTTTTTTGTCCTATAATAAATAAAAGGTGAATTCAAAATAACCCGTCATGATCTCTGTTTTTAAAGTAGAATATAGTCAATATATGTATGTATCCAATAAAACTTAGTAAATTTTAATTCAATTCACTTCTTGAAAATGAATAGCGAAGATGAAATCAGAAAATTTCGCACAAATTAAATATGAAAAAATAGGCTAATAACGCAATTGGAGTAAAGATTTATTAAATAAATCTTTGTTTTGTATATTTAGGTTTAACTTAATATATAATAGTGATAAGTGTTTGAAGAAAAAAAAATAATATATATATATATATATTGATTTAAATAACAGAAATTCAAAAAACAAAATATAAATATATTTGTGTGTATATATATTTAGATTGAAATTAGATTATGGTAAAAATGTTTGAACTATTATTTATTATCGTAAATTTAAGTAAGACAGTAGAATTCGCATGTATATTTAGGTAGATGGTATTGCAATCAAAAAGGGAACGAGAATAAAAATGAATGGAGTTATGCAAAAGAAGTCAAAATGTCAAATGAAAGTTTATTTAAATTACAAGTAAATATTTGCATTCTTGTTGTAAAATCGCGCTTTTGCATGATTTTAATGACAAAAAAAAGTTATCTAAGAAAATATAAAATATTTTATTGAATTTCATGTTATGTTATGCTATTAAAATTTGAAAACAACAATAATAAAATATATGTACGGTTTAAATAATACATAATGAAAAGAATTTGTTTCATTGTTTTTTATAAATTGTAGTTTTATTTTTAATACTTATTTTTTAGTTTTAAATTACGGTTTTTCAATGAAATATATTAGTAATTTTGTTTAATAAGGGTTAATAAAATAATTTCAATACCTTAAGTCATTTTTATTTTACATCGTAAACGATGGAACGCATTAGCAATATTTTATTAATACTATAATTCATATGCAGTCAATTCCATATTATTAAATGAAATAATTGAAGTTTTTTCCACAAAACCACTTGAACCCCCCCCCCCTAATTTTTCTACAATATAAAAATACACTTAAAATTAAAAAATATTTCCATTTTCGTTTTATTTTGGTGATCAACGATCTCCAAGTTGGCGTCAAAGAAATAGATTTTATAGAAAAAACTTTTTTTTCTTAGTTAATTTTAATTTTAAAAAAATATCGTTTTTCATTTTCTATGAAAAGAATCGTGTTCCTTCTACCTTAGGATTGTCAATTCAAAATCAATCAGAGACCTTTTTAGAAGATATAGAATATTCGCACAGCTGTTTAGACCCTTTCCTATTGAGAGATACTCGAAAATGTCCAGGTGACCACCATCTGGCACACGTTGATCGGTGAAAAAGAGGATGTTATCTTGAAATCAACAGATGAGCGGAAACTTATAAAAAATGTCAAATTTCAGATGTAGTTTTGTTTTTCACGTAAAGAAAATATTCTAACTCCCATAGCGAGGAATTATTTAACAAATGGATAAATTATTTTCGTGTCAATTAAGATCATATATTAAATAGAGGATTCATTTCACCTCTAAGGGGTAGGTGTGTGGTTCTTAGTTAACAAATATCTATCTATCTATATATATATATATATATATATATATATATAATTTTGTTAATATCCTAAAATCCAACTCAAATAAGGAAATTATAATTTTTATTGTAATTCTTTCCATTAATTAAGTCATTCTTTTTTGTGAATAGAATTAACTGTTCAAAGTTCAAGTAATAATATACCTACTAATAAGAGTTTTATTTATTTTTTCCATCTACCTCATTAGCAATTGACAATTTAATGATATTGCATGTTCACACACTAACACAAAATTTATTTATCATTGGGAAATAACAAAAAAAAAATGTTTTATGAAAATTATTTTTATCTAACATTAATGAAAAAAAAAAATAATAATAAAATAGAAAAAGGGCACAAAATCAAATCAAATCAGTTGATAAGTTATCAAAAGTTACAAACAATATAATAAATATATGTATATTTAGATACAGGTTTAAAATAAATAAAAAAATATTTCTCAATCTATTCAAATCGAAATTTTCATAGTGAAATTCTCGTGGGATTTTCCAAGGATACACACAGTGCAAATCAGATTTAATAAATTAAACATAAAAATTTAATAATAATTAAAAATGGTTCATTTTTTCGACTTTCCAATTTCATTAGTCATCTTTTCAACTTATAAGCATTTAAAATAATTTGTCTCAATTAGAAAGATATTAAGAATTTAATTAAAATTGGAAAAAAGGGTATTTAAAATGTTATTGAAAAAGAATATGTATTATTAGTTATAAAAAGTGTAGGAAAAACTGCAAATTTCACGATTATAAGAGACGACAAAAAGATTTTAGGTAAAGAAAAATGTTTTCTGAAAAGATGGTATTTTGCAGGTAGTTAAAAGAAGGGCAAGAGGGTTAAAATTAGTCATTTTAGGAAGATTCTATATCTAAAAAGAGTCAGAAAATTTCTAAGAAATAAGTCACTGGAAAAAATAAGGTAAGTTTTAAGTATTTCTCTGTAAGGGAGCTTTAAATATATTAAACATGTAATTTATATAGTTCCTTTATAGAATTTTATTATAAATTTAATTTAAAATTTTAAAAAATAAATACTTATTTATTAAAAGTTGATATTTCATATTTCTTAGCCCCTCCTCGTTAAACCATGGCTCAAAAAGGTAGTTTAAATATATATTAAATTTATAAAAATAAATATCTAAATAAGCAAAGAAATCTAAAAATTGATAATAAATAAAAAGGTAAAACATTCTTATTAACAGTTTCTCATTTAATTTAAAAGAATTGTTTAATTAATGTTAATGATCTATTAATATATAGATATTATCATAATTAACATAATGATTTATATAAATTTGTTATATTAATCACTTAAAATAATCAAACGAGATAATTTTAAATGGTATGATTTTAAAATTTATTATTAATTGATTGAGAATAGAAGATGGACTAATGAAGGGAGAAGAAAGAGAGATGTATATTTTTGATTAAAGTAAAGATATTGTTTATTAACTGGAACTCATTTATTATTAACGTTATATGAATTTTAATTTTTTTATTTAGACATTAGCAAATAAATTAATTATTTGACTTTGTATTCAGTGAATTTGATATTATTATATGTAATTATTAATATTATTGATTAATTATAAGGAAATATGATTTATTTATGCAAGATCAATATAATAATCAGAATATAATCATAAAAACTTATAATGACATAAGTAAATATTTTATCCGTTTGAATGAAAGCGATTTAAAAGAAGTGATTGTTTCGTTGGAGGATGCTGTTGAAAGGAAGTAACGATATGAGTGAGCAATGCAGTACCTTGAATGTTGAGTTGCATAATGGAATTGGCGCCTGGATGCAATCAGCACCTGTGTGAATGGCTAGCCATTGATCTCAATTCCAGTTCAATTGCTCGCTAATGGGATAAACAGACACACACCAACACCGAACACTCGTCACTGATGAACATTAACGAACACAAATCAAGAGGGACGGAGCCGAGGCGGTTTTCAACTGAAGGTGCAGTTTGTTTTGCTCTCTACCTGAGTGTCTCGGTCCCCCACCTCCTTTCCACCCTCCCCCCTCCAACGAAACCCCACCCAGCCGGTTGCCTACCTCCCCTACAATGGCTCCCAGCATCTGGACCAAATGGACGGACATACAGACAAAGTATAGTCTCAGCTAGAAGTTGTGCTTATTTCTTAAGATGACGTCATACAAATTAAAATGCCATAAATATTTATCAAACTTATTGAATATACTATCAGCACCTTCATCTTTTGGAATTTGGTCGGGGAAAATCAAAAACAACCAAATTGATTTCAATCGCTTGCCATTCGGCTATTTTATTCGGGGATGGTAATCCAAAAGTTACATCCACAACAACAAACGGTTAAAATACAAATTTTAGATTGCAAAAATTACAAGATATAAGTTTAATTAAATATATTTAAGCTTTCAAGGTTAGGAAATTAAAAAAAATAAATTAAATAATATCTCTTCCCTTCAATGAACACAGACATTTAATATAAATTAATTAAAAGCTTTAATTGGATTAAATAATTTATTATACATATTTAAAATTTTCATTAGTCATAGAAAGTTTATTTAAATTCAATGTCTGAGTATTTAATTTAATATATCAATATTTGATTTAAAATAATATTGAATTATATAGGTATTATAAAAAGAAAGAGAGAATACATAAAGTTTATGGATAGTAAAAGAAATATTCTTTTAAAGCCATTATAAAGAGAATTTTCTCAGCTTATTAACGGTACCATAAGCTCGTATAAGTCCAGTTTCAAATTGTTTAGATAAAAAAACGTGTTCAAATTTTTGGATGATAATGATCAAATCATAGAGTTAGATATCTCTCGACTGTATTTTATTAGATTTTTAAAATCGATGATAGATATTGGAAAACAAACAAATGTTTTACAAAATAATAATTTAAATAGTCTCTTTTGAACATCACTTACATATAAAATTTAAGTAAAATATTATTGTTATATTTTGAATCACCTTACAGATAAGAAGAGTGATAAGTAATATATATTTAAAATCAAAGAGATCTATTTCTACAAAAGTAGAATAGGTGAAAAAAAATATCATGTAGATAATTATTTTTAAGATAGAATTGATTTTTATTCTCGTTTTATCTTTAAAACGCATTATTAACAATTTTAAGATCTATGAAACATCTTAATTTTTTTTCACCTTTTATATCAATAAATAAATAAAAAAAAAAAATAAAAAAAATGGCATTAATTTTGATATTATATACATTTCATTTTAATTTTTAAGTTGATTTTAAATTATTTTTAAAAATTTAATGAAAAAAAAAATATGAATAAGTGATACATTTTTCATTTTTTAAATAAATTCTTTAAGACACAGGTATAATAAAAGTTTAATGTTAATTAATTTGAAAATTATAATAGAATTAAATTAAAATGTATACAATTAAGAATATTTTAAGAAAAAATAAAGAAATATTTTCAAACATCATGTTAAAAAGGAGAAAAGAATATAAATAATTTATGTCTTTTTGAGGGCTAAATATAATGAAAATAACCACAAAATCATAAATGCAAAGAGAGAAGATAACTTTTTTGAATTATGTTTATTGTAAAAAAATAAAAATGACTTGCTATAGGAAAATAATAATTTGAAAAAATAACTAGAAATTGTAAAATTTAGCATTAGATATAATAATCTATTTAAGTTAGAAAAATAAATTTAGTTGTGTTTTATTTTAATTAGAAAACCGCATGGGATTTATAATACAGTAGTAAAAAGTTAATATAGGTATAAAATGTTTAGCGAATGTTGAACTGATCATTAAATTATTTAACTGTACTTTTTTTTAAATGATTTAATTGGAAAAAAAGAATTATCGCCATAATCATTTGGTTTAATGAATAAAAAAGATTACAGCGCTTTGATCGATTCTTGATCTTTCTCTCCCGGTAAAGGATTAATCTCGAAAGAAATTGTTTGGTTTCTAAAATGAAATTAGAGAGGAATTCTATAAAGGAAAAGAAAAATTAAATTGTTGAAGTTATATATATATATATATATATATTGCTCACTCCGGAAAGATGATTCACAAGAAAGGTTAAAGAACAGAGTAACATCTTTTGTTTTTCGATAATGTCCCAAGAATGTCGCTAATAATCAGAAACATTCTTTTATAATTTTATAATGGCTGATATTTCATGCAATACTTGGTTAATCAAGAAAGGAGGGGAGGGGGAGAACTGAGTGGTGATTGAAAAATCATAAGAGGAATTACAACACACTTTAAGAGAGATTGGATTAGGCATAAGAAAAAGATTAATGAAATTATTATTAAAATCATGAATCAGTAAAAAAACAAATAGTCAGAGAGAAAGGGGATTAAATTTAAAATAATATGAACTTAATGATATCGATATGGGCAAATGATATTTAACTTAAGTAAAAGTATTGCTTCTTAACCAAATGTTTTTTTACAAATAAATAGTTTTCTTTTTTTATCTTTATTTAGTAGTAATCATTAAAAAAGAAACTTAAGACATTTTAATTTAATACTCGTAAAATTAAGTTTCCAATGGTCTATTTAATTAAGTCATTAAAATAAATAAAATTAACCTAAAAGAAAGATTTTTATTCTATTTTTTCAGAAAAAGCAGCTGGAGATTGTCATAACAGAAATATCGTATCTTATCAATTGATTTTTTTAAGATATTAGTTCAGGAATTCTACAAGATACAAATAGGTCCTCAATAAGATTACAAAAGTCAGGTAATATCACCAATGAATATATAAATGATATAATAAATGGAAGTAAGATTTTTGTTTTAAATAAAAAAAAAGTCTAAATTTCTGATTCTGTTTAATATTCACTTTTATACCCCACAAATTATAGAAAACGAAAACAGTAATCAAAATAATAAATTATCTAAATTTATTTTTTAATAAAATAAAATATCCAAAAAAATTTATAATTTGTATTTTAGTAAAAATTCAATCAAAATAAAACACCATTATGTTATTCATTTAATATTAATTTTGTTTATTAATTGTCTAGTTCAGAGGTTCCCAATCTTTTTCAGTATGCAGCTCCCATAATACATCGGATTTTTTTCTAAATTTTTGACATTTTTAAGAAATTGGAAAGCTCTACTTTTTAAAAGCGATTACCCATTTAACAGCGAAAAATTAAAAATGGACACAATTTTCCTTGGGATAATATAAAATATTTGTCTCCACTCGACTATCTCGCAAATTTGAATTGGATTAAATAACATAATATATTATATTTAAATTAAATTTAATTAATTATAAATTATAAATTAAAATTAATAAATAATATTTATTAAACCAGCGCATGTTTGGCTCTTTGTTTGTTGATGGCACCACGTAACGTGTTGGCGCGTGAGATTTGCAGTGTTAAAAAATTAATTCTGATACTTTCAGCGATTCAATGAAGCTGAAATTCTATATATAGCAGTTTTATACAATTTTTAATCATGTCAAAAATTATCAAACATATATCTTTATTTTTACGGTCACTTTAGAAGAAAAAAAATCAAAACGTTGTAGGTAATGACCCTCTTCCGGTTGAGCTACATTTCTCAAAAGTTGATAGAAAACTACGAATTTTGAATAATGCCCATGGCGAGATAGTAAAATTGGAGAGGGCTATGTATTTGGAAAGACCACAATGAATGATCGAAAATCGCTAAATTCTTAGAATTTTGTCAGTATACCCGATTGTTGTCGCAAAAATTCGAGAATTGATAATTCCAAGAAAGTTACCGAATTGTTTTATTGAATATTTCGCGACGCCCTTATGACGACATCCTGGGGCTCACACTTTGGGAATCTCACTGGTCTAGTCTCTAGTGTATTAATAAATCAAATCGAAATTAAACATAAATCATACAGCTAATAAAAAAAAAATTAGTAAAAATTAATTTTTATAACATTTTAAATTATTAGTAATTTTTCTTGTTAAATTAGGTTTAACATTCCACCGAGTTATAGAGATAATGATGGATGGAAGAAGATAAAATAGTTTTTCATAAGAATAAATGCTTATATTTAGTTTCAACGAATTACATATGAATAAAATGGTTTTACTTGATTTAAATGAAATACTATTTAAGAGGAATTAAATTATTTAAGATCATCATTAAATTAAATTTAATTCAATTCAATTCAATTTTTTCTAACATATTTATGAATATATTTTAAATCTATATTATCAAATGAAATTTTAAATCTATATCAACTAATAAGCTGGAGTGTCTCCACTCGACTATCTCGCAAATTTGAATTGGATTAAATAACATATTAATTTAAATTAAATTATAAATTAAAATTAAACCAGTGCATGTTTGGCTCTTTGTTGATGGCACCACGTCACGTGTTGGCGCGTGAGATTTGCAGTGTTAAAAAATTAATTCTGGTACTTTCAGCGATTTTATCAAGTTGAAATTCTATATATAGGAGTTTTATACAATTATTAATTATGTGAAAAATTATCAAACATATATCTTTATTTTTACGGTCCCTTTAGAAGAAAAAAAATCAAAACGTTGTTGGTAATGTCCCTCTTCTGGTTGAGCTACATTTCTCAAAAGTTGATAGAAAACTACGAATTTTGAATAATGGCCGTATACCAAATTTCATGATTCTAGCTCAAACCGTTTTTGCGTAATCTTGTCTACATACATACACACATACATACACACATACACACACAGAGACACAGACAGACATTTTTCTCAACCACTATCTGGCGAGATAGTAAAAATTGTATAAATCTCTTTCATAATAAATTTTGTTACTTTTTTGTGTAATCATTGGAAAAATTTCACTATAAGAAATTCGGTCAAAATACAAAAACAATTTTATTATTAAAATATAACGTTTATTTAATTTAATTAAAAAGGTAAACTACAATTTAATTATCAAAAATATGACAGATCTTTATTACTGATATCTTTCTAAAAGCATTAATAAAAAATTGATTATGAAAATTTTCCAAATATATGTGCCGTCTTCTTTATTTTTTAAATGTTTTAAAAATATAAATGAATAAATATGATTAGAGGTTAATAAATTTCTCTGATGACAGAAATAATAAATAACTATGAATGAAAAAGAATATGCTTATAAAAAAAATTACAAAAACGATGGCTAGCGCATCATTGGGGTGATGTGAAGAAGACAAGCAAGCGATAAGCATGTGCTTAGTGACGTCAGACATCAGTGGTCGCCTGTTTGACATTCAATGCTTGAAATGAAAGGACTTCTTCTTGTCCAATTTGAAAGCAACTAAATGCTGCGAGGTAAAGAGGGGCAGAGGCGCCAGTCGCCAGTGGGTTATGTCCCCTGATTAGCCGACTTTCTCGGCGCGACGCCAGACGGCGCCACCAATTCCAAGAAATAGAGAAAAGACGCATTCCTAATCAAAAACAGGTAATCTATCAAGTTAATATTAGTCACTAGCCTTGGGGTAAATAGGATTATCGCCTCATTTGTAAATTTTATTTACTAAGGAAGTAAATACTTTTATCATTTAGTAATTAATTATTCATTACAGTGCTTGCATATAGTCCTCGAATACAAATTGTGATATCGTTCTTATGTAATTAAAAATAATAGGAAGGATCTTTAATTTATTTGGAGCAAATATATGCTTATTTTTACTTGAAAAATCTTTTAATGCAATTCTTCACATCTATAAACAATTTTTTTTACTGACTAATTATGATTTTAGATTCTTAACATTGATATATAAACTTTTAGTTATTACTACTTCACAGGTACTTCCGTCTTCAAATATTTCAAACTTTATAAATAAAATACCTTCTCTATTGTTCTTGGGGTGCGATTTATTGATAAATATTTATTCAATGTCAAGTTGAAAGGATTAATTAATTATTAAAATAGAATTTGCAAATAAAATGTTGATGATAAATATAAATGCTCAATATTCTTATTTATTAATTTACTTTATTTAATATTAATAATTTATAATTGTAATTTTTTGTTTGTTGTTTTTATATTAATTAATAATAATTCACAGTTATTTTAAAGTTTCGTGATACTATTCAATTAAGATAAGTCGGTATCAGTTGTGATTTTGAAATTTATTAACGTATGAGAAAAATTAATAACAAAAACACTATTTTCAACGAAATTAGAACCAATTCGAAAATTTAAGTAATTAAAATTCTAAAGATAAGATAAAAATTTTAAGAAATATTTATTTTCTCTTAACAATAGAATATTGTGAAAATTATGATTTTCTCAGCTCTGAGGAATCATAGATTTAAATTGGCTTTTTAATTAGAACAAACTAAAGTGAGTTATAAGTGATTAGTAAATAAATTTATGGGAAAAATACAACTTTCACTTTGGAATTCAGATTAAAAATAGTTAAGATGACAAAAGTTCCAAACTTAAATTTTCTTAAAAATGTATTTTCTTCAAACTTTATGGTTTAGCATTTTCAAATAAGCTGGAGTGTCTCCACTCGACTATCTCGCAAATTTGAATTGGATTAAATAACATATATTAATTTAAATTAAATTATAAATTAAAATTAAACCAGCGCATGTTTGGCTCTTTGTTGATGGCACCACGTCACGTGTTGGCGCGTGAGATTTGCAGTGTTAAAAAATTAATTCTGGTACTTTCAGCGATTCTATAAAGTTGAAATTCTATATATAGGAGTTTTATACAATTATTAATTATGTGAAAAATTATCAAACATATATCTTTATTTTTACGGTCCCTTTAGAAGAAAAAAAAATCAAAACATTGTAGGTAATGACCCTCTTCCGGTTGAGCTACATTTCTCAAAAGTTGATAGGAAACTACCAATTTTGAATAATGCTCATGTACCAAATTTCATCATTCTAGCCCAAACCGATTTTGCGTAATCTTGGTTACATACATACACACAGAGAGACATTTTTCTCAACCTTAGTGAAAATGATTCAGGAACCTTCAAAACGTATAAAAACATCAAAATCTCAACATCGAAAATTTTCGTGATCGCAATACTATCTCTGGCGAGATAGTAAAAAGTGGACCATGCATACACCTAAAAGATCATTGAATTTTTTCTCATAATTAAATAATTCATTTAGATTAAAGTGATTTATTAGATAGTAGTAGATATATCAATTATATGGAAAGTAAAGAATATAAAAGATAATATTAGTGTAACTTTTGTCTTGAGGATATATTGAAGAAATACAATTAAATCACGGAAAAGAACGAGTTATTCTTTTAATGTAAACTACAATATATAAATTGATATTAGTATATTTTATTAATAGAACCTTTTAATAATAGAACCGAAATTAAATTATTATTATTAGATAAGAGATATACTTTTTAAATTATATCTTTAAATGAACATTTGATTCAGTGGATAATATTGTCATGTATAGTAAAAACTTGAACTATGGCTAGGATAAACTACTCCTATTATTTCTAAGCCTTTGCTAAGACATCATTTACGTAAGTGAAAGAAACGGGGTTCTATTTCTAAAAGAAATGTTGATATAAAAGGCTTGGGGAAAGTATGTTGATTAGCGGTGAAGAATTTATAAGATTTAAATATAAAAATACTCCTAGTTAATAGTTTCTTAATAATGTTATTTTGCCTCTTAAATATATCACGATTGTTTATAATATTTCTAATTCAAATGATTATAATAAATTGAGGAAGGAAGATTTAGGAAAGAGTGAATGAACCAAGTTGATAATAAGTACTATCTTATCGTTTATCTTATACTTTCTGATTCTTAAATTATACCTTGCCAACGATTTTTTTAATGAAAGAAAATTATAACATTTTTCTTATATATAGTATGAATTAATGCTAAATGAAAAAAAACAAGTCTTATGTTTATGCAAAGATTTCAAATTATATTTATTATATTATATAATCAAATTTTTTCATCTAAAATTTTTATTTTAGTTCTAAATTCAAGATATAATATTTATGTGACCGAAAAAATAATACTTGTTTCGAAATCGTAGAAAATAAGCAAATAAAATTCTCCAAATCTTTTATTTAAAGTTTATTTGTTCTAGATTTTCACTTTATTTATAAAATAAATAATTAAAGAAGATTTAGATGACAAGAAATAAGAAAATTGGTCAATCTGTTTGTTGTTTGTGATTTATATATTTATCTCTCATCAAGAAATTATTATTATAAATAATCAATATTAGTTTTATTGTTATAGGTTATTGATTCTCTAGAAATTTAATAGTAATTTACAAAGTTCGAAAGACTAAACCTTGCTACTTAATTTTAAATTTCTAAAGTTATTATATGTATATTTCAAATATTGAGACCTTACTGCAGTGATTCTCAACCTCTGTGCCGCAAGATTATGAGACTCTTAAACATTTCCGACTTTTTTTTTCTAAATTTTCTCAATATGGTTCTAAAAAAAAGGTAAACCGATTTTGATACCGCTTTTTTTAATATGGTAAACTTTTACATTTATCTTTTTCTTTGAGTGCTGTGGTAAAAAAAAAAGGTTGAGAATCATTGCCTCTCTGTGTAATCAATCTAATAATGTCATGTATCCGCTATAACTTTATCTAATTTTCTCAAAACCTAGTAAGAATTTTTGGGATCATTTGACTAGAAATAACTTGTGTTAGATATTTGTCTTTTAATTTATAATTTAATTATTTTTATTTTAATATCTTTTGCTTTCATAAATAAATTACAAAATGTATTTATTATATTAAATTAGTACCGGGACTCCGAGCCTCGGCTCGGTAATTAAGTTAAAAAAAACATTCATTATTATTAGGTTTGGCTGGTAATATTAATACCTGGGACACCGAGCTCTCGCTCGACCCTTTAAAAATATTGATATACAATTCTTTAATTATTTATTACAATTATTAAATGTTGCATCATTGCATCAATCTGATTAAAATAAATTGAACTGGGATCCTCAATAATAATACCTGATTCACCAACAAACAAACAAACAATTTTAGCTAGCATAATAAGATAAGATAATTTATCTATAGCCAGAAAAACTCGCTGTATCAATTATTTTCCGACATTCCATTTTAATATAGCCAGTTCAAGCTATTGAAAAGTGTTTAATAGAAATACTATTTCCAGTTTATAAAAAAATCAATAGATCAATAGAATTCAAACATCATGATATACGCTGGCTCCATTGATATGTTGGTATGAAGCGTTTCTCTTCTTTTCCATCTCCTTTTAAGAGTACTCTCAGAGAAAACCTTCAAGATTAAATATTAAATATTTTTCGACCTTTCTTTGAAATCCATATTAACATAAAATACGATATTACTATTTGATAATTTTTAACTTTTTTTGTATTATAAATAATCCGATTGGTTTACTGAACTCAACGTACAATTTTTTTATTATTAATTAAGTTGTTTGTATTATTAAAAAGCCAATTATAATATATTGATTATTATAATTGTGAATCAATTCATAAAATATAGTAGTGTATGATGCCATGATCTTGATGCCATCACCATTCAATTTTATCTCTTTTATTTCCCTATCGATATGGCTTTAATTTTGTTTTTTAAAACTATTTTATCTTATAAATACATTCTACTGCTTAAATATATGCAAAACCGTTTTTATTTTGTAGAGTTATAATATATATATATTTATTTTTTTAAACCTGGAGGATGTAAGTTAGCTGTTATGTAGAATATAAGGTGTTTAACCCCGGTAGTCACAGATTCACGTCCCATTCAATAAAGAGTTTTATTTTTGTTTTCTTCCCTTTGACTCAGTCAGTCAGTCAGCCTGGAAGATTTAAATTTAGCTCAGCATCCGCAACCAGTGGAAAGTCGAGTGGATTTCTAATAAATCTATCAATCTCTTTAACTTAAGTAGATTGAAATATTTAGAGTTGATTTTTATTTTAACATTAAAATCATTTCATTTCCCCATTCTTTCTATTCAGAGAGAAATAAATATGTCAAAAATGGATTAAATACCACGGCTTCTCTCCAGGGGGAGGCTGGATGTTGAAATGCCACTCATTTGTTGCATTGGAAATTACATGAAAACGTTAACAACAAGCAGTATACATCGAAGGTGACATTAATTACTAATAACTTAAACGTAATTATCATGGGTCTGTTTTAAAAAATAAACTTTAACCGAAAATAGAATTAAATGTACTTATCTCCTTAAAGGGAGACAAATTAATGGAAAAAAAATGCTAAATGTAAAATATTAATATTTTTGTAAAATATCATTAAATCCATAAATTTAATAATAACTAATTTACATTTGATACATTTATTTTCTAATTATGCTTAGTTAAATGTTGTATTTACAAGAGAGACAGAGAGAGAAAGATTAATGTGTCTTTGAAGAATAATTTTTTAATTTAATTGTATTTTTATTTTTTAAATTCACATTATTAAATTCATCTATTTAAATATCAATATTTCGATTGATATTCTACAATAATATTCAAAATACATATTCAGTATAAAAAATAATTCATTGTATATAAAAAATATATAATAAAAAACTTTCATTTGGCCTGATTTTTTAAAAATATTTTTTAATACACCAAAACAAGTTTAATGGGCTCTTTATCTAAGGACATGAATTAACAAAAGAGTCTTTCTTCCATTGAGGGATGACGATGATTACCATTTTTGGCAGCAATCCAGAAAAATTAATCATATTTACATTTAAAACTTTTTTATATTTATTATTGATAGTTTAATTGAAGAGACAAACTCTTGAGCGTTATTGGATCCTTGTCAACTTAACAGTTAAGCAAATTTGGGTGCGGTTAAGAATGAATGATGAAGAACGATGTCGAAATTTTCACCTTTATTTTTACTATTTTTACTAATTCGATTTTAAAGATTTACATATCTTATATCTTATTCTGAATAATATGTATAAAAATTATGCAAGTGATAATGAACTCATGTATAAATATAAATAAAGGAGTTAAAATAGGTATTAAACTTGAACTCCATCTGATAAACATAGACGTCATTACACTCCGATAGCATTTGAAGTAAAAAATCATTATATATTTAATATAAAAAAAAAAGTAAAAAATAATGTTTTATACCTTTAGATTAGATTCAAGGTTTTGTTTACATTCATTTAGAATGATGTATAAGTATACGCGTAGGTGAAAAAAGTCAGGCAAGGCGAAGAACATGGAATGTCCACTTAGTGGACCATTAACCTTAAAAAGAAATAGGTCAAAATGGGTGAGACAATTAGCCACCCTTAAATCAGAACATTGGATTCTTAGAAGTACCAGATCAATAAATGGGAAAGAAATGGCCACGAAGACAGCTGGACTCAGAAAAAAAGAAACGGACGGACAAAAAAAAAAAAAAATTCAAATAAGTTGATCTGTTTGACTAATTTATTTTTATGTATCAGTTGGGCGAAACAATCGGATTTTTTTCTTAGAAATATTTTTTCTTTTTTCTCAGAAAGAATGATTGATTTTAGAATACTGATACGGATATTGACTCGCAAATAATGGAGTGTTTATAATCAACCCTAAAAAAAAAAAAAAATTCTAACTTGTTTTCCAAAGCTGGTTGTGTCTAATACGCATGGATTTTCAAGTGGTTCTTTTCATAGAATCTTTGGTGGAAAATAATAAATTTATATATATAAATAATATTATATATATATATATATATATATATTTGCGACTGTTTTACAGCATGTTTGGCCGTTTATCGCATCCTAATTGCCATTCCCTCCTATTCCGCCACGAATCGGCATCAAGACACCTTCTCTTTATTGCCGATTGAATGCCTTCTTTCCAGCGTATTCGTGGCCTTCCTCTTATATATATATATATTATATTATATTATATATATATTATATATTATATTATTTAAATTTAACTGCTCCCAGAGACATAGTGAGAGGATTGGGAACTATATTTTATATTTATTTATATTAGTGTATTATGAAAAATGTTTGTTAGTTAATAGTTTATATTTAATATTGATTGTAATTTGAAATAACGTGAAATTTAATTATTTTACAGGTATTTATTTTAATATTTCCATATGTTCATGTTTTTATTTAATTATTTTTTGTTAATTTATGTAACCTATTTTAAATCATGCAAAAATTTAGTCTTATTTATATTCAGTTTCAGTTTAATATAATTATTAAATATTAAATAGATATTCTTCTAATAAATTTATAATTTTTAATAAAGATTTTTTAATTTATTTTTTATATATAAATAAATAATAAAAAAAATTTAAGTAAAAAGAAATCTTTTTAAAAAACACACTTTACTTAAAATTGCACTAAAAAGTAAAAAATAAAATCACTGTAAAGTGTGTGCGCTCAAATTATAATAACACCAAATGGAAGCAAATGTTTTACGGTGAAATCTTTTTAAAAAACACACTTTACTTAAAATTGCACTAAAAAGTAAAAAATAAAATCACTGTAAAGTGTGTGCGCTCAAATTATAATAACACCAAATGGAAGCAAATGTTTTACGGTGTTATTATAATTTGAGCGCACACACTTTACAGTGATTTTATTTTTTACTTTTTAGTGCAATTTTAAGTAAAGTGTGTTTTTAAAAAGATTTATTTTTACTTAAATTTATTTTATACTTTTTAGTCGTGTTCAGCGCCTCTAGAACTGCTATCGCCATCTATGATTGAAATAGTGAACTATTCCATATTCCGCATATGAAAGTTTAGTTAATTAATTACCACTAATAGATAAATAATTCAGTGGATTTTTCAATTGATTCGTGTATTATTAGCAGGAGCAAGCGCGTATGCAAAATATCAAGTTGATTGAATGACGGGAAGTTGTTGAAATATCGATTATAAAATGCCGCGGACAACCCGCGTACAAACGTACAAACGGACAACCGGATAGTGTGAGTTAAATAAAGTGTATTAATTACAAGTAAAATAATAAATAAATCTAATTTTCAAGCTCTATTTTTTACATTATTTATAATAAATTTTACAAGACAAATTTGTTACTATATTTTCTTTTGAAAAATTTTATTTTTTGTTTTTTAATACTATATTAAAATTAATTAAAAATATATTGAATATGGTAACGAATTGATATTATTTTCAATTTATTTGTCTAAGCGTAAATAAACTATCCTCAATCTCTTTACGTGAGTAAAATTGGATATTAAATTATAATAAAACAAGAGAAATCATATTCTAATAGTTCAAAAGAACCCTCGAGTGTTTATTTTATTGTAATAAAATATTAAATATCGTTATGTCTAATTTAATAAATAATTGAATTGTAAATTTATTTTATTTGTTTTAGTAAGAGAACATTTGTCTTACAATTTAATATTAGCCTATCCGGGAGAAGCGGTAAAACATCAACATAAATCATATTTAAGCAGCGTAGGATTTTATAATATTACTTTTTGCCATTTCTATATATGATATATAGTATTACTTTTATATATATGGAAATTGTCATATTAAAATTAACGGTATCTTATATTTTAATAGAAATAATACTAGTGAGAATGTATAAACAATAAAAATATTTTTAGAAAATTAGAAATGCATTGTTTTTGTAATTATTTAAGAGTGCGTATTTTTGATAAATGATATCCTTTACCTTATATTTAATAAAAAAAAATACTTTTGTCTTAATATAATAATATAATAGAATAAGCAAGTAACATATACTATTGTGCTTTATTTATGAGAAAAATAATAAAATGTATGATTATATTGAGAAAAGCCCCTATTTGGTCTTTGTAAGGTTTTAAAACCTATTTTTGTTAACAAAAGGGCTGCTTCTTTATTAATTAATAAACAAAACATTATTTAAATAACTCATATAGCCCCTATACATTTTAGATTTCAGTAGGTATTATCAGAAAAAATAAAAATAAGTAAAGTCGATGAAACCTAAACCAACATTATGTATATACACGAGGGTGGGGTGAAAAGTTTCCGGCCTGACCAAGAAAAACAATGTTTTTAAATTTTTTTTTTTTGCTATATTTTTCAACATAATCTCCATCAACACTGATACATTTCTCATAACGGTGTTCTAATTTAGTTAATTAATTAAATAAATAATTAATTTAATTTAAGTCTCAACAACAGTTATGAAAATTCGTTTGGATTACGCCTACAGCGCCCAATTGTCGGTAGAAATGGTTTTTCGAAGCAGTTTTTGGTCTAATGTTAGCAATCGCGGCACCCTCGATGCACACATATTCAAATGGTTGTGCAATATATTTCGCACACGTTCAGCTGATATCGTACAGGACTCAGCTATCTTGAATTTTGAAAAATAAAGCAAAAAAAAAAAAATTTAAAAACATCGTTTTTCTTGGCAGGCCAGAAACTTTTCACCCCACCCTCGTATATATATTCAACTTTTACAATAAGTAATTAATATTGAAAAGAACAAAAAAAATTTGTGAAATTTTTATAAGGGAATTAATAATAAAATATATGAAAATCTAAAAACAAATTCCAGAAAATATTTAATAATCTTCAGTTTATCTTATATATAAACTTATTCTTAAATAAAACCAAATAAAAGTACGAGATCAAGAGTGGGTAGTAGAGAGAATATGTATTAATACACAAGATTTATATTTGAAGGCTGATACAAGCATAGAACCTGAAATTAATAAAATGCCAATCGTCTCAACAAGCCACAAAAGTTAATTTGATATATTAATTTATTTACAATTATTTATAACTAAATTTAATAATAAAATTTTCCTTTTCTTAACATTTTATTTAATTTTAAAATTATATTTCGTTCGCCCTGTAAAACATTATTTTTTCCAAAGTGGTCTATAGACAAAAATATTTGAAAATGCCTGGCTTATAAATACACATAACTAAACAGTTCTGTTATTAATTTTTCAGCTATTCATATTAAAATAATTGAGGAACATAAAAAAGTAACTTTGTTATTTTGCAGACATTTACATTTGGGATGGTAATAAGAAGCGGGTGAAATGTGAATTGACTGTTTGAATTAGAAAGATATTAGTAATTACTAGTAGACTATTTCATCTTTAAGTGAATGGTCATCCCATTTTCTAATATTGTTCTTTAAATTATTATCATTTTAGAAATTATTAAAAATAATGATAAAAAAATGTATAGTAAAATAGATATACAAGTAGTAAACCATGAATGATTTGTGTAATTATTAAATTTATCAAAATAATTAAAATAAAATTATATAAATAAAATAGAGAGTTTATATGTTTTACAAACAGTTTGTCGTTCCAGAAATACATAAAGTTCAATCCTTTTAAAATAAAGCTTCTTTGTTTTATGTTTTTGCACGTGTGAGTTAAAGACAAAATGGATTGCTTACATTAAGATAACAACAAATCTGGTCAAGGGAGACCTACTTAAGATTCGTTTTCCTATATTTCGAGTTCAACTGAGATGAATGTTCTAATAAACAGAAACACTCTTTTATTAGATAGATACGTATTATGAAAAGGGTCAAAGGTGGGGAGGGAGAGGAAAATCTCTTTGGAACTAATTTACTGATTAAATCAAAGAGTAGAAACAGACATTATTTCACAAACAGTCGATTATCAGCTTCAAATGCAATACTAAAAAACAGATCCTTATCAAAAGCAAGAAGTTTATGTGATCTTTATTAAAATGGAATTGGCTAGGTTGTTGGTATTTTAATTAGACTGCTAATGTCGATGTGAATTAGGATTAAATGATCAAGCAAGGAATGCGATTCAATAGATGTGGGGGTGGTCTAAGAATCGATTGGTGAACGTTCTGCACTCCATTAATTCAATTAGAAGATGATTGATAGATATGCAAAGCAATTTCAATTGCAAATCAAGGCTATTTGGCTGGGGTGCCTATCGCATTGGTTCTAATATAGCTTATCGAAACATATTTAATTTAATCGAGTAACAAATCACAAATCAAATGAATATAACATTTAACACATATAAATTTCATACATGATAGAACTTGTTTCATTTTTCTGCTTTTCAAATAAATAAAAAAAAAAAGAAATAATTTTATAGAAAGTGTCTATAAGAATTGATAATTAATATCTTGAAAGAATACAATTATTATACTTTTTTCATTTTTTAAGAAATTACTAATTCAAAAATTTCACTTTTTAATTTTATTTATTAGATTATTTATAATAGTATCGGGACCCCGAGCCTTGGCCCGGTAATTAAGTTTAAAAAAATGATTCATTATTATATTGGGTTTGGCTGGTAATATTAATACCTGGGACACCGAGCTCTTGCTCGACCCTTTAAAAAATATTGATATATGTTGCATCATTGCATCAATCTGATTAAAATGAATAGAACAGGGGTCCTCAATAATAATACCTGGTTCACCGAGCCACCACCCGGTCAATAAAAAAAAATGATTCTTTATTATTCGGTCAACTTTGATTATTTTTGTGATTTGGATGACATTTCCGGAGACGGGCCTGCCTGGGCGAGCTGCATCTTTAACATCAAAACTGCCTGCACGGAATCGATGAAACAAAAATTGCACTATTAATTATTATTTACTTATTAATTATTCTCTATCTTAATCTATTGGTAACAAGAGATGATCTATAAAAATATAGATTTCATATTTTTCAATTAATGATTTATTTCAAAACTATCCCATAAATTACTTATAATGATTGAAATTTAACAATTAATTAGATTTATTTCTTCTTCTTCTTCTTCTTCTTCTATTATAGGCCTAAGGCCTGTTCTTCTTCACTATCCTCAGGTCTTTTTTGGGAAGAGTACGCCCAGCAGTCAGCCCATTTTTTCGGTGGCTTGGTCTCTTGTGTTGCTGGCCTTCCATCCCGGGCTATATTCTCAGGAGCCCTTCCGCGTTGGCTCTTCCTACGTATTTGTTCCATTTTTACGGCGAATCTTAACCCATTTGCCGTAATAGGTTCGTTGCCGTGTCGTCAATGTGTTAATCATTCCAATTTTCGAGGCTGTGTGTGGTTCTTTGAGCAATTGTGATTTGCGTCTCTTGAGTAGATTGCTAGTCTCATCTCCGAGACGTGGATGTTCTTTAGTTAAGTCGAAGCCCCCCAACACGACAAGGTGACATCCATGGTGGGGCTTGCCGGAGGCAGATGATGTTAAATTAAATTGAAAATTTTTGTTCTTAGTTGGAATCGAACTCCGACTTCTTGCGTGGAAAGTTGGTATCCTACGCTCTCGGCTACCCTGCCTCCTAGATTTATTTAAATAGTATAAACATTTTTATGAGAAAGAATAAATTTGATTAACGATCTGTTTTTTATTGTCGGAAATAAATAATAAAATTATGATTGTACTTGCATTAGTTTGTCAATGCTAAAAAAAAATTAATGGTAATTATATACGAGTATTCATAATTGTTATTTTGAAATAGATATTAGATGTACCTAAATATCGATAGTCAGATAATAATAAAATTTTTCGTAATATTTTATGGTTCTAGTTGAATTGAAATTGTATCATTCAATATTTGTTCAGCTGAGTAACATCATTAATAGTATATTTTTGTTTGCTTTTTCATAGAACTAAATACTTTTCATGAACACATGCCGACGAAGATAGTTTAAATAAAAATACTTTAATGGCTAATGAAAATTCATAAGATTTCTATTTTTATAATCTCAATCTTGGAATGTGATCGTGAAATTTAGGAAGAAAATAATCCTTTTAAGGGGATTATTTCCGCTCTGGGCTGATATTTTGTGTATTTTTAAAGGAGTTTATCATATATAAATTATTTTTATGATTATTAAACATTCAAAATAAAAGAAAAAAACCTATATCATATATAAATTTAAAAAAACTAAATTAACTGCTATATGCATCATACAATTGAATTTTTTATTAATATATCTATGTATAATTAAAAATCAAGAGTTTTAATTTAAGTTTCAAAAAGAGTAATTCTTTTTATGTTCTTTTTTTGGATTTAATGCGCAAAAGTGAATTAAATTGAATTTTAAAATATTTCATCATTTTAATCAGATTTCATAGATATTCTATGTTTAACATTCTAGGAACAACGATCTTAAAAAAGATTCCCCTAATTCTACGATTTTTCTAGTAACTATGAGTCAAAAAAAGACTTTGATTGACTTATTTTAAAATTAGAAATTATACTTATTAAGATATATAATAGTATTGTGAAAAATAAATTCTTAAAAAAACAAATATAAAGTGCACTATAAGAATTAAGTATGTTATTAATAATTAAAAAAAATATTTTTAAAATAAAAAAAATATATAAAATTTTACCTTTTATTTTTTTGAATGAAAATAGGGGAGGATTTTTTTTTTATCAAGATGAACATGACTTAATTCCTAATGAAATATATTATCAGACGGACAGGTTAACGACCACTTTTAGTGATTTTACTACTGTCAACAGGACTCATCCATCTTGAAGAAGTCTTGTCTAACATTCATTTGTTCGAGAATGAACTTTTTCACTCCTTATTTTTTTTGAGATTTGTATAAATTAAACAAGAAACAATCAGATAGGGAATTGACATCCCATTTGTCATCTGTTTGAGAGTCAAGGAAATAATTCAAATATCAATTAAAATCAATAAATGAAAAAAAACTGTTGAAATTAATTTTTAGATCTAACATAATAAATGGATTAAATTGATTCATAAATGAACTAATCTGTCTTTAAAATACATCAGTGATTTAAATGTTCCTTATAACTTAGCTAATTAGTTTGTTTTCAATTTTTAATGAAAAAATAAAATAAATAAGTAACCCTGATTGATATGAAGTTTATAAATATTTTTTTTTCGATCAACTCAATGACCAGTAATTGTAATTTTACTCTTCAACATATCTTGTATCTAGATAATGTCTTTGAGTTTTTTATTTTTTATAATTTATCGATGGTTTAAATCAATCTCTCATGAAATTTGAATTAATTGAAAAAAATAATAATTATACATTCATGTTTTTGTATATTACGAATTAATTTATTCGTTATAATTTTTTTCAAAATAATTTTATGGCTTATTTCCATTTATTTTTGTATAAAACATTCAAATTTCAATTATGATTAAAAATCTGAGAAGTTATGTTCGAAGTAGATTTTTTTTTGGTAGAAGCCCAATGCTTAAACGTTTCCTTGATTCACTTTAAATTTTTCGGTTATTTTTTAATAGAATTTTTTTAATAAAATTATATCAAAAGAATAAAATAAAAGATATTTGTGTAAATAAAACAACAAAGCTTTCGGAATGTAATTCTCATAGCAAATTTGATCTCTCTTTCTGGAAAACAATAAACAAGCTAAAAAAATCATAACCTTGGAATGTCGTCTTACTAATCAGTTATTTCTTTTATTATATATTCTTCATTAATAATATATATATATTATTTTTATTATGCTTTGACAGTTAATTAAATATTTTATTATTATTAATTATTATATATATATTAAATATTATTATTACTATTTAAATATAATGAAACAATGAAAAATTAAACTAAAATATTCCAAACTAATTCCTAACTTTAAAGACGTCTGAAACGTATGCAAAGTTTTCCCAAATTAAAAACATTTTCATCATTTTAATGTTCTTAATTCTCCAAATTATACTAAGCAAGTATCTTGAATTGATGAATTTATTTACAAATAATAATGAGTCATATATTATAATGTTATATTTCCTTGCATATCATATAGGTGTAATGTAAATATTGAATTAATCCGAAAGTTTAAATACTTCAGCAATGAATATTAATTTTAATTGTCAAGCTAAATACTTGATAGGCTAACGGCGTTTCATTATTTATTTCTTGTCCAGAAAATTATTTGTAACTACGAGGGTGGCCTGAAAAGTTTCCGTCCTGGCCAAGAAAAACGATGTTTTTCAAATTTTTTTTTTTTTTGTTTTATTTTTCAACATTCAAGATAGCTGAGACCTGTACGATGTCAGCTGAACGTGTGCGAAATATTTTGCTCAACCATTTGAATATGGAAAGCTGTGTGCAATATGGGTGCCGCATTTCCTAACGTTAGACCAAAAATTGCTTAGAAAAACCATTTCTAACGACAATTTGGCGCTGTAGGCGTAATCCAAACGAATTTTCATAACTGTTGATGAGACTTAAATTAAATTAAATAAAATTTAATTCATTAATTAAATAATTTATTAATTAATTAAATTAATTGGAACATCGTCATGAGAAATGTATCAGTGTTGATGGAGATTATGTTGAAAAATATAGCAAAAAAAAATTTAAAAACATCGATTTTCTTGGTCAGGTCGGAAACTTTTCATCCCACCCTCGTATTTCAGATAACCCGAATATGGAATTAACATATTTGTATCTACGAAATTTGAAATTCAATGTTATAGTATATAAAATAAGAAATATGGCTAATGAAGTCAGGGGCTCATGTGTAAGAAGGAGCTAAAAATCTGACTGAAGAATTTATTTATTTATATATTTATTTATTACATAAATGAAAATTAGAGCAAGCATAATTGAAATTATAATAATAAAAGTAATGATTATTTATAATAAAAGTATTATTACAAGTGAAAGTTACATAACATATGAGAATATATCGTCTCTAGTCAGGTTCTTTAATTCATGATGAGGGAAGTGATAGCAAGATCAGGTGAAAAAACTCTACTAGGAACTCCAGAAGCTATTATTTTCCCCCTCATTTCCTCGATTCGAAAACTTGAATGGACAGTCGAAGTTCATGGTCGAATTTTACAATTCTCAAGGTAAACAAAAAGTGAATGCAACAAAAGATAAAAAAAAATATTGAGATTTTTTTGCAACTCTCGTATTAATCAAAATAAATATCATAAGTAAATTATTCAATTATAAATAAATTCGAAGCAAACTGATCTAAGTGTCTAAATAAAGAACAAATGTTTTATCACTAAAAAGAAAATCAGTAGAAAAAAATATCCAATTTCAGTATGTCATGAATGACATCATTTTTTTTTCTTATCACAATGAATGAAAAATAGTTTGGAGTGTGTAGAGAAGAGAGTGAGATAAAGATGATGACATATGCAAGTTGACTTTTTAAAACGAAAGCTTAACCAATGAACGTAGAGAATACCGTACGTTATTTATTTGGACATGTTTCGGTGGTCATAGACCTTCTTCGTGTTCCATTCCCTCTCCCTCACCCTTCTCCCCCATAATCAAACATGAGGTGCATTTTGCATGAGAACTCAATAGCTATTGATAACCACCGATATAATCGATACTAGTGTTTACGAGAATAAATCTTATTATTCTTTTTATCCAATCTTTATCTTTTGCATGCTACATGTTATTCAAGAATTTCTATTTTAAATATCAAGATGGCCATGAAAATTTCATTATCAAAAACATATTTAGGTAACTAAATTAAATCTTCGCATTGTGATATTTACACAATGGATGAGCTCAATAGAAAAATCTATTAATCACACACCTTTCTCAATGAAATATGAAATTTTTTAATAAATATATTAATATTTATTATATCCCATAAGAGTGCATTAAACTAAGTCCAACATTCACTTTTAAAATCATTAAATTGATAAGTTCTGGTTGAATGATTATTGTAATTTCATAGAATTAATATGTATGTTTGTTTTAATTTGATATTTGAAAAATTATTATTAGATAATGAAGAAAATTGTAGAAGAATGAGATTGGTTGAGGATGATGTGGACAATAAGCTTTGTTGAGTTTTATAGCGTTAAGTAAAAAAGGAACTAAAGGTAAATTAATTAATTATATTCAAAACACTGACTCGGTAGAATCACAGACACACAAATTAGTATATTATAAAATAAAATGCAAATGAAACTATCGATCGCCTACATGACTTCTCTTTTTAATAAAAATAATTTCTCTATCAAACGTAGAAAGATATAAACTATAAATTTAAATAAATTAAATATAATATTATATATATATATATTATATATATATGCAAATGTCTTGTTTTTGCTTGTCGATTTATAATATCAAATAAGAAATGGAAATCAATATATGATATTAAATATTTATATTGTTATTTAAATTCTAAATTGTAAATTATAATTATTTGTCAAATAAATTTTATTTTTCTGTCTATTTTTTTATTAGTATTTTAAAAAAGAACTCTCATTATAAATAATCTCACGCACTCCCACACTTTGACATAATTAAAGAATAATAAAAACTCGAGCATAAAAGCACGTATGCATTCTTCTTTAAAAAGAAGTAATTATATTTTTAACAAAAGATAGAAAGAAATTCAGAATGGGTTCCAGAATTCTTGAATTTAAACTAATAAACAAATTTAATTTATTTTTTTGTACTTTGTTGTCAATCTCGACAGAAAACAAATGCCATGAACTAGTCAAACGAAGAAATAATGTTTCTAATTTATGTCAACATGGATATTTATAAAAATAGAAAAAATATGGAAACTTTACATGCAATGTATTGAAAGTTGTATATTTTTTAAAATTAATTGTTTTTATTGAGAGAATTTAAATTAATAAAATCGTGACCTGAAAGTTTTAGATATATTTCATACATAAATATTGGTTTATAAGGAACGTCATCAAATACGATCAAATCGTAGTTTACTCTTTTGTTTAACTTTAACTAAATTTAACCTATCAAAAACTATTAAATATTCAAAATAAATTAATATATCTGAACTAAATCTTAGCCATTTATTGTAAAACCTTTTATATTTGTTATATATATATATATATATATAAATCAATCTCTATAAATAAATAAATATTTCATAAACACAAGCCAACCGAAAGAAAAATACAAAACAATTTTATTCAATATATTTTCTGATTAAAGAGTAAATTTTACATTATATTAGATTCATGATTAAATATTTATTTTTTGACAAATCATCTTATTATAATAAAAATAGAAATAAGTTAATTAAATAAAAGGTTAACAAAATAGACTGATTGAGACTGAGAGGGGAGTTTTCAGATCGATGCAAGTCACGACGTGGTAGGAACGGATGTTTTGGTTTATTCTCAACCCTTGTTTTTTTCTGAACATCCTATTTCAATAAATGTCCTAATTATATTTTCTTTATGTATAAAAAAAAGATTTTAATATTTCTTCATATTAATTTAATTTAATTTTTCAGTGATGGTTGAAACAGATACAATTATAACTTCTAATAGATATCTTCTTCGTTGTCGATAACTTCCTAGCGGAAGTGTCGTGGCCCTAATAACTCCACAGGAGTCATAGGGTGTTCATGGGAAAATTTGACCGAAGTGGTTTCCCCTTGCCTTCTTCGGTGGGGCAGCCGATGTTAAATTGAATTAGATTTTTATATTTATTAATTTATTTATTTTATTATTTTATTAATTAAATAAATATATAATCTTGAGTTCTATGCTGGGATTCGAACTCAGGCTTGCTGTGTAGAAGTCTAGTACTCTACCCACTCAGCCATGCTGCCCCTTTAATAGATATAGTCATAATTAAATATACATTTTAATTTATCTACCCAATTTTATATGTTGAGTCGAAAATCTTTTAATTCAATAAAAAAGGAAAATTAAACTATAAAAATAAATAATAAATCATTTTAAACTTTATATTAGAATGATCATTCTACCGCTAATAATAATAATAATAATATATTTGGGAATGTTCAGAGTGTGAATTTTAAAGTCTATGACTACTTCCACTCATCCAAGAAATTGTTCAAATTTGAATGAAAATGAATAAATAGTAAAGGGCTAACAAGCAAAATTTGAATCTAATATAAAACGCAAACAGTTATTCCTGGTATTTTTTTTTTTGTTATATTTGTATCTATTCTAATCCAAATAAAGAACGAAATTCTAAATCTATACATATTTACTTGGATAATAATTTTGCTTCGAGCAGATGTGTTTAGGGCTTAGTAGGAGTTAAAGGGCTCCATCTAACAAACAGAAATTGTTTGTCTTGTATGTGAGCCTGTGTGGATGGAGTTGCCAAACAAGGTGCTACGCCCCGCCGCCCTGACAGACAAGAAACCCACGCAGCTTCACATCGAGAACGACTTTCAATAAAGAACAAGCTACATTCTATTAAACGTAGATTCTTTTACAGTGAAACACCAGTTATCTTCGCATAATCGATATAAATATTATTAAACAGATAAAAATATAAAAATTTAAATTTAAGAAATTAATTTATTATTATTATTAATAATAATACAAAAATATAAAGTTTTGTAAATAAGTAAATCATTTCTAGGAATAATTTATATAAGTAATCTATACATTACAGTCTGATACTTCATCAATCTAAAAGTAAGCAACTAACTTGATAGTTTTATCTAATCTGTAATATCTATCATTCAATAAAAATATTATTTTTGATCAATATATTCTATACTTTTTTCTTTATTAACACAACCCAATGTCCTGTATTATTATTAGAATTAAATATCTTTATTTTTTCATTGCCCTAAATAGGCAGGTGATATGGTAAATTGCACAATGCCTTCAACGACTCCGAATACAAAGTTATAAATATATTTAAAATCTATGAATCCTTGACTTTACTATTATACGATTTAAAGGTCTTTAAACAACTTATAACCTTGTATCATAAATCATAGATTTGATATTTGAATACGGATTTTACTTATTTATATGGTGAAATCCTCATTTAGATTTTATTTTATTAGAAAATGCAATAGTACGCTTTAATGAGTAATTTATATTTATTTTAACATATTTAATGACTTGAAAATTAACTAAAGAAATCTTCACTTAGAATAAATAGTGGAATTAAATTATATTTACTATTTTGTACTTTCAATTTTATTATAACTTTTTTCTTAACTTCACTTGGCGTCTGTCTCTGGGTCTGTTCGCTCTTTTGACAATTGAAATAGATTAATTTCTTAGCTCTCAAACTATCAATTTTATTGCATAAGAAAAAAATTTGTCAGTTTATGTTTTTAATAAAATTTTTATTATTACAAAAATTTGACTAGATTGTTCATATAAATAAATAAAACTAAATGCGCCCAACGTTTTTCGTTGAATATGAAGCAATTCATCCATAAACTTTGGCATGCTTATAGAAAAATTATTTTATTCTTTTTAGTCCATTGAAAAATCGTTATTTTATAAAAAATTTTTATATTTATATTATTATTTTTAAATTAAAAACATAAGATAAAAGGAAATATTGTGCGAACAATAGGAAAAATATAAATCACTTTCACACATATTTTAATGATTAATTACTTTGGAAAAATTGAAAGTGTATAAATTTTAAAATAGTATCTCTGCTCACACACACATTTATATATAAAACTTTACGTTACCATCAATGAAAATTTCAAATTTAGGTGTTAATGAGTATATTATTTAATCTTGTATATTTCATAAAGACACAATAAATGAAATATATACAATCATAAAGTAAATATTTTTCTATAATGATATCTCAAATATAGATAAAGAAATGAAAATTAATAATATTGGATAATAAAATATTGAAAAAAATTTATTTCCATTTTTGATTTATTAAGTGTTCTGGGGCCTCAAAAGAAAGATTTTTTCAACTCTAAAAATGTTTTAAAACATTTAATAATAGTAATTAAATTTAAAATAAATAAAAAGTTTTAATTTTAAAAAATATTGAGATTTATATGAAATTTTGTAAATGATATGTCCAATAAAAAAATTATTTAAATGGAGATCATATTTAAATTCATTTGAAGGAAATAACCCAACTAATAATGATGCAACAAAATTAAATTTGATAATAGTGATATACCGTTGGTTGCATAATGATTAGGCGAGACATTTTGCTGTAATATTCTATCGCTATTTCAATTTCTTAAATTCTTAATTTAGATTAACATTAAAAATTGAAGATTTTTGATCTGATTATTTGAAATGTGAAAGAAATTATTTTCCCTTAGAAATTTATGAAAATTTCGAATGTTGTTTGCATAACATCTTCTATCACGTTCTCGACAATTCAAATGGAAAGGGTTAATGACCACAAATGTTTGATATTTACTGAGTTGGGATATTTTTCTATTCAAACCTTTTTAATAGCCTATAGATGAATAAAAAATAGAAATAAAGATATTTATATTGAAGAATTTTGTTGGCAGATTGAAAACATATCGTGTTAAAAATATTCAAATTTTAAACAGAAAATTTTGTGTATTATATATATATTAATTAATTCGTTTATAATATTTCAATTTCAATAAAATTTAAAGGGCCAGTCGGATATCTATTGAATATCAAAGGAAATTTTTGCTTAAATTTCTGGGTTGCTTAATTATCTGGGCTGATACTTCAGAAGAACTGAAATATAATAGGAGATTCGGCAAATGCAATTGAAGATAGCTTAGAAGAATTAAACGAAGCAGGAAAAGAGTTGGGGCTTGAAATTTATAGTGCTAAGACAAAATATTTAGTAACAGAGAGGTACAGAATTAACAAAGTCTTAACATACAAAACAGAGATAGATAGATAGATAGAGCCTTAATGTTAATATTAGTGTACTGTTTTGTTAAAATCAATTTAAAAAAATTCTATAAAAACAAAAGAATTGTAGAATTGAATTGTACTTAAATTGTCTAAGTATATCAAATTATTATATTTATTAATTGATTTGCTATCCAAATATATTGTGTATTGAAAAACCCCAGGAAATTTCAAATCAATAACTAATATTTATTTAATGGATAAGTTCGAATCACTTTCAATATTCATAATATTTAAAAACAATGTATGGTTTCGATATCAATAATTAAATCGATAATTAAACTTTTAATTACTATTTAATTATATTAAAATTAATTATATATAATTTGTATTTATTTGATTTTATGTATGTATTACATTATAAAATGTAAATGATAGTCATGGATTATTATTTTATTATTCACAGATTAATTTAATTTTTAAAAGAATATTGGAAAAAATTCCAAAAAATCGATCCAATTTTATTTTTATAATTATGGAAACATATAATATTATTTATCTCTGAATCTAAGTCTGAAACCTATAATTAAAATGTCACATACACAAATTCATATAGAATAAATGACAGTTGTTTGAAACACTTGTAAGGCTATTAGATACAATTTTATTGTCAGTGGGCAAACTGGGTGGGATTGTTGTCTATTTTGTTTGCTCCGTTAGACGAGCGAGAGACGTTGATGTAGAAACACGAAATCTATTTCTGGAGGAGATCTGGAAAGTTTCATTTCTTTTTTTTCATCCTAACCATTTTGAACGGTAGCCCAATCAGGAAATTGCAGTTCACGAATTTAAAAATCAGGACATATTCGAATTGAAAATGTCAGTATTGCTTCTTTACTTATCAAAATGTTTTCTATATACCAATTGATATGCATTTATAAAAATAAAGGGAAATGTTAATAGATTATTATTAGATAATATTATTTGTTTACAAATGATGTGATAGTTATGAATGTTAAATGAAATTAAAAAGTAAAGTACTTCATAAATATATTTTAAGACCAAAAATAAATATATAGTATATGACACACAGAGTGACTGGCTGTGGTCAAGACCAAAAGCCATAGGAAGGGAGGAAAAAAAACATTATCTCAAAAGTGAACTGACTAATGCAATACTTACACGAGTTTATAAGCCTTAAATTTTGTAATTTCCCATTTGTTATGATATTTAAATATCTTTAATATATATCATCTTTAATAAAAAAATAAATTATAAATATACTCCATTAATATTTATAATTTCTGACTCCCTAATTACATCTGTTTTAAGATATTCTTGTTTAGAAATGATTATTTATTTTTTTTTAATTTACTGGTTATATAAATATATTTCTGGTATATTTCTCTTTGAATTAATTTAGTAGTTTTTTTCTATAAAATACTAAATAAATATTTAAGTATAATTACTTATTTTAATTTAATTTTGTCATTTAGTGTGTCACTATAAACAAATATGACTAAAGAATAAAACACAGTTAAATAAAAGTACTTAGTTATCATGTTTCCTAGAAGTTTTATTTCTATATAACTACTTATATTTTTTTTATTTAAAAAAATTATTTATTTTATATAAATATATATACGAGGGTGGAGTGAAAAGTTTCCGGCCTGACCAAGAAAAACGATGTTTTTAAATTTTTTTTTTTTTGCTTTATTTTTCAAAATTCAAGATAGCTGAGACCTGTACGATGTCAGCTGAACGTGTGCGAAATATTTTGCACAACCATTTGAATAAGGAAAGCTGTGTGCAACGTGGATGCTGCGTTTGCTGCTGATTATGTTGAAAAATATAGCAAAAAAAAAAATTTAAAAACATCGTTTTTCTTGGTCAGGCCGGAACCTTTTCACCCCACCCTCGTATATAATTTAATTCAATAATTTTAAAATATAAATATAACAGATCAATATATAGATCAAGGAATTATATATATATATATGCATCTTTAAATGGATTCTATTAATCAGGTATTGTTCAAATAATAACTTATAATATTTGAAAAAAAACTAAATAAAAATTTCATTATTATTATATGTAATTTATATATTATATTTTTTTTTTAAATAAATGATTGTTTTTAACTTAATTTCTCAATTTTTAAATTCGTCATTTTTTCTTTATACATAACAAGATTTTTTTTAAAGAAGAATAACTTTGTGCATGGGATTATATTAAAAGTATGTATACTAATATTTTCTTAAACTTAAATGTGGTTTCTATCATTCTCAGGTCTTGTTTTAACAATATCTTCTGATTTCGCTTACCTTAATTGGTTTTGATGGATTTATTCCTTTTTTACGACTCAAGTTTATTTGCATGAGGTTTTATTTAGAAATCACATTGATGTCAAATTTTTTTTTTTTCATTCAATCATTTTTAAGTGTTTCTTAGTGGATCTTTTTGTATATATTAATGTGTCTAGAATAGACTGGTGTGTCAGATCTTTCTTTTTTCAAATGTTTACAAATTAAAATGGCTATCAGTTAGTTGGGAAGGGCAGTTAAAAAACAGAATTGACCAATCATCACGTATACATAACTAAGATCATTGATTTAAGTATTAGATGCTCTTAAGAATTTATAAACATTTATGATGTTAAGTTGCCCATAAACTTATAAATTTAGTTCATTTATGAAAAATAAAGGTGATACGTAATTAGTAAGGGTAAAAATTGCTCTACAAACATAGATTATATAGGTATATATATATATATATATCAGTGAAAGTAAAGATTTTAGAATGACTTTTATAAAAAATATTGCAACATAGATGGATTTAAAGATAATCTCCGTTGGAGAAGCTTAAATAGGTTACCTATTTAACTTTACATAATATTAATAAGAAAAGAGGATGGAATGTTTATGTATAAAATTAAATCAATTATTAAATGACAGAACTATATTAATTTAAAATATTTAAAAATATATACTGCAATTGGGATTTGTACTAGTTAAACTTATAATAATTAAACTTTATTTTTCTATTTAGAAAGAAATTAAAAGGAGTAAATAAAGTTAAAATTACTAATGATATTTTTATTGTGCTTGGATTTTAATCTTTTTTTTTATTAATAATTAAAATTTTGTTTGTCTAGTAAAAAGATCGTTTGAAATTTTTTCTAGATAAAGTGTTAAGCGGGAGATAGTATTAAATAAGGAAAACTATAATCAAATCAATTAAAAAAAAAGATTATTAAAACTAATCTTATTAAATATTATATTATAATAAATGTATGTATCTATATTTAATTATTACCTATAAAAATGTTCTCGTGTAAAATATACAATCACAACAAAAATTATTTTTTTTATATTTTGTATTACAAGAAAAGTTAGTAAGAAAGTTATACAAGAAAAAACAATGTAGATATTTATCTAAAAAAAATCTGGAGTGTCTGCACTCGTCTATCTCGCAAATTTAAATTGGATTAATTAACACATATATTATATTTAAATTTAATTTAATTAATTAAATTATAAATTAAAATTAATAAATAATATTTATTAAACTAGCATATCACGTACTGGCGCGTGATTGGAAGTCAACGGGAAAAAAAATTATTCCGGCACCTACCTCAATCAAGCTGAAATATATATAGCAGTTTTATACAATTTTTAATCATGTGAAAAACAATCAAACTTAAATCTTTATTTTTTCGGTCAGTTTAGAGAAAAAAAATCAAAATGTGGTAGGTAATGCTCCTCTGCCGAATGAGCTATATTTCTGAACTAATTGTGAATAATGCCCGTGTACCAAAATTCATTATTCTAGCTCAAACCGTTTATGCGTAGGAAGGGAGTAAGAGAGATGGGACAAGGGCTCAGGATAGGGACACTTGGAGAACTGAAGTTTTTGCGGCTAAAAACTTTCGAGTACCGTTGAGCTACATAGATAGATAGATAGATATAACATATACAATAATAATATATATTATTAATTTACTGATTAAATTAAAATATATTTTAAATAAGAACACAAAAAGAATTGAAAGTTTTATGTTATATACTGATTGAAACAAAATGGATGAAAACCTTTTACTACTTTCAACCAAATACTATGTACCACTCGGGGGTACAGGGGGCGAAGGCGCTCTGAGCAGCTAGTTTTATAAATAAAAAAGATCGAAATACAAGAATAAATAGTATGAATAATAATTCATAAGTATTCACACTATATTATTGGTAAGATAACGGTTTGTCATTTAATTTCAATTCAAAATTAGTTTTTTTTTAAAAAAAAAAAAGAACAAGGAAAAGTGTTTAAAAAAATGAGTCATCCTACCCTCTGTATTTAAAATGAATTAATATTACTTTTCAAATAAAACAAATAAAATTAAAATATCCCCCCTAGAAAACAAAGTAAAGGAATTTCAAATTGAATTCATGTTTGTATTCTAAGAATTGAGTGTTAAAGTAAAACACGAATTTAGAATACTTAATTGTAGATGCGTTAACATGTGATTTAATATTCAAAATAAGGTGGATTGAGGCGCTTGCTTTCCACTTGTAAACATCACGATCAAATTTCCATCATTAAACTAGATTAATTTTTATATCTGAATGAATTATATTTGGGCTCATTTTGAACATTGAAATTTAAGATTATATGCATTTATTATAAGAAAAGTGTAAAGGGGGATAAACCTGTTTTATAGAATATATAAACAATTCTTTTGAATTTAGTCTATCTATCTAATTGCAAAAATAAAGAAAAGACATTCTACAAAGAAGAAGTTCAAAAGGTCAGTAATTGTGATTTATGGAGGCTACCTCCATTTCCATCGATAATGTAATCTGATTAACATCTGAGTAACAAAAATTATTTTATAATAATAATTGATTGGAAATATTATGTAATGGATCTCTTTTTGTAGAATCATTGTAGAATAAAGTGGGAGTTGTAATTATTTATTTTTTAAAATATATATACCATCATAAATTTATATAAAAAGGGAATGTTAATAATGTAATAAGAATGGATAATGCATTAACTAAAATTAATCCAGGTAAAGGGATAAAAAAATCATTATCGATTTCACTTCTAAAGAAAAATCACACGGTTTAATTTATTTAATATGAAATATTTTGCATTTTAATATTTTATTTAGAAATATTGATATTTTTCCTAATTTAATTAATTTAATGAAATTTCTATATACAATATAATAAATCAACTTTCAATTTGGCCTACGATTTATATATAGAGGTCTGTTCAAAAGAAAAGGTGAATTTTGAATTTTCGTGGGCTGTGAACATTCGATTATCAATTTTTGTTGTTGTTGTTGTTGTTGTTATTTTGGTATTTTGGTTATTGGTTTTTCATATGTTGACATTATCAGCCATTTTGGATTAGTAGTTTGTTTTTGATATATGAAAAAGTTAGTCACCTTTTTGTGTGTTCTTCAATTTTTTTATTTAAATAAATGGTCTACTTTGTCTAAAAAAAAATGTTTATAAGTGGTACAAGCGCTTTACAGAAGGCCGAGAAGATGTTGATGACGATGAGGTTTTGCTCACACATTAATTAATTTCATTTTATTTTCTTCGATTACAAAGGCGTGGTGCATCAAGTACGTTAATAAGGGATACTACAAGGAAGTTATGCAACGTTTGCGTGAAGCAATACGGCTCAAACGATTGGAATTGTGGAAAAACAAATAATGGATTCTGCATCACGATAATGGACCAACTCACACATCATTGCTTGTCCGTGATTTTTTAGCCATGAATAATACCGTAATCATGCCTCAACCACCTTATTCACCAGATTTGGCTCCCTGCGACTTTTTCCTATTCCTAAAACTGAAGAGATCAATGAAAGGAAAGCGTTTTGTCACAATTGATGAGATAAAGTCAGAATCCAAGAACGAGCTGATGGCCATACTGAAAAGCGGTTCGACGATTGGAAGAAGCGCTGGCATAAGTGCATTATATCTGAGGGGAATTACTTTGAAGGGGACAAAATTAATATTGATGAATAAATAAATACTTTAATAAATAATTCAAAAGTCACCTTGTCTTTTGAACAAATCTTTATATGCACCACTTCTTTTAATTTAAAAATTATTCTTGAAATGGAGAAGGGGAAATTTAATTTTGGGGAATAAAAAAAGAAGGTTATTTCTCATCATCAAATACCTTCACTCGAAAGGATAGTTTTTTTATTTAATAAATTTTACATGATAAGACCCTCTTAATCTTTTCACACCAATAAAGTGGACTGAATTTGGGCAATTATTTCAGTATAATAAATGATTAAAGAAAATCACCATAAAGGATGTGATCGGTTCATAAAATAATTACATTCAAATTTAACAAATAAAATTATCAATTTCAATTTATTTTCTATTTCTAAGAGTGAAAAATTTAAACCCTATTAAAAGTTCCAAATTGAACCAATATATATATATATATATATATATATAATGAAATTAATTAATGTATCAGCAAAGAAGACAACGGACATCACAGAATACAAGGATAATGTAGATGATGAAATACAATAGAGATTGGAAATTAAATAGCTAGACACGAACCATCTTTTGTACACAGTTAATTGAATTACTATTATATATCGATGGAAAGTGTTTAACCATCTTAGTATAATCTTTTTTCTGATTAGATATGAATTGGTTAGAGGAAAAAATCTATTATTATATTTGAAAGTGAAAAAACTTCATCAAATGAATATTATTCAATTAATGAACTTTATAATTATATTAAATTAAATTTAAAATTATTTAATAAATTTGAAGGTTTACATTGTTTAAATGATAATGATAATAATAATAATAATAATAATAATAATAATGAAGGGTAAGCAAAGTGGAGAGGTATGTACTTTTTTATCTCTCTTACTAATTTTTGTCCGCGTTCCGTTTACCATAACCGATAGATTTAATGGGGACATTGGGAATACAAATTAATCATCTAAAAAGGAATTGGAACTAGTAAATCCCTGTAAGATATAAGGCGTCATAGATATTGAAGTTGGTCAGTAAATAACAATCTTTCATTAATTGGATTTTATATTCTAATTTTTTAACATTAACATTCTGTTAATATTTTTACATTATAATTAATTATTTTAAGATTATAGAAAAATAGGAGTTAATTGATTACCATAAGAATTGGTATTACCTTACTATCCAATAATTTAAATAATTTCCTTATACCATAACGTCACAAACTTTTAAGAGAGAAGTTCTTTTGAGAGATTTGACATAAATACTTGATGGGTGAGGGAATGTTGATTTTTGTTCACTTATTTATATTCGATATAAAATATGAAATCCTCCATATATTTTTGAAATCAGACGTAATGTATAATATTTAATCTCCATACTTCAAAATAGAGTGATGTGCCATAATTGACCTAATATAAATTAAAAATAAAAATAATCATCATCAAAACGTACTATAATATTTATTAATTATTAATGTTTACCATAAGAAAAATTAAAGAGTTTTTCTTTAAGTAATTTAAACTTAAAGAAAAAATTCAATGCGTTTATGTAATTATCTTCTTGTGTTTAATGCCTTTTCTAATTAAACATAAATCATTTCCGTAATTTTTTTTTTTAAAGATAAATCTAAATTATCTAAGAAACTTAAATGAACGAAACTCAATATGGGCTTTGAAAGTTTTTATGGATACATGAAGGGAGGGAGAATCACCCCAAATTATTTATAAATATAATAATATGTCATTGTCAAACGTTAAAGGCTGTTTAGATAAGGGTCATAGATATCAATAAGTGGTCATTTAATTCCTTTTATCGTTACTTAAATTTCCTTGATATCGAGAGAAATTTAATAATTTCAAACAAAGCCTATAAAATTTAATTGATAACATAAAATTAGAATCGTTCATTTAAATAAAAAAAAAAATTTAAGTCAATTATTAAGAAAGGGAGGAAGGTATTAAAATGGAAGGTTAGGTTCAAATGTTTGAATTATTAAAAATTAATTAAAACTTTCTTATAGTTGATGAAAAAATATATAAATAATGTTTATGTTTGTTTCATAAACTGTAAACTCGGGTGGACTGCACCAGTAATTAATTTATTGATCAAATAAAATAAAATAAAATTGATAAAAAAAGAAAATTAGTAAAAATATAAGTTTAAATTAAAAAATAATTTATATAAAATTAATAATAAAAGTACTGGTGAATTTTTATATAATTATTGAAAGGGCTTAATATCATTTTTACACCCTTCAACGAGAGCAATAACAGGGCTTATAACGAAAAGCCCTCCATAATAGCAGGAAAACGTTCTATCTCGCATGAATGATTTATTTAATATTTTAATTATACCCTGAAAAGTTTAAACCGTAAAAATTATCAATGAGAATTCAGATGATTATCGTTATAACAATAATTTATAATGAATTCGTTTAAAAATTATCTATGTTTAGGAGTATATTTATTTATTTATTATTATTCCTAGAGTTGATGTCTTTATGATTATAAAGGTGAGAAATTGCATTTAAACGAGACGCAAAAGAGATACTTAATATGCTTATTAAGTGATATTTATTATCAAAAGAACAGCATTTGTAATAGATTATAAATAATAGATTTGTTGCTCAATTAGTGTTAGTATTTATGAATTTAATTCAAAAAATTAATATATGAAAATGATTTATTATATTCATTATATGAATAAATAAAATTTTTTTCCTGAAAAATTGTTTATCGAATATTTACTTCTGAATAATATTTTTTTAACGGAGGGGGGGAGAAGGAGGAGAATACTAAACAACTAAATGCGAATAAGTGTGAAAACTGACTATAAATGGAGTTAGGACCCTAGAGCTAATAAATAATATATATATAAAAAATTTTTATAAAAAATAACGTTTTTCCAATGGACTAAAAGAAATAAAAATAATTTTTCTATAAGCCTGACAAAGTTTATGAATGAATTGCTTCATATTCAACGAAAAACGTTGGGCGCATTTAGTTTTATTTATTTATATTAATTTGTTTTAATTTAGGAATGAGTTTAAATACGATTGTATTTTATAATATAATATATAAATGTGTATAAATGAATTAAATTTAAACAAAAAGAAAATATTTTTTTAAATAAATAAATATTTTAGATATACTATTTAAATTAAGTATTATCTTTATTAAACAGAGTGATTTATAATATATCTTATTTTTCGGAAGAATTTTTTGTCTCTGAAATCTATCCCGCCCCAATCCCCTTACCAGATGTTTATATGACATTTAAATGATCCTATACTATCTAGGCTTGCTAGAGTTAATTATTCCAAATCCAAACTGACAGGAAATTATTTGTTGGCCATGTCGGCTTCTAACTCAAAGCTTCTGATTTATTCTAACTTTTTCTAATAAAGTCGTTGTTTAATATATTCTATTGAAAAGCTTACATTTAAAAAGTCAATAGAAAAAGGAGAGGCCTTGGCTGGTACTTAGACAATTGCATGCCAATAAATTTCACTTAAGAGACAGATATACAAATAGCTTTTGAGCTTTTTTCTTGTTGAAAGAAAATCAGACGAAAAATCATTTCAAGGAACCTTGGAATATGCTGAACAAAATTTGCTATACAAATGGAAAAAGTAAGAATGGGTGTTCTTTCACACGAGTCTTAAAATCAGTGAAGAATTGGATATCATCAATTTTTGAAACAATTTTTCAGAAAAAAACATAAAAAATAAAAAAAGAAATATTATTTCAAAAGAAAAGAACATATTTTTAATTATCTTATTAGATTAGATTGTTAACTCGATAAATCATTAAGTATTGTGTAAAAGCCAAAATATCTGCTTATGTCGACCTTTCAAATTATACGATTCTTATTGAAAGAAGAGAGGGAGTGGGAGAGAGAGTTATCTTACTAGAAGTTTATATTTTATTTGAATATATCAAGTTGACATTTTTTAAATCAATGTTCAAATTCATTCCACTCTAATTCAAAAGAAATATATTATTAAATATTTTTTCTTTATTCATTTGAACTCTATTTTTATATCCTATAAAATGTATTATATATTTTATTAAATTTAATTTTTTGGACTATAATATGCAATTATAATAATTATATTTTGAGTTAAAATATAAAAAAAAAGAAAGCATGATTTTGTAACTTATTTGGATTAAGAGGATCCAACAGAAGTAATGGTTCAAGTTCTGAAAATTCGAAAATATATAAAGAATATAAATATAAGGAAATCCGTTGTATATACGAATTAAAATGATCATTAAAAAATATTGCATATATGTATTTAAAAGAATTTTAGTTTTGTTTTTCATTTTTTCAATTAAAATGAATAAAAAACAAACAATAATATAAACTGATACTTTAAAATTAATAATTAATAAAAATTAAAAACCGATGGAGGAGTGTAAGCCACTACTAATATGTTAAAATAATATTCAATGAATTAGAATATTATATAAACAAAATAAAGAAAATCAACCACAAAGGTTTGAGCTCAAAATATACGCTGGTTTGTTTGTTTTGTTTTTTTATTCCCCTCCAGCCGAGATAATTAATTCAGTTCCAGAGGGGTTCTGATCCAATGCCAACCAACTCGATTCTTCCTCTCCATTATGACCTCATGCCTGACCGCAAATCCTATTCAGAGCTTTACCGATGACAGCAATCCTCATGTGATAAATGTGCTCATGAAAACTAGTGATGTTACCTTCATTGGAAATAAGCATTTCGAAGTGTTCTTCATGTGTAGCATTTCCAAAACATTTGTTTTTGAAAGAAAAAGTATTTCGCATGGAATAAAAGAGCATCTTCTTCGATGGATATCAACCTGTTATTTACAATATTAAACGAGAGAGATTCTTAGAAATACTTACACTTAATTAAAATAAATAAATATTTATCGAGTTTATGAAATGAATTATATATATATATATTTTTAATGATAAATAGATCTTTAATTAAAATTTATGAGTATTTAATTAATAATTTATTTTCTTGAATTAACTAATGAACGTTAAAAACGGATTTTTTTTATTTACTACTACTCACGCCTAGACGGGGGCTCCGTCCCCTGTACCCCCGAGTGGTACATAGTATTTGGTTGAAAGTAGTAAAAGGTTTTCATCCATTTTGTTTCAATCCGTATATTACATAAAACATTCATTTCTTTTTGTGTTCTTATTTAAAATATATTTCATTTTAATCAGTAAATTAATTATATATATTATTATTGTATATGTTATATCTATCTATCTATCTATGTAGCTCAACGGTACTCGAAAGTTTTTAGCCGCAAAAACTACATTTCTCCTGAGCCCTTGTCCCATCTCTCTTACGTCCCTTCCTACGCGTCCTTGGTCTTCCAAGCGGACCTTTTCCAATAGGTCTCCCCACCAATATCTTTTTCCTCTCCCATTCTACGGTTTTTTTTTCTAATATTTGTCATAATGAAAATATCTTAATTAATGTTGACCTGTTGGCCTGAACCCGCAATGATATCTCCTAATATTTCCTCCGCCTATGGTTCGTAAGTATTATATACTAGCAGACCCGGCAAAGCTTCGCTTTTGCATGTGTGTCTGTATACATATATACGTATATATACGTATATACTTTTTTCTGTTAAGAAAATGCATGATTCGTGGAGATATGTAAAAATCTCCACATGTGAAATTTGGTGTGAAAACAATACCTCCCTTACTATCGTCGGTCGGTAAAAATATTTATGTTCTATGCCTATCTGTTTTTTATTGCATTAATAGTTACAGTACCGGGACCCCGAGCCTCGGCTCGGTACTTAAGTTAAAAAAAAATGATTCATTATTATTGGGTTTGGCTGGTAATATTAATACCTGGGATACCGAGCTGTCGCTCGAAAAAATGTTTAGACATTATTATAGACATTTTCATTCTGTAAATTAAATAATTTTATTTCATTTAAATAAATATCTATTTTTAAATAATTTTTCTCTATACATTATTTATCTAATTCTGACAATATATTAAGATCACACCGGGACCCCGAGCCTCTCGGCTAGGTAATTAAGTTAAAAAAAAATAATTCATTATTATATTGGGTTTGGCTGGTAATATTAATACTTGGGACACCGAGCTGATATACAATTCTTTAATTATTTATTACAATTATTAAATGTTGCATCATTGCATCAATCTGATTAAAATGAATGGAACTTGGGGTCCTCAATAATACATAAATATGTATTATTAGATATGTTTCTAAGTGCATGAAATTTTTTTTTTATTGGAAGAATGATAAATATATTTCGTAATTTATAATTATAAAATATTATTAAAATATATATTTTTAATTTTATTTCGAAATTAAATAAACAATTTTAAAATATTTTTCTTTTAAAAAAAGGCTGGAGTCAAATTTCAATATGAATGGCATATGTCATCGATATATAAATTAATAATAAATAATATTAATAGATATTAAATTTAATAAAAGAACAATGAATAAATAAATATAAAATAGTAATTTATTAAAAAATAATAGATTAAAAAAAAAAAAAATTATTTTCCGCCGGTTTCGATCCTGCGAAGTTGACTCGTCAAAACAGTGCCTCTAACCCACTGGTCTAAGATATTTAGCTAATCTTTTTACCATCTTCCGACACCAAATACCAAACCATTTTTTATTTTGTTGTTATTTTTTTTTTGAGAAAGATTAATATATATATATATATATATATATATATATTATTAAAAATAAATATTTTTAATTTTATTTCGAAATTAAACAATAAATTTTAAAATATTTTAAATATAAAAAAAATATTAATACAATATCCTTTAAAAAAAGGCGGGAGTAAAATTTCAAAATGGATGCCATTGACGTCACCCATATATAATTTTTAATTAAGAAATAAATAATGAAGCTGTATGTTTCAAGAGATATGATCAATAAAACTTAATTTTTCTTTATAAATACTATATCTAGTGTGAATTTGAAAAAAATCGTTAGAGCGGTTTTTGAGAACCAATATAGAAATATAGAAATATAGATATATACAATTTTAGCTAGCATAATAAGATAAGATTTAAATTATTTGAAATTGTTTCTGTAGCTGGAAATTAATTTACTTCAAACAGTCGGTCGGCCACAGGTCAACTTATTTTGTTAATAATTTATTTTTATTTTTTATTTTTTTTGTTAATAATTATTACATTTTTATTTGTTGGAAAATTATTTCTACTTTATTAATTGTTAATAGTTATTACATTTTAATTAACAGTTTTCGGAATAAGTATATTCTCTTATTATAGAGATTCTTATTGTTTGTCTCACAAGTCTACCTACAATATTTCATTACCATTGTATGATTCAAAATAAAATTCAAAATATTTAATAGGACATGACATGATCTTAGTATTTTTACCATCCCAGAATATTTGCTAATATTACATGTTGGAGTTCCAATTACCTGCATATTTAATTTCAATATGCTTTTAAATAAAAAAAAATTGAAGATAGTAATTGGAATTATTATTATTAAGAATCAATAAATAAATTTATTAAATATACATTTAAATATGTAAATAAATCTACAATATAAATTTAATAAATATTCAAACAAATATTGAAACAATATAAATGAAACGATTCAATATTTTACTTACATTGTGATTTATATTTTTATTTTTATTTCAACTGCTATTATGGGTATGTTATTTTTGACAGTTTAAAAAAAATAAAAAATATTAATAAAATTTATCAAAATAATAAGTTGAAAAGATTTCCAATTAATTTTATTTATTTATTGTATATTTTTCAATGTAACCATGGTAACCATAAATAGACTTTTACCAAAATTTTACTAATTAAATTAATTTTGGATTTAACTACACTAAAACCTTCCCTGGGATGCCCACAACAATCCCTGAAAGTTTCATCGCAATCGGACGAATTTTTAGATTTTAGAAAATTAAAATAGTGAACACTGAAAAACAAAGTTAAATATTTACTATATCCAATATAGCAGGGATGTCCAACTCGCGGCCCGCGGGCCGCATTGCGGTCCACTCAAAGTTTTGATGCGGCCCACTATCGACTCATTTTGGAGTTAAATTTTAAAGAATTCACAGACCGGCAAGCGACCTATAACTTCGAAGCTATAAAAAAAAGGCTGTGTGTGTGCAACATTCAAAAACAAAAAACCACCTCTATCCCCAAAAATCTCCATAAGTTTTGAGACATTCACTAGCTAGGCTTAACATATTCTGGTAATTTTGCGGCCCAGTTAAATATTTAAGTTTGCGATGTGGCCCATTAAATTAAAAGGTTAGACATCCCTGCAATATAGGATCCTTAATATAAAATAAAAATAAATATATATCATAAAATTTTTAATAAATAAATATCCTAAAATATTTATATTAAATCGTTCGAAATTGTACCTGAATCTCATTAATTCAGTCCATCTAGAGAAAGCATTTAATAAGCTTCTTAAAAAAGAAAAAAACAGAGAAATTCCTTTTTCAATGATGAATTCATTTTTAATGCTAAATAAGCGATTAGAATAGAAAAATAATTTGCTTTTATTTTAAAAAAGGATGCAAAAGTGTATCATTATTAAAAAAATATGAGTGCAAATCTTTTCCTTCTTCGTGTATTGAATTGGCAATAAATAAATAAAAAAAATTTAAAAAAATATTTGAGAAGATTAATAATTTAAATAAAATTTATTTTAGATGAATAACATGTCAATCATACATTTTTTTTATATAGAAATCTAAGGTATAAAGTTGGAAAACATTTCAACTATATATGTCTAGAGAGAGATAGAGAGAGAGAGAGTGAAATAGCTTCATTCGAAAACTGATCATTTCTTCATATTTATTAAAATAAGTGCAAAAATATGTGTATATAAATATAAGTATACAAGCATAATATTAGCTAGTAATACATACATAGATGTTATATCAACTAATTAATTCTTGAATTTATAGTAATAAATAAAACGTTAAAAAAATAATTTAAATAAATAACCTAAAATGCATTCATTTTTACCGATCGACTATAAGAAGGGAAGGTATTGTTTTCACACCAAATTTCACATGTGTAGATTTTTACATATCTCCACAAATCATGCATTTTGTTAACAGAAAAAAGTATTTTTAACATAATGTCTGTCCGTCAGTCCGTTTGTGTGTCCGTATAGACGTGTACAGCTTGAACGGCTCAACAGATTTTGATAAAATTTGGTATATTTACTTAATGCATCAGTATAATGAATTGATCAACTTTTGGTGCAAATCCTGAAACCGGAAGTGGTAGTTTACAAAGTATTAATTTTATATTCATTGTCAGAAACTATTTCACTTAAAATATACTAGTCATAAATAATTGATTAATTAAACAAAAAATTAAAACTAATAATATATTTTAGTCATTTTAATTCAAGTTTTAAAAATATATATTTTTTTTATACTTTATGTATATACTTATATAGATTGTTTGGAAATTAATTTATTTCAAATCGTCGGTCGGTTCTGTGCCTGGCCACAGCTCATATTTTTTCAAACTAGGTTAAAGTTCAATTTCCTAACGGTAAGTAAATTAATAAATAAAAGCAGTATTCGTATTACATTATTTTATCACAACTATTTATTAATATTATTTTTACTTCTAAGTGAAGGATGGGAAAAGTTGCTTCTCATTCTTTTGTTGAGAATGTCCATAGTGTTAAAATTAAAACAATCAATACAATTTTAAGAAAATAATGTTATTATCGAAAAAGAAACTAAATAAATCTTCGTCTCCTTGGAACTTTCAAGATGATTTTTTTATTTTCTATTTTCAGGTAGATTTAAAACTAAGAAGATATGTTATATATATATATATCATGAAAATAGACATTTCTAGCTTAAATTTTTACAAAATTAAAATTTTATTTGGTTTTTATTTGTTATTTAATATGTTGGTTTAGATTTCGGTGAAATTTTCGATTATGAAAAATTAATTCCGGGTTGATTTCACGTATTTTAAGGAGATTTGATTCTCGACGTTTCGATACCCTTTTGATGCCATTTTCAAGAGAGCATTTGAGATTCTGGTTCTTAATCTGTATTTTGAGTTGATCAGGCTCGTGTGAAATATTACTCATCCCTTTAATCTAGAATAGTATCTATCACTTGGTCACAGTCTAAGGACCAGAATCTCAAAATTCCCATAAAAATTGTGTCAAAATAGGTGCCGAAACGTTGAGAAGCCTAATATAAAATGTGATCTATATTTTAAAAAAAAATTGTTCGGTTCCGAATAAAAATAATTAAATTAAACAATTTCCTTAATTTTTAAACTAATAAATTATCTTAAAACTTACTAAAATAGAACATTCTATGATTTAGAAGTATACATATATCTCTTATTCTTAATTTAGATAATTATGAATAAAAAAAAATAATGATAAATAAAATATAAATAAGGTTTTTTACTATAAATTTGATTCTATCCATTCATCTTATCTCTCTTTTAAACATGAATGAATCTTTTTTGTTCTTGTATTAAATTACATAATTTCCTTTCCTGTTTATATATTTCAATTCATTCATGCACTATTTGTTATCTTTAATGTTCCCTTACAATTTGTTTGGGTGAATGGAAAGGGTTATTGAGATTGAGGGGGATAGATGGAAGGGTGAAGACAAATACAACACCGGCTGCTGGGGTGAGCACGAGGGTGGAATCAATCGATTATTCTTTTTAACAGTTTTACATTTGGGCTAATTGGGCGAAAATAATTTTTTTTCTGCTTAAATATAATTCAATTTTAATGATTCATACATATAAATAAACAAGATAGATTATTTATTTTCAATTATCACATAATATAAAAAAATTATACTCTAATTAGAATTATATAATAAAATAAAAATAGTTTTATCTTTGCCAAATATATATGATGACAAATATAAAATGACAAATTTAAATTATAAAAGAAAAATCATTCTAATTTTCTTCACAAAAATTAAGTTTTTTTTATTTAATAATATTAAATCGATCACTTAGCAATTAAAATTTTCCTTGAAGAACTTGAATAATAAATCATATTTAAAAATAATGAATACAAAAAAATTAAAATTTATTAAGTTATTAATTAAATAGGTTCATAATTTTTACTATGAGAGATTGAAGAGTTTTATTTCAAATAGCTTTAAAGAGGAGAGTAAAAATCATAAAAATAGTGGATAATGTTTTCTAAGAAAACAAATAAAAAAGTAATTTAGTTGAGTTTTAAGAGTTTCTCATTAAATGTCAGAAAGACATGGAAAATGATTTGCGAGTTGAATGGCTGAAATTATTAAGTTAATAAATAACAAAAATTTTTAAAGGAAATTGTAGAACAAGTGTTCTTTATTTTTCTTTTTAATTTAATTTTAATTATTGTTTATTAAGTTTTAGTAAAAATGACTTTAACACATATATAATATTGTTTAAAAAGTAAATTTATTTAATAATTAAATTATATTATATAAATCAATTCATAATTTTAAGTAGGTTGGTAAATATTAAGAGTTAAAATTAATAAATATTCATGTATGCGTATGACATTAATTAAAATATTGAAACTTGAATCTTAATCTTTTTAATGTTGTTTTTATTTAGGTACTAGTTGCTCAGAGCGCCTTCGGCGCTCTGCACACCTAGACGGGGGCTCCGCCCCCTGTACCCCCGAGTGGTACATAGTATTTGGTTGAAAGTAGTACATTCATTTCTTTTTGTGTTCTTATTTAAAAATATATTTCAATTTAATCAGTAAATTAATTATATTTATTATTATTGTATATGGTATATATATGTATGTGGCTCAAAGATACTCGAAAGTTCTTGGCCGCAACAACCACATTTCTCCAAGTGTCCCTATCCTGAGCCCTTGTCCCATCTCTCTGTCGTCCCTTCCTACGCGCCATTGGTTTTCCAAGCGGACGTTTTCCAATCGGTCTCCCCACCAATATATTTTTCCTCTCCCATTCTAGTCACGTGTCCTGCCTATCGCAGCTTTTTCCCTATTATAACCCTAACTATTTCTGAAGATGCAGAGAGGCCATGCAATTTCTTGTTATGCAGTCTCCTCCATTCCCCGGCTACCTCATCTTTCTTTGGCCATTAAATGCAGGGAAGAATCCTATTCTCAAATACTCTGAATCTACTCTCATCTCCAAGGGTCATAGACCATGCCTCCCACCCATATAATACAACAGACAAAATAATTGTTTTATGTGTTTTAATTTTGATTGCCTTTGATAATAATTTTGATGAGATAAGCCTCTTTACTGCATGATAACAGGCGTTTCCCGATTGCAACCTCGATTTAAATTATTCTCAAATATTATTATCCTTCGTGATTACATTCAATTTTTCAACATATTCAAATTTTACATTTTGTGTATTAATACTGTTCCTCTTTGTTACTAAATATTTTTATTTATCACTATTAATTTCAAACCCCATCTCTTTTCCTACCTCCATTAATTTTTCCTTGCTATCTGTAATTGCAATTGCCGAATCTCCTATTATATTTAAGTCGTCTAGGTAACCTAATATTTTACAATTGATTTCCGCATCTTATTCTTTCTTTACTACCTTCAAGACGAATTTGAAGATCAAAATTTGAAAAAGTTTATGCTGATCTATATTGAGTCATGTGTATGTTTTACTAAAGTCTACAAATAATTAGTGAACAGAAATATTGAATTCGCGGTTTTTTTTCCTAATATATGTCATAATGAAAATATCTTAATTAATTTTGATCGATTTGGCCTGAACCCTCAATGATATCTCCTAATATATCCTCCGCCTATGGTTCTTAAGTATTTTCTCTGTTATAATAGTATAATATTTCTTGATCATTACATTTTGATATTTTATTTTCATTGCTAGATTATTATTGAATATTTTTAATTATAATGAAACTTGAGAAAATGCAAAAATAGAGACTTGAGACAATATATAAAAATTAACGGTAGAAAACTATAGATAAATTACCAATATATATATTCATTAATAGTATTAATTTAAATTAATTAATTTATTTGATTTTAAAAATTTTCCATTCTTAATGCATATGATTGATTACATGTGTTAAAATTTAAAAAAATTCAAATATTCTAATTTTTAAATTTAAGTATATACAATTTAATATTATTACTATCTCGTAAGAGATGGTATTGCGATCACTCCAGCTAATTTTTTATTAATATCATATCAAAAAAAGAGAATTTATTAAAAATTAAAAATAAAATAAGCTGGAGTGTCTCCACTCGACTATCTCGCAATTTGAATTGGATTAAATAACATAATATATTATATTTAAATTAAATTTAATTAATTATAAATTATAAATAATAAATATTAAACCAGCGCATGTTTGGTTTTTTATTGATGGCACCATGGCACGTGTTGGCGCGTGAGATTTGCAGTGTTAAAAAATTAATTCTGGTACTTTCAGCGATTCAATCAAGCTGAAATTCTATATATAGCAGTTTTATACAATTATTAATCATGTGAAAAATTATCAAACATATATCTTTATTTTTACGGTCACTTTAGAGGAAAAAAATCAAAACGTTGTAGGTAATGACCCTCTTCCGGTTGAGCTACATTTCTCAAAAGTTGATAGAAAACTATGAATTTTGAATAATGCTCATGTACCAAATTGCATCATTCTACCTCAAACCGTTTTTGCGTAATCTTGTCTACATACACACACACACACATACATACACACACACACACAGACATTTTTCTCAACCTTAGCGAAAATGATTCAGGAACCTTCAAAACGTATAAAAACATCAAAATCTCAACATCGAAAATTTTCGTGATCGCAATACTATCTCTGGCGAGATAGTAAAAAGAAGCCTATTAATAAATTAGCTGGAGTGTCTCCACTCGACTATCTCGCAATTTGAATTGGATTAAATAACATAATATATTATATTTAAATTAAATTTAATTAATTATAAATTATAAATAATAAATAATAAATATTAAACCAGCGCATGTTTGGCTTTTTGTTGATGGCACCACGTCACGTGTTGACGCGTGAGATTTTCAGTGTTAAAAAATTAATTCTGGTAATTTCAGCGAATCAATCAAGCTGAAATTCTATATATAGCAGTTTTATATAATTATTAATCATGTGAAAAATTATCAAACATATATCTTTATTTTTACGGTCACTTTAGAGGAAAAAAAATCAAAACGTTGTAGGTAATGACCCTCTTCCGGTTGAGCTACATTTCTCAAAAGTTGATAGAAAACTATGAATTTTGAATAATGTCCATGTACCAAATTTCATCATTCTAGCTCAAACCGTTTTTGCGTAATCTTGCCTACATACATACACACACACATACACACATACACACATACACACACACATACACACACACAGACATTTTTCTCAACCTTAGTGAAAATGATTCAGGAACCTTCAAAACGTATAAAAACATCAAAATCTCAACATCGAAAATTTTCATGATCGCAATACTATCTCTGGCGAGATAGTAAAAATTGAATGGTGATTTAAATATTTTATTAAATTAATTAAAATGAGACCTTTTAGAATAAATTATTTAATTGAAATGATATTTAAATATAAGAATTTAAAAAAATATATTCTTTGTTGTTGGCAATTGTTATTTAATTATGTGCAACATGATTCGACTTACACAGAGCATCGTTATTTTTTATTAATATCACATAATAAAAAAGAATCTTTTAAACATAATAAATAAATAAAAAACATTTTAATAAATTTAAAAAATATACCCAATTTAAAAATTTCAAAAATTTAAAACAACTATATATCATCATATTTTAATTTTTATATAATATATATATATATATATTTAGTAATTAATAATAGAGTAATTAAATTAAAATAATAAACAAAGATAATATAATTCAGTCATTTTAATTCAGGTTAAATAATTTTTTTTTTATTATTCAATGATAAAATTTATATATTATTATATATATATTATAGAAAAGAAGAAATATTCAATTAAATAAAAAATAATTTAAGATAAAAATATGATCTAATAAATATTTTATTAAATTAATTAAATTGAGAACTTTTAGAATAAATGATTTAATTGAATTGATATTTGTATATTAGAATTTACTAGCTGCTCAGAGCGCCTTCGGCGCTCTTCACACCTAGACGGGGGCTCCGCCCCCTGTACCCCCGAGTGGTACATAGTATTTGGTGGTTGAAAGTAGTAAAAGGTTTTCATCCATTTTGTTTCAATCAGTATATTACATAAAACATTCATTTCTTTTTGTGTTCTTATTTAAAAAATATATTTTAATTTAATCACTATATTAATTATATATATTATTATTGTATATGTTATATCTATCTACCTATGTGGCTCAAAGATACTCGAAAGTTCTTAGCCGCAACAACCACATTTCTCCAAGTGTCCCTATCCTGAGCCCTTGTTCCATCTCTCTTACGTCCATTCCTACGCGTCATTGGTTTTCCAAGCGGACGTTTTCCAATCGGTCTTCCCACCAATATCTTTTTCCTCTCCCATTCTAGCCACGTGCCCTGCCTATCGCAGCTTTTTCCCTTTTAAAACCCTAACTATTTCTGAAGATGCAGAGAGACCATGCAATTTCTTGTTATGCTGTCTCCCCCATTCCCCGGTGACCTCATCTTTCTTTGGCCAATAAATGCAGGGAAGAATCCTATTCTCAAACACTCTGAATCTACTCTCATCTCCCAGGGTCATAGACCATGCCTCCCACCCATATAATGCAACAGGCAAAATAATTTTTTTATATATTCCCTTTGATAATAATTTTGAAGAGATAAGCCTCTTTATTGCAAGATTGCAACCCCGATTTAAATTCTTCTCAAATATTATTATCCTTCGTGATTACATTCAATTTTTCTACATATTCAAATTCTACATTTTGTATCTTAAGATTTTGTATGTCAATACTCTTCCTCTTCCTAATCTCCTATTATATTTAAGTCGTCTGGGTAACCTAACATTTTACAATTGATTTCTTCATCTTATTTTTTCTTTACTACCTTCAAGACAAATTTGAAGATCAAAATTTGAAAAAGTTTATGCTGATCTATATTGAGTCATGTGTATGTTTTACTAAAGTCTACAAATAATTAGTGAACAGAAATATTGAATTCGCAGTTTTTTTCCTAATATCTGTCATAATGAAAATATCTTAATTAATGTTGATCGATTTGGCCTTAACCCGCAATGATATCTCCTAATATTTCCACCGCCTATGGTTCTTAAGTATTTTCTATGTTATTATAGTGAAATAGAGTATAATATTTCTTGATCATTACATTTTGATATTTTATTTTCATTGCTAGATTATTATTGAATATTTTTAATTATAATGAAACTTGGGAAAATGCAAAAATAGAGACTTGAGACAATTTATAAAAATTAACGGTATAAAACTATAGATAAATTACCAATATATACATTCATTAATAGTATTAATTTAAATTAATTGATTTATTTGTTTTTTTATTATTAAGTTCATTTATTAATTTTTTTAGATCATAGTTATTTTCCTCCCTTAAAATAAACTTATCTAATTCTGGTGGTGCTAGGGGATTTGAAAATTATTCGTCGCAATATGAAGATTTCGCTTACAGTTTCTGTCATGACCGACCTCATCCAACAGTTATTTTCTGTCAAGTTTTTTGCTTCTCTTAATCATGTGATCTATATATTTAATTTTTTTTGATTCATTATAATAAAATTTAAACAAATAAAAATTTTTACTTTGTTAATTTATATAAATTTTAATATAAACTGATTGTGAGTGATACGCTTAGCCAATACTCTGAATAATTTGTGTACAAAAATATTGAATGTTCTTAGCGAGATTTGATATAATGTTGTACGATTTGTCCTAAATCTGAATTAGAAGAAAATTATAAATTGCCTCCTTTTCCAGCTCAATTCATTTACCCACCCATGTTGCATATGGCATCTAAATTTCTTAAAACTCCGTTTTTTTAATTTAAAATAGAAGGAGAGAAAGAGTTTTAAATTATATTCGAATAGTCTATATATTCTATATATCAGTATTTTTTTTCTGAATTTAATAGCAAGTTGATTTTAAAAATTTTCCATTCTTAATGCATATGATTGATTACATGTGTTAAAATTTAAAAAAATTCAAATATTCTAATTTTTATATTTATATACAATTTAATATTATTTTTTATTAATATCATATCAAAAAAAAGAGAATTTATTAAAATTAAAAATAAAAAAAGAAGCCTATTAATAAAAAATTGAATGGTGATTTAAATATTTTATTAAATTAATTAAAATGAGACCTTTTAGAATAAATTATTTAATTGAAATGATATTTAAATATAAGAATTTAAAAAAATATTATATTCTTTGTTTGGCAATTGTTATTTAATTATGTGCAACATGATTCGACTTGCACAGAGCATCGTTATTTTTTATTAATATCACATAATAAAAATGAATCTTTTAAACATAATAAATAAAAAAGACATTTTAATAAATTTAAAAAATATACCCAATTTAAAAATGTCAAAAATTTAAAACAACTTTATATCATCATATTTTAATTTTTATATAATATATATATATATTTAGTAATTAATAATAGAGTAATTAAATTAAAATAAAAAACAAAGATAATATAATTCAGTCATTTTAATTCAGGTTAAATAATATTTTTTTTTATTATTCAATGATAAAATTTATATATTATTATATATATATTATAGAAAAGAAGAAATATTCAATTAAATAAAAAATAATTTAAGATAAAAATATGATCTAAGAAATATTTTAATTAAATTGAGAACTTTTAGAATAAATTATTTAATTGAATTGATTGAATATATTAGAATTTAAAATAAAGTGAAATATTATAATAATTCTTTGATTGGGAATAGCTATGATAATTCATTGTTTGAAATGATTCCGCTAGGCCGGCAGTGAGCCGCGAGCTGCTCTTGAATGAACAACACGGAGAATTATATAAACTTTAAAAAATTAATTTCTGCGGTTATTGATAAGATATTAATAAAATGTATAGCCTATGTTACTCTAGAGGTATATAAGAATATTGTGATGTAATTTCAAAGAAATCGGTTCAGCCAATTCTGAGTCTATAAAATAGTAATTTTCCGGACAGACAGACAGACCGACAGACAGACAGACGTGAAAAATTCTAAAGTCACTTTTGGATTCTAGAGGTCATGAAACGCGAAGATATGCAAAAATTTTTAAATTCTGAGCAATGTGCAGACAAAAACCTTTTTTTATATATATATTTTAAAATATAAAATCATAATAAAAAAATTCGTTTAACACGTTCCCGCCGGCTCCATAATTTGTCTATTTATTTTATGTGGAGGCAAGAGCCACTGGTGGCACATGCCGGCGGGAAAGTGTTAAAATCTTGATAATCAATTCAATTTCAATTAATAAATAATAAATTTTAGTTTTAAATTAATAAATTTAATAAATTTAAAATTTCGTAGATAAATTATTATATATTAATATTTTTTATCAATCAAAAAAAAAAAATTATTAGTAAAAGGTTAAACTGGATAATGTTTAACTTGTTCAAATAAATCAACTCAAGCTAATCAAGGGTGATACTATTGTGCTGAAAAAACAAAGTTAATTGGTAAAATAGTTATTGGGGTCTGACATTAGGTTAATGTTTATAAGTAATGAAAGAATTGTCATGAAACGCCTGATATTTATACAGCCAAGAACTAACGAATTTGGTTAAATTTCATAAATAAGAAAATGAGATTATTTTCTGTTTTTGTAATATGTATAGAGAATACAATTTAAGTGATATGTAAATAATAGGAAAGGAAAAATAGAGCTACATTATTTTGATAATTTTTTAATTAAAATTAATTTTTTTTTTAATAATTTATTATATATTATCTGGCTATATTCTGAACTCGAAAATTCTAGCAACTCGTGCCATCTTTCACCTTAGCTATCGAACTTAACTCTTTTTCTTCTGGTAGACTGTGATTTGATTTCATAGTATTTGATTTATTTTAATTGTAACTTGCTTTCTTCTTTGCAGTAGTTTAAAGGCGTATACATATATATTATATAAAAATATTTTTAAAACAATACTTTTAAGCTATATACTTTAATCTAAATTTGTTTAATATAAAAATTTCAATTTTTTTTATATTTAATTTAAATTATTGCATGCAATTTTTTATTCGAAGGTAGGCAGCAATTTTTCCCATCTTCACCAAAAGAGAATTTTGCATAAAAATGCAAATTCTTTAAGTAGTAGCATATTTCACTTATTCTGCTTATATAAATAAAAAAGGGAAAGTAAAAACAAATTTTGCATAGTAAATTTGCTTACCCTAAATAAATAAATGTAAAATAATTTTAATATTTTTCAAATTATGTAGGAAAATAAAAGTAATCGAAGGTTTCAATAAATATTTTTAAGAGTGTTTGAAATTCGCCAAAATCCAATAATATTTCAACTTGAAGAATTTATAGACTCAACAGACTTGGGAAGTTGAACAGGAGACGACGGACTTAAAATTTATAAGGACTTGTCTTTTGTTCTAAAGAAATGCAACATGTCAGGCTTAGGATGAATATTAATAGAGACTTTTTTTCCTCTCCATTATTTTCTTCATCTTAAATCTTTAGGATGCCGAAAGAGCGTTTCTCATAGTTGAGAGCTGCGAGTGACTCACCACGAAAAAAAATTAAAAAAGGAAAAGGAAGAGACAGGGAACAGGAAAGGATTTAAAACAACAACCACCTGTATTAACAGAGTGAATGGAAGCGAGCACTTAAAATTCATTCTGAGGGGGGATTTGCTTTAAGTGGTCTCTTGCCCAAGGGTCTCTTACGACATAATTCCTATTTATCATCAACTTAAATATCAAGATTGATTTCGGGAAAAAAAAGTTTAATTTTTTTGAAGAACTTTTATTAACAAACGAAAAATCACCCACACAAAAATAGTAAAATAGAATGATAAATAGAGAATAACAAAACACTTTTTATTTTAGAATTGGGCGCTAACCCATTTTCCATCATATCATCCATCATTCACAATAAATAATTGTATCTAATAAAACAGTAGAGGTTTAGGAAATAGAGAAGGTGTGAAAAAAGGGGTAGCGGCATTTCTTCATAGAAAAAAGAAGAATATGATGAAGAATACTTTAGTCTCAAAATTTTTTTTTGAAAAGTTGTTGTGTTGGAAATAAAATAATTTGTTTTTCTGAGTAAAGATTCAAATAAATGATGATCATAAACCATCATTATGTTTACTGCCATCCATCTTCTAAATGTAAATGAAAAGAATTTTCTTTGTCAATTTTTTTCCAATAGAAATAAAGTGAGCATCTTTCCTAATTGAGTAAAACAAAGCCTTAATGAGAATGCTCTTTCATGGATGAATCTACTCATGTTATATATATATATATATATATATATATATATCAATAAGTTATTTTTTTAATATTATATTAATAAAAAAAGAAAGTTTATAAAATAAAATTTAAAAATGTATTTTTAATTTCAAAAATTAATATAAAAATATTAAATAATTAATTCAATAAATTTCTATATATTTTGAAAATCTTTATACTTATATAAAAAAAAAAATTAAATCTAGCAATAAGTAAAACAATTTTTCACTCAACTTCCTAAAAAGAAACTTGATTTGATTCATTTGATTTATGGATTTTCTTTACGAATTATTATTAATAAAAAAATTGAGTGAATTGATTTATTATAACAATTGAATAATTGATGAAATATCTCCAAGTATAATTTTAAACTTTTTTCAAAAATGTTTTTTTGTTAGGATGATGTTATTTTAAAAATTAAGATAACAAAATAAGTATAATAATTATTCCTTGAAATGGCTAACAAAGAGAAAGAAAAAGATCGATACAGTAAATTGATATAATATATAATTTATTTTTCCAAAAGGTAAAAAATTAATTTCTAAAAATTTATTTTAGAAATAAAAAATATGTACTAATATCTTCTATCGGCAATAATTTGAGGTTATGTATTAAATAAACTATTTAAGAACATAAAAAAATATAAATAATTATAGATTTGCAACTGTGAGTTTAAGTTCCGTGACCTGTCTGGATTTCAAAAGTATTTAATTTTTTTTCTAATACAGACTTAAACCTAATTGTGCGAGGACAAGTTTTTTTTATTCAGATTTTTTTAAATAAAGAAGACTGATACTTTAAGATATTACTATATTCTATTCAAATGGATGTTATATTAGATTGGAAATTATTTTTCAATAATAATCTTTTACAAATATTTATCTAAAAGTTTCTTTTATGTATTACAAGATTTCAATTTAATATATTTAATGTAGAAATCATTATATTTAATCAAAATTTAAATATTCAAATCATGACACCTACTTCAACTAATTCAATTAAAAAGTCATTTAACTGTATTTCAAAATATTATTTATTAATTAACGATAAATACCCATTATAATGGCATCATATATAATTTTATATACTTAATTTTATGATAAAAAAAAACTTTTACAAGGGTTTGAAATCTTCATGTTTTACAATTTTTTATATAGTTGCCCTTATTTTATGATCTATCTATTATTGATTATGTGTTTCGTTCCGATTGAATCTGATGATTTGTAGCTCAATAAATCTCTACTATGAAAGCAAGAGATTCCTTTGACTGCAATGCACCATCCATTCCCATTTAACTTTGGTCGTTTTATTTAATCTCATTCAAAATCCTTGAGAGGGTTAAATAAAAATTTATCTCATTTCACTTTTTAATATAATGATTTTTAAAATAGAAAATAATTTAACAAATATACGAATATTTTCTTTTCAATCTATTTGTCTTTGCAAGTATTAAAAAGAATACTCTTAAATAAACATTTTTCTCTTTGAAAAAGTCTTGTTTTATTTATTTAAACAATTCTATAAAAAAATTAAATCTGGGAGATATTAGATTATCAAAAAAACATAAAAACAAAAAATGAATTCAAATTCAAAACAAAGAGGCTGTAATAGATAATTTTTTAATTAGACTGTCACTAGTCTGATTTAAATTATTCAAATTATAATATATCATTTTTACGAATTATTGCAATATTTTTTTATCTACGAAGCTGTTTGATGCTTATGTTCCAAATATATATATAAATTGGAGAAAAATTAACAATATTTGTGTTATATTTTAATTATAATTATATTGGGGGGTGGGAGAAGTATCCAAAATGAAATTTCCGTGGGAACTTATTTTATTTATACTTAAGTGAAGTCAGATGAGATGTTTTATTCGATTCGGAAAGTTGCAAAGGATCCTTGGGGAGGAGGGGGGGGGGGATGAAATCTTGCTTTAGAATGTTTGATTTCAGACCGAAGCGTGGGTGAAAAAAACAGAACTAAAAGCACGTAGTGTCTGCAAAAGACCAAGGTCAAAGAGTGTTAACTTCGGACATCACACCTCATTCATTCATTGTACCCAGGTCATTGGTAAGTATATTTTTTTTTTTTTATTTTCTTGTGAGGAACATTCCGTTCTCATTTGTTCTTAGATCTTTTGTTTTTGAAATTCTTTCTTTGTAAATGAATCAAGCAGAGTAAAAGAATCGAAAAGGTCCCAATATGAACCTATTAAAATAATTTTACTAAAAAGTTAGATCGTCATATTTGATCCTTCTGGATTGAAATTATTCCTTTTTGTGAAGGTAATTTTAAAAGTGAATTTATTAATAGGATAAAAACTAGTCTTAAATATATTTTTCTAGATCGCAACCATGTAATTATATTGTATTTTTAAAAAATTTAAAAAAATTCAGTTCTCTAGTCTAAAATATATGAACAATGTTTTTTTTGTTTTAAATAATGCTGATTTAAATAAATAATTTATAAAAAATTATTAAATATAAATATAAATTAAAATTATTAAGCTATAATATTAATATGATTATCAAATTTGAATATAAATATTTTATTATTATTATTAATTATATTAATAAATACAAAACATTAATAAAATAGCTGAACAAAAAAATTAATACATTTTAGAATTATCTTATTAATTAAAAAACGAGAATAAATATGCAAATATGATTAAATGTAATAAATGTAAGAGAGAAAACTCTAGAATAATTAGTATTAGTAGAATATTAAAACTTTTCCAAAATTTTAAAATATAAATATAAATATATATTTATTTATAAAATATAGATTTGTTCTGTTATATGAATTAACTATAATAAATAGTTAACAAACTACAAATAATTTAATAGTACTATATTTTTTAGTAATATAAATCTTCAACTCAACGAATATTAAAATTCCTGAAAATTTAAATATTTTCTTATTGAATGAAAACAAAAATATTTATATAAAATTATTTTAAATATATTATGTTTATTGTTAGACTGAATAATACGCGCATGCATAGATTAATTTATACTTATCTTATTTATATATTCTAAAATATATGATAAAATTTATAAATTATTAAAAAAGAAGAGTATATTAAGAAATCAATTTCAATTTTGTTAAATGTTTTAAATTTAATATGGTTTTATTATGTGTTTTTTACCTTTCAACTTTAATTATCATATTTATATGATTGTTTTGGAAATATATATAAAATTAACAAATGTTATTTTTTAATCACGTACAATTACACCAGATCTCATTGATTCTTTTGTATATTTTACAAAAAATTATTGTAGTATATAAATATATTCATTAATAATAAAAAAAAATTAAAATAATTAGTATATTTTCTAAAGATTTTTTTAAAATAAAATTTTTTAAAAATCGTTATGACTAATAATTCAAGATTATTAGGAAAAAAGTATGTGCTAAATTGACAGTAGAGAGAAAAGGAGAGCTTACCGAAGAAGTCCTCCCAGCTGATGGAGCCGTCAGAATCATTCTCATTACTCATCCTGGATTAGCTGGTTTACTTTCCTTAAATGTTCAGGGTCCATCCCCATTCAGCATTTTTCTACATCGTGAAACGACTGGACACAACAAGAGACAAATAGCCGAGAGAAGGTTTAGAATACACTTTGTAAATAATATGAACCGCAAGGCCAGTGATGAGCGACTGAAGTTGGCAGGGAGTAGAAGCAGAGAACAGAATGCACCAGACAGATCGCATTCCAAAAGTGCATTTGGAGGGCTACTAGAGACATCTATCGACTTTTAAATATAGACATTCAAGTGTTATTTACATTTGGAATTCAAATTGATATTTGATATGAATTTTAAATAATAATAAAAAATTTATTTTAGAATAGTAATCCCACGGCTTATTTGTTCTCAAAAAATTAAAGAAAAAAATTTTAAAGTTAATACTATTTAAACATGATACAATATTATTTGCAGATAAAATGCGCCTTTTGATTTAAATAAGTATGAGTATATGTCATAGATAATAAAATAATCTTTTACATACTTTAGAAAACATTTATTTGTTTAAAAGAACATATTAATAACGTAATTTGAAAACAAAATGAAATTCAATTTAATAAAACAATTAATGTTAAAAACAAATATTGAATTAAGGAAATCTTTTATAACAGAAATCATAATTATTCATAAGAATTGCATACAAAATGTAGACTAACTGAATTTATTTTTTATATTTTACTTTTTATTGTGCTATTTGGAAATTACAAATATACCTTCAACGAAAAATTAAAAACTTATACTTACTATTTTCCTTGGAATAATATAAAATATCTAATTGGCGGCCCCCTAATGACGGCAACGCGGCTCCCAGGGGAGCCACAGCGCACCCTTTGAGAATCACTGTTCTTACCTGATTATTTACTGAACTCTATAAAATCTATTTAGTTGTTAAAAATATTAAAATGTAATAGTAAATTTTAGCCATCCAAAAGAAGAAATGGTCCACGAAGAAAATACTTACTAGTTACTGCCTAATTATTTGCTAACAATTGGAAGAAGTTAAAAAAAACAATAAAAATTATTTTCTCTTATATATTATGTATTTCACAAATTTTATATAAATTAGAATACATGTTGAATTTTAAAGAAAATTGAGATTGTGTAATATAATAGAAAAATTTCAAGTCATAAAATTTAAAAGAATATTTTTATTTTGAAAAATTATTGTATAATCATCACTTTTGTTTTTTGAATCATGGATAATTTAAATACTAATGGATATAAAAAAGTTATCTTTTCTAAACTTTCATTATATTATTATTAGTGTGTACAAATAAGGGGTAAATAATTCAACCTTAGGATTTATTCTAATACATGTAAGAAATAGAGTTAAAAGAAGTAATCTGATTTCTCATAAATAAATTATTTATGTGACGGGGGTTCGTTCTTTCTTGAAAATAAAAGATATTTTGATGATTTTTTATTTAACAATTTATTTACAATACAATACAATACAATACAATACGTCGTCAAGAGGTCATCAGAGAGGTTGAAGAGGCGACACTTTGATAGTTTGCGGCAGATAGTGGTGTTACATTTATACAATAACATTATATATTAAACAATATATATATATATGTATTAAATACATCTTTAATAAAATATTTTGATTTAACTTATATTTCATTCTTTTTATTTTAAAATTTAAATAAGATTTAAAATTGATAAATAAAAAAAAATTCTGCACTGCCCGGGAATCGAACCCGGGTCGCAAGAATGGGAATCTTGCATGATACCACTACACCAGCAGTGCTGCCATTAAACGTCGTTCATAAATATCTATATGAATGTATGGTATTAAATATTGTAGTGTTTTTATTTAAGATTTGAATTTTAGACTTAAAATGGCTACTACACTTATTTATAATCCTTTAAAATTTCTTCAACCAAGGTATTTTAAAATATTTTATGTATTTAATCATATAAAATAAATAATACTAATAATAGGATTGAAATCTTTTTTCCAGTATAAAACCATCTTTAAATTTTATACGTGGAAGAAAACCAAATAGACCAAAATTACAATTTCCACCGTGGTTAATTAAAAAAGAAAGAATAGTATGTTAAATTATTTATTTTTGTTTTTATTTTTTATATATTTTATATTTACATATATATTATCTAAGATTCTAATTTCTCTCAAAATAAATCATAATTTAAAATTTATAGGTTATAATTCTTTTGAAAACTTACAATTTATTTTTAATCAATTTTTGAATGTAATATATTTATATATATATACTATATACTGTATTTATACTATATATTTGTTTATTCACAAGGATTAGATATGTTAAATAATCATTTACTTTTTAACATAAAATGTGTTCATTTTTTAGAAAAATGATAATAATTTAACTCAAGAAAATAAAGAATTTATTAAAGAATTTATCTATGACAAATATGGACCTCCAGCTATTATTTGTAGAGTTAATACCTTCCAGGAGAGCCCACTTTTAAAAAACACTTTACCAAAAGGAGAATGGTCACCAGGAATAAGACGAGCTGGTTTAATTGCGCGAAAAATTGGTGTTTATCCTATGTGGACCAAAGATGGGAAAAGAATGTTAACTACTTTACTTCAAGTAATACTATTTAAACTACATCTAATTTGAAATATCAGTTTTGCTAGAAATATAAATGTTAGATAAAAGAGAATTTCTATTATAAACAATTATTTAGATTTTAGATAATCATGTTGTAAAATACATACCTCCCGAAGAATATCAATCACCTCGGGATATTCCCAAAAGTAAATACTCCAAAGGATTTTATGGATCTCTTATTATAGGAGCAGAAAGTACTGATCCACAAAATGTATAGTCTCCCAATATTTATATTTTCTTATCATAATTTGTTTTTGATTACCTTTATGTATTATTTCTAGTTAACAAAAAATTATTGTTCAATATTTACTGAATCTGGATTAATGCCGAAAAAAATTCTAACTAGATTTTTAATTCATCCAAGTGCTGCAATTCAACCAGGAACACCTCTTTTTGCGAGTCATTTTAATATTGGAGACTATGTTGATCTTAGAGGAACAACGTATGTATAAAAGTAAATTAAAAGATATGTGAAATAATCAAATTTTTTATATAATTTTTATAATTATAGAATATATCGAGGGTTCCAAGGTGTTATGAAACGCTGGGGCTTCAAAGGAATGCCTGCGTCACATGGAGTTACCAAAACTCATCGACGACCTGGAAATATTGGTGCTGGTGGTGAAAAAGCTCGTGTTTGGCCAGGAACAAAAATGCCTGGACATATGGGATATGACAAAAGAACAATACTGGGTTTACAGGTATTTAAAATATTTAAGATAACTTTTATATTCATATAAACTTATAAATAATTTGTTTTATAGGTTTTACGAATTAATACCAAATTCAATGTAATATGGGTTCAAGGACCTGCTATACCTGGTGAAACAAATTCCATTGTTTATATTAGGGACACACTTTTACCTAATAAGTAAATAAAAATATATAATTTATTTTAATTATAATTATTCATTTAATTAATCTAATAATTTTATTTCTTGTAGGAAATTTAAAGAAAAGCCCAAATATTTTCCTACATATTATCCAGAGGATGAGAAATCGCCCCTTCCTGAAGATATTTATTTAGATAAAATGCATTCTTTTACTGATCCTTCAATAGAATATGTAGAGACTAAGAATTAATTCTATAAATTTGTTAATAAATATTATTAGAAATTATTTCTCTATCCATAAAAACCAAGAAATAACCTTGACCTTTACTTTTCACATATTCTTTTTTTTTTGATTTATTGTCAAAAGATTTGTACTGGTTCAAAGACACGTCCTTTTCTACTATTTGATTGTAACCATAAAGTAATATTGCTGCCTGATTTGTCCTGCACTACTGGAGAAACTATAATATATTTATTTTTTCTTACCATAAACGTTTATAATAGATCCTTAAATTTTAAATATAAATTATTCCAAAATGAATAATCGAATTTGAAATATTAACTTTTTAGGTTTCTAAAATTTATTTAAATGAAAATAAAAGCTCTATTTCAAAAAACAGAAACTCCTGAACTCCAGTTTTTAATTATAAAATCTCAACTTTATTAAAATTATTTTTGGCACTAACTTAAAATGTAACGTAAAACACGCTTGTAATGATCGTTGGGTAAAAAATGTTTAAGATGAGTTTCTTTGTTTTAACAATTTTAATTATCTGGTCAGAATAGTTTTAGTGCTTTTTAATAGATTTATCCTTTGCTGTCCCCGAATTGATCTATTGTATTTTGTTGAAAATAAAATTATAAATATAGAATACAAAAATATCAGTAATAGTCTAATAGTCAGTTTTAGGAAAAATAAATTTGAATTAATCATTTTATTAAATTAAATAATATGAATAAATAAATTAAATATTTGATTATTAAAAATCAAAATAAAAAATTATTGGGTAAAAAATTTTCATATTCATTGTTGAACGTTAAACAGTTGTCTGAACACAGGTAACGAGTGGGGCAAAAGTCCCGCTATCATTTAGATTGCGCGTCATCTTCCGCCATTTCCACTGAGTAGCAATAATGGAACGATTATTTTCAATAAATATTGTAACTATTTCTGCTCGTTCTTGTGGCGTATATTTATTTATCTATTATAAAATTGGGGCGTCTATACGACACAATGCTTAAAGCGAAAGGTGAAACTGATCTAAACGTCACAACCAATATGGCGCGCAATCAAAATGATAATGAGACTTTTGCCCCACCCGTTATGAACAGTATAGTTTTACAAATAAATCCTTATTAAATTTCTGTTTTTAGAAATTAAAAATGAATAATTTATACACTTTTTGGTATATATTTGAGACCCCCTACACCTCGCAGAATTTGATGAAACTTCGCCAGTTGATTCTTTGATTAATTCTAAGAAACTTTTTCCTTTGGCAATTCTTGGGAAAACTTATTGTTTTCGAGATACAAGTGATTAAAGATTGGATATCAATTAGATGGTTATGAATGTCGAAATGTGCAGCCATTAAGAAATTTTCATTGACTAATTCACTAATTATTCACATATTCACTAATAAAAAGGAGGGTTTTCGTAATGGGATATTTTGTCTTTGATTATAATGGCTGTTCCTCCGTGTGATGTACCGTCTGGGTGATTGGTAAAGTATAGATTGTAATGGGGAATTTTTAAGTAACTTCGAGGGTTGAAATGAGTCAGCAATTAGCATAATGTCAATGTCTTTGTCTATCAGATAGTGTTTGAGTTCACAAGAATGCCTCAATAGGCCGTTAGCATTCCATAATGAAATTTTAAGCAATCGATCCATTGGGCATTCTCGCAATGAGGGTAGTCAGAAGGTTAAGTATAGTGTCCATGCGATCCATGAGTTTAACCAACATGCTTTCCAGAATAGGTGTTTGTGTTTGTGTCGGGAGAGATTTGGTGTTGTCGTTATTGTTAGATTTTAGTATGTCAGAGTAGCGAATGTTTGGTTGTGACATGGAGTTAAGTGTTTGTCGTTTGTCATGTGTTGAACTAGTTGGTAGTGGAGGGGGTACAGTCTGTAATTGTTTAGGTCTAAGAGAGGGATATTTGTTTTGTCGTAATTCGACATAATGTTTGCAGCCCTTAAAGTTGGCTGGATGGTCACCGCCACAGAGAACGCATTGGGGTGGAGAAGTCTTGTCTTTTTGGCAGTCAGATGTAAGATGGTCTTTAGTACATTTGACGCAGCGTGGTCTCAGCTTACAGTATGCCCTGGTATGCCCATAATGCTGACATCTCGTACATTGAGGGATATCTCTACGAGCACGCGGTGCCTCAATTACAACCCTGCTATGACAGAGGTATTGAGTAGTATAGATGTCTTTATTGTTGGGTGCTGGTTTTAGGTCTAAGAAGAATAAAGGTAGGGGTTCCTTTGTCGTTTTTTTTCTTATATTAAAGATATTGGCCACTGAGTGACCAAGGTCTTCAATTTCTTTTTTAATGTCAACAAGGTCAGTCGAGTGATGTAGTTGTTTGATAACAGCTCTAAAATTTCTTTCAGATTTGGGTTGAAAGGTATAGTATTCATATTTGTTGTTATCTAACATTTTAATTATGGAGGTGTAGTCTAGTGGTTTTTAGGATTGATTTTAACTTCGTCTTTTTTTATTAGTTTACAAACGAACCCGTCTCGGGTTACCCTGCCAAGACACGCCAACATGTCATTATAATTAGTGACATTAGGAATAAAAATAGGAGGGGTTTGTTTGGTATAGTTTCTTTAGAAGAGTTAGGTTGGTTGTCAGTTAGTTCTGAGAGTGATTGAAATTTATTAGTGTGTGTAGGTATAGTGTAATCATCCAAAGTCTTTTGTTTAACACATCGAGTTTCTGGGCTGTCACGTAGTCTTTTATTGTGATTTACCAGTTGCCAGTTGTTTTTATCGTTGTCTATAGGAGTAGAGACGTCTGAATGTGAAGATGTTGAAGGTCCGGCGTTGTCGTTTTCAAGCGTGATTTTTTCAAAAGATACATTGCAGGGGTTGGGCTGGTCCTTGTGAAAAAGTTGGTGTTCTATTACGCATTTTGCGTGGAAGCCCTTACAACATGTCTTGCATTTATATTTCTCACCACGAATGTGGAGTTTGCAATAGTGACATATTGCCATTTCTGGCGTTGTTATTATTATTATTTATTTATTTTTTTAAAAAATGGTATTTAGTACTTGGGGCATGGATGAGAGAGAACTGGGGTGGGAAGGGGAGGGGTAGACTTAACACACTCGCGGCCTAAACGGTGTGGCTGACTGGGAAAACAGAGGCCTTGGAAAGAGGGTATAAAATATATGTATGTTTATATATTAGTAGATATTTAAAATTTATAAAGGTATTATTTAAATAAAATTTTATACATACAATTGAAAATGTTGAAAATTCAATATAATATTTTATATATAATATATATTAAAATTTGTAATTGATGTATAATGAGGTATTTAGGCCGAAATGACCTAGTAATGAGATCGCCACTAAAGATCACTTAGAGAGTTGTTAACTGCTTGATGGTTAGTTAACTAATGACTGGGGGTCTCAAATATATACCTTTTTTTAAGAACCAAGGGGTGATCAATAAATTAGATACTATTATATAATATTTATATATTAATAAAGTGATATCAGGTCAAAATATAAACAAAATCCTCTGGTGGACTTTTGTTTTAATGGTCTTAACCAGAGATTATCCGTATGAAAACTCAAATAGGTTTAAATCACAAGACCCTGTGCACAGACCATCCTTAAATACTTTATAAACGAATTTATTTACATTTCTAAAAGAACTCATTATGTATTAAGTTTTTTATTAATATTGGGTAAGAAGAATAATTTTATTAGAAATAAAAAAAAAAACGAAAGAAACTGCATATATTATATTTATTTTCTGCTATTTTAAATTGTACTTGTTCTCGCGTTCATAAATAATTATAATAATTAATTATTCTTTTTAATTTAAAATATAAATGTTTGTTAAATTTTATGAATTTTATACTCAACAAATGGATGTTAATAATAATTATTCATAATTTGTACAAATACAATTTAATATATAATAATTTTTTTTTTTTATAAATTTATTATGATAATTTTTTTTTTCTATATAGTAACTTTATTTCTAAATTTAAAAACAAGGTTAAAGATAATCTGTGGTTAAATTACTGACATTAAAATAGAGTGCAACATCTCTTTATTAAATCTATGGAGTTTTATGAATTTGTCAAATATCCCTATCTGTCCCTATCAATCCCTACTGTCAATCAAATAATAAATACTTATTTTAAAATCATTGATAATAAGTCAAACAAATAATTGATTTAAAAAATGGTACACAATTCAATTATAGTAAAGTCAGTTATCCTTATAATAAGTTTCTTTAGCTTGTTTTAGTTTTGGGTGATCTTCATATTCCTCACCGATGCAGTAGCTTACCAGTAAAGTTTAAAAAACTACTTGTGCCAGGAAGGATACAACATATACTTTGTACTGGTAATCTTTGTACCAAAGAATCTTATGATTATTTAAAAACATTAGCAAGTGATGTACATGTAGTCAGAGGTGATTTTGATGAGGTAATTATACTTGTTCATATTACAATTTTATATTAAACAATATTTTTATATTATAAACAAAAATAAACTTTATTTTACACCAAAAATACCTAAAAATTGTTCATTTAAATTAATTAGAATTTTTAAAATATATAAAAACAAAATGTGAATAAATTGAAATAGAATCTATTGGAATATAGTCAAATTATCATTCTATAATAATGTATAAAAGGGAATCATATTTTAATAAAATCCATGTATTAAATTTTAATTAAATTAACGAATTAGATATAAATAAACATTAAATTTAATTCCTAAATTACAAAATCTTTAATAAAATTCAATTGAATAATTGAAATTTAATTAAATTTTAAAATTCTTTCTTATGTAACATTTTCTTTTACTTTTTAGAATTTAAATTATCCAGAACAGAAGGTTGTTACTGTTGGACAATTTCGAATTGGATTATCACATGGCCATCAAGTTGTTCCCTGGGGTGATCCCGAATCTTTGGCACTTGTACAAAGACAACTTGACGTAGATATATTAATTTCTGGACATACCCATAAATTCGAAGCATATGAACATGACAATAAATTTTATATAAATCCTGGATCAGCTACAGGTGCTTATAACCCACTTGATACTAGTATTATACCATCTTTTGTATTGATGGATATACAGAGCACAACTGTAGTCACTTATGTTTATCAATTAATGGGTGACGAAGTGAAAGTAGAAAGAATTGAGTATAAAAAAAGTTAAAACAACAATAATTAATCACTTAAATTAATAATAATATATTTTACATTCCTTTTGAAAGAATGAAATCTCAGGAATATGATATTTTTAATTTTAAAAATTTTCTTATTTAAGAAATATTAAATTAAATGAATTTTTTAGAAATTATTTATTTTAAATAAATTTTATATAAACATGGCATTCAGCAAAACTTTTTATTAAAAAGTTTTATCCAAATTATTATATTATTATTATTATTAATATATATATATATATATTATTTTTTCATATTACATTTTTAATTTCTTGTATATATACAAATAAATAAATGTATTCTAATAAAATTATTAAATTTCCTTAAATTATATATATATATACTAGCTGTGCAGACAAAATCCTTTTTATATATATATATATAGATTAGATCATTATGAAAATCTTATGATGACTAAATATAATTTTAAATAATACTGCTTTATTTATTGATATTTACTCTACTAGATACTACTTTATATACTATACTTTAAAACAATTATATAAAAATAAAAATCCTAAATTTGATTTTGTTGTAATTGTTTATAAAATAAAAATTAATTAAATAATAGATTAAAAATTATTTCCAAATATTTAATATATATATTTTTTAAAAAATATTTCTAATAAAAAAAATAAATATTTCTTTTTAATTTTTTAACAAAATGATTCGAGTTGATAATTTTATTGTATATATGAAAGAAAAAATTCCATAAAAACTTTTGATGGCCATAAAGATCAAAATGATGGTTTTTTGTTGACATCAATTAACGATAAATATTTAACATTTTAAACAATTATATTTTACATTTCTTTAAATTGACTAATCAATCAAAATTATAGTATTTGTATTTATTATGTTATAAATTTTTAATGCATATAACGATTACCTTAACAGTAATCAAAAAAAAATATTTATTACTTTTTTAAAATGATTAATTTTTTATTATTATTTCATAAAAAATTAGCGACATATTCTATTTAATAAATATAGGATTAGGAATTAGTTTTGTTATTTTTATATTTAACATTAAGTTATTGGTATTTTAAATATTGGATGATTTATAAACATTATGTCACAGTCCTGCATCGTACAAGTTGATTGTTCTTTCTGACATAAGTGTAGAAAGTTGCCATCGTTGTCATATTCATAAACTCCACTTATAGACAAAGCCAAATTTTGTCCAAACACACAAATCTGTGTGTTTTTTTGAGACAATACTGGTACAGGCGCTTTACAGAAGTCAGAGAAGATAAACGTCCTGGAGTTGCAATCACGTTAACAAGCGAAGAAAACATCGAAACAATTCGGAAAATCGTCGAATCACTATTAGGAAAGTTGCAGAGGATGTTGGCATATCAATTGGCTCATGCCATGTAATTTTCTCGGATGCTTTATGCATGAAACGTATGGGAGCGAAGTTTGTTCCGAAATTTCTAAATTTTGAGCAAAATCAACGTCTCATTAGTATCGCTCAAGAGTTGTTGAATAATGCAAACGACAATCCAGATTTGCTCAAAAAGGTCATAACTGGTGACGAAACGTGGGTATATGGTTATGACGTCGAAACCAAGGCCCAATCATCCCAATGCAAACGGCCAGAAGAGCCAAGACTGAAAAAAGCACGCCAAGTTTCATCAAATGTGAAGGTTTTGCTCACAGTTTTCTTCGATTACAATGGCGTGGTGCATCAAGAGTTTTTGCCAACAAGTCGTACTGTTAATAAGGAAAATTACAAGGAAGTTATGCAACGTTTGCGTGAAGCAATACGGCTCAAACGATCGGAATTGTGGAAAAACAAATAATGGATTCTGCATCACGATAATGCACCAGCTCACACATCATTGCTTGTCCGTGATTTTTTTGGCCATGAATAATACCGTAATCATGCCTCAACCACCGTATTCACCAGATTTGGCTCCCTGCGTCTTTTTCCTATTCCTAAAACTGAAGAGATCAATGAAAGAAAAGCGTTTTGTCACAATTGATGAGATAAAGTTAGAATCCAAGAACGAGCTAATGGCCATACCGAAAAGCGTATTTCAGAAGTGTTTCGACGATTGGAAGAAGCGCTGGCATAAGTGCATTATATCTGAGGGGAATTACTTTGAAGGGGGCAAAATGAATATTGATGAATAAATAAATACTTTAATAAATAATTCAAAATTCACCTTTTCTTTTGAACAAACCTTGTAAATATACATGATTCTTTATCAATTAAAATAACTGCTTTAAAATTAATTTCTGCTTAGACAGAAACAAAAATTATATTATAAAGAATCTAGAACCTCTTTATAAATATCAACATATTTTAATGTTTTTTATAATTTTGAGCAATATTTTTTATTTCAAAATGGAGTGCTTGCAAAATCACAATTAACACAAAAATAAAAGTTTCTATGAATCATTTCCTGTCGAAATATTAAATAATTCGTTTTAGAAATATTCCATGTATGAATATCATGAATATGTTTCATGGAAGGGCAATTTTTCATAAGAAGAAATAATGTTTTTAAATTGAGCATTTTTGCATTAGTAATTTTTAAATACTTTAATTTATCCCATTGTGTTTCACTAATATACTTAGACAATTCATTATGAGAAACACATCTCCAATTGATTATTTCAAAATGTTCTATATTAGGCATATTTATTGAATCAAAATAATACGGCCTAATTGTGTTGCCATATATATGAAGATATTTTAATTTTGGACAATCTATCATTCGATCAGAAGTATATTCAAATGAAAGGGCATCACTTATTAAATGAATTAATTTTGGAAAAACTTTTAAAACTTTATGGAAATTCACTTTCTTATTAGTACGAGTTATCTCCAGATGGGTTATTTCCATTGTTTCAGAAGAGTCCATTAATTTGATTATATCCTGAGAAAAACAATTTCTCAAGACAAGTTTTTTCAAACATTTAAATTCAATAACTCTCGGAATTACGCCTTGACAAGCTTGCATTAAATGCAATTTTTCTGTTTTGGGGCAAATGTCAATGAGAGTATTTAAAACATCTAAAGACGTATATTTATCAGTAATTTCAATAAAATTAATCTTAATTTCTGGATTTTGTTCGGCTAATAATTTCAATGTGTACCCAACTGATTCAAAATTACCCCCAATAGCTTTTAAATTCGGAAAGTGAGAAATAATTTTGGCAACTAAAGATATTGTCAAATTGGCTGAACGACATTCGTCACCTAAACTTAAAATTTTGAGTTTTTTGGTATATTTCCAAGATTGAATCGATTTTTCATCGAGACGATCTAAAATAAAATATAAACTAATATGAAGCTCTTCCAACTTTGAACAATTTATAAAAATACTATTTAGGATAATATCATAGGCTGTATGTATACGAAGTACTCGTAACATTTTCAAATTTCCAAGCATTTCGCTAAATCCATTTAAAATTTGATTTGTTAAATTTGGTTGATCTAATGGAAGTAATTCAGTTAAATCTAATATTTCTAAATTTGGGCAATTCAATTTAATTATATCAAATATATCTAATAAAAAATTATCAGAAAATCGATTGACTTTTAACTCCTTCATTTGCGAATGCAATAATAATTTCATTAATCGTAAAATGGATAAACTTGATATTTTATTAATTATTTTTTTGTGCTTATATAATGGATAGAGAAATTCATTTCTAACAAAATTAAAGATTGGAGATTTATCTAAAAAATCTTTCATTTGATTAAATTTCATTTGATCTTGATAATCCTTTGATAATGTAAAATTTAAAAGAGTAGATAAAAGAGATTCTTTGGAAATCTTTTCAAGACTTTCAGGACCTGATATGGCAACCATATTTTCTGAAAAAGATATAATTTATCCTTATTAATTGATTTTATACATTGATAGAACTATATTTTAATATTTTATTTAAATATTTTAAATTAATGTTGTATTGTAATTTTAAGTAGAATTTAGAAAATTAAAATTACTAAATTTAATGAAAATTAGTTTTTTCGTAAATGTGATTTTTGATAAAATTTTCATAATTACAAACGATAATCAGGAATATGAAAAGACAAGTTAGTATTAAATTATCTAAGATTAATGTATTCTTATCTAATATACTCATTCAAATAATAACTTTAGTAAAGACTTGTTTCCATGATTTGAAAACAAATTAAACACTAATTCATATATAGTATAAATAAATATATTACAAGACAATCATTTATAGATTTTCTTTATTAGAACCAATAAAATGTATTTAAAATACTTTATTTTTAGTTAAATTCTGAAATGGTATTGGTACATGGATTATTTACTTTAACAAATTTCGAATTTAATTGTTATGTAAGAATTGAAATCAAATTGATCATTACTTACTTATATAACAAGATGCATTTAAAAAATCGATTAATATAAAAATTAGTAAAAATATTCTTTTATAAATTTTGTTTTAGAGATGGAAGTCCAGTTTGACATATTAAATTATACAGTAGAAAAAGACCTTCAAAAAGAAAAGGATTGTTATAAAGAATAAATGTTAATATATTTGTTTATTGATTTTGAAAGTTAATATTATTTCAAATATTATATATTTTTGCAATTAATTAATACCACAGACCATCCCTTTCGAGATTTTATAAAGCGGCCAAATTCAAAAATTTTAAGAAATTTACACTAAAAAAAATTGAAAGAAACCTAATTTAATCTTAATAATTGAAAAAAATTAAAGTTCACTTAAGGGTTAAACATGAAATAAAGATAACAAATAATAAAAATTATATAAAAAATACAAATTATAATAGTATTATCTTTATTACAATATTAACTAGTATTTTTTATATTTTATTTAATCAAAAATCATTATTTTATAATTATTAAAAAAATCAACCTATAGTTTATCCTATTTAATATAATAACCTAGGATAAATAAATACGTACGATTTTTAATATTCAATATTTTTTAATTATTATTCCCTAGTTTTAATAATTTTTTTTTCTATTTCATACATTTAATAATAAAAACAAACCTATCAATTTATTCAAAATATATTTAAATTCATTAATTAGCTTAAATATATTAAATACAACTTTTTCAAAAAAAAGTTTGTGCATTTTAGGATAATTTAAATTTAATAAATATGCAAATTTTTTTTTATAAATTTTATTAATATTTTCAGTCTTCGAGATTGTAAATACTTAATAAAATAAATAATAATTTATAATATTGAAAAATTAATTAAATTTTGATAAATAATAATTAGTATATTATTTTGATTGAATTTAGTATCTTTTAAACTATAAAAGTCTTTTATTAGTTTATAAATTTTGATTTTAATATTGATTTATTTTTATGTAAATGTTTTTTAAGTGTAAAATATAATAATATTAAAATTATTCATTCATTTTTATTATTAGTAGTAATATAAAATCTTTTTTAAATACATTCACACATAAAAGAATTAAATTTAAAGTGTTTTTACAGATTCATTTTTTGTCATTCAATAAATTAAACAAAATAATTTGTAAAAGTTTATTAGATAATTGAATATTTCAATTTATTATTGTCTATAAAATATAATATTATGTGTCTGTAATTTCTTGAGGAGCCTTCAGTTTCAATACTGCTTTCTTCTTATTTTTTTTTTCGCGAAGAGTCAATGATAATGATCCATTCGACGTAATGACAAGTTCGATATCAATCAAGGCATTAGAATTAATTTGATCTAAATGCACGGAACCTAAATTGCGTTTATTTTCAATTAAATTCACAATAAAATTTTGAATATCTCTATCTGTTTTATGAGAAATAATTCGTCGACATGGTACTGGAGTCCCTTCAGGAAACATAAGTTGTGTTTCATTTGAAATATTGATATAAAGATTTGAAGAAAGTGCTGACACTTCCTTAGAGAGATGAGTGCAATCTTCGTCAAAAGCACGATCGAGAAACGAGGAGTGTTTTGCAGCTCCTAACGCTATGTTTTCATCACCAGATGAAGCACCTAAGATTTCTGCAGATGTAAATAAATCACTAATCATTTGTTGTAATTTAGGCATTTTGACGCCACCGCCACATAAAACAATTTTATGTACAGATACAGGATCACAGTTAGCCTTTTCTAAGGCACGCTTTATAGGCTCCAGAAGTTGGGATAATTGCGGCCCAACCAATGCTTCAAAACGAGCTCTAGTAATGTTAAAATTTAAATCTACGCCATCCATAAGGGATTCAACAAAACAATGTGCAGTCCCCACTGTACTTAAAACATGTTTAGCCCCTTGAACAGCTTGATATAATTTTGCTTTTGAACGGCGACTTTCATTAGGATCGAGTTTCCATTTATTGCTAAATTCTTGACTAACATAGCGTGCAAGTTCAGCTGTTAGGATATTTCCTCCCTCGGAAATTCGTTCGGCTGCAAGTATGCCATAAGCGCCGGCAGTGACTTCCATGAGAGTTGCATCAGTAGAAAAACCTCCTAAGCGATAGATGAGACAATGAAATCTCGGTTTGGGATTTCCAATTCCTATTTCAAGTCCAAAAGCAGCAGCAGCTGGTTCTGCAATAACTTGGAGGACTTTAAAACCAGCCTCTTCAGCAGCACTTTTTAATGATTGTCGTATCGCTTGTCCAAAATGAAGTGGCACACAGATAACTGCTGGAAGTTCTGTACCTGGTGAGGCACGTACAACTTCAGTAGCTGTATTGAAAAGCTGCCGAAAAATAAGAATAGTTGCCTGTTCAGGTGTAATTTGGGTATTTTTGCCATTTTGAGAAACTTGGTAGACTAGACCATTTTTGTATTTAACTGGTTCACATGTGTTAATCTTTAGTTCAGAGATTTCTCGCTCTGAAATGGAGTCATCGAGGAAAGTCTTAATTCGAGTTATAGTATTCTTAGGATCTCGAATTAATTGTGTTTTGGCTGCGAGTCCAACCAGGGTATCAGGACCGCTAAAAGCTACAATTGCAGGAGTCACTCTATCTCCAACTTCGTTAGCAACTATATCGAGTCGACCATCGCGAAGAACGGCCAGGCAAGCAGAACTATTGCCCAAATGGATTCCAAAAGATCCCATTCTGAAAATAAAGATAAGATTGGATAAGCATTAATTTAAAATATTTAAAATAAAGAAAATAAAAAGATAAAAGTGACTAAAAAGCATTCACTAAATACTTAAATTTTTGTTTTAAAGAAAATTAAATTTATTTTGCTTTTATCCAGAAAACAATAACAAACCTTAGTAGTAAGAATATAATATTAATAATTAAATATTAAATAATTTAATTTTTTTTACAACAAATATATATATATAGTTTATCTATAGTTTGACCAACTTATAATAAAAGAAGATACTAAAAACAATCAGACAATTGTAAGAATAAAAATTCTTGAATCATGAAAAAACGAACAAAAAATGTAACAAAAAAAAATTATTGTTAAGAAAATTTTGTTTTATTTTATCTAACTAAAATTAATTTTAAAACGATAAAAACAACAATAAAACTGGCAAAGATTTTTAAATAAAAAATAATTATTTTGTGTTATTTCCTAAATGTTTTTATTAGAAAAAAAATTTATTATTTTAGAAGTTAATTTCATATAATTTATGAATAAGAAATTAATAATATAAAAAATACGATAATAATTAATTAAATATTTATAATTCAATAGATTTGTGATAAAAATAGTAATTAAATATTGAAAAGAAAAAGATATTAATTTTAAATATTAACCTTATTAAGTTGAAATAAAATGTAAATCGAATGTTATGAATAAAAAAAATCTGGATATATTTCTATAAACATAATTAATAAAAAATAATTATTAAATTTATATATAATCAAAAATAATATAAATTTAATAACAAAACCAGAAAAACATGTGGTTTAAAAGGAGATTAAACTTGTATTAGTAATGTTATAAAGTTAAAAAAAAAATTTACTTGAAATCAAAATTCAGTATAGCAAACTTTACAGCGGGTAAACTTAGATGTGGGAAATTTGAAATTTTTATTTTAAAAGTATTTTTAACAAATAAACCTAAACATAATTTTAAACAATATATAATAAATATAAATTTATCTAGACATAAGTATTTATATATTGAATTTTTATGTTATATTATTTTATTTAAAAAATGGAAAATATTAGATAATTATAATAATAATTATAATTTAAAACTTTTTATAAGAAATAAAAAGATTTATATCAAAGATATTTATTTGTTTCTTTATTTATTTAATAATTATAAATACATTGTTACCTTTGTTTCTCATTTAGTCTATATATATATATATAAAAAGGCTTTTGTCTGCACATTGCTCAGAATTTAAAAATCTTTGCATATCTTCGCGTTTCATGACCCCTAGAATCCAAAAGTGACTAGAATTTTTCACGTCTGTCTGTCCGGAAAATAACTATTTTATATACTCAGAATTGACTGAACCGATTTCAATGAAATTACATCACAATATTCTTATATACCTCTAGAGTAACATAGGCTATAAATTTTATTAATATCTAATCAATAACCGCAGAAATTAATTTTTTAAAGTTTATATAATTCTCCGTGTTGTTCATTCAAGAGCATCTCGCCCATGGTCTATGGTCTAGGGCAGCGGTTGCCAAAGTGGTGGTCCGCGAGAAAATTTCGCTGGTCCGCAGAAAAATGTGTAATATACTTACACATCATGTTAAGATGCATTAAAACATGATTCAATTCATAACAATACGTGATAAGTTATTTGATGTGTTCTTTGATCACAATTTTTATTAATATAAATATATTTAACACTTAAAAAATCCTATTAGTGGTCCGCGGGATTTAAATTATGAATTAACTGGTCCATGAGGTCAAAAAGTTTGGCGACCGCTGGACTAGGGGTTGGTTTCCACGGATGGTCTGTGGTTTCCATTGATGAATTGTAAAGTTGATGGTTTTGTATTGCTACCCATTCCATTCGTTTTGTTTTGTCCCTGTTTCCACTAAACCTCACTCTTCCCATGAGTCATTGGTTGTTTTCATATCTAAATATTTATTTATTCCCATCTCATCAAAAATGAGTGTAAAATTTACAAAGCAAAGTAAAAAATTAAATACAATGTGTAACAAACATATGTGAAAAAGATGTGTATACTAGAGTTTACTCATAACATAATTTGTAAATAGTATTTTGTAATTTTAATTTATTTTCAAATAAATATTGTATATTACATAAAACATTATTCGTTTCTTTTAGATATCTAAATTACATAAAAGTATGTAGAATTTTCAGATAAGTGAAAAATCATTTATTTGGATATAAAACAAACATTTTGGCAATATTCTGAGATAAGCTTAATTGATTGCTGAAATGTCAGTTTTATCTTCAAATAAATGATTTTTCACTTAACTGAAAATTCTACAATTTTTAATTCTCAATATTCCTTCTAAATAAAAATAAATTTAAATAAGTTGACCTGTGGCCAGGTCCGAACCGACCGACGGTTTGAAATAAATTAATTTCCAGCTACAGAAACAATTTCAAATAATTTTAAAATATCTATTAATGTAATAAAAAACAGATATGGATATAACATAAATATTTTTAATTTTATTTTATTTATAAGTACCGGGACCCCGAGCCTCGGCTCGGTACTTAAGTTAAAAAAAATGATTCATTATTATTGGGTTTGGCTGGTAATATTAATACCTGGGACACCGAGCTGTCGCTCGACCCTTTAAAAAATATTAATCTACAATTAATTATTTATTACAATTATTAAATGTTGCATCATTGCATCAATCTAATTAAAATGAATTGAACTGGGGTCCTCAATAATACAAACAAACAATTTTAGCTAGCATAATAAGATTAATCCAAGTAATATCGTCTATTTCTATTCGACACTATTTTCAGTTATGAAATGAACAGTCAGTAGAGAGTAAAAAAATTGTAATTGAAGACCGTTGTTTTTAAAAATAATTAAATTATTTTATAGATTATAAAATAAAAATTATTGTATTAACATTAAAAATATTGAAATAAAAAAATAATAGTTTGATTTAATAAACTAAAATATTATAAACATTTTTAATGTGAATTTCTCAGGGAGGTAGGGAGCCCAATTCATTTAACCATCCATGTTGTATAAGGAATCTTAATTTCTTAACACTCCGTTTTTTCAAATTTAAAATAGAGGGAGAGAAAGAGTTTCAATTATATTCGATTAGTCTATATATTCTATATATGAGTATTTTTTTTTTCTGAATTTAATACCAAGTTGATTTTCAAAATTTTCTATTCTTTATGCATATGATTGATTACATGTGTTAAAATTTAAACAAATTCAAATATTCTAATTTATAAATTTATATAAAATTTAATATTATTTTTTCGAGACTAATGGCAAATACCGGTGGCCCTAGTCAGAGCAAGAGAAGACTCCTTTTGGTAGCGGCCCAGTCGATGATGTTATATGGATCGGAGATTTGGGCTTTACAACTATATTTTAAGTGAAAAAATGATTTCTTGGTTATATAAAAATTAAAATATGATTCTTTATATCTTTATTATACAGAAAAGTAGGCGTGTTAATATAAAATATATACCTGGGACACCGAACTATCACTCGACCCTTTAACCAATTTATACAATTTATTTTTATATACTTTAAAAATTTTACAATTTTTTAATTATTTATTATAATTGTTAAATGGGATTTCTAAAAATGACCCATTAAAAATTTGTTTCCTAAAATGTTTCAAATTAATTAAAATAAATTGTATAAATGTTCATTTATAAAATCTATATATCTGTGAGTTTGTTTTTCGATTTTTTAAATTTTGATTTTGGATTCGATTAGAGCTTAAAATGTGTAAATGTAAAGTGGTCTTGGTTTTTTTAAAATTCGTTTGGGAACATGGTCAAATCGGCAGTCAAAGTTGAAAATTCCCCATATATTATAACTACTGTAATTAGTATTATTATAATGTAAAATTATAAAGAAAAAATGTTTAGACATTATTATAGACATTTTCATTCTGTAAATTAAATAATTTTATTTCATTTAAATAAATATCTATTTTTAAATATTTTTTTCTCTCTACATTATTTATCTAATTCTCACAATATATTAAGATCATACCGGGACCCCGAGCCTCGGCTCTGTAATTAAGTTAAAAAAAAAAAATTCATTATTATTGATAAATATATATCGTAATTTATAATTATAAAATATTATTAAAATATATATTTTTAATTTTATTTCGAAATTAAATAAAAAATTTTAAAATATTTTAAATATAAAAAAAATATATATTTTTAATTTTATTTCGAAATTAAATAAAAAATTTTAAAATATTTTAAATATAAAAAAAATATTAATACAATATTCTTTAAAAAAAGGCGGGAGTCAAATTTCAATATAAATGTCATTTGTGATGTCATCAATATATAAATTAATAATAAATAATATTAATAAATATTAAATTTAATAAAAGAACAATGAATAAATAAATATAAAATAGTAATTTATTAAAATGTAAACAATAGATAAAAAGAAAAAAAATAACAAATTCATTATTTTCATTTTTAAATAACGATTCACCCGGAGAGTTTCGAACCGACGAAATCCAATCGTTAAAACATCAGTCCAACCGCTGGACTATATGTATTTAGATAAAAAATTGTCATTTTTTTACTGTCTTAGCAGGCAGATTTGATGTTTTTTATTTTATTTTTTTTTTTTTGAGAGAGATTAATAAATATCTATATATATTTTATTAAAAATAAATATTTTTAATTTTATTTCGAAATTAAATAATAAATTTTAAAATATTTTAAATAAAAAAAAATATTAATACAAATAAAAATGGAGGCCAATTTTGACGTTTTCCATATATAATTTTCAATTAAGAAATTAATAATGAAGCTGAATGTTTCAAGAGATATCATCAATAAAACTTAATTTTTCTTTATAAATACTATATCTAGTGTGAATTTGAAAAAAATCGTTAGAGCGGTTTTTGAGAACCATGATATATAGATAGATAGATATATACAATTTTAGCTAGCATAATAAGATAAGATATATAGCTGAAGTAGCCGGCGTTGCCGGCGTTACCCGAGGCTGTGACGTCATGAAGGGCTGGGTGACGTCATATAATTTTAAATTAAGAAAAACATAATGAAGATGATTTTTCCCGAGGATAAAACCAAAACATTCGTGGTGATATGTAAAAAAATCTCCTTATGTGAAATTTGGTGCGAAAATAACCCTTCCCTTCTTATCGTCGATCGCTAATACTACCACTTCCGGTTTCCGGATTTGCACCAAAAGTTGATCAATTCATCCCACTGATGCATTAAGTAAATATACCAAATTTCATCAAAATCCGTTAAGCTGTTCAGGCTGTACACATCTATACGGACGGACAGACGGACGGACAGACATCATGCTAAAAATACTTTTTTCTGTTAAGAAAATGCATGATTCGTGGAGATATGTAAAAATCTCCACATGTGAAATTTGGTGTGAAAACAATACCTCCCTTCAGAGGCGGATTATCCGTAAGGCAAACTAGGCACGTGCCTAGGGGCGTGTAGTTACAAGGGGCGCGCGAGCCCAGAATTTTTAAAATTTATAGTATTATGATGGGCATTTATGGCCGATACAGGGGCGCCGATAAAGTGATTGCCTAGGGCGCTCTGGACCTTTAATCCGCCACTGCCTCCCTTACTATCGTCGGTCGGTAAAAACGTGCCATAAGCCCCCACCCCTTTTTTTAAAAAATTTTCAGGTGTCGGTACAACGCCAGATAGCGCAAAACGCGGTTTCAGAAAATAACATTGCGTGTCCAGGTCTGTGGGTAAAAATAAATAATTTAGAGGGAGGTAGGGGAAAAACATTTGGAATAAAAGTTGTCGCTTTATTGTGTATACCAAAACATTATATTTTCCATTGATTGTAATGTTAATATATCATCAAATTTCGGGCCTTTTTTGTGGAAAATTATGTGAGCAAAAATTTTCTCATGAAGAAAAAATTCTTTAAATTTTATTTTATTTCAACTGCAGGTCGCTTTGGTATGCATATATGTATAAAAAAAATTAAATGTTGCGGCAATCATTCTCTTCCTAATTAGTCAATTAAAAAAAGAAATTATCATTAGTTTAATGGAAAAATGATTATAAAAAATAAATACAATCAAAAAATATATTTATTAATGTATTTTAGATTTTTTGGAAAGGTCAAAACATTTATTGAAATACCTAAAAACAAATAATGACCATCTACTAATATACCATCCAAAAAAACCCGGATTTTTAGGTAAGGTTTGCATCTTGCAAATAAATTGAAAACAAGTCATAATAGAAAAAGTACGATACAAATTTTGATACTATAATGTATGAGAAAAAATGTGCTTATTTATTACTAATACCCTTGAAAATGAGTTAATTTAAAATCTAACAAAAAACAATTAAATACAAATTAAATTATTAAAAACTATTTCTAATTATAAATATATTATCTAAACTATAAAATAAAGAAGAAATAACTAAGACAAACTTTCAAAGATACGAGAAAATTTGAAATAAAAATGTATTATGTCTTATGTAAAATTCAATGTTTTGGTATACAGAATATGGCCGACAAGAATTTCTTCCTACTTTTTTTGGAGCCACCCCCCACTCCTTAAAACAAGCGTTATGGTCACTCCCTACCTCCCTGATAATTTAATATTAATTTTCATTTTTAAGTTAAAAATAAAGTGAAAACAAAAATAAATAAAAATTTGTACCACAGAGTATCCGTACCAGAGGTGATCACTCAATGCTATTTTTTTTTCACCTCTAGTGCTGGCAGGGATGGCAAAAAGGTTGGACATGTGTGAGCGTTTTTACCGACCGACCAGGGAGGCATTTTTAAATTTTTTTTGAACGAATATTGGGAATTTAAAAATTATTTATTGAGATATAAAATTAGCATTACAGAAATCAAATATGCTTTTTTCAAATATCCAAATAAATAATTTAAATTAACAGAAAACTCCACCTACTTTTATGTAATTTACATAAATAAAATAAACGAATAATGTTCTTGTTAATATTTAATATGTATGGATTAAAAATTTTCTTCAATGCCAATATTTGAAACGAGAGAAACACATACGAATTGTTCTTAGTGAGAAGGAAATTTATAAATAAATAAATAAATAAATAATCATTTCTATTTCAAAAAAGATACTATTTAAAAAGATCACAAGAAATCCATAAATCATTGATTAACTAAGAATAATTAATCCAACGCATTTTTAATCATCTAAGTTTATCAAACAACTGATTTACGAACATTTGGGTAAATTTATAAATGAAAAAAATGTGGGATGTCTCCGGTCGGCTATCATGCAAATTCCAATTGGATAAAATTAACACATATATATTATATTTAAATTAAATTATAAATTAAAATTAATAAATAGTATTTATTAAACCAGCGCGAGTTTGGCTCTTTGTTGAGGGCATCTGGTCACATGCTGGCGCGTGATTGTTAGTCAACGTGCTAAAAAATTAATTCCGGTACTTTTAGCGATTCAACCAAGCTGAAATTCTATATATAGCAGTTTTATGCAATTTTTAAACATGTGAAAAACTATAAAAGATATACTGAGAGGAGTACGTGAATATATTTGATTTAATAGTGCTTATTGTGAATATCTATATTGCTGTGAAATTTGTATTTATTTATCAAATATTAAATAATTTAACTTTGTTATTTGATTTGTTACAATGTAATTTAAATTATTTATCAAACAATTTATAATTTTTCAATTTTATTTGTGTTAAATGTTAAATAAAATTTATATTTATATTAATCAAATAATAAATAATATAACTTCATAAGTTAAATAGTGTTATGTTAAGTGTTAAGTGAAAAATAAAAATTAGTCAAGAGTCAAGAAATCAATTTATTTCGATTGGTGTCATTGATGAACAAGTTTTTTTGTATAATTTAAACTATTGTGTATTATATTTAGAGTACATATTTATAGTTACAAATTTTGGTGGTATATAATATCTGGTGGTATATAATAATTTAATATAATATCTGCTTATAAAACTATATAAAATTACGTGTGACATTTTAATCATAAGGATTACAAACAAAATCTTTATCAATCTTTATTTAAAATGTTTATTTAGTTTAGGGTGATCTTCGGTCATTTTTTTTTTGCGGTGCCATCTATTGGGTTCCTGAAGAGTCAACCGTTTTCATGTAACGCCATCTGGTGTTCGAGTTACACCGGTCCCATTGGGTCCCATTTGGTCCCATTGAGCTGATACAGCTGATACCCCGTTGATATGTACTATTTTAGTTAAATATAAAATTATAAATTTATTCTATTTTATAAATCATGAATGTGCCAATTTCATCCATTAATTCGCACTTACTAGGTAAATTGCTTATATTTTTTAGATTTTAAAATTCTTTCTATTTTAAAATACTACTATTAAATATTTAACCTATTTCAATGATACTTTTAAACAAGAGATAAATTGTTACTATATAAATATCACATTTACTATATTTTATTTTATTATATATAAATTTGTCAAAAAATAACACTATAATAAATTATTTTTGTATTTTTTAATACTAATTTATAAGTAAAAAATATTAATAGAGAATGAGATCATTTAAACTAATAAAAAAAATTTTACAGTTCATATTCCAACTATCACTTCGGCTCTTTTACATGCTCCATCAAATTCTTCGGATATACTTATTTGTGGAACATGTAAACAATGTTTCTTCAATGTTAATAATTTCATTGATCATAAATTTTTATGTAATGCTGTGCAGCTTCAAAATCCAACAGCTCCGACTTCAATTGTTAATCAAAATGGAATTAGTATTTTAACAGAGTCGACAAATACTTCAAATAATGAAGAAGTTGTTCCGGTATTATCTCCTTTATTCCAAGTGGTTGTAAATAGACCGGAGCAAAACCTTCCAACACTCATTAATTCTCATGAAAACAATATTTCTAAAACAGAACTTTTACAATCTAATATAAAGGATACATCAAATAAATTAGATACTAATTCGAATAACCCTAATCAGAATAATTCTTCTTCATTACAAACTCTTCCAAATGAAAATTCTACAAACAATTCAATTAAACGAGACTTTCAAATTAATGAAGATGTGGCAGCACTTTTAGCTAATCAATTATCAAATGAAGTATGCTCATTGCAAGAAAAAAGTCTCGCCACCGGTGCAGGTAAAAAATACTTCGGTCTATCATCATCAATTAATTGGTTAATTTGACAGTTTGATTTAACCGGTTAATTAATAGATAAGTGCCATTGAAAGAATCAATTTCGATTTTTTAATTGATTGGTGCGTCAAACATATGGAGTTGGAATAGGGCTAATCACAAGAACTGTTGCATTAATTTGTTTTAATTTAGTAGAAATCTCGAGATTTAACATAAAATATCTCTTTTTTAAATAAAATTTTAAAATGTTTTATAAACAGGCTGATAAATAATTTTTCCAAATGTCAAAATTAAATTATATCTAAAAACACTTTTCTACCGACTTTTTAGACTATTAATTTTTTCATTAAAAATTTTACTCTCAATTCAAATTGAGGATAGATAATATATAATTTGAGTCGACTCCTTTTATTCTTAAAATTATATATAAATTGTTCTTAGATTATTTTAAACAATTCTGGATTAAGCCTAATCTTTTTTTCATTTTAATTTTATTTACAATTCCTTAAATATTTTTATTTTTAACATTCATATTTTTTTAGCATATTATTTATTGATTTTTTTTATTTATATTATCATGGTATTATTATTAGAATTATTTAAAAAATATTTTCTTAATGATTTCCAAACTTTTCTGCTTTTTTAATCACATATTTTTAATTAAAATAAACAGGGTTGATTTAATTTTCTTTCAGCTTTTTAAAGTTAAAATTAATTTTTAAATTTTCTAATTTAAAAGAACTTATTAATGAATTTAACTATGACTTCTAAAGAGATTTCATTTGTTAACTTTTTCTTCAAAATCTTGATTTTGAAGAAAAGTTATGTATTTTTTTGAAGATAGTAAATCCCACTGCTGCTGATTGTATTATTTGAATAAGTACTATATTTAATTTCTTGATCAATTTCAAAATTATTAAAATATGTTATCAGAAAAATATTTTCTAAAATAGTTCCAGTTTGACAAAAATGGTTTTTTTTCTTTTAGGATCATATGGGTCAACATTGTTATTATTACCTCAAGGCAGGAATCAATTAAGGGATAATTTTTTCAAATAAATTTTGTAACACTGAAGTCCAGCATATTTGATTTCTGTAATGCTAATTTTATATCTCAATAAATAATTTTTAAATTCCAAATATTCATTCAAAAAAAATTTAAAAATCCCTCCCTCGTCGGTCGGTGAAAATGCCTCCCTCGTCGGTCGGTAAAAACGCTCACATATGCCCGCCTGCCACCTTTGCCTCCTTTAGCAACGAAAAAAAAATAGCATTGAGTGTATGCCTCTGGTACGGATACTCTGTGCAATATAGTCTTAAAAATCAATATATTCATATTCCTATTCAACAACTACTTTATTGTAATTTTCATTAAATTGCTTTATTAGATAATATTTTCAATTAGTACAAATGTTCCACACCTTGCTTTTTTAGAGAGAATTTTTTGAATATCAAATACAATATATTTAAAGATATTTATATTATTTTTTTCCTTTTACTGGATTTCACTTATTAACCTCATATATTTCAAGAATTTTTTAATTTCATTTATATATATATATATATATATATGCACTTGCATTCTAGATGATATTTTAAAATTTTGTCCAAACAATTATTTTAACAATTAGGATTAGGATTATCGATTATTTCTTTTTTATTTCATTGTAAATTTCAATTTGCACAAACCAGTTAAAGGATTAAGGTTTTCAATATAACAATTTATGGTTTATTGAATTTGTGTACATGGACACATTTAGCTTTTTTAAAGCAAAGATTTATAAAACTATCAATTAAAACAATTCCTAATACATTTACAGTACTTGGAGTGTAAAAAAAGGAAATATTTAAAAACTAGAGTCAAATTACTTTACACTTCCGAGTCTGAACAAAATAAAATTAGCTGGAGTGTCTCCACTCGACTATCTCGCAATTTGAATTGGATTAAATAACATATTATATTTAAATTAAATTTAATTAATTTTAAATTATAAATAATAAATATTAAACCAGCGCATGTTTGGCTTTTTGTTGATGGCACCACGTCACGTGTTGACGCGTGAGATTTGCAGTGTTAAAAAATGAATTCTGGTAATTTCAGCGAATCAATCAAACTGAAATTCTATATATAGCAGTTTTATACAATTATTAATCATGTGAAAAATTATCAAACATATATCTTTATTTTTACGGTCACTTTAGAGGAAAAAAAAATCAAAACGTTGTAAGTAATGACCCTCTTCCGGTTGAGCTACATTTCTCAAAAGTTGATAGAAAACTACGAATTTTGAATAATGTTCATATACCAAATTTCATCATTCTAGCTCAAGCCGTTTTTGCGTAATCTTGACTACATACACACACACACACACACACACAAACACAGACATTTTTCTCAACCTTAGTGAAAATGATTCAGGAACCTTTAAAACGTATAAAAACATCAAAATCTCAACACCGAAAATTTCCGTGATCGCAATACTATCTCTTACGAGATAGTAAAAAGAATAGGGAGGGACTCTGGGCAGGATATTATTTTACTTTTTTTAGATTGAGAAAATAGCACATTAATATATTTGAAATTTAACTCTATATACGAGATTATATGCATATAATGTCAAAATAGATTTAATGAACATGTGCAAATTAGAAGTTATTTAAAAAAAATCTATTTAATGAGGAAAAATATACATAAATTTTATTAAAAAAAAAAAATTGAAAAGCTTTACTAATAGCATAACATTGGCTTGGAAATTGAAAAACAATTTTTTTTTAGAATAATAATAAATTTACAATAAATGTACACACTCACATTTTAAAATTTTTTTTAAATATATATTTATTATATATATTAAAACTTATGGAAATAGAATTAGATTTTTACAAACTTTAAATATTATTATTATCATTTGAATCCGTCTATATTTTTAATATTTATTTCTATATTTTATTTTTATAATGCTATTAATAACAAAATTATTTCTTATTTATTTATTTCAGAGGCTTTGCTACAATTAAGTAATTTAACCAAAGAAATTGATTTAAATGAATCCAAAGATTCTTGTATGATAACTCCAACAATTAATTTAGAAATTAGTTCCAATTCACTTTTACCCAGTACATCGCAAATACCTTCAGAATCGGAAAAAGATCACATCAATATAGAAGAATTACAAGACAAACAACAGCTTGAATCACCATCACAATCACCGACAAATTCACCTTTACCCAGTACATCGCAAATACCTTCAGAATCGGAAAAAGATCACATCAATATAGAAGAATTACAAGACAAACAACAGCTTGAATCACCTTCACAATCACCGACAAATTCATCTTCACCAATAGTCAAGAAAACTGCCAAAATAGATTCTCAACAAAAAGCTCATAAATGTAATTATGACAAATGTAAATTTTCTACAAAATATCCGAAAGATCTTGTAAGACATAAAAGGACGCATACAGGTAAATTAAAATATGATGATATATATATATATATATATATATATATTGTTTAAAGTTTAGTTGATTTAGTTGTTGGGACTAATCGTTATTGTTAAACTTTTATTTTTATTTTAAAAATTATAATTAATTTATTCTTTTGACTATATTTTTTATATCATATATGTTAACTACATTTTTTATTTAACTTATATATTCTTTTTCAGGTGAAAAGCCTTTTAAATGTCATCTATGCGATACTAGTTTTAGTCGTGATGATAGATTAAAATTTCATATAAAAACTCATTTTAGTGAAAAACAATTCAAATGTAAATTATGTAGTTATGCTGCATTTGAATTTGGATCTTTAAGAACACATTTACGTACTCATACAGGATTACGTCCATACAAGTAAAAATTGTTAATTACATTTTTTTAATTTAAATGAATTTGCAGTAACAAAATTAGTGATCGCTTATTTAATTAAATATTATATAGACTTTTTAAATTTGTCTTAAATTAATTAAACAAAAATTTGAATTCATTTATATATTTACAAAATACTTTTATTTATAATTAATTATTTTATATTTTAAATTTTGATAATGTTTATTTTATTTTATTTTATCCTTTCCTATTCGGACTTAAGGCATTTTATTACAAATGTATTAACTTTTTTAGTCATACATGTCGTTTGTCATTTGCATCTTTTTATAACGTTTTTCTCAACCTCTATTTTCAGTTATGAAATGAACAGTCAGTAGAGAGTAAAAAAATTGTAATTGTAATATTATATACTAAATATTCAATCAGTATATTAGATAAAACATTTATTTGTTTTTGTGTTCTTACTTTTAATATATTTTAATTTAATCAGTAAATTAATTATATATTATTATTGTAAATGTCCCTTCATATATTGTGATTCCAGCCATCTTACTTGAAAATGAAAATCCAATTATGAGATCAAAATTAAGTATTAAAATCTTTAGTTGGTTAGCAACTTTGCATGGGGCTCAATTACATTTTTCTTCGCCTTCTTTGATGTGGACCATGGGGTTTTTGTTTTTATTCACAATAGGAGGATTAACAGGAGTGGTTTTGGCTAATTCCTCCATTGACATTGTTTTGCATGACACGTATTATGTAGTGGCTCACTTTCATTACGTCCTTTCGATGGGGGCTGTGTTTGCTATCATAGCTGGTTTCATGAAGACTGGCGAAAGGAGGTAGGTGGTTGAAACTTACTTTGAGGTGTTCCTTGAATGATTCCGAACAACTTTATATGCAACTTTTTTTATGATCTCTTTTAGTTTAATTAATTAAACTGTGTATCCATACTAAAGTTATTTAAAGACTTTCGGTTTTTTAAATTCGGTTTATTTTATTTTAGAAATAGTTTATCCATACTAAAGATATTTAAAGACTTTTTCGGTTTTTTAAATTCGGTTTATTTTATTTTAAAAAATATAAACTCCGCAAAAGAGTTTAAATAACTTTGGTATGAATAAAACTATTTCTAAAATAAAATAAACCGAATTTAAAAAACAGAAAAAGTCTTTTAATTAATTAATTTTTATTAATTAAACTAAAAGAGATCATAAAAAAAGTTGCATATAAAGTTGTTCAGAATCATTCAAGGAACACCTCAAAGTAAGTTTCAACCACCTACCTCCTTTCGCCAGTCTTCTGTATAATTACCAATCTTTTAATTCAGGAATTAGATTCACTCTCTTGAAATAAAGATTTAAGTTTTAAATAATTATTTATAATAAAAAATTGTAAAATATTTTATAAAAATTTATATTATTTATATTAGAGTGAAAGAAAATGGCCCTCTAAGAAACTTGAAAAATTTTTAATTATGAGATCATAACAAGATTTATTGACCTTAGTGACTTGTAATCACATCACAATATGAAAGAAATATTTAATTTTCTGATATTTACTTTATTGTAAGAAAAACAAGCAATTTCACACATGATTTCAATATCACTAGAAAATAAATAAATCATATAAAATTAACACATAAATAGAATAAAACGGCCAATATTTTAAATTTATAACTTTTTAGAATTCAAATTTAGCTAACGAATGCAATCGAGCCAAAACTTATAGTTATCAAAAAAAATTTAAAAAATTTTATTTGTTTAGTAGACTTTTAATAATAATAATAAATAAAATTATATAAATATTAAAATAATTTTAAACTTTTTTGTTATAAAAGGAGAAACTCTGACATGTTCATCATGTGAATTTACCACTACTAGTCAAAAAAGACTGAATAGTCATTTGAAATTACATGTAGAAAAGAAATTCTATTGCGTGATTTGTGATTTCAACTATGACAAATATTGTGAGTAATAAGTTCTACTGTTTTTATTAAAACTTTTAATGAATATCTGTATGACAAGTAAGATCTCATTAATTCATAATAAATACACAAAGAATATTCTTTTCTGCTATATAAATCCATTCTTGATATTTTTAAATAATCTCCAAAACTTTTATATATTTATATACATCGAAGTGGACGTATATATATTCAAAATTACTTTGCAAAATTAAATAATTTTTTTAATTATCTATATATATATACATATCATAAAAACATAAAGAAATAAGTTGACCTGTGGCCATGTCCGAACCGACCGACGGTTTGAAGTAAATTAATTTCCAGCTACAGAAACAATTTCAAATAATTTTAATATATCTATTAATGTAATAAAAAACAGATATAAATATAACATAAATATTTTTAATTTTATTTTATTTATAATATATATGTAAGACCAGGCTGTGACGTCATGAATGGTTGGATGACGTCATATAATTTTAAATTGACAAAAAACTAATAAAGATGATTTTTCTCGAGGATAAAACCAATACAAAGTGCATGATTCGTGGTGCATGTGAAATTTGGTGTGAAAATAACCCTTCCCTTCCTATCGTCGATCGCTAATACTACCACCCGATTTGCACCAAAAGTTGATCAATTCATCATACTGATGCATTAAGTAAATATACCAAATTTCATCAAAATCCGTTGAGCCGTTCAGGCTGTACACATCTATACGGACGGACGGACAGACATCATGCTAAAAATACTTTTTTCTGTTAAGAAAATGCATGATTCGTGGAGATATGTAAAAATCTCCAAATGTGAAATTTGGTGTGAAAACAATACCTCCCTTACTATCGTCGGTCGGTAAAAATAAACAAATGAATGAAAAATTAATGAATAAAAAATAAGATAAAATAAAATTCACACTTACTAAATTAATTAATAAATTAAAAGGATCGAATTTTAATTAAAATGATTCTCATTGCTGATTTCTCATATTTTAAAAATGCATGATGATTACTTTATATAAAGTTATTTATATATTTTTTTGAAAGATTTTTTCATATATCCAAGATCTCTTTTAGACATCTATTTAAGAATTGATATTCATCTTAAATTTTTTAATTAATTAATTAATTTTTTAATATCTTTCCAGATAATATCTTATTGTAAAAGATATATATATATATATATATATATTATACATATTTATACAGTAAAGAATATTTTCTAAAACATTTGTTATTCTAAAATATAATTTTACCAATAAATAAATTAAATTGTCGACTTGTCTTCTTAAATTAGAACTTTTTTATATTTTTATTTAAAAATATACATTTATATATTTTAGCATGTTTAAAAACTCATATGCAAAAAAATCATCCAGACTTGATTAAAAAAAAGACAAAAACAAAAAAAAACATTGTCTAGAAGGATTTTAAAAGTACCAACTATAAAATCATATAAATGTACATTATGTGAAGCTGCATTTGTTCGAGAAGATTCATGGAGAAGTCATATGCGCCACCATAAAAAAGAACAACCAAATATCACTACTACTCAAGATGAAACCACAAATGCAAATCGAAATAATAATTCTATAACAAATGAAGTATTTTCTTAATAATTATATTTGAAAATATATTAAAAATTATTTATTTTATTTGTTTATTTCAGACATCACTTTATATTTATCTTAACCAAAAAGAACCAATTACTCTAGAAGATCAAGAAACATTGCCATCAAACAATATACAAATTCAATCCACTCAATTTGAACTTCTTAATTGTAAATCTTGACAACGGTTTGTTGAATCAGAACAATTAAGATTAAATTTTTCAGAAAATTACAATTCAGTTCAATTCAGAAACAAACTGATAAAACCACTATTCAACCGGAAATCATTGTGAATTAAGGAAATATTTACAATAAAAATTCTTAAGTTATTTTTTTATATATAATAATATTTTGTAATAAAAATAATTTTTTTAAAAAAAAATTATTTTTTCAATTTTTTTCTCATATATTTATTTTTTATTATAAAAATCCAAACAACAAGCAGGAGTTTTACTAGGTAAACATAACATTTAGATTCTTCCATACAAATTAATTATTTATTGTAGTTAATTTTAACACACGTGATTATATGCATGATACATTTCAAATTTAAACTATAGAAATATGTTTGTGAAGCCTCCACACACTAAAAAACAAAACACTCATTTAAACAAACCCATTTTACCGTTTTTATTTAAATAATCGACGCAATAGTCGCAATAGTAGCTAGCTTAAATTTTTATTTGATTATAATTGATGATATATATCCGAGAAAGCATAATTACAGGATTAAATCAACTCATGTTATCTTGGCCTGTGGCTATTTCTTGAAGAAGTGCTTTTTGCCACCCTTTTGACCATCCTCGACCTCCTACCAAACCACCCAAATGTTCAATCCAAACAAATTGAATAAGAGGAATGATGTTTAGGAAAACATTTTTCTATTTAAACTAATTTTTTATTATTGTTTCAAGATGAGATATTAACGCCTGCATAAAGAAGAAGCATTTTAAATGTGAAATAATGGTATCTTATGCAAACTATAATGAAATTCTATTCGAAACAAATGATATCTTGTTACTTAAGAGGTCAATTTAATTGAACATAGGAAAATTTATGTTAAGTCTACAGGTTATCATTTTTATTCTATATATAAAAATTTGAAAGGGATAAACTTTTTCAATACAGTATAACCTTTTTAGAAGGGAGATGAAAATGAGGCTTGATAATGGCTATATTTAAAGGGTTTTAATAAACTTATATCAAGAGGAAATTTTCGAGTATTGATTTACTTTATTATTAAGTCATATTTTAGAATAAAATAGTTTAAAATCTTCTATTTTATAATTAAATACTTCTTCTGATCAAAAATTAGAATTCTATTGGTATTTATAATAAATTAATCACATTATCTTGGGAAAAGTTTAAATATCATTTATTTATGAGTTGATATTCATTATTTTGGTAAGTTTATTAGATAATGACTGTACGATGAACTTTTAAAAGCTTCAACACTTGAAAAATAATAATTTAACTTTTTGAAATAGATCACTTACATGTATTGGATATAATAGGGAGTGTAGAATGCAGGAATCAATTGACAGAAACCTTCAAAATGGGTTAAAACAAGGAGACGCACTATCCCCAATTCTATTTAATTTAGTAGTGGAATATGTAATTAGACAAATTGGGGATAAATCAAACGGAATCCAATTAAAGAAAAAAATCAAGTATTAGGTTACGCAGAGGAGTTAAATATAATAGGAGATTCAGCAATTGCAATTAAAGATAGCGTAGAAAAATTGGCAGGAAAAGAGGCGGGGCTTGAAATTATTAATAGTGATAAGACAAAATATTTAGTTACAGAGAGGAACAAAGTCTTAACATACAAAATGTAGGGTCATAAAATCGAGAAGGTTGCAATGGGCACACACACAGGGTACTAGACAAGAATGGAGAAAAATATATTTGAATGGACACGTCCGGTTGGAAGATCAAAAACTCGGTGGACGGACAATGTAGAAAGTGACATAAGAGAGATGAAAGAAATGAGAATTTGGATGAGTGTAGCTGAGGTTAAGGAGACACTTGGAGAAATGTGGTTGCTGCGGCCAAGAACTTTCGAGTTCCGTAGAGCTACAAAGATAGATAGATATTTATATAATAGAATCAAATCTCTTTTTGTTTTTGCGACAATTGTTTTTATTATATTGCTTACATTAAATATATATTTTTGTCATATTAATTAATCTTTAAAAATTATATTCTTTATTTAGAAATTGAAATTGAAATTTTAAAGATGAGAAATTGAATATTTTTTTTATTTCTATTTTTTAATAATTCTTAATAATTTTAAAGTCTTAATAATTTATTTTCATTTATATTTGTACATTTAGTAGATAATATATTTATAAAAGAAATGAAATAAATAAAATCATCTATATTTGAATGCATTTATCATGTTTCAATTTAGATTTAATAATTTAAAATAGAAAACATATTGAGTTAATTTAGGATAATGATGAAAAAGATAATTGGATGGAAAAGAAGTTCAGAGAAAATCTAGCCCCTTGGCTCTGATCTTGGCATTGAGTAATTGTTAACATTTCCACCCTCCTTATAGTCAAAGGTCAAAGCAATCGCTGAATTATTTATTTATCATCCTTACAAAAACATTAGTACTGTTGTACCGAGTTTCTTTTTTTCAATGTTTTAGAAAAAAAATATTTATATTATAAATCATTCCCTTTTAACAAAAAATTAATTCATTAAAATATACAACTAGATATTTAATATCTTCGTAATATTTCAATGTAAGATAATATACTAAAGAATTTAAAAAATTGTCAAATATATTCTTCAAAATTTTGAAGAAAAATTTTTAATTTTCCTGTCTAGATACTATAATTCTTACAACCTCATAATAGCATAAAAATAAATTCACGACTCATCGGCGCCGGGTTTATAGGGGGCAGCAACCTGACCTTATTTTTTTATTATAAGTAATTATTTTAACCAATTTTTTAAAAAATATCGTTTCTTTATTATATAAATAAAACTATTATTATTATTATAAATTTTAAGGAATCTTTCTATATTTGCCGAAAAATTAAAAAAAAAACAATTAAGTAAATAAAAAAGACGAAATTTCAATAAAATGTAATAAGAATATAAAACATGTTTTTTTTCTCATAGACTAAAAAGAAAAACAATTTTTCTATAAATGAATGAATGTTCCATTGCCGGTCCGTTTTCAAAAAAACACATTTAGTAAAAAAAATGTATCATTATATACCAAACAAATTAAAGGTTTAATGAAACCTTTTTGTAAATACCTGTAAATTTAATATAACTTTTACACATTGTCAGAGACAGATTGTAAAATAAAAAAGGAAATAAAAAAAAAATATTTATTGATTAATTTATGATATTATATTTACTTTATAAATAGATTTTCTCATGAACACTTTTGTATTATTATTTTAGAAACTATTAATTAAGAAGCAAGTTTATTTTAATTATTTATTTTTTTATACTCATAATATTAACGGTAATTATTTTAAAATAATCAAATAATACTTTTTTATCTTTGTTTTGTATCTTCAATTAGTAGATATTTTTGTGTAATTAATAAAATGATCAATCATTAAAAAAAAAAAATAAATGTAATTTTTATTGAAGTAAGAATTTGGAAATGAGTTCAACATTTTTATAACTTTTGTTCAATTTATGTCAAAATTAACAATGGAGAAAACTAACAAATTGGATTTATTTAATTGAAATTTATCTGAAATGTAGCATTTACATTTTAATCAAGCTTTTTATGTATTCATAAGATTTTATTTAACATAATTATATTAATGAAATTATACATCTCTTAAATGTCGTAATGATGCTGAACTTTCTAATAACTATTATTAAATATTAACTTATGATTTATGGATCACTGAAACACTGTTTAGCGCCCCAAGAAGAACTAAAGAATAAGTTGACCTGTGGCCAGGTCCGAACCGATCGACGGTTTGAAATAAATTAATTTCCAGCTACAGAAACAATTTCAAATAATTTTAATATATCTATTAATGTAATAAAAAACAGATATAAATATAACATAAATATTTTTAATTTTATTTTATTTATAATATATATGTAAGACCAGGCTGTGACGTCATGAATGGTTGGATGACGTCATATAATTTTAAATTGACAAAAAACTAATAAAAATGATTTTTCTCGAGGATAAAACCAATACAAAGTGCATGATTCGTGGAGATATGTAAAAATCTCCACATGTGAAATTTGGTGTGAAAACAATACCTCCCTTACTATCGTCGGTCGGTAAAAAAAGCGGACTTGGTAGCTTTTTTAAATTTATTTTTTTTAAGAAGGAATATTGGAAATTATTTATTTAGAGATAAAACTGACAGTTCAACTGTCACTTATGCTTTTCTATTTCTATTTAATATTATTAGATCATATTTATTCAACAATTTATTATGGATAAGATATTCTTTAATAATCATTTTAAATGCATATTAATTAAAGAAAGAAATTGTTTTAAAAATATCATAAATAATATGTTAACAATTTTCAAGATAGAAACACAAAACATAATTTATACTTACAATGTTTGCAAGACAAATAAAATAAAAATAAACTACCAAGGCCGTATTTGTTTTGTTTTTTTTTTGGTGAGAGATTAATAAATATCTTATCTTATTATGCTAGCTAAAGTTGTATATATCTATATTTCTATATATATGGGTTCTCAAAAACCGCTCTAACGATTTTTTTCAAATTCACACTAGATATAGTATTTATAAAGAAAAATTGAGTTTTATTGATCACATCTCTTGAAACATACAGCTTCATTATTTATTTCTTAATTAAAAATTATATATGGGTGACGTCAATGGCATCCATTTTGAAATTTTACTCCCGCCTTTTTTTAAAGGATATTGTATTAATATTTTTTTTATATTTAAAATATTTTAAAATTTATTATTTAATTTCAAAATAAAATTAAAAATATTTATTTTTAATAAAATATATATATATTTATTAATCTCTCTCAAAAAAAAACAACAAAATAAAATACGGTTGGTTGACTCCCGCTTTTTTTTAAATGATATTGTATTAACATTTTTTTATATTTAAAATATTTTAAAATTCATTATTTAATTTCGAAATAAAATTAAAAATATTTATTTTTAATAAAATATATATATATTTATTAATCTCTCTCAAAAAAAAACAACAAAACAAATAAATGTCTTTGAAAGATGGTAAAAATATGTTTGTTATTATCAAAATATCTTAGACCAGTGGTAAGAACAATTGTTTTTACTCCCCGAGTTCGAAGGATCGAAACTCGCCGCGTGCATTTTTTTTATCTATTTTCGTGATTTATTTATTCATTGTTCTTTTATTAATTAAGTTTTAGATAGTTTTATAATTTTTAATATTTTTTCAATAAAATATTATTTAATACATTTAATAATTGTAATAAATAATTAAAGAATTGTTTATCAATATTTTTTAAAGGGTAGAGCGAGAGCTCGGTGTCCCAGGTATTAATATTACCAGCCAAATCCAATAATAATGAATCATTTTTTTTAACTTAAGTACCGAGCCGAGGCTCGGGGTCCCGGTACTATTTTATTAAAATAAATATTTTTAATTTTATTTCGAAATTAAATAAAAAATTTTAAATAAAAAAAAATATTAATACAATATCAATTAAAAAAGAATGTCAAGAGGCAAACATGGATGATATTATTGATGACGTAATTTAATTTTACTATTATAAATTAAGAAAATACTAATAAAATTGAGTTTTCTCGAGGATGAAACCAATACATATCAATTTTTCTTTATAAATATTATCTATGGTGTGAATTTCAAAAAAAATTCTTAGAGCGGTTTAATATCTCAAATATATGTATATATAAATATATACATATATATACAATTTTTGCTAGTAAAAAAAGTTAAAATAACATTTTAACAAATATAAATATTTTAAATAAAATTTATGTAAAATTAAAATTAATTCATCACTTACTTACTGAGCACATAAATAAAATAAATTGGGTAGGCATATTATTAATTATGTAGTTCAAAAATAATTTTCAATTTATTATTTAGGAATAATTTGACGAATTTTTTTTTTTTTATAAATTTATTAGTTCTTTTGAAGAAAAAATGAATACATGATAGAAGTTAAAGTAATAAATGTTCTGATTGGTCCATCTGGACGACGTCGCCATTGTTTGCCTCCTTACAGGAGAAGTATAATCATAGTAATCGTATCATGAAATGAATTTCCCCCGGGAGATGGTCAGCGGACTTTAATAGCCAGCGGACGGCGTTTATTGGACGGTAAATCGACTGGCATCATGGCCGAAGGGAAAAATATTGTCCGAGCGGGGTGCTAAAAAAACATCGCGATTCGAGGGTGTGTTGTTCCAAGTGTCGTCGTCGTCCCGATTTCAATCAGCTAAAAGAACCCGGTCGGTCCAAAGGAGGGAGAGAGTCATCAAGCAAGATGGACCTTTTCTTCTCAAATGACCTTATCGGAGAAAAGAGATGGCTCGTCGTTGATGATAATCAACCCAGTCACATCCTTAAAATGATTAAAAATCTTACACTCTGTTTATTGCATTCCTTAGAATTGAACTTTCTTTTTAAATTCTATTGTACACATATTCGCTTTTAAATATAATATAATATTAGATATAATAACAAAATAAACATATTTTCATACCTAAAAAATTATCTATTATTCTAATTATCTTTTATTTAAATTTTAAGTTAAAAATGTATGTATTATTTTTAAATGAAGGAGTTTTGCTCCCCTTAAACATTTATTTAGTTGCATACATAGATTTCAACATTTATTTATTAATTGATATATCCGTACAAATTAAAAGTTATTTGAAATGTGACTAGAAAAACATATAAACATCAATTATCAAGTTTTTATTAATATTCTAAAATTACAAAAATATTGTAAAAAATTATGAATATATATAAAAATTACAGTACCCCCTGTCCGCTTCACAATCAATACGACTATGATTATACTTGTGTATTTATTAATTATTATTAGAAATTGGATGTAATTTCAAAAGATGTGCTTTTAAAAAATGAAATTTCGTTTTAATCTTACCCTACTCGTAATATTTATTGAAACTTGTTTCTTCTTAATGTGAGAGTAAATAATAATGCTGTGGACTCGAAATAGTATATCTAGAAGGAAAACAGAAATGTATTTGAAAACATGAGGGTATTCAAAAGGAAGCGGTAAAGTGAGAGAGAGAGAGAGAGAAAGAGGAAGAGGGACTTAAGAGTAGAAAGCATGAATGAGAAATTAATAATTCAGTAATTACTTTGGCCGACCGCAAAGTGGGCGCTCTAACAACGGGAATGATGCTCGTTGCTCAATGTCACTTGCAATCCTCTCTGTGCTCGAGGGCTTGGGGATGGTGTCCTCCCCCATTGGCCACCCAACACCCTTGTGCCCCCTTCACCACACTAAGCCTCTCTCCTACCCCTTCCTTTCCAGTGCAAGGAAATTACATTCATTTTTAAGATATACCTTAAAACAAAAAAAAACATTAATAAAATTGATGTTTAAATTCTTAAGAATTCAATCAATCCTTTATAAATTCTTAATTAATCTTAAAAAATTAACAATCATAATAATCAATTAATTTTTAAAATGAAAATAAATAAGCTATATTTTGTGTGACCTTAAGAAAATTGTAAAGGGACACTTAAATTTTCTATTTTATAATTGATAATATATGCAGCATTCAGAAATTATATTATCTCCGATTTCTGACATATATGCAGTGAAATCTTGAATGTGGACACAAAATTTTAATTTATAGAAATGATGATGGATTTCATTCATATCTTCATTATATAAGTATAATAAATATTTTATTCAATTTTTAATTCTTTAAATTATTTATTTATAAAGTGTTATTTATATTTTAACCACAATTAACCACCTAATTAACCAAAATTAAAATATATATTTAAAAACAATTGAAATGAATGAATGATGTTTTTTTTTAATGACTTCTTTGAAGGAATCTGCATGCAATGTAATGTCCCTTTCAAATCGAAGGGTGGAGGAGGGAATAAGGACGAAGGGAAGGAGGCAGCGAGGGCTGACTGCCCTAATGTCCAGTCATTACTCGCAGCCTCTAAAATACAACGTAACGCAGACAAGAACGGAAGCGTTCTAATTATATAAGCTAAATAAAGATGGAGAGGGAAGAATACAAATGACGTAGATGTTTGACTAAAACCCTGAAATATATCCTCTGGACCTCCATGGTAAATAGCAGTGTCTGGAACTTAGCCGAAATATATACCCGCGGGCGGCCATTACGCCATTACACCATTACACGGAGGCGCCAAATGGATGGACGCCATCCGTCGTCGGCGTATTAAACAAAAGGACGCCTCTGAAGCTGAAATATTACCATAAGAAGACGCCGCCACTTTGATTAAATTTCACTATTTATTTATTTAAAAGTGAAGGGCGGGAGGAAAGTTAAAAAAACGAAACACAAGGAAATCATAATTCATTCAAGACTTGCAAGAGCAATGGAAATTAAAGAAGATCCTATTATGAATATATTTTCTTAGATTTTAAAATATTTTATTATCATTATTATTTAATAAATAAAATTATTACAATAAACAATATTTATTTAAAAGGTTAACACTAAAAAACACATTTTTACTGAATATTATGAATTTTCATCAATTTTGGTAATTAGATATTAAGAAATACATAATTCAAATTTTTAGTATCAATATAATTTATGTGATAAATTCTTATGAAAATGTCAATCGTCTGATTAATGCCAACAACTATTATTGTTAGTTTTAAAAATGTTTTTGAACTTCATCTCCCTTTCTTACTGATTAATTGAAATAAACGTAAGTCTCCTCTGTTTACTTTTTTTTTTTTGATAAATAAAAAATAAAAGAAATCATCACAAAAGGTTCCTATCTATCTTTAATAGAATAGAACTACGAGGTTGGAAATACAATTCCATCTGTCTGAGTATTTTTTAAGCGAGCTGCTCAAAAACTCCATTATGGGAGTAGGGTGATGTGGGCGTTTGTGGGGGTCAGAAAGGGAAGTGGGACGATTTGGGAGTGGAGTGGAGTGGAGTGCTGGCCTGTTTGTTATTGGTCATCCCTGCAACCTCTTTCTTTCATCAAACCACCCTCTATTTCCTAAAATAAATTCTCTTTCTCTCTTCATCTGGACAAATGTATATTTCTTATTTGTCAGGAAGATTTCGAAACCAAAATCAATCACAGTTTTATTTATTTATTTATTTATTTATTGTTTTTCTGAATAACATTTTTTCTTTTTATATTATTTCTTTCTGATATTAAATTTCTTAATACAGAGATACATATTTTGAGTTAAAAAGAAAAATCATAAAAATACCTATTTAAATAGAAATCCCATTTATATTTTTTAACTAATTAATATGTCACTTTATGCATCATGACAAGTAAATATTTTATTTTCATAATTTTTGTTGAATTGAAATTAGATAATAATAATAATAATAATAATAATATAATTATATAATATTACTATATATATTTGGTTTTATGACTAGTTCTTAAACTGTTATATGTATTATTTTAAAATATTTAGATCCAATATATAGTAGATAAAGTTTGAAATATATTCATTTATCAAATGAATTCAACATTCTCTCTTAATTTAAGTCTAAGATATGTACTTTCTAACTCACCAACTAAAGTTTAATAATATTTTTCATATACCAAATGGAAAACATTATATAATATATAATAATTAATATTTTTGTGTATAATAAATTAAATATAGATTTCAAGTCATCGATTCCCTCACTTCAATGGTGAAGGGAAACCTCCGAGTAATCTTATTTGTTAAAAGAGACGAATTGAATGACCATGTCGGAATAGTATTTACTAAAGAGACAAGCAATCACAACTTTTTAACACCTTCAAAGCGGCTTTGATCGTGTCTGCCTGAATCCCTTGAGAAGGTCCAAAGGGTCAGCTGTGGTGCAGCAGTTAAGAGGGTGGCCGGATGGTAAAGTTGAGGTATGAGGGAAGCCGATCAACCGTTGCAACCATCCACTCCCTTTTGTCTAAAGTGAATTGGATCCAACACACAGATTGATTCAACATTAATTAAAATTCAATAGGGCAAAGGTAGGCAAATGGAATTGAAATATTAAAAGAATAAAATTTTAGAAATAGAAATATTACTTAATGTTACATTGTAAAATTGATTAATATTACTATTACTTTTACTATAATTAGTATTTAAATGAAAATTTTTTGATGAAATAAATAGCCAATCAAATTCTTCAATTCCGAGTCACGTGTTCAAAAATATCAATAAGACAACAATTACACGGAAAAGATCCCTCCGTTTGATAACATCCCTCTTGCTTGTTGCTAGGGAACAAACTGTTTTTGTCATTTAATAAATAATGATAACCAGCTGGTCAGAGCGCCTTCGGCGCTCTTCACACCTGGACGGGTGCTCCGCCCCCTGAACCCCCGAGTGGTACATAGTATTTGGTTAAAAGTAGTAAAAGGTTTTCATCCATTTTGTTTCAATCAGTATATTACGTAAAACATTCATTTCTTTTTGTGTTCTTATTTAAAATATATTTTAATTTAATAATTCAGTAAATTAATTATATATATTATTATTGTATGTTATATCTATCTCTTTATATGGCTCAAAGATACTCGAAAGTTCTTGGCCACATTTCTTCAAATGTCCCTATCCTGAGCCCTTGTCCTATCTCTCTTACGTCCCTTCCTATGCGTCCATGGTCTTGATTCCCTTTGATAATAATTTTGATGAGATAAGCCTCTTTACTGCATGATAACAGGCGTTTCCCGATTGATACCTCGATTTAAATTCTTCTCAAATATTATTATCCTTCGTGATTACATTCAATTTTTCTACATATTCAAATTTTACATTTTGTATATTAAGATTTTGTATGTTAATACTGTTCCTCTTTGTCACTAAATATTTTTTCTTATCACTATTAATTTCAAACCTCCATTAATTTTTCCACGCTATCTGTAATTGCAATTGCCGAATTTCTTATAATATTTAAGACGTCTGCTTAGCCTAACTTTTCAATTATTTTGTTTAATTGCATTTCAAGTGATTTTTTCCCAATTTGTGTAATCACATACTCACAACATGCAACATATAATTGGCCGTGGGAAAAACATAGGGATGCAAATGAGTTATATATTATATAACTACTGTAATTAGTATTATTATAATGTAAAATTATAAAGAAAAAATGTTTAGATATTATTCTAGACATTTTCATTCTGTAAATTAAATAATTTTATTTCATTTAAATAAATATCTATTTTTATTTTCATTCAAAGAATATGTATATTTGTTTATATTAGGAAAACATATCAAAAAAGAGAATTTACAGATTAAATTAAAATATATTAAAAATAAGAACACAAAATTCAAGATTATAAGAATAAATAATTTTAAATAATTGATCTCATAATTGGATTTTCATTTTCAAGTATGTATAAGATATTATTGGGTGGATTCAAAATGTATGAAGGGACACACATAATAATAATAATAATATATAATTAATTTACTGATTAAATTAAAAAATATTTAAAGTAAGAACACAAAAAGAAATAAATGTTTTATCTAATATACTGATTGAATATTTAGTATATAATATTACAATTACAATTTTTTTACTCTCTACTGACTGTTCATTTCATAACTGAAAATAGTGTCGAATAGAAATAGACGATATTACTTGAATTAATCTTATAATGCTAGCTAAAATTGTTTGTTTGATTATTGAGGACCCCAGATCCATTCATTTTAATCAGATTGATGCAATGATGCAACATTTAATAATTGTAATAAATAATTAAAGAAATGTATATGAATGTTTTTTAATTCAAACTCAATAATAATAAATTATTTTTTTTAACTTATGTACCGAGCCGAGCCTCGGGGTCCCAGTACTAAAATATAATATATATAAAGTATAATATATATAATATTTTTTTATATTTACGCAGTATAATAAATTGATGATGTCATTTAATTCTCCTACTATATATCGAATCGAATATAAAGATAAATCTTCTTTTAAACGTTGTGTGAAACAATTTCAAATAATTTAAATGTATATCTATTAATGAAATAAAAAAAATCAAATATATGAATATAATATAAATATTTTTAATTTTATTTTAAGAATAGATATGTATATATCTCACAGGAGGTGGTTGTGACGTCACATATATACATTTAAATTTAGAAGAAAAAACTAATAAAGATGTAGTTTTCCTGAGATGTGATCAATAAAACTCAATTTTTCTTTATAAATACTATCTCTGGTGTGAATTTCAAAAAAATCGTTAGAGCGGTTTTAGAGAACAAAGAAAGAAAGAAAGAAACAAACAAACAAACAAACAATTGTTACTCTCATAAGAAGATAAGATTGTGTTTTTAATAAACTTGTAGCCAATACAAAACATACTCACTCTCGCTTTTCAAAAATACTCTGTGTAAGTAAAAACATAATCTTGTATTTTAATAAATATAATATAACATTCTAAATTCTAACTGAACATGCATTCGTAGACTACTACTACCACCATCTACTTAACGGTATCGGCATCGGACGGTTTCCAAGCAACATGCTTTCGGACTGGTATAAAATTATTTCGAATGATCAATGCCCTTGGGACATTACAGCGGATAATTGAAATATTGAACAATAAAGGTATAATTAAATTTTATTTAAAAAGTTTAAGATTATAAAACAAAATAACCACATAATGAATATTGAAAAAATAATTCGTTTTTAGATTAAATATAATTCTTTTTGAATTATTCCATCATAGGGATATTTATACCATTTTCAAGTAGTTTCCCGTTTTTCATTGGTGGAGATTAAAAGATAGTATAGTGGTATGGGAAATTAATGGACAGTTTATTGGCTCATTCGCTGCTGTGAAAACAAACATAACTCTCCCATAGAATGAACGCCTTACAAATGGGAAACTTTTTCAAAGATCCTCCTCCACATTCTTTTTAAAATAGATGAGTTTATTTGTGAAAATTAATCTTTACTAATTTATAATTAAATTGAATCATTTCCGTTGAAGGTAAATGTGTTTTTATAATTATTTTTTATGTGAACATTTGAAGCCTAATAAAGTGATTATTAAACTTTTTCATCAGTTTGCCTAATTTGTAAAATATGTTTGCATAAAGACATCTAAAAATACCTTAATTTTCAATGAACTGTTTAACAAAAAATTAAAATAATTTTCAAATGCAAGTATAAAAAAATAAAAGATAGATAGCTAAATATTTATTTAAGAAATAACTATAAGAAATGACAAACATCGATATTTTGTCATTAAATGTATTAACTTTATTAATTTTAACAATATTTAAGATGTGTAACAATATTGTTTCTTGTTATTGTTATTATACTATTTTTATAAGTAAACTAATAAAAAATATAAACATTATCTTTGTGACTTTATTTTGTTTTATTATATTATATTTTCATTTTAATTTAAACAGTTCCAACGATAAGTTTGCATGCTCTATTGATTGTTGTTTCTCTTTCCATGTTGCTACTTACAAAAATTTTGAAAGTGTTCAAAGTTACAAGGCGAGTCGATCTGAATTCATTCGGTGAGCTTGTACCGTAAGGAAATATAAATAAATTAGCATAACGTTGACAGATTGAAATGAAAATCATTGAAAGGGAAAAAAATATTTTTATAAATTATTATAATAACAAAAGTTTATGTTAAATAAGGAATTTATTGTATATTTTATTCTTTTTATTTTATATTACTTATAGTTATAAAGTTGACCTTTAGAAGTTTATCGTTACAAACTGTTATTGTTCCATAATCACCATATTCGATTAATTTGCGTCTTTTGGGTGCTAAACAAACTCAAAAGACCGCTTCGGAGTGACTCAATTTAGGAGATAAAGGCCGATTTGAAGAAAGTATTGAAAGCCATTGCCAAAAAACTTGTTAACTGTTTCAAGGATTGGAACAAACGTTAACATAAGTGTACTGGTATTGTGTTGGATAGTAAGTACAGTGAAGGCGATAAAATTTATTTAAAAGAATAAATAAAAATTTTCATTTTATAAACAAATTGACCTCATTTTCTAACCCAATTATATATAACGAAAGTAAAATTACCATGAATTTAATTATTTTTTTTTTATTTAAAATATATACAATTATTTTTTGAAAATCTATCTCTTTGGATTAACGGAACACGAAAATTCTCGGCCGCAGCACCACATTTCTCCAAGTGTCTCCCTAACCTCAGCTACTCACCAAATCCTAATTTCTTCCATCTCTCTTACGTCCCTTTCTACATTGTCCGCCCACCTGGTCCTTGATCTTCCAATCGGTCTCACCTCAAATAAATATATTTTCCTCCATTCTTTCATCATCCATTCTTGCCGCGTGTCCTCTCATTACAACCTTCTCGATTTTATGACCCTAACTATGTCTTGAGGTGCATAGAGGTCTCCACCGTTCCCTCGATGACCTCATCCATCTTTGGTCCATAAATTCTGCAAAGAATCCTATTTTCAAATATTCTAAATTTACTCTCATCCCCTAAAGTAATAGACCACACTTCATACCCATATAATACAACCGGAAAAAGAATAGATTTATATATTTTAATTTTGATCCCTTTGATAATAATTTTAAGATAAGACCCATTACTGTATGATTACAGGCCTTACTCGATTGCAACCTCGATTTAAATACTTTAAATTCTTCTCGAATATTATTATCCTTCGTGATTAGAGAACCTAAGTATTTGAATTTTTCTACATTTTCAAATTCTAATTTTTTTAATGTATACCTTATTATTCAAATAAAACATTTAATTTTAAAATTTATTTTTAATTTGAAACTTCTTTTGAAAAAATAAATTTTATTCACATTTACATGGATAGAAATAAAAACACGTAAAGAATTTCAAATGAACAAATAAAAAAGAAATAACCAGGTTGACGTGTAAATTGATTTTGAAACGAAATTTGATTCTCTGAAGAGAAGAAGTGGATTTTTTTTTGTTGTTTTGAATGTTATCTATAGATTTGCATATATACCTATATAAAGACTAGATCAGAATAGAAGCTATAATAATGTTATTCCAGTACATTGTCTTTGTAATTAACATGAACAAATTCTCCACGTTCAAGGTGGATGGACGCTGGATCGAATAATAAATAAATATCCAAATGACGTTAGTCTCAGGCACAAAAGAGTTGAAATTTAATAAAATCCACGCAGAGACACAAAGTCTAAGGGTGGAATGGGGAAAGGGATGTACGGGGAGGGAGGAGGTGCTCTTTTCAGTCAGCCACACGTGATCGGCTTTCAAAATCAGGACGAGTCAGGACTACAGGGACTACCAATGGCCAAATGGCTCCCGTTAATCTCTATCATCAAAATGCCCATCATCCTGGTAAAAAAAGACATCCCTTGAAATGATCCACAAAGAACGAGAGAAAAAGAGCTACCAGTTAAATTATATTATTAACTTTTATTGAGTTGAAAACATTTTTAGTAAAATTAAAAAAAAGAGGTAACTAATTTATTATAGAATATTTTTTTATATTTTTTATTATAGGGCCTACGTTTCTGGACGAGGTTATCAACACTTCAGTTTAACTTTGTTATTATTTACTAGTCACGCATTATAGGTTATATATATATATATATATATAGAGAGAGAGAGAGAGAGAGAGAGAGATTGATAATGTAATGTACATATAGAAGTAATTACAGTTGTGAAGCGCTATATAACTATTTAACAGAAAATACAATAGAACTTATTTAAACATGTTCATCAGTGTATATTAACTTTCATTAATCTTTATTCTTCAATTATCATCATACTTTTCACTAAATTAATTATTAAAACAAATAAAAAAAGAATTATATCACTAAATGTTTTATTTTTAGGATAAAGATAAAAATACATTATATTTCAGTCCTAATAGAATAAGCATAAAAATTTATAAAAAATAAATATAACTAAAATAACTAAATATAACAATAAAATATTAATAGAAATGTATTAAATAGTCGGGTTAATCCCATTTAAAATTCTTCCAGTCTTAAATTTTTGAAATTTTAAGTTTAAAGAGATTACTATACTACTATTGTAAAATTTTTTCTTTAGGAGCATTATATAAAACATGATAATTTAATAACTGTTTTATAGGAATAATAATTAAATTATAAATAAATAAAAACTCTTAAATAAATTTGCGTGTTTATTTATGTTGAATGTTAAAATTAAGGTAAATTGAATGATGCCCCTCCTTCGACATTTCGCTCCACTCTCACTCGTTAATCACTTTAATCGATGTAATTAATATTTCTCCGCGAAAATGCTAAACCCATAAAGCATTTAAGCTTATTTTCTTATTAAAAAGGAAATTAGATAGATACTAACTATGTAATTGTATGAAAGTAGAATATCTTGTAAACTAGATTAATTTAACATTTTTTTCATCATCTTTTCTCTTTAGTTACTTTAATTTATAAAAATTGGATTATAAATTGTTTTTTTTTAAAACGATTAAATATTTATTAGTTTAATTAAATGTCAACATTAGAACAAACACATATTAATTAAATAATATGCTATTTTATCTATCTTTATTTTAAACTAAATTTCACTATTAAATTGGATAATTATATATCATGGTTTGTAATATACAAAGTGGAAATGAATTCCTAGAATAAAATAAAAATTGTACTAATATAGGAAGAAACGAGTAATATCGCTCTTATTACCTAAACCTAGATGACAGAGAAAGTGAATCATTTTGGTTTAAAATTGGATTGAATCTTTAATTTTATCATTAATTATAACTTGTATTCTTTATTTAATTTAAAACCTGTTCACCTAAAAAATACTCTTTATTCTAAAAAAAAAAATATAAATAAAATCTAATTAAAATCTCTGAATGTATTATAATTTTTTTAAATTTATTTTTATATTTTCTGGAATGGAGAATCCAAATAATATTTTTTTCAGATCTTCTTGTTTTTCCAGAAATATTCCCAGAAGAATATATATATATATATATATATAAATTATAACAAAATAAAAATTAGTGTGAATAATATTCATTATTATTGTGGGAAAAGAACCCCCGGCGAAAAGCAAGATTTACAAATATTAATATACGAGGGCAATTCACAAAGTAGGTTACGTTTTGGAATTAAGACAAAACTAGTATAGGAAAATGTTTTTTATTATATACACATTTGAAAGAGCAACTAAAATACTATTTTTCTACATAATCGCCAAAAAAGTTGAGAGATTTATTGTATCTTCATTACGGCGGATGAAACAGAATATTAATAAATTTTTTAAACAAGAGAATCATTAATAATTAATAAGACAATACTTACTTTAATCGTTTGATTATTTATGCTGAAATTTAAATTTTTAAAAATAAAATACAATATTGTCTACACATATCTACGTAGTTCACAAAGCGGCTGCTTGGAACCCTAAAAATGAGGTCCCTCATATAAGAATTAAGTGTGTACATTGTACATCACTTAGAATTTAAAATGTTCATTCACTGGAAAATCCTAAATATATTCATATGTATTCAAAATTATTATTAATATTTTCAATCATCATCTCAGTTTTTACATTAATTAACAATATATATATATAAAAAAAGGTTTTTGTCTGCACATTGCTCAGAATTTAAAAATTTTTGCATATCTTCGCGTTTCATGACCTCTAGAATCCAAAAGTGACTTTAGAATTTTTCACGTCTGTCTGTCTGTCTGTCTGTCTGTCTGTCTGTCTGTCTGTCTGTCCGGAAAATTACTATTTTATAGACTCAGAATTGGCTGAACCGATTTCTTTGAAATTACATCACAATATTCTTATATAGCTCTAGAGTAACATAGGCTATAAATTTTATTAATATCTTATCAATAACCGCAGAAATTAATTTTTTAAAGTTTATATAATTCTCCGTGTTGTTCATTCAAGAGCAGCTCGCGGCTCACTGTCGGCCTAGCGCCTAGCGGAATCATTTCAAACAATGAATTATCATAGAGATTCCCAATCGAAGAATTATTATAATATTTCCCTTTTTATTTTAAATTCTAATATACAAATATCAATTCAATTAAATAATTTATTCTAAAAGTTCTCAATTTAATTAAAATATTTATTAGATCATATTTTTATCTTAAATTATTTTTTATTTAATTGAATATTTCTTCTTTTCTATAATATATATATAATAATATATAAATTTTATCATTGAATAATAAAAAAAAATATTATTTAACCTGAATTAAAATGACTGAATTATATTATCTTTGTTTTTTATTTTAATTTAATTACTCTATTATTAATTAACTATATATATATATATATATATTATATAAAAATTAAAATATGATGATATAAAGTTGTTTTAAATTTTTGACATTTTTAAATTGGGTATATTTTTTAAATTTATTAAAATGTCTTTTTTATTTATTATGTTTAAAAGATTCATTTTTATTATGTGATATTAATAAAAAATAACGATGCTCTGTGCAAGTCGAATCATGTTGCACATAATTAAATAACAATTGCCAAACAAAGAATATAATATTTTTTTAAATTCTTATATTTAAATATCTTTTCAATTAAATAATTTATTCTAAAAGGTCTCATTTTAATTAATTTAATAAACTTTAGAGTATCTTTGAGCCTCATAGGTAGATAGATATAACATATACAATAATAATATATATAATTAATATAGTGATTAAATTAAAATATATTTTTTAAATAAGAACACAAAAAGAAATGAATGTTTTATGTAATATACTGATTGAAACAAAATGGATGAAAACCTTTTAATACTTTCAACCACCAAATACTATGTACAACTCGGGGGTACAGGGGGCGGAGCCCCCGTCTAGGTGTGAAGAGCGCCGAAGGCGCTCTGAGCAGCTAGTATATATTAAGAAATTAATTTCTGGTATAAAAGCTATACAGGTTCACACTTACCTGTTTGACAATGAATACAAAAATAATATTAATTATAGCAATTTGATTATTAAAATTTATCAATTTTAATTTTAACTTTTCAAAATCAATCGCGTATTTAAATAATTTAGGTCACTAAATAATATGTTTTACAATGTAATGATAATATGATAATAATCTACCTTATCATTCAAATGTTTTCAATTTGATACCATTTCATATTTTTTGACATATATTGACTAAAACAATAAAAATGGTATTTCCCAAAAATGAGACATAAACAATCTATTTTTCAAATCAATTTTCATGTTTTGAGATCAGAAAGACATGTTAAATATACAACTTTTGGTAGTTTAATAAGATTAATACTTGGATCACCGAGTTATCGCTCGACCCTTTAACAAATTTATACAATTTATTATTATAAACCTTAAATATTTTACAATTTTTTAATTATTTATTTCAATTGTTAAATGGGTATTCTAAAAATGACCCATCAAAAATTTGTTTTTTAAAATGGCACAAATTAATTAAAATAACTTGATTTTCATTTCAAGATGAAAAGTATAAGTATTCAAATTTACTTGATAAAATGTTTCATCCTATATTTTATATACCTATATGTTGTTATAATTAGATGAATTCAGCTTTAAATTTTTCAAAGTAACAATAACTTATAGACTGTTACTACTGATCACAGACCATCTAACAGGCTAGTACACTCTATTGTCTTTACTGAAACCAAGTTTTTGTAGCCACAACTAATTGAAAAAAATGGGGCTTGTGTGTGTGTTTGCTTGGTTTTTACCTGCAGAGTTTTCGGTTATGCGCCTACAGCGCCTCTTAGCGGCGAAAACCAGAGACATAACATTAAAAAAAATTTGGTTTCAGACATTTCTAAGGTGTTGACCCCCTGATAATAATATTAATACAGAAATTATATTGACACTTGTCTATATTTTAATTAAGAAATGAGGAATAAGAAAGGAGGTTATATTTTTCTCTCTTTATTTAAAATAATCAAATATCATTTATATATTATTTATAATTTAATCTAAAAACATTTTAATTAATACAATATAATTTATTTAATATTATTAGATCAAATTTATTTGAAATTCCTTCCTTTATAAATGTTATGTTGCTAACTTCATGAATATATTTTTTTTATAGATGGGGAATATATTTCGTAATTTAATTCTAAAATATTATTAAAATACATATTTTTAATTTTATTTCGAAATTAAATAAAAATTTTTAAAATATTTTAAATATAAAAAAATGTTAATACAAATTCAATTAAAAAAGAATGGCGGGAGGCAAATTTCATTAAGGATGACGTAGTTGATGACGTCATTTAAATTTACTAAGAAAATACTAATAAAGTTGACTTTTCTCGAGGCTGAAACCAACACAGATCGATTTTTCTTTATAAATATTATCATTGGTGTGAATTTCAAAAAAAATCTTAAGTGCGGCTTAATATCTCAAAAATATACAAATATATATATATATATATATATGCAATTTTTCCTAGTATAATAATTAAGATATATATATTATAAATAGATAAATTAATAGATAGATATAAATATATATTCTTATCTCATTCATTTGTTCTAAAACATCAAGAACCGGAAGAAATAAAGAAAGTGCTATAAGAAAAAAAGGAAAGAGCATTTGATTAGTTTTGAAAGTTTACCACGAAAGTCTTTACAAGCTCAGAGGGTAGTTTGGGGTTTCGAAGGTTCACGCCCCTTTTTCCCTTTGGTCAAGACAATTACAGTGACCTGAGAAGAAAAATGTTATATCATCGCCGGGTGATTAAACTTGAAAGCAACTTCTCTATCATTAAAAACCACAGGCAGAAAATTACTATGTTATTACTTGTAACTTTGAAAATACTATCCTATAAACATTTTTCAACATTCCCCACGATCTTAAAATACATTTATTATATGATGTAAATAATATCAATTGTAGTTACTTTGTATATCTTATCTTATATATAAAATTCTCGTGTCACAAAACTTTGAAATCATACTCCTCCGAAACGGCTGGACCGATTCTTATGAAATTTTTTTATGCATATTCAGTAGGTCTCAAAGAAGGTTTTTATTTTATTATCAATTCGCTAATTGTTAAGGTGTGTCCAAGGGGTGGTATTTAACTAAAAATAGTTTAGTTACAATGCTAGATCATAGAGGCACTGCTGGCGATATTTTCACCTCTATATATAGCCTAAATAGACATTTGAGGGGGTGAGCGTGCTAAGGTGAAGTTCGAAACTCGCAAAGGCACATTTTTTTTTAAAGTATTATATATTTTTTTTTTACAAATTTATTAATTTTTATTATTTTAATATTTTATTAAATTAAATTTTATTTTATTAAATTAATAATTATGCCAATTAATTTTTTTTGGATAAATAAACATATATAAAAAACTATATATAAAATTTGAATTTTCATTCATTGATTCATATAAAGCAAATTGGCCGTATGAAGGATATGTTAGCCTGTGAGATCATATAAATAGAACATTATTCTTTTCATCTAAAGATACAAATTATATAAAAATATATAATTAAAAAATTGTGTAAATTTCAGTGAATAGAAAGAAATTTAATATGATGTGTTCAAAGAAAATATGTAAAAAATATTTGATTACATCATTATTGTTAATAGCATTTTGTAATAATCTATTTTCAAATAAATATGTCACATACTTACAACATTATTCTTTTCTCATCTAGACATGCAAATTCCATAACTACAAAGAAAAAATTATAAAATTTTCAGTTAAGTGAAAAATTATTTATTTGGAAATAAGACCAACATTTCAGCAATTTTCTGAATTCGTAATTTGAACCCGCCACGTGCGCGATTAGTCATTAAATAAGTTGACCTGTGGCCAGGTCCGAACCGACCGACGGTTTGAAGTAAATTAATTTCTAGCTACAGAAACAATTTCAAATAATTTTAATATATCTATTAATGTAATAAAAAACAGATATGAATATAACATAAATATTTTTAATTGTATTTTATTTATAATATATATGTAAGACCAGGCTGTGACGTCATGAATGGCTGGATGACGTCATATAATTTTAAATCAAGAAAAAACTAATAAATATGATTTAAAAACTGAAACTAATAAATATGATTTAATAAAACCAATACAAAGTGTATGATTCGTGGTGATATATAAAAAAATCTCCTCATGTGAAATTTGTTGTGAAAATAACCCTTCCCTTCCTATCGTCGATCGCTAATACTACCACTTCCGGTTTCCGGATTTGCACCAAAAGTTGATCAATTCATCCCACTGATGCATTAAGTAAATATACCAAATTTCATCAAAATCGGTTGAGCCGTTCAGGCTGTATACATCTATACGGACGGACAGACGGACGGACAGACGGACGGACAGACATCATGCTAAAAATACTTTTTTCTGTTTAGATAATGCATGATTCGTGGAGATATGTAAAAATCTCCACATGTGAAATTTGGTGTGAAAACAATACCTCCCTTACTATCGTCGGTCGGTAAAAATTTATGAAAAACTTTATCGAAGCAACCTTTTTAAATGGCAAGTTTCGATGTGAAAAGATATTAATACCACGAATAACTATTATACCCACAAGAAATTCTCTAAAAATTATTTACCTGGCAAAACAACGTTTGCCGGGTCAACTATAATAATATATAATTAATTTACTGATTAAATTAAAATATATTTTACAAGAAAACAAATAAATGACTTATCTACTTATACTGATTGATACAAAATGGATGAAAACCTTTTACATACACACTTTCAACCAAAAACTATGTATCACTTGGGGGTACAGGGGGCGGAGCCCCTGTCTAGGCATAGAGAGCGCCGAAGGCGCTCGGAGCAGCTAGTATTTATATATATATATTATAATAATATTTTAAAAATATCATTAATCCTTAAAAAAAAATAAAAAAATTAAAATTTATTTATTTATTTATTTATTATAAATTTATTTTTGGAAAAGATTATTGTAATACGTTTCCCCAGAGGAGTTGTTAATAGGAGACAAAGGCATTCGTTCAGGGGTTAGCGTCGAGAGCAGACGGACTTTATTGGTGGAAAAAAGGACCACCATTACACTAGGTCGTCCAAGGACCGGCTACATTATAAACAAGAAATATTGTTTTTACCGACCGACGATAGTAAGGGAGGTATTGTTTTCACACCAAATTTCACATGTGGAGATTTTTTATATATCACCACGAATCATGCATTTTCTAAACAGAAAAAGTATTTTTAGCATGATGTCTGTCCGTCCGTCTGTCCGTCCGAATAGATGTGTACAATTTGAACGGCTCAACGGATTTTGATGAGATTTGGTGTATTTACTTAATGCATCCGGAAACCGGAAGTGGTAGTATTAGAGATCTAAGAATTAAAAATATTTGTTTCACAATAAATATTGGTTTCTCTTTATTTTTATAAAACGTCTTTTTTCTTTTTATATAAAAAAAATATAAAAAAATTTCTGTATATAAAATTATAATTTAAAGATTTACATTTAAATCTAAAGGTTTTAAAATTTATATTTAAACATTAAATATAATAAATCTGATCATACATTTTTATTCTTAATGATAAATTTAATTTTTTTTTAGTCCAGATCTCCGTTCTTTTTCTTAAAATTTTCCCCTGTCGATATCCACCCATATAAAAAAAATCATTACAATATATACATTTGTTACAATGCTAAATTTTAAACGAAATGGTATGTACGTATATACAGTATGTATAGTGTGAGTTTGTGTTGTCTATTACAATTAGCCGAAATTGAGTTAAGCTATCAAAGAGCTAAGACGTCTCATGTTCAATCTATTCTATTTCTTTCTTTTTCTAGTAGTAAAATGATAGTATAATTTTTTTAATTGAAATTTTGTTTTGCAAATAAGTGTGTGTGTATGTGAAAGGAATCTATGCATTTATTGATTTTTTCACGGTTTGATTAATTAGATGATTGAATATAAAAGTATGTATTAATATCAATTCATTTTTATTTTAATTTTAAACCTAATCTGCTTATAAAATCATTTTAAAAATATAAAAATATTTTTCTATAATAATTATAGAAATCAACTAAATTTTCATCATGATAACGGAGCCCTCTTTTTAATATAAATGAAAATCTCAAAAAATTAAATCAACCAATGAAAAAATGGAGGAAAGACTTGATAGAGAGAAACAGGAATGTGATGAAAAATTAAAAATATTAGAACTAAAAGTAAATAGTTTAAGATAAAATAATGGCAAATTAGAAAAGCAGAACGCGCAGAGAGGAAAGAATATTGTATCCGAACAGCGCGCGCGCGACCGACGGTTTGAAATGAATTAATTTCCAGCTACAGAAACAATTTCAAATAATTTTAATATATCTATTAATGTAATAAAAAACAGAAATGGATATAACATAAATATTTTTAATTTTATTTTATTTATAATATATATGTTAAGACCAGGCTGTGAAGTCATGAATGGTTGCATGACGTCATATAATTTAAAATTGACAAAAAACTAATAAAGATGATTTTTCTCGAGGATAAAACCAATACAAAGTGCATGATTCGTGGTGATATGTAAAAAATCTCCTCATGTGAAATTTGGTGTGAAAATAATCCTTCCCTTCCTATCGTCGATCGCTAATACTACCACTTTCGGTTTCCGGATTTGCACCAAAAGTTGATCAATGTGAAATTTGGTGTGAAAACAATACCTCCCTTACTATCGTCGGTCGGTAAAAAATCAACTATTGCATTCCACATGGTAAGAAATATTTTATGCAAATCCAAGTCCGACACATGGGAAGCAACGATCCAATTTTTCAATACCAGCGTTAGACTAACTCTATTATATTTTTCAGAAATCGGGGCTCCAAGTCGATGAATGTTCAAATAAATATCTTAAAATTCTCCTGTCACTTCCAAGGAATACTCCAAGTAGCTTCCTGATCCTGGAGTTAAATTATTTTTATACAAAAATCAAAATTCTAAAAAAAAACTAAATTGGTGCATAAAAGTACAGCATATGACAGAAGACCGCCTTCCGAAAATTTGAGATTAATGAACCTTGATCAGGCAAACCCTATATTATTTATAACTGGGTTATCCAACTCCAAAACCTAATTAACAACTTAAGTATGGAAGATTTTGAACTAAATTTAAATTTAGAACTCACGAAAAAATATAGAATTCTCAAAAAATTCAATGGGTCGCTAAGAGAAAAATATATAGATAGTTTCAATTTATTTACTCAGAAGAAGGACAAGAAAAACAACTGTTGGTAAGATGCTCAATAAAAAACTACGCCTGCTCACACAATTAAGATTAGACAATGAACGGTGTCCTACTATGGTAATTGGCACAAACTAAGATCTAATGAAAAATGTTCCAACTCTTCACTGTACAATAGAAGAGAAGAGGATACGTTAGATCACCTTCTATTAATGCCCAATATAAAATCCGTGTAGGACAGGATATTTTCCAGATATCAGTGATAATTTAAAACTTGAAGATATACTCAAAGAGGAAAATAGCTCATAATTGAATAATATTTATTATTTCACTTCTGAACCATTAAAGAGAAGAATACTGGTTGGCAGATAAGTGGAATGATGAGAGCTATAAGTTTATTACTATTGTTTTAAGTTTTACTCTTAAAAAAAAATACTTTCAAGAAAATTAAGAAAAATGTATTCAACAAAGGGTAAATACCCGTATTTGCTTAAATAAAATAGTTAGTCAACGGAACTACTTACTCAATTTTAAAATAATGATCACCAGATTTAATTTAATTATTTATTTAATTATTTATATAAAATTAATAATTAATTAATTATTATTCAAAGTAAAGTATGAATATTAACAGTAAAAATAACTAGAAAATAGTTTTTTTCATTATTATAATATATAATTTTTAATAACTCAATCTATCTTTTTGGTTAAAATTTTGTACACAAATTTGAACCCTAAATTTTACAAATGTAAACCCCAAGAAGAAATTCAAAACTACCTCAGTTAGTTTGTATTTCAACAATAGGCTTTGTTTACATAGCACAAACGATTTATAAAAGAAAATTAAGCGATCAATTTTAAATAAAAAAAAAATGTTTAAAAATAAAAAAAACATTAAATTATTTAATCTTAATATTTCAATTATTTTCTATATATTTCAACGTTTTAGAAAATATTCATCATGTTTTTTTTTAGAAAGTAAATATCTCATTTTTTTTAATAATTAGTTTTAATTTTAAGTTATAAATTAATATTTACCAAATTGTTGAAATTTATTTTTAGTATATATGTATGAAACGCATCGAACTGTATTAAATTAACGACTTTTTATGTTGTTCCTATCAAAATTAGGGTTTATTTTCATAAATTAATTATTAATTTTATACTTATAATATATATAAGTGTATATGTGTGTGTATAGATTTATAAATTTTTATAGAATTTATTTTAATTATTTATACAAGTACATAATACTTTATTTATCTTAATAATCTTTTATAATGGAATCCTTTTAAAAAAGTGATTAGAAATAATTGTTTTATTAACCAACCGATTAAACTGTTTAGAAAGTTCCAAATAAACTATCAGTTTCATGATGAAAGGAGAAAGGGGAAAGGGGAAAGGGGAAAGGGGAAAGGGGTGATCTCATCGAATGGAAGGGTAAGTGGATGTTGATAGAATAAACTGAGTTCCGGGGAGGGAAAACTTCTCGCTTGCTACCTGAGTAATTAATTCGCCTACTTAGCGGACCATATTTCACGCACCACATACGAACACGCACGTGGTTCATATAAAAGCCCAGGTAAGTGGACGCAACAAATTATTCTCTGTTGTATGTCCGCCGATCACAAATTGATCATGGCTATTTCTCATATTTTGTGCAGTTCTTGTGTGCTTTGGATGATGTGGGTTGTGTTGGTGGTGTCTGCTGAGGAGACTTCACGAGCTTCCGCGCCTGGTTTGCCAGAGATGCGACTTGCTGGAGATGCCATTATTCAGTGTTTCACACAAGAGGGTGAGTACAGGTGATATTTAAATTTATTTCCATTTTGAAATAAATAAAAAAAACAAAAAAACATTTAAACATTTAACGAAGTTATCAAAGTTGTTCAAGGATAAGCCTGTGCTTTTTTTTCCACAGAAAGTGCCTCTTCATGTCTGAAACGGAAGGCAATTGTTCTTCTAAATCGCGCCAATAGACGAGATGAAATCCCACTTTGGGATGGTGTGTCCGTTGTACGGGAGAATGGCAGGGCATTCACGGGAGAACCCGAGGAGCCCATCACCGAAGAACAACTCCGGGGACTTAACACTGATTCCCTTGACGAGCTCATCTCCGAGAAAATTTCTAAACTCTTCAACTCCCATGATTTACAAATAGCATCGGAAGATGAAGCCGTTGAAGAAGGTAAATAATTACTAAATTTAATAATTTTGATCTCGTACATATAATATTTTTATTTCAATTAACTAATTGAACAATACATTTTTAAAATTTGTTATTATAATTTAATATATGTATAATTACAATTATTATATATATATATATATTAATTATACATTTTAAAATATTTTATGAAAAATTTTAATTTTTTTAAATATTAAATATATAAAAAAAGATTATTTTATTATAAAAAGTACCATATTATTTAATTATATATTTCATGTATATTTACTAGATTTGATTCCTCATATTCATACAATTAAAATATCAAAAGGGAAATAAAACATTCATTCCTTTCATTTCTTTTTTGAATGGAAATTAATTTAATAATTACCTAAAATATAATTTACAGACACCAGGTAAAATAAAATCTTAGATAATTTATATAGGAATAGTTATTTTTTTTTTTTTTGTTTAATTTATCACTTTTTAGATTCGCGATAGTTTTAATTATAATTTAATGTTTTTTTTAATACATATATCTAAAAGCTCTAATTAGGTATTTTTCTATTATTTTATTTTTTGATAAATTTTTTTTTTATTTTGGAAAAAAAAAGAATTCAAATTCAATTGAATAATTATTATATTATTAAAAAGAAAGAAAATGAATCAGATTGAATCATTTGTCTGTATAAGATTATTTAATTACTTGTGTACTGAGTGAGTGATTAGTATAGAACGCGCGCGTCATTTCTGGTCTCGATAATTTTATCAAAATATAATATAAATTATTTTTTAAATACACTAATTTTAATGTAATATATTATCTTTTCATTGATGTTATCTATTTTTAATGTAATTAATGTAATTAGGTAAAGAAATTATTATATAACTTTATATGGGAGATATACATCTTTATAATAATCATGTTATTTAATGTTAGAACATATGTATCTTATTTGTTCATCTTAGAAAGAACAAATTTAACGGCATCACTGCAAAAATATGTAGAGAATCTTATTCAAGTTCATAATTATAAATCTTTTTTTTCAAATTCTTTATAAAGGGATTTAAATTTCGATTTCATTTGATCATTTCCGATTGAATAGAAATACGATTGATAATAGAACGGAATTTTGAATAAGATTTTATCTCAATATATATGATTTTAGAATTGTATCAAATATTTATATTAATAAATTAAATATTAATTAAATTTATAAATTGATATTTTAAACCATCGTGTTACTTGATGGTTCTTGGTTAAACAAATAATTGAAATTGTCACATTAAATCAAATTTCATTTTTAATGGCTATAGAAAAATAAAATTTCAAAATTAAAGTTGTGCTCTAAATCTAATAAAAATAAATAAAGTGAATTTATATATGTATGGAAAAAATTCATATTTAGTAGAACATCATGATAGAATATTCATATATAATTAATTATACCTGTTTTATATTCAAATTATAATATTATTATGCGGATTTATATTCATATTACTGAAAGATCATTAACTATTTTAAAAAATGTTTTAAGGACACTGAATAAATTAATTATTAAAAATTTCATTTGTATATAACACATGAAATTTGATTTATTTAATAGGAAAAAATTACTTTTAATTTAAATAAAATAGATGTTTTTAATAATTTCCTATTAAGATTCTCTAAGTTTTTTATATTTAACATAATTATTTATAAAAACTATAAGTATATCAGCAGTCGCCAAACTTTTGACCAGTTAATTCATAATTTAAATCCCGGGGACCACTAATAGGATTTTTTAAGTGTTAAATATAATTATAAAAATAAAAATTCTAATCAAAGAACACATCAAATAACTTATCACGTATTGTTATGAATTGAATCATGTTTTAATGCTTCTTAAAACATAACTTAACATGATGAGTAAGGATATTCCACATTTTTCTGCGAACCAGCGAAATTTTCTAGCGGACCACCACTTTGGCAACCGCTGCTATATATGATATTTTTGAGTATGATGCTATATCTAATTATGCAAGTTTTAAATTTATACCAAATTTATAGTAGTCCTTCTATTGAATTATAATTTTATGTCTCCTAGTAATAAATTTTAAAATAAAAAAAAAATAAATTATTAAAATAAAATTATTTAAATCGATTTACCGGAATAAAATTAATAGAGTCTTCCTTATCAACTTCAAATTGAGTAAATAATTTTATCAAATCAATTTTTAATTCATTACCGCTAAAATATACATTTGATTATACATTTAATTCATAAATGATTATAATTCTTGAATACGAACATCAATATTATTATTCGATGAAATTTGGATATTGTTTAATTACTTTGAAACAGTTTAATGATTTTTCGATTAAATTTTTTTGAACCAAATATTAAATTTTTATAACCCAGATGTTCAGGAGTATTGGAATGAATCATTCTTTCAAATTTAGTGAGAATTTTTAATAAATCATTATATCTTCTAAAAAAAAAAACAAACATTTTTAGGTTTATGGAAAATGAGGTTATTAATATCATGTTAAGAGTTCAGCAAAGCTTGACCATGTTGCGTGAGCTCAAGTTGCCAATTAGACGAGTCAATCTCAAAAATCATTCAAATAAATCCAAGTCCATGGTTAAAATATGGAAAGAGGATAGATATTGCGTGCAAATGAAAAACTAATCGTGATACTCATTATTAAGAGAAGATCTGACAAGTATAACGAATCGAAAAGAAAGATTAATTAAATTATGAATATAATTTTTATATATTTTTCAGTTATCATTTTAATATTTTTTATCAGATATTTATTTAATTAATAATTTAACATAAGTATTAATAACTGGAAATAATATTTGATCAATTTTCTTTGATTTATTAGTAGATTCAAGGACATTAGTACCTTTACAATAGGAACAGATTATTTCATCGATTAATCTTCATAAAAATCAAATCATAATAAGTAATTAAATATTTATTTTTTTTTTAAATTTTTTAAATTCATAATTCTAATACTTACCGTAATCTTTAAATTGTTCAATATTTCTAGGTTCAAATATATAAAATTTATTTATTTTTTTTTTATTTAATCTTTTATATCTTTAAGGTTGAATGATGAAATCATTTTAATGTTCTAGGCCGACAAAAACGCCGCAAGAGATGGATGCGTTATGCTTTAGGAGGTTTCCTGGCCCTGGCAACATCATTTTATCATGTTTCATTGAAAATCATTGCCGCTGTAGCAGCTAAGGCCCTTGTAGTCGCCAAGGTAGCCCTCTTCATTGGCAGTTTGACTGGTCTGAAAAAGTTATTGGAAGGCAACGGAGGTGGTCACACCACAAGCACTTATGAAGTCGTCGCTCATGATGGACATCGCAAACGAAGTTACAAGATCCAAGAAATCCCTATTGATACTGTCGGCCAGTTACCCTACCGAGCTTATGCCCCAGTTCCAGTGCAATATGTCCATGATCCAATGCCCGAGGAAGTTGCCGCCATGGGGGTGGACCCTTACAGTCCTCATCTTCCTGAAACCGCTCGATAACTTACCGATCTAACCTCTCGTCATTTCTTTTGTAAATATTTGAAGACTATCTGTTATTTATTTATTTAATTATTTATTTATTTATTTAGTACCGAAAAATAGTACCCCCGTTCATTGTTTTAAGTTAACCCAAGCGAATGAATCTTCCTCTCAATAAAATAGGATGATGTATTACACTTATAAAAAAAATCAATTAAATATAATAATAATCAAAATAATACATATATTTAGAATAATGATGATTTATTAATAAACATCACACATTCTTTTAACAATTAAAATGAAATCTTTATACGAATTTCTTACGAATTTTATTAAATTCATATAAATGTAATAGTAACTTTAATCATACTAAATCATCATCATCGTTATATAAATTTTATACCGAATTTTCATTCAAAGTTCCTTTAAAGTTGTATTTAAAAACTGAAATAAAAAAAAAAAAAAATCCAATCCAAACGGTTTCATATAGTATGTATGTAAAAGTAAAAATGAGTTTATTTTGACTAATTTTTTCACTTGTTTAATCAAATAACTGAAATTAATATCATTATGCAATTAATTAATTTAATCAATCTTCGTTTAAAGCTGTATTGAAATTATTTTATAAAGTGATGACTTTACATTAAATTTCCAAATTATGAGTTGGTTATATTATAAAAAATGAGATAAAATAAATTAATGTTCAAATGGATAATCATTTTTTAATTAGATTAATTAATATATATTGTATTTTAATTAAAGATTTCCTGTGAATTATTTTAAAACTTACAATTTTAAAATTTTTCATATTATTTAGAAACTTATATTTGTAATATAGGAAATCATTAACTATATATAGAAGAGAGGAATCACCGATCATGCTGAACACAGATTCAGTTACACAATCATTAAAAAGAATACGTAAGTAATCGATGATTTTATAATCTGAAATATTTCAGCAAATTTGCATAAAAGATTTTACAAATTAAGGACAAACCTCTTGAGATTTGAAAGTAGTTTGAAAATTTCTATATATAAAATTCATTTTATTTTTCAAATATATTTCATATAAAAAATCTGAAGATAATATAATATAAAGGTAGATCCTATTAATAGTTATATTAATTATTAATAGGATTATTATTATTATATTAATTATCTTTAAAATATTATTTTAAAGATCTATTGAGCCAAATGGATTTATAAATAATTTTATAATAAAATAATTCTGAAAATTAAAATAATAGAAATAGAAATTATTATTTAAAATAATAATTAATTAATTGAAAGGAAAGCACACATACACAAATGATAGAAAAACTCTTGTTTGTGAAGTTCATTAAAAATATTTTTTTTAAAAACCCTGAATTAATGAATATTCAAATATAAATGGAAGTATTCAAAATTTTAGAAACGCATACATATTAATCATAAATATTAGATATTCGTATTTAGTTCAGTATTGAATAAATACGTATGTTTCATTCGAAAATAAACTAACCAAACAATGTCAATGTTAAGAAATTCACGGTCAGATTCCTTTTGAGTTTTCCATATGATTATGTAAATATAATAATTAATATATTCTGCTCTGTTTATACATTAAAATTAGATTTAATTTGAATTAAAAATTGATTTGCAGAATAACTACAATCTTAATTTTTTGGTGGTCTCTCATTTATCTTATTATTTTATTGACCAAATTCTTATTACTAAATTTTAGTGAACTTGGTAAGGTTTGAATCCGAGTCTATAAATTCCGTCATTCCATCTACTTATACCAATGAACTTTTAACGGGATCTCTTGTCAAGTTCAATATATCAATTTTTAATAAACTTATTGAATAATATTAGAAATAAAAATGTTTTACAAAAAAATATTATATTTAGCTGGGCTTCTCGGGTGTGTTTTATTTTATAATTGAATTGAATTAAACTATATTATCATTAGGCATATCATTATAAGAAATATAGTTTATTTAAACTATGTATATTTAATTTATTTATAGTTTTGTTTAATAAACTTGAGTTATTAAATGAGCTCAATATAAATTTTAAAGAGGAATACATAAAATAAAAAATAATTCTTATAAATAAAGGTTATTTTTAGGAAAAACATTCAATATCAAAAAAAAAAAGATTTATTACCCTTTTTAGAGACAATGAAAGTCTAATTTTCTCAAAATTTATAAACTTACAACACCAACGGTTTAATGGCTAGAACACATACAAACGAACTTTAAAATTAATGTAATAATGTAATAAATAATTTTTAGTATCTTCGAACTTAAATAAATTGTGAAATACCATATAAATGATTGATGATAGAATCCCCACACCTCCCCCCCTTCCCTCAAACACACCTTTTTATTATTTTTTTTTTGTATATTTTTATTCTTTTTGATTAAGTAAATAGTTAGTCAAATAGAACATAGAAGTCATTATTGTTTTGTTTTTGTTTTTTTATTTTTTATTTATTAAAGGTTAAAGAGAGAAAAGGGAAAAATCAAATATTGAAAAATTGTAAATTGAATTGAAAACTATTATTTGATTTTTCAAAATAAAATAGAATAAGAGAGTAGGAAAGGAAAAAAAAAAAAAAATCAATAACTTATTCATTCAAAAAATTATATATATATGTATGTATGTGAGAGAAATGTATTTATGTATGTATTGTCTCCTAAAGTATAAAGGAACTTAATTTAACAATAAAACACAATGTCTGTGAATATCTCTCAAGAAGAACCTGAAGTTCAACCCTCTACTTCACAAGGATCATCCAAGGTGTGCATGAACGAGAATGTGTTGCCCCTGGTCCCTCTAATCAAACAAGTATGGCAAACTGTGGACTCCAAAAGAAAAAGGGATAGTCCCGAGACTACAAGGAATGTTAAACAAAAATCTATCACCGACTACACGATTAAAAACACTTCTAACCGATTCCAGGTCCTTTCGGAAATTAATCAAAATGAATCACAACCCATTACAATTACTCCTCGTATCAAACCTCCCCCTATATTCATTCCCAACGTCTCTGATTTTAAACAAATGATCAACACCATAAGTGGGGCCGCACCAAATGGTTTCACGTGTAACCTTATCAATCAAGAACTTACCAAGATAAATCCCATATCTCCAGCTAACTTCACCTCTATAATTAGTGCTTTGGATAGTCTAAACATTAATTATTATACCTATCAACCCAAGAGCGAACGACTCTTTAGGGTAGTTATTCGAAAGCTCCATCACACAATCGACACAGATGATATTAAGAGAGACGTGGAAACCCATGGTCATTCTGTGGCTGGTGTTTTTAACATCCGTGACAAAAAAAAACAACCCCTCCCATTATTCTTCCTCGATCTAAAACCTGCACTTAACAATAAAGAAATATATAATATAGAATTCCTTTGCCATTGTCGGGTCACCATCGAAGCTCCCAGGGTCTATAGAACAATTCCCCAGTGCACTAGATGTCAGGGTTTTGGACACACAAAATCTTACTGCAAGCTGAGGCCTAGATGTGTTAAATGCCCAGAGAGTCATCCTACATCCGAATGTAAGAAAAGTAAAGAATCCCCTCCTTACTGTATTCACTGTGGTGGGAGTCACCCTGCTAATTATAGGGGTTGCTCTCATTACCAGTCCCTTATAAAATCTAAATTCCCAGCCCTAAGACCAAAACCTATTTCCAACACCAATCAAAACCCTTCATCTGACTTCCCTCTTCCTTCTACTAATAATAATCCCCAACCAAAACATCGTAAACTCTATTCACAAGTTGTCCAGCCTAAACCAACTCCTAAGCAAATCTCTCCACACACACACACAATGAATATAAACAAAAATGTAAATAATACTCATCCTGTCAATAATGAGGATAACAACAGTAATGAAACCCAACTGTCTAAACTTGAAAACATGATGTCGAAGTTGATTGAGCGTATGGATACCATGCTCAACCTCCTCACAATCCTCGTTACTAGATTGCCCAATGTATCAGACCCTTAAAATAGCCCTATGGAATGCCAATGGCCTCCTAAGACATTTAGAGGAGGTAAAATTTTTCCTCTATTCAAATGATATCGATGTCCTTCTTATTTCCGAAACCCACTTTAATCCGAGAAGCTACCTCAAAATCCCAAAATATTCTTCATACTTCACTAATCATCCTGACGGTACCTCACACGGAGGTACTGCCATTATCATCAAAGATTCTATTAATCACCACGTCACATCCCCTTACCTAAAAGATTTTCTCCAAGCTACTACGATTACCTTGACGGAACGTACAGGCTGCTTTACCATCTCTTCAGTATATTGCCCCCCTAAACATAAAATTGACTCCACAAAATTTGAAGAATTTTTTGGTACTCTGGGCCCTTCCTTCATCGTGGGTGGCGATTTTAACGCCAAACACACTGGTTGGGGATCTAGACTTATTACACCCAGGGGTAGAAGTCTTTATAACTCCTTCAGTAAATTCAACCTAAGACCTGTTTCTACTGGAGAACCCACGTACTGGCCGTCAGACAGATCCAAAATTCCAGATCTGATTGATTTCTTTGTAGTTAGAGGACTTCCATTCAAATCCTTTCAACCCAAATCACTTTACGATTTTACATCTGACCATTCTCCCGTCCTCCTTTCACTAACATCTTTTAACTTATCATTGCCTCCTTCTCCATTCCTGACTAATCATAAAACTAATTGGTCCACCTTTGCTTCCCTAATCTCTAATAGCCTACCCATTTCACTTCCTTTTAATAATGGTTCAGATATCGATGAAGCAGTCAGTCATTTCAATCTAACTCTCCAACAAGCAGCCATCTCATCAACTCCTCCGATAAAAAATAAACCCATTCTTCACCCCTCTTCTCCACCCAATGTAAAACACCTCATATCTTACAAGAATAGACTGAGAAGAATTTGGCAATTAAATAGATCTCCTATCCTCAAAAACAAAATAAATAGTTTGGGTAAGCAGATAAAAAACATCCTTATCACTAATAAAAACGAAAACATGAAAAAGTACCTTGAAAATCTTACTCCTACTGTATCCACCAACTATTCCCTCTGGAAATTTACCAAAAAACTAAACAACCAGCCCAAGCACATTCCTCCCCTAAGACTTTCAACTGGTGAATGGGCCCGATCAAACTTTGAAAAAGCCGATAGGTTTTCTAGTTATCTGGCTGAGGTCTTTATCCCTCATCCTTTCGATCCTATGAGTCCTAGCAACATTCAAAGACTTGCCCCTTCCTCAATCAATTTCCCCCTAAACAATTTTAAGGAAGTTCACACCTCAGAGCTAAAGTCTTATGTTCTCCAATTTAAAAATAAAAATAAAGCCCCTGGTTTTGACAAAATTACGGGTAGAATGCTGGGTGAGCTTCCTGATTGTGGACTTCTCTTCTTGACCAATCTATTTAACAGCATTTTGAGGATTGGGCATTTTCCTTCTACTTGGAAACTGGCCAAGATTGTAATGATTCTTAAACCGGGCAAACCTCCTGAGAGTGTCGACTCCTATCGTCCCATTAGCCTTCTTTCCATTCTTTCAAAACTTTTTGAAAAAATTCTTCGTGACAGAATCATACCGATTCTTGTCACAAGAGACCTTATTCCACCCCACCAATACGGATTTAGAGCTGGCCATGGAACGGTAGAGCAGGTCCACAGGGTGGTCCGTGTGATTTCTTGCGCAATGGAGGACCGGAGCTATTGTTCAGCCGTCTTCCTTGACGTCTCCCAAGCCTTTGATAGGGTCTGGCATGAGGGTCTGCTGTTGAAGTTAGCCAACATTTTATCCGCTCCGTTGTACCGGATCCTGACATCGTACTTACTTCATAGATCATACAGAGTAATGGTGGGTGATGCCCTGAGCGAGCCTCGCGGAGTGAATGCGGGAGTCCCTCAGGGAAGCGTACTTGGGCCTCTCCTGTACCTGATTTTCACTGCCGACCTCCCCCATACCGAGCTCACAACCTTGGCAACTTTTGCTGATGACACGGCAATACTATCAACTCATAAGGATCCAGTGATGGCATCTACTGCTCTTCAAGGTCATCTCGATCTTATTAAGCCTTGGCTGGCTAGATGGAGAATGGCAGTTAACGAGACTAAATCAACTCACGTGACGTTCACTCTAAACAGACAGACTTGCCCTCCAGTTAAACTAGACACCATAATTCCACAAAGAGACTTTGCCAAATACTTAGGTATATACCTAGACAGAAGACTGACTTGGAAGTATCATATTTCATCAAAAAAAAAACAACTCTCGCTTAGGTTTAGTCAGCTCCGCTGGCTGCTTAGGCGGGAATCTCATCTTTCATATCAAAACAAAATCCTCATTTACAAAACTATCATTCAGCCGATATGGACCTACGGATGTCAATTGTGGGGAACCTCAAAATCATCCAATCTTAATATCATTCAGAGGTTCCAGAACGCTGTCCTTAGGACCATAGTCGGCGCTCCCCGTTACTTTCCTGTTATCCATCTCCACAAAGAATTAAACATCCCCCTGGTCACCGAAGTCATTCATCATTATAGCATTAAGTATCACAATCGTCTCATTAATCATCAAAACCAAAGCGCCAGACGACTTACTCGTACTGACAACTTGACAAGAAGACTTAAAAGACTTCAACCTCAAGACTTATTGACAATTAGACCCTAGCTATATCTCCATCAATGCTAGCAGACTGTCCCCTTCTCTCTCTTAATTTTATCCTTTTCCTTATTTCTTCTCTTGCCTCTCATCTCCCTTCTGCCCTTCCTAATTTCTTCTTTACTTTATTATTATTATTTTTTTTTTTTTTTTCTCTTTTTTCTTTGTTTTCTGTCCCTTCAAGTAATCCTATCCTGAACCAGTCTCACGTGTATATAATTTACTTTAATTTACTTTTGCATATTTTGAAATGTTTTATTATTGCCCTATTTGAGGGCAGATGTAAAAATTTTTTGGAAAATAAAAAAAAAAAAAAAAAAAAAAATTTTAGTGAACTTGGTAAGGTTTGAATCCGAGTCTATAAATTCCGTCATTCCATCTACTTATACCAATGAACTTTTAACGGGATCTCTTGTCAAGTTCAATATATCAATTTTTAATAAACTTATTGAATAATATTAGAAATAAAAATGTTTTACAAAAAAATATTATATTTAGCTGGGCTTCTCGGGTGTGTTTTATTTTATAATTGAATTGAATTAAACTATATTATCATTAGGCATATCATTATAAGAAATATAGTTTATTTAAACTATGTATATTTAATTTATTTATAGTTTTGTTTAATAAACTTGAGTTATTAAATGAGCTCAATATAAATTTTAAAGAGGAATACATAAAATAAAAAATAATTCTTATAAATAAAGGTTATTTTTAGGAAAAACATTCAATATCAAAAAAAAAAAGATTTATTACCCTTTTTAGAGACAATGAAAGTCTAATTTTCTCAAAATTTATAAACTTACAACACCAACGGTTTAATGGCTAGAACACATACAAACGAACTTTAAAATTAATGTAATAATGTAATAAATAATTTTTAGTATCTTCGAACTTAAATAAATTGTGAAATACCATATAAATGATTGATGATAGAATTTAATTCTCTATGATGATTACAATATTAATTTACACTGTAGAAATGAAGATTAGGACCTTCTACTATATTTTCTTTCATGGTTTTCTCATTAAAAAACAAAACCCTCTTTGGTATACATCAAGTGATAAGAAAATATTATCTATAGAGCATGGTTTAATGGTATGTCCTAATTATTGATTATTTGAATTTTAACCCAAAAGATGAATATGGGAATTTATTTAACTTTCTTAAAAACAAAAACAAAATTATATTACAAAGTATAATTGACCATCTGTTTGGGGAGAATAGCTGTTACCGTTGTCTTTTAATTATGCAAATGATTATGTTTTGTTTATAGTAATTTATAAATTAGCTGGAGTGTCTCCACTCGACTATCTCGCAATTTGAATTGGATTAAATAACATAATATATTATATTTAAATTAAATTTAATTAATTATAAATTATAAATAATAAATATTAAACCAGAGCATGTTTGGCTTTTTGTTGATGGCACCACGTCACGTGTTGGCGCGTGAGATTTGCAGTGTTAAAAAATTAATTCTGGTAATTTCAGCGAATCAATCAAGCTGAGATTATATATATAGCAGTTTTATACAATTATTAATCATGTGAAAAATTATCAAACATATATCTTTATTTTTACGGTCACTTTAGAAGAAAAAAAATCAAAATGTTGTAGGTAATGACCCTCTTCCGGTTGAGCTACATTTCTCAAAAGTTGATAGAAAACTACGAATTTTGAATAATGCCCTTGTACCAAATTTCATGATTCTAGCTCAAACCGTTTTTGCGTAATCTTGGTTGCATATATACACACACACAGATATTTTTCTCAACCTTAGTGAAAATGATTCAGGAACCTTCAAAACGTATAAAAACATCGAAATCTCAACATCGAAAATTTTCGTGATCGCAATACTATCGCTTACGAGATAGTAAAAATTATTGGCAAATTAAAACATATACTTACCTAAAATTAAAAAATTACACAACAAAACACATTCATTTGACAAATTTTTTAGTTAGCAATAGTTTTATAATTTTGCGGAATCTCAAAGTTTTCTACAGAATTCCTGTTGAGAACTACTTAATGAATAACTCTAATTTACCGTTAATAAAATAAATAATAAATATTTTTAAATAGTTTCTTTAAGGAATTTTTTTTTTATCTATTTTTATGAAAAGACAGAAATGTGTCTTTATAAAAGGATTAATCTAATAATAAACTTTTATTTCAAGTGGCAAAAAGTTTTGTTTCATCTAAAAGCTAATAACTTGAAAAGGTTAGCTGGTTAGTTCATATCCTCTTCTACGATTACCTTCCATCCAAATTGCATTAATAATGCATTTTGTAATTTCAACTCGGCGATGTTAAATATCGCCAACAACCCGAGAGTTGTTGTTGCTGTTGTTGTTGTTACTGTTCAGATAAATAAAACAACAGTGATTTAATTATGAATTACATTCGCTCTCACTGAGATATTTTAATTTTAAATTCTCCAAACCGCCATCATATCAATTTAATTCCCATGCAATATATAGGGATGGTGATTTTAATTAATTACATTCGCATCGGATATCCGGTAAAAGAAAATGATAAATAAAAGGTCAATGAAAACTATCTCGCTTTCGAAGATTTGTTTTTGATTAAAAATCAAGAATTCAATTTGAATGACATTTTCACAATAAATAATCTATATACATATATAAAAAAAGGTTTTTGTCTGCCCTTTGCTCAGAATTTAAAAATTTTTGCATATCTTCGCGTTTCATGACCTCTAGAATCCAAAAATGACATTAGAATTTTTCAGGTCTGTCTGTCTGTCCGGAAAATAAGGATGTTATAGACTCAAAATTGGCTGAACTGATTTCTATGAAATTAGATCACAATATTCAGAAATTAATTTTTTAATATTTATATAATGCTCCGTGGTGTTCATTCAAGAGCCTCTAGCGGCTCAATGAAACAAGTCGATTCATTTTACACAATGAATATAAATAATTATTATAGCAATTCCCAAACAAAAAATTAATGGAATATTTTATTTTAAATTCTAATATTCAAATATCATTTCAATTAAATAGTTTATTCTAAAAGTTCTCATTTTAATTAATTTAATAAAATATTTAGATCATATTTTTAACTTAAATTATTTTTTAATTTAATCTTTATTTATTTGAATATTTCTTTTTTTCTATAATATATAATAATCTATATATATAAAAAAAGGTTTTTGTCTGCACATTGCTCAGAATTTAAAAATTTTTGCATATCTTCGCGTTTCATGACCTCTAGAATCCAAAAGTGCCTTTAGAATTTTTCATGTCTGTCTGTCTGTCTGTCTGTCTGTCTGTCCGGAAAATTACTATTTTATAGACTCAGAATTGGCTGAACCGATTTCTTTGAAATTACATCACAATATTCTTATATACCTCTAGAGTAACATAGGCTATAAATTTTATTAATATCTTATCAATAACCGCAGAAATTAATTTTTTAAAGTTTATATAATTCTCCGTGTTGTTCATTCAAGAGCAGCTCGCGGCTCACTGTCGGCCTAGCGGAATCATTTCAAACAATGAATTATCATAGAGATTCCCAATCGAAGAATTATTATAATATTTCCCTTTTTATTTTAAATTCTAATATACAAATATCAATTCAATTAAATAATTTATTCTAAAAGTTCTCAATTTAATTAAAATATTTATTAGATCATATTTTTATCTTAAATTATTTTTTATTTAATTGAATATTTCTTCTTTTCTATAATATATATATAATAATATATAAATTTTAATATTGAATAATAAAAAAAAAATATTATTTAACCTGAATTAAAATGACTGAATTATATTATCTTTGTTTTTTATTTTAATTTAATTACTCTATTATTAATTACTAAATATATATATATATATTATATAAAAATTAAAATATGATGATATAAAGTTGTTTTAAATTTTTGACATTTTTAAATTGGATATATTTTTTAAATTTATTAAAATGTTTTTTTTATTTATTATGTTTAAAAGATTCATTTTTATCATGTGATATTAATAAAAAATAACGATGCTCTGTGCAAGTCGAATCATGTTGCACATAATTAAATAACAATTGCCAAACAAAGAATATAATATTTTTTTAAATTCTTATATTTAAATATCATTTCAATTAAATAATTCATTCTAAAAGGTCTCATTTTAATTAATTTAATAAAATAATTAAATCACCATTCAATTTTTTATTAATAGGCTTCTTTTTTTATTTTTAATTTTTAATAAATTCTCTTTTTTTGATATGATATTAATAAAAAATTGTATATAAATATAAAAATTAGAATATTTGAATTTTTTTAAATTTTAACACATGTAATCAATCATATGCATTAAGAATGGAAAATTTTTAAAATCAACTTGCTATTAAATTCAGAAAAAAAATACTGATATATAGAATATATAGACTATTCGAATATAATTTAAAACTCTTTCTCTCCTATTTTAAATTAAAAAAAACGGAGTTTTAAGAAATTTAGATGCCATATGCAACATGGGTGGGTAAATGAATTGGGCTGGAAGAGGAGGCAATTTATAATTTTCTTCTAATTCAGATTTAGGACAAATCGTACAACATTATATCAAATCTCGCTAAGAACATTCAATATTTTTGTACACAAATTATTCAGAGTATTGGCTAAGCGTATCACTCACAATCAGTTTAAATTGAAATTTATATAAATTAACAAAGTGAAAATTTTTATTTGTTTAAATTTTATTATAATGAATCAAAAAAAATTAAATATATAGATCACATGATTAAGAGAAGCAAAGAACTTGAGAAAAATAACTGTTGGATGGAGGTCGGACATGACAGAAACTGTAAGCGAAATCTTCATATTACAAAGAATAATTTTCAAATCCCCTAGCACCACAGAATTAGATAAGTTTCTTTTAAGGGAGGAAATTAACTAAAATCTAGAAAAATTAATAAATGAACTTAATAATAAAAAAAACAAATAAATCAATTAATTTAAATTAATACTATTAATGAATGTATATATTGGTCATTTATCTATAGTTTTATACCGTTAATTTTTATAAATTGTCTCAAGTCTCTATTTTTGCATTTTCTCAAGTTTCATTATAATTAAAAATATTCAATAATAATCTAGCAATGAAAATAAAATACCAAAATGTAATGATCAAGAAATATTATACTCTATTTCACTATTATAACATATACAATACTTAAGAACCATAGGCGGAGGAAATATTAGGAGATATCATTGCGGGTTCAGGCCAAATCGACCAACATTAATTAAGATATTTTCATTATGACAGATATTAGGAAAAAAACCGCGAATTCAATATTCAATCTGTTCACTAATTATTTGTAGACTTTAGTAAAACATACGCATGACTCAATAGATCCAATCAATCTTCAAATTTGTCTTGAAGGTAGTAAAGAAAGAATAAGATGCGGAAATCAATTGTAAAATATTAGGTTACCCAGACGACTTAAATATAATAGGAGATTCGGCAATTGCGATTACAGATAGCGAGGAAAATTTAATGGAGGTTTGAAATTAATAGGGATAAGAAAAAATATTTAGTAACAAAGAGGAAGAGTATTAACATACAAAATCTTAAGATACAAAATGTAGAATTTGAATATGTAGAAAAATTGAATGTAATCACGAAGGATAATAATATTTGAGAAGAATTTAAATCGGGGTTGCAATCGGGAAACGCCTGTTATCTGCAATAAAGAGGCTTATCTCTTCAAAATTATTATCAAAGGGAATATATAAAAAGATTATTTTGCCTGTTGCATTATATGGGTGGGAGGCATGGTCTATGACCCTTGGAGATGAGAGTAGATTCAGAGTATTTGAGAATAGGATTCCTCCCTGCATTTATTGGCCAAAGAAAGATGAGGTCACCGGGTATGAGGGAGACTGTATAACAAGAAATTGCATGGCCTCTCTGCATCTTCAGAAATAGTTAGGGTTATAAAAGGGAAAAAGCTGCGATAGGCAGGGCACGTGGCAAGAATGGGAGAGGAAAAAGATATTGGTGGGAAGACCGATTGGAAAACGTCCGCTTGGAAAACCAATGACGCGTAGGAAGGGACGTAAGAGAGATGGAATAAGGGCTCAGGATAGGGACACTTGGAGAAATGTGGTTGTTGCGGCTAAGAACTTTAGAGTATCTTTGAGCCACATAGGTAGATAGATATAACATATACAATAATAATATATATAATTAATATAGTGATTAAATTAAAATATATTTTTTAAATAAGAACACAAAAAGAAATGAATGTTTTATGTAATATACTGATTGAAACAAAATGGATGAAAACCTTTTAATACTTTCAACCACCAAATACTATGTACAACTCGGGGGTACAGGGGGCGGAGCCCCCGTCTAGGTGTGAAGAGCGCCGAAGGCGCTCTGAGCAGCTAGTCTATATATATAAAAAAAGGTTTTTGTCTGCACATTGCTCAGAATTTAAAAATTTTTGCATATCTTCGCGTTTCATGACCTCTAGAATCCAAAAGTGACTTTAGAATTTTTCACGTTTGTCTGTCTGTCTGTCTGTCTGTCCGGAAAATTACTATTTTATAGACTCAGAATTGGCTGAACCGATTTCTTTGAAATTACATCACAATATTCTTATATACCTCTAGAGTAACATAGGCTATAAATTTTATTAATATCTTATCAATAACCGCAGAAATTAATCTTTTAAAGTTTATATAATTCTCCGTGTTGTTCATTCAAGAGCAGCTCGCGGCTCACTGCCGGCCTAGCGGAATCATTTCAAACAATGAATTATCATAGCTATTCCCAATTAATATATAAATTTTATTAATGTCTAATAAAAAAAATATATTATTTAGTATTTTATCAAGTCAAAATAATTTTTAAAACGTCAATTAAAATGACTAAATTATATTACCTTTGTTTTTGATTTTAATTTAATTACTCAATTATTAATTACCTAATATTATATAAAAATTAAAATATGATGATATAAAGGAGTTGTTTTAAATTTTTGACTTTTTTAAATTGGGTATATTTTTTATATTTGTTTTAAAATTAGAATATTTGAATTTGTTTAAATTTTAACACATGTAATCAATCATATGCATAAAGAATAGAAAATTTTGAAAATCAACTTGGTATTAAATTCAGAAAAAAATACTGATATTAATTAATAATATATATAGACTATTCAAATATAATTAGAAACCCTTTCTCTCCCACTATTTTAAATTAAAAAAAACAGAGTGTTAAAAAATTATGATGCCTTATGCAACATGGATGGGTAAATGAATTAGTCTGGAAGAGGAGGCAATTTATAATTTTTTCTAATTCAGATTAAGGACAAATCGGACAACATTATATCAAATTTCGCTAAGAACATTCAATATTTCTGTACACAAATTATTCAGAGTAGCAAAGCGTATGACTCACAATCAGTTTAATTTGAAATGTATATAAATTAATAAAGAGAAAATTATTATTTGTTTAAATTTTATTATAATGAATCAAAAAAATTAAATATATAGATCACGTGATTAAAAGAGTGCGAAAGAGAAGCAAGAAAATTGGGAGAAAATAAGTGTTGGAGGAAAGTTGATCAGAACAAAAACTGTGAGCGAAATCTTCCTGTTGCGACTAATAATTTTCAAATCTTCTAGCACCACAGAATTAGTAAAGTTTCTTTTAAGGGACGAAATTAACTAAGATCTAAAAAAATTAATAAATGAACTTAATAATAAAAATACAAATAAATCAATTAATTTAAATTCATACTATTAATGAATGTATATATTGTTAATTTATCTATAGTTTTATAACGTTAATTTTGTTAATTTTATTTTATAAATTGTCTCAAGTCTCTAACTTTGCATTTTCTCATATTTCATTATAATTAAAAATATTCAATAAAAATCAAGCAATGAAAATAAAATATCAAAATGAAATGATCAAGAAATATTATAGTCTATTATAACATATACAATACTTACGAATATTAGGAATATATCAATGCGGGTTCAGGCCAAATCGATCAACACTAATTAAGGCAGATATGTTCACTAATTGTTTGTAGCCTTTATTAAAGCATAACTAAGACTCAATCGATCCGGATCGAGTAAAGAAAGAGTAACCAAATACTATGTACCAAATGGGGGTACAGGGGGCAGAGCCACCGTCTAGGTGTGAAGAGCGCCGAAGGCTACTACAATAAAATAATACAATATAGAAAAACTTTTTTTGGAAATACTTAAATAATAAGTTTATAATTAATGAATGCGCAGAATAAATAAATCTAATAGAAAATAACTAGATAATTTAGAAAAAAAAATGATCTGAATAATCTTTATATATTTTTGTATATAATATCTAACTACATCTATTTTATAGTTTAGATCCATCCATAAACATCTTTTTTTCCATTTAAAATGATTTCAATTAATTATATACTTACGTATTTAGGAATTTCATTTAGATATTTATTATTATATTCCGATGTTTAATTTCTATTTATATAATTGAAAGCTAAATCCCATATTTCCAACTTACTCCTTATCGTCTAATTAAATTATCCCCATGAGAAAATAATCACGTAAAATCAAGAACGGATAGTGAATCACCCGGTAAATAAAATAAAAAGGGACAAAAAATGAGATAGAATAGTCCAATGATGAATTAAAGATGACACCGTGGCGGTTTGAACAAATTGATTTGATAAAATTACAAGTGACCTCTTCCCTCCACTTCTTTTGTCATTTTCTCCACTCTGTCTAACTAACTCAATCAACGACAAACATACAAAAAAAAAAAAAAAAAAAAAAAAATACACTCACCTGGATTAAATAGCGACCGGCGCAAAAAAAAAAACGTGTAGAACACAACGTTCATTTTGAATAATAAAATTTGGTATATTTAAATGAAATGGAGTATTTTTAATTTTATAATATGTACATTTTAATATTTTTTTTTAGTATTAGTAAAAAACCCTTAATTACTATAAATAAATAATTAATACTCCCAATAATTAGAATTTCATTAATCGTTCAAATGAAGAGAATGAATTAATTTATTTACTCTTATGAAATATTTTTCTTTAATAACTTTCCAAATTGTGTTAAGATTGTACGGAATTTTAACAAAAGTAAGGCAAAGGGCTCTCGATGTTTCATTACTAGTCTTTTGGTAAAGAGGTAAACGGGATTCCTCCACATCAATCATGCAATTATCTTGGGATCCTTTAGAGCTTACAAGGAATTCATTGGAGAGGGAAAATTCTCTCAATCTATCCTTACCCACAAATATGTCAATTCGTTTATATACCTTTATTTATTACGTGATAATATAATATAAAATAATATAATAATCTAATTTTTACTTACACTTATGTACATATATACCTATATAGTGAGACATCTACTGAAATACCCATTTTAAGTTCAAGCTGGTGGTCTGTATGTCAAAAACGAAAAGTATTGAAATCTTATATTTAGAATTGAATAAATTATGTATGTCTGGGATTTGTTTTTCTTTAACCGTTATTAAAACTTCACTAATTCACTTAATTAATTTTACATGTTTTTGCAATTTTTTCAAAAATGACTAACAATTTTACCAAAATTTTATATTTCCTTTCTGAAAGTTTACAACATTTTTTACACTAAAATCTGATAACTGGATTTTATAGAATTGATTTTACATCTTTTTGCAATTTTCTCAAAAATATCTAAAGAAATTTTGATTAAACTCACTCCTTTTTAAATAAAATTTTCTGTAATATCAGGATGATTTTATTCCATTTAAACGACTTTAAAATCTTATTTAAAGTAAGAAGTAGGGTAAGTGCAATAACGGCTAAGTGCTTAAAAAGGCTACTTTTATTAGAAAACTTAAATATGATAATATAGAAGTAAAATTTGTGTTTTAAATATTGTTAATTAAAAAATAAATACGAAAGTATTTGTTGATTTATATAAATATTAAGTTTATATACACCGAAATTAAGACATTATTGTTCTAAGTTAATTTACAAAAAAACTAGTCAGCATTTAAAAAAAAAAAGTAAAAATCAAAATTAAGTGATAAACGTGTGATGTTCTGTTCTTACACCAGTTGGATACCTGTTTATTTGACAATTTATTTTTAAAACTTTTTGTAAACATAATTAAATAATTCAATGACACCCACGCTCTCTATCTTACCATCTAACTCTTTTTTTTGTTAAATTTGTTTTGATTTAAATTCAATGTTTTTTTTGCTCATATATTTAATGTTTCGGTTTCTTACCCTTTCCTCATCGAATCAAGTTAATGAATAAATGCGCGAGAAAAAGCGGCTGAATTGCTTCTCATTCGTCTTGAAATCGTCTCCAGGGAAGGAGGCATCGAGATTTATCCCCAATTGCCGCGTTACGTTGTTTCCATGCTAATTAAAAATATATGGTAACATTTTGCACCTTTGTGACATTCATCTCAATAAATCCAATTGATCGTCTTCTTCGGGTTGTTCATTTCTCAACCTGGCTTTTTTTTTACTTCTCCTTCTTCTCTCTCTGGACTGCGATTTATAACTATTAGTGGGCAACGGCTTATTTATGCACGCAAACAACAAACGGGCCCCGGGTTTTCGAATTTATTGACAGTCTTCAAGACATTGGGGGTGAATGGGGTGCAAGCAGCGGGGGCCAAGTCATATATTTCAATAAAGTAAACTTAATAGAATTGCTCTCACCTTCGAACGGAGATGGAAAGAGAGAGAATAAAAGAGGGGAAAAAACATTCAAACTAACTTAATATAAGAAATCCAGGAGAGGAGCGAAATTGAGTTTAGTGAAATTTTAAAGTCAATTCAAATAGAGAAAATAAAATTATTAGCCTATTTTTGTATATAACTTTTGTTATTGTTTACTCGACTCTTTAATAAATTTTTCCAATTAAATAAAATTTGATCTAACCAAAAATATAAAAGCACATCTTATAAACAAATATTAAAATTTCATTTATTCATTTTTACAATTATTCCATAGAAATTATTCCAAAATCAAATCAATTTTTGGAGTTCAAACTGAAAATAAATGATTACAATTTCTCGACCTCACTTTAAAATAAGTCAATTAAAATTATAAATAAAATTTAAACATTTTAGATTTTAGTATTATATAATTACTTAACTATTACAAACATTCTTCCCCTTTACCATTCAACAACCTGAACACAATCAAAATGAGTTAGTCCAATAAAATGCGTCTTAAATCAATTCATTAACTTCAACTGAATTTCAAAGAAAATACTTTAAGTCTTTAGGTATTTTTAATTCTTTGTAATGTAATGTAATATGTTAGATCAGTGGTTCTTAAACTGTGGTCCGCGGACCCCTGGGGGTCCGCGAAGCCTTTACTGGGGGTCCGCGGTCCTCGGAAAAAAATCATCGTAAAAATATATACATATATAAATATTTAAAGTTCATTGTTTAACTATATCCTCCTAGAGAATTACGGCTATAATTTAATACTATTAATAATACTATTTTATTTTATTAAATTGATAATTATGTCAATTAATTTTTTGTGAATAAATAAACATATATAAAAAACTATATATAAAATTTGAATTTTCATCCATTCATTCATTTAAAATCATTTTTCGATTGTTCCTTTAAAATAACCCCTCTTAGGGGCTCGGAAGGGGAGGCATATAAGGGAATTTTCTTTCACTTTGTTATTGGGGAAAACCAGGGGAGGGGACAGTCTTACCCGGAAAAACCCAAATTGTCAGCGTCCACTCTGGGGTTTTAAACAGTTTTAAAGCAAATGTTAATTATAAGTTCATTTCTCAACGAGTTGTATCTTTAAATTATTTTTATTAATGTTAATTATAAGTTCATTTCTCAACGAGTTGTATCTTTAAATTATTTTTATTAATTTAATTAATTATAATTAAATTATAGCTAATAATAGTTTATTATAGCTAATAATTTTTTTTAATTTTTAGTGTAATTTGCATGATCATTATTTTATAAAAACACTAAACACATTTTGCAATTTCCCAGAAAGGCTGTTTTTGAGAGTAAGTATAAGTTAGTTTTATGAATAAAAAATATTTATTTTAATAATATTTTAGAATCAAATTACGAAATTAATAATATTTTAGAATCAAATTACGAAATTAATAATATTTTAGAATCAAATTACGAAATATATTTATTATATAAATTAATATTCATTTAAAATGATATTAAATCATTTATTTAAAATGATTTAAAACATTTATTAAAATGATTTAAAACATTCATTTAAAATGATATTAAAACATTCATTTAAAATCATATTAAAACATAGCTAGTAAATAATAATTCGTTATATTTATATTATATTTATATTATATTTATATTATTGTAGTTCAATGTTAATAAATTACTCCATAAAATGGATCGTTGGCTACAAACTGGTTCAACACAGAAACGGAAAGAATCAGATGATGAGGCATCAACAGCAAACTCTACCAAGAAACGCAAAACTAGAAAATATTCGGATGATTATTTATCATTTGGATTTACTTATATTTGCAACAATGATGTGGAAAGACCAGTCTGCGTTCTATGTCAGGAAAGTTTATCCAATGAAAGTATGAAACCTGCTAATCTCAGACGTCATTTACAAACAAAGCACAGCGAGCATGTTAGTAAGTCTATCGAATTTTTTAAAATGAAAAAAGAAGAACTTAATTCAAGTCAGAAATTGATGGTAAAGACGGGATCTGGTGGTATGAGTAAGAAAGCAGTAATGGCATCATATGAAGTAGCTCTACTTATTGCTAAAGCAGGAAAGCCGCATAATATAGCAGAGCAATTAATTCTTCCTGCTACAAAAGTAATTACAAATATAATGTTAGGAACTAAAGCAGCAAACGATATAAATTTGATTTCATTATCAAATGATACGGTTAAGAATAGGATTGAAGACATGTCATGTAATATAAAAGAAGAATTAATATCGAGAGTGCGCAAAAGTCACTATTACTCATTACAATTGGATGAAAGTACTGATGTCACTAATAATGCCAATTTGTTAGCTTTCATTAGATATGAGTTTGAAAATCAAATACAAGAAGATGTATTGTTTTGTGATTCACTACCTTCACGAACGACAGCTAATGACATATTTAACAGTTTGAATAATTTTATAACCGAAAATGAAATAGAGTGGCCAAAATGTGTTGGAATTTGCACTGATGGTGCTCGTGCAATGTCAGGTACAAGAACTGGATTGATTGCTCTTATTAAAAATGTTGCGCCTCAGGTTGTTTGGAATCATTGCTGCATTCACAGAGAATCATTAGCAGCCAAAAATATGTCACCAGATTTGAAAAGAACATTAGACGAAGTAGTTAAAATTGTCAATTTCATTAAGGCTCGTCCACTTAATTCCAGAGTTTTTAAAATTTTGTGTGAGGAAATGGGTAGTCAACATACACATTTATTATTACATACAGATGTACGTTGGTTGTCCCGCGGGAAAGTACTCATTCGCCTTTTTGAGCTTCGAGATGAAATACGATTGTTTTTAATAGATGCGCATTTTGAACTGACCGAATGTTTCAATGATTTTATCTGGTTAGCTAAGGTGGCTTACTTGACTGATATTTTTACAAAATTGAACGAACTTAATTTGAGCCTGCAAGGTACTGTTGTAAATATATTTAAAGTTGAAGATAAAATAGAAGCAATGATTAAAAAAATCGACTTGTGGTCGAAACGCATCCAGAACGGTGTATATGAGTCTTTTCCAACTCTCAATGATTTCATAGAAAGCTCCAGTGAAAAATTGCTTAATCAAACGCGTCAATTATTTGTTGAACATTTAATTACTTTGAAAAGCAACTTCAGGAAGTATTTTTCTACTCCTGATCCTTGCAATAACTGGATCAGAGATCCATTTAATATGGAAATTACAAATGCTAAACATTTATCTGCACCTGAACAAGATATTCTCGTGGAATTATCATGTGATACAACTTATAAACTAAAATTTAACAAAACTGAATTGAGCAACTTTTGGTTACTTCTCAGGTCAGATTATCCTGCGCTTGCAAATAAAGCACTTCAACACTTGATTCCATTCTGCACAACATATTTATGCGAACAAGCTTTTTCGGTACTATTTTATATTAAGTCTAAATATAGAAACAAATTAAATGTAGAGCCGGATCTTAGATTAAAAGTTTCCAATATTAAGCCAGATATTGAGATTCTTGTTTCAAGAAAACAACTGCATACATCTCATTAAATATGTAAGTTATATTTAATGAGATAGATGCAGTTATTTTTTAAAATATTTCTTATTTAATATTTTCTGAAAAAAATTATAAAATATTTATATGAATTTAATGTAAGTACCCATTATAATTTGTGAGATTTGTTGCTATGACAATGTTTGTATTTTCTTTCTTCAATATTATAATTTCTAATAAAATGTGTTCTACAATATGCAAAAAAATCGTTATTCACCAATCACTGTTAGAAATATTCATCATATATCCTTGTCCTTATGAGATCGTAAGCCAGAAATTAATTAATAAAATGACGAAAAGTACCTAAAGTTGTGATGGGGGTCCGTCAAAAAAAATTTTTTCAAGTGGGGGTCCGTGGAGTACATAAGTTTAAGAACCTATGTGTTAGATAGAATTTATTTAGTTTATTATATAAATAATAATAATAATAATTAATTTTGGAATTATTTATATTTTAAAATGTAAACAATATAAAAATTAAAAGATTGATATTTATTTTTTAATTCTATAATTAGTATATCTTCCATTTATTTATCCATCCGTTGATCCATATTTATTAAACTTTTCGTCCAATACATTGTTTTTACCGATTTTATTCATAATTCATTTCCTAATGAATCTAGATTGAAGCACTAATTTTTGTTGTATGTATTTGGCATGTGCTTCAATCTAGCGGTGATTTTTTGAAATTCCATTTGATCTGAATTCTGTTTGTATTAATGATTTTAATCAAGTATAACAAATATATCTCTATTCAGAAAAATATTATATTAAATATTTGAGGACTTACAATTCATTAAATTAAATCAATTTTAATTATGCTATTTTTTTAATACATTTAGAAAGTTTAAAGAACAAAATAAATATTATCAGGAAAACACAACTAATTTAGAAATGTAATAAAAAATCTTAATTTTATATTTAATAAATATTTACAATTCTCTTAATTGTTAATTTGTTCGTTTTTGTATATATTGTGTCTTGTGTCCTGTAAACTTTGAATAAAATTTATTTTATGACATATTTAATATTAGCGAATTCAATGAATTTCACTAAAAATACATATAATTCAAATACATATTACAATTAATTTAATATTTTTTTACCTTAAATATCTACTATATATATATATATAAGAAGTTGTTACCAGTGTTTTGAGTGAATAAATATATTTTTAAAAATGTTTATGAAAATCACAAACAATATAGATATATTTATATCTGTTGTTAATATTAAAATACTCATATAGAAACATATTTATATTTTTAGAAGAGAGAGAGAAAATATTATTTCAAGAATTGATGAAATTATGATCAAATGATTTCAATATTATTGTTATTCTTGAATGTTCCTAAAGATCGATGTTTTTGTCAGGTTGATTTAATAGAATGTTTTAATAAAAATTTCTAGATCAACTGTTTCTGTCTCGATGAATGTGTTAGTAAATTCAAAGTTCATCGGTCAGTTGGAATAATCCTCTCTCTCTCTCTCTCTCTCTCTCTTGAATTCGTAGATGTGGACAATTTAAACACAATGGCAATTAATGTAATAACATTGCGCGCCCGTTTGGTAGATTGGGGAATACGTCATAGTGGGTGGAATAAGGGGTCAATGGGATAAATTGGGGGAATTAGTGAACGAGCAAGCGAAGGTCTTTCTAAAGCAAAGGGCGCCCCTCCCAACCCAGTCGGTTGGCGAGGCCACCCCCAACTCTACTCAAATGTGAATCTCATACCGCTGCTGGTCAAACTCCCTCTGCCTCTGCACAATTTCCAACATTAAGATAACTTTAACCCGAAATTACAATGCCTTATCAACCCATTCCACTCCATTTTACTATTAAAATAATGTAGAGACATCCCAGAAATAGAAATTAGTATCATAAAGGAACTTTAATAAATTTTAAAATCATTAACAATTATGGTTTTCTAGAGGAATGTTTTCTTTTTTTAACTGTTTCTAAAATCAGATTTATTATTTACAAGCTACTTAAAGCATCATTTAACATCTTTTAAAAATTGAGAAACCTAGAATTCGATTCTTTGCGGTTAGTGAGGTTTCGTTTCTGACTTTTTTTTTTGAGAACAATTTAACTCACATTAATTATTTATTTTTGAGACTAGTGCTCTTTTATAATTTTATCAAGAAAAAACCTAAACTTACGATTTGATTAATTATTAATTGACATATGATCATTTTAAATTGAAGGGTCAATCTAATTAATTAAAACAATAACAATTTTAAAAATATAAACTTGTGTGAGTGCAAATCACATAACTTTCATTTATATCATAAAAAAATAAATAAAACTAATGTAAAAGATAAATAGTTAAAAATTAATAATTAATTAATCATATAAAAATTAATACTTCTTTCTTATATATTAGAAATTAAAATTTTTTTAAGAACATAATTAATAATTAAGATATTAGTAGGGGACTAATATAAAAAATGAATTGTGAAAATATTACGGGGACCTAGCCGATAATTAAGGAATTACAAGATGAAACAAAATTTTGTCTATTTTCTTTGGTTATTTATTATTTTATATCTTTTTTCAACTTTTAAATTTTTAATCAGTAATCTCATTAGGGATTGGGGATTGTGTTTCTCAATAAAACTAATTAATTTATAAAAATTAAATAATTAAAAAAAATTAAGTTACAGTGTTTTATTTATAAATGCACTAAAAACTAGAAAATAATTTTTCTCTTAGCCTCAATAAGTACCTATATTCTTCTTCAGGTTCATCAAGGGTCAGCCTTTTACCCTTGTAGAACCCCATCATGAAGAAGAATATACTTATTGAGGTTAAGAGAAAAATTATTTTCTAGATTTTAGTGCATTTATAAATAAAACACTGTTACTTAATTTTTTTTAATTATTCATTTTATGTTTAATTTTTTATTATATACATTTTTAAGGTTTTAAGTTTTATTTGAATATACTTTGAGATTATAAATGATATTTAATGATGGGTTAAAATTTATTAATTAAAAAAAAGGAAATCTTTATTTCATATTCATGTATTGTCATGCAAATCTGAAAAGTGTGCAAAGTTTTGGTTCGATTGGTCAGCTGCAGCTGTATTATAAATAAGTTACTAGATTTGAACCATACAGACAACCGAGCAAGTTAAATAAAACACTGTAAAAACATTAAATTATAAAATTAACAAATCAAAATACTAACCATATACTATGATATATGGACAAACAATCAAAATTCGCATTTAAATGCTAATTTATAATTGTTAATATAATAAAAATATTATAATTTCACAACCAATATAACGAAAATAAAATAATTTTTTAATTTTTAACTGTCTTAAAAGTGAATATTGTTTTGTCCATTTTACGATTATTTTATAAAATTTATTTATAATTATATTTTTAACTAGTCATAATATGATTGCATTAATATTTTTATTTCTGGAAATTGAGTTTAAAAACATAAGTATTTAAATTTAACAAAAAAAAAAAAAAAATTTTATAAATTTTAATTAAGATAAATTAGAAAAATAATATTAAAAAACAATTGGTGTACTATTATCTTTTATAATAAAAAATTAAATATAGAATTTGATTTGATATTTGTTGATTAAATTCCTTTTAAATTATTTAAATTCAATCTGTGACTAATTTGGATGGTTAGTTGTATCGTGTAGGCTGTTGGAGAACCAAAGGACAATAATGACTCTTACAAGTGTTGTGCTTGGGGGCTGAATTGCCTGATCACAGAGCAACAGGCCTTAAAGAAAATCTAAAATGTTTCTGTGTTAAGTTTTTCTACGCATTTCTGTGTCCATTTATCTTATTCATATTCTTGATCTAAAGAGGTATTTTTAAACAATTGCGCCATGATGAAATGCTTCTTCAATAATAAATACGAAATGATTATAAAAATAGGGTGTGTAAATGTGAATTTTCCATTTTGTATATCCTATATTTCTCTTTGATCCTTCTATTTCTCGTTTTTTTTTTTTTTTTTTTTTTATTTATCTTTTTGAAGATTATTTTGTTTTCGATTAAAACATATGGCTTTGATATTGTTTGGATTATTTATTTTTTTTCTACTTGAGCTTAACTTCATTTTGCGACTTCTCTTTCACTCCCACCCTTACTCTCTTTTCCATAATATACCAAAGAGTTCGAATGTTTTCAACGGATCAGTTTAAACACCGTTTTTCTTTCAACTCAAAGCATTGGAATTTTAACTTCCGTGTTGTTCATTTATCTCTAATAATCAATTAATACACTAAAAATACTAAATACCATAACAAATTTTTAAAAATTCCATGAACAGAATAAGAAATGAATGAATTATTTATTTATTTATATGTAACTACTAAATATACATTATTATTTTGTTACATTGAAAAATTTACAATAAATAAATAAAAATAATTGGAAATCTTTTCAACTTATTATTTTGATAAATTTTATTAATATTTTTAATTTTTTTTTAAACTGTCAAAAATAACATCCCCATAATAACAGTTGTAATAAAAATAAAAATATAAATCACAATGTAAGTAAAATATTGAATCGTTTTATTATTATTATTATTATTATTATTTATAATAATTCCAATAAAAATAAGTAAAAATAAAAAACAAAAAAAAAGTCCAATTAAAACTAAAATTTCAATTATATTTATTTAATACATTATTATTATTATTATTATTATTATTAAGTGTTCAGTTACCACATACGTATATATTATATGTATACAGACACACATGCAAAAGCGAAGCTTTGCCGGGTCTGCTAGTCTTATATAAAAGTTGATAAGTGACTATCACACTTATCATAATAAGTTAATATTTATTTAATTAAATTGATGAATATTCTTATTTTCTTTTTAATTATTTTGATTCGTTCAATTTCCAAATGATGATCTTTGATATGTAACTATTCTTTGCTTTCTATAAAAACAATAGAAATCATTAATCAATAAAGATTATCTTTGTACATATAAAGATTATTTGAAAAAATTTGATTGTTTTATTACAAAGTTAGTTATGGAACAAAGCTGAATTCGGGGGTCGGGGGTTGGACGGTCCACTCAGATGGACCCCAGGAGGGTCTCTTGGGCGGATGTCCAGCAGCGATAAAATATAACTGAAAGTAATTGGCTTGGCAAAGAGAGAAAGAGAAGAACATTAGAGAGGGAATTCTATTCTATGAACGATGACCGGACAGACGGGCCCGATATTAGCGCAATCAACCGTAATGGTCAAGTCCCGGGCAAACATTCTATGGGAAAATATATTGTAATGTATAATCCAATATAAACAAGGAAAACAGAAGGAAATGAAATATCATTTATTATATGTCTCCCCCCCCCCATCCAGTAGATGTAAAATATGAAACAGAGCCATTTATTAAAGTGAAGCTTTTAAGAGAAATTGCTCCATTTAATGGGTTTATAAGAATTCGGCTTAAATAAATTGCATTGGTCAAGAGATAGGACCTTCTTCTCGGAAAATTAATAGGAGATGATAGAGAAGAAGACACTCTAGCCAAGGTATCTTTGCTTCTGATAAGGAAATTGAGAAGCGATTTTTAATCTTTTTAATCATCTGTAAAAAATAACGATTAAGATTTCAAATTCTTAATTCCAGGGTATTTGTAGTTATTTTCTAGGTCTTCTAGGATATCAGTAAAATCGATTATACATAAAATACTAATTAAAGTTGATATAAAATTATTATAACATGAAATTAACTATAACAACTATATCAGATTTATAATTAATTTTTACAATATATAATTATTTATATGAAAATATTTAATATTATTTTATAAAAATTAAATAAAGTAGTCATTTATGCATAATACAAAACTAAATTTAATTTAAATTATAGATAATACTTTCATTTGTACCCCTAATCACAATAATTTAATGATGATAAGAAAATTCTTAAAAAACACCCTTTTGAGTCCATATTTACAGATATTTAAATAATCAAACATGCATTTTTATGACACACTGTACTATAAGTTAATACAGTATAAGCCATAAAAACTTAATTAACTAATTTTAGGATTTTATAAATCTGATTATGAAAATAAAGACTAGTATGTTGTTTTGGTATATAAAAAAATATAAAATTTTGAAATATTTTTATTTAATTAGGAATAACTATAACCATGAATTATAATGATTTTACCTACAAAGGATTTAATTTTTAAGATTTTTTTTCATCTTTTTTGTTAATTAGCGGTTAATTATTTAATTTATTATTTAATAATTTTCTTGCCTTGTTTTTCATTTTCTCACTCCTCCTCCTTTAGAGCCCCCCCCCCCTCCATTCTATTTTCGCTAGTTTTTCAATTTCGCTAGAAGAGCGAGTGGGGAAGATCTAATCATGGCTGTAATAAGCAAGTGTTGTTTCTTTTGGAATGTAGGACATTGCGGCCAAAAGCAGGAAGAAGCCTGTCGATACCGATGCCGATGGGCGACGTCCATCTCTCTCATACTCGCTTTTACCCTTGCTCTCTCTCTTTTGCTCAAAGAACTAATATTGATCCGAATTTCGCTCGCTTCATGCGCTCTATATATCAGCCAGGCACCACCCTCACTCACTTCTTCTTCAACCCTCCTTCGTCTCATTCCTTCTTCTTCCTCATCCTAACGCCTTCTATCGCTCTCTCTCTCTCTCTCTCTCTCTCTCTTTCTCCTTCTGTGATGTCCCGGCGTCAAAATTACATCCTAGAGAATTCGCTTCTCTATCGAAACAACTATACAACAACAACAAAATGAGTTTAATTAAACTTTATACATCATTTTACAAAATAAAAACTATAATAAAAACTACAAAAGAAAATACTATATTTTTTCAAATTCACGTTTCTAAAATGAGAAGTAATTTTTTTCTAATTTTTATCAAATTTTAAGGGTAGAAAATAAAAATTATATTAAATTATTAAATATTCAAAAGGTTTTAATTTGAACAAATATTTGAACAATAGGATTATATATATATATATAAAATCCTATTTCTAGATTGTTTTCTCATTTAAATACAAATAAATTTAAATTATTTTTTTTTATGTATGTGAATAGTATAAAAAATAATATAATTATGAATAGCTAGGATTGTAAAAAAAGATTAATTTTAATTTTAAATATAGCGAAATAAAAATACAAGAATAATAAAAAATATTTTTTGTTGAAAAATCAACATAAATGGACACAAAGGGAGTGGAAAGAGAATAGACAACGAGCAGGGAGGTCGGGAACGAGATAGAAATAAGCAAATAAGCATCGTGGAATTGTGTAAGTTGGTGCTTTTAGCCCATAACCAATGATAGAGCCGTAATCCCAACGATTCTGCACAAGTTGGTTTAACTAATCTATTTATCAGATAGCATTATAAGCCTGGCTTAGCGTTGTTAATGGCTTCGAGAGTGAGAGAGACTACAAATCACCCTCGCTCGCACAAATACAATTTAATACTTTGTATTCCATCTATCTTTATTAGGATGCATTCAATTGTAAGAAGCAAAATAGCATCATCTGCAAACCATCAAGAGACTAGAGAATCAAGCAATGTTTCTTTACTTATCTATTGTTAGCCAATATGAACCCAAAACCCTTTTCCCAATTGGCTATTTTTATAAAATTATAATTTTTCTAAATTTTTGAATAATCAATATATAAAACTAAAAATTACAATAACTTTTTATTTTTATTTCAATATCAGTTTAGAAATTGTTCATTCCGGGATATTTTATTCATCATTTAACTTCGGAGTTTTTATTCAATGTATCATAATATTAATTTTTAAAATATTTATATTCTAAAACAGAATTAGAAATGAATGCAAGTGACTCAGGATAGGAATGGTTGGTGAAGGTGATGTTGAAGTCAACAACTTTTAAGATCAGTAGTGCGATATAGAAAGATGTATAAAAAAAAGAAGTTCTAATGAAAATACTAAAAATTTCGGCTTTTTGAAAATAATGTTGATTTTCTCTTATCAACCAATTAGAATCTTAAAGGCCTATTCTTTTAAAAACAAAATAAAAATAAAATTTTTAAAAATTGATGTTCTTTTAAGAATATACTTTTCTTATTTTTGGAGAAAAAATGATCATACTATCATAATTAAATAAAAAGTTTTTTAGGATTTATTTATTCTATTAACGAATTTGTATTTTATAATAAGTTGAATGAAAGAATTTGTCAATAAAATAGTATTTTATTAGTTGAATAATTTGATGAGAATACAATTTACTTGTCCTAGATAGATATCGGCCATTTTTGTAGGCGTGGTTTGTTTTTTAGAGAAAAATATTAATACAAATATGATATCTATAGAGGGGATGATTCCCTCCTATTGGTCGATATTAATATTCCATAGACGCCTGCGCCGCCCCGGGCTTCTTTTTTATCGCTTCCTCTGCACAACCAATCGCCTATTAGAAATTGAGAGAGGAAACATTTTGCCTCACTATGGATTATTTCAGTAAGAGCGACTGACTCATCGGCCAGAAAGGGGAGCGAAATGGCAATGTCCCTATCGTCGTATAATATCGCCCCTCCATAAATACTATCCCTCGCCTGACTGTCTTGTCCATTTAACGATAATATATGATAGAAAAATTACAAGGGTCCATATTAGATCGAAACGAAAACACATTTCTATTTAAATACGATATCAATAAACGATCTTCCTCAATGTCTTCTCTTATTGGTATAAATAAATAATTATAATAATTTATTATATACTCACAATTTATTATTTTATTTGATTATTTATTATTTAATTATATTATTTAAGATATTCACATGAAATAAGATAATAATAATAATAATACTCATAATTTAGTGATAGTTAATAAAATCATTAGGTTAAAGGTAAATTATTATAAACACTAGGTTTTAAGTTTCAATGTTAATATTATTATACTTTTTGGTCATTTTGACAATTATATAAATATATAAGAATCATGGGTGTTATTTAATGCAATTATCTGTGATTTTTTTTAGAATAAACCAATAAAATTAATAACAAAACAAAAATAAAATCAATAAATAGAATTTAAAAAATAATTCAAAGCAGTTTAACATTTCGCTTAAACAATTGGAATTCATGTCAAGAAAAAATAAAAAATAATTTAAAACCCTTCACAAAATCCCTATTATTGATATTAATTTTAGATGAAAAACAAATTTATTTAATTATCTATTCATTATAACATCATATTAATTTATTTTATATTTTAAAATTTATTTATTTATTTCTTGAATGTAAGACACTTAAATATAATTATGGTCTGGTTAGAGAGGATTTTATATTGTTTCATGTAAAGTAAAACTCCAATCTAATAAGAAGCATATTTCTTTTAATTTAAAAAAAAAAACAAAATCCAAAATAATAAAACTTTTTCTCCTATAGAATTATAAATTAAATCAATACAACTTTAGAATATAAGAAGCCTAAATTTCAAATTTATATTCAATACGTTTTGGATAGTCATTGAACATTACATTTAAGGATCGCCAAAATGGACATTACAAGTAAAAAAATGAATTCGTGTTTTGGTTTATTTATCAAGACTATAATAAATATGCTAATGATAATGAAAAAATACCAATTTTGATTCAGCATAATAAAGTTTAAATTCTAATTGAATTCATAAAACTATAATAAATATAATTACATTTTTCATGCTGAATATTTTTATTGAATAGTAATGAACGTCTTTGCAGCTGGTAATAAGTTAAAAGGAAGAGAACAATTCTAGTCCGACTGCGGGATGAGTTGACAATCCCTCCTCTCTAACCAGACCATAATTATATTTAAGTGTCTTACCTTCAAGAAATAAATTAATTGTCTGAAATTACAATCATAATATCTAAAATAAATCTCATTTTTACTATCTCGCCAGATTACGCAAAAATGGTTTGAGCTAGAATGATGAAATTTGGTACATGGACATTATTCAAAATTCATAGTTTTCTATCAACTTTTGAGAAATGTAACTCAACCGGAAGAGGGTCATTACCTACAACGTTTTGATTTTTTTTCTTCTAAAGTGACCGTAAAAATAAAGATATATTTTTGATAATTTTTCACATGATTAATAATTATATAAAACTGCTATATATCGAATTTCAGCTTGATTGAATCGCTAAAAGTACTAGAATTAATTTTTTAACACTGCAAATCTCACGCGCCAACACGTGACGTGGTGTCATCAACAAAGAGCCAAACATGCGCTGGTTTAATAAATATTATTTATTAATTTTAATTTTTATTCCAAAATTAATTAAATTAAATTCATATTAAATAAAATAATCAAATTTAGATTAGTGATCTTAACTTTGTAAAAATAATTTTAATTTAATTAGAATCAAAGTATTGTCAAATAAGAAATTAGCATTTCTGATTATTTAAGTTTATTATCTATTGTAGTTAGATACTTATTTTGATATATTTTGAAATTTTCTCATTATTTAATATTTTTAATATATTTTTATTATTTCTCATCTTATGATTAAGGATTCTAAATCTTTCAGTATCATTTTCGACAAAAGTTGAAAAAATTTTAGGAAGAAAATATAATAATAATTAAAATATTAATATAATATTAATATATGTATACTTACTCATACAGTTTATTTAATTTATTTTATAGACACATTAAATTATTTTATTTTATACTATACATTATATATTTTGAATTCAATGAATTATAAAATGAATTAAAATAAATTAAATTAAATTAATTTAATTTTTTATTAATAATAATTTTTATAATAAGTTTCTTTTTATGTAATAAAATTCATTTATGAAAGCGTGGTACTCCTGGCGAGAGATATGAAAGAAGGCGGATCCTCTAGTTGATTCTTGAACCAATCAGATTCAAGCTTGATATTATAAGCTTCTCAAGATATGGCTGAGGCGCAGTCTCCATTGAACAAACACCACGCCTATATAATAATATCATCCAATCAAAAAATATTACTATTTCGATGTGACAAATAATTAAATTACATATTTAAAAAATACCAAAAGAATCAAGATTAAAAAGAATCAAATTATCTAAATAAATAAATATTATTTTTTTTTTAATTACTAATTACAAAACAACTTGCATTTATTTGAATTTTACCCATAGTTTATATATATTTATACATAATTCAAGACAAATTCCTTTGAAAATCCTTTTCTCACAATAATTTGTCCTTCTTGACTCAATTTTTTTAAACTTCCCTTCACTTTGATTGCTTTTAATTTATATTTTATTTTCTGCTTGAGGATTAGTGATAAAAAAAACGAATTTATAAACTAGAATCAATTCAGTTCTACTGAAAAGATGTAATTAAATGAATTTTGTTATTCATTAAATATAAATTTATTTTTATTTGTTAAAATTTTTGATCAATAGCCGGAAAGACTAAAGATAAGTATAAATATCTTTCTTTTCCATTGCAATTTCAATCCATATGAGAGTTTCCCTTCCCGTGCATCATTGACCAGACAAAACCGAATCCCTTTTCTTCGTTCTCTTTGTTTTCTTTTATTTTTCATTTATGTTTATCTACTCTATCGAGACCAATGCTTGTATTCAAGAGAACAGCAGCCCAATAATAATATATTACAAAAAAGTGATTTTTTTTTTGTTATTTTATTTATTTATTCTGCAACATAACAAAATTAGTTTTTATTTCTGAAAACTTTCGCTCCGTCTTCTCTCAAGGGAGTTTTCTGTTATTTTCCTAGTAATTATTATTATTTCGTTTCATTAAAAAACTTTAATTGCTTTCGTGCTGTGACGTCATCCTCCCCTCGCTGGTGGTTTTTAATCAAAAGTCTCTTTTGGTAACATTTTTGGCCCCTGAAACATAATAAAAAGTTATATTAAGCCATCCAATTTCATTTTAGCTTCGCTCTGGAGGCTTTTTATTGGCTATATGGCCATTTCAAATGTTCACTTTATAAAACTTGTATGCATGAAGCCATGAGCTGTAAAAAAAAACTTTCTCTATCTCTATCTCTCCCGCCCTTCTCTTTTGCTTCTTAAATATTAATGGTTACACAACCATATATGTGATCAATTGAAAATGGTTAAGGGTGGGGTAGAGGGGAGGGGGGGATTACATTCTATATCTATCTATCGAAAGTCTTCCGAATGAGAATTAAAGCTGATAGGTGGCTCTCTTTTCGAAATTAAAACTTTATTATCTACTTTTGATTGAATCTTTGATGAAGCCATCATGATATCAGGAAGATTAAAACTTATTGATAAATAAATAAAGTACAAGGCCTAGTTCATTTAAGAATAGATGTTGCTTTATTTATTGTAAAAATATAATAGATAAATAAATTAATTTTATTTAAAGATGAATCAATCATAATTAAAAAGAGTACATACCATACTTAAAACACTTATTTAAATAAATTTTAAATTTAGTTTTATTATTAATTATTATTATTATTAAGATTATTATTTTAAAATACATTTTCTTTCTTTATAATATTAGATTACAGATTTGAGCTCATTTACTATAATATATTTATAAAGTACTTGACTATATTTACTTAAATAGTAGTTAAAAATAAAGAGGGGAATTTATTTTCTATTTACAAATTTTAATCTAATTTATTATTATAATGTATTTTTTTAAATATATGTATATACATTAAATAATAAATAAAGGTGATTAGGCACTAATAATCTAAAGATTAGCTTGAAAATTTGATAATATCCACAGAAAAAATAATATGTGATTCATGTTAAATACAAAAATAACATACATAAATTGATTAGCAGAAGACTGAAAAAAATATTTATTTAATGGGCAATTCTTTTACTACTTTACCATAAATACTCTATATCTTACTAGAAATCAAAAAATGAGCTGTGGCTAGGCACAGAACCGACCGACGATTTGAAATTAATTAATTTCCAAACAACATTATATTTATATATATATATACGTGCCCCCCCCCCCCCCCGAATATCGTGTAATAAATGAATTTAAAAGTGATTAGTTTTATAACTGAGAACCCAATTTAAATTACGTATAAGTATAGTCTAAACGTTATGAATAAATAAATAATTTGATTTATATTATCTTGGTTTTTATTTTTAGTTTAATTTCTCAATTATTAATTTCTATTATATTTTTAATGTGAAATATTTCCCGACAATGAATATAAAATTAATACTTTGGAAAGTATCACAGTCGGTTTTCGGATATTCACCAAAAGTTGATGAATTCATGCAACTGATGCATTTAGTAAATATAACAAATTTTATCAAAATCCGTTGAGCCGTTGAACACGTCTATACGGTCACACAATGGACAGACGGACAGACATCATGCTAAAATTTGGTTGCATAACCTCCAGGCAATTTATTCGTTTGAGTACGATTGAAAAGATCCTGCAGCGACTTGTTAATATTGACATTTCATTTATTAAATTAGAAAAACCTGATGTAACCTGATGTGTATGTATGTATGTATAAATTAATTTATTAATTTTAACATTTTTTTATTACAGTGATATATCAATTGCTATTTCAAAGTAGTTTATGTATCATTATTAATTTAATTAATTCAAGACAATTAAAACATTTGAAATTATATTTTTAAAATAAATGAAAGAATTATTTTTTTTTTTAAATTTTTCCTTTATTATCCTTGTTTATATGTTTATATGCTGTTTTTTTAAATTTATATGTTAATATTTAAAATCACTTTTTTTTATCTCAATAAAGAATAATATTATCTATTTTATAGTATTTTATTTTATCTGTTGATTTAGATAAGCTTAAAAAGACTTCAAGAGAAGAGAGGGTTGTATTTGTTGTGTTTGTAGTAGCGTTGAAATGTAATCTTTGAAATTTCAACAGAGAAAAAGTGAAGGAGGGAAGGAAAATAAAAAATACCAGCATAGGAATATTGAATAAGAAGAAGGGCTGTTCCAACTCTTCGCAGAGGGTTTATTCTATTTCATCAAACTATATCGATACCCCGGGTTAAAAGGCGTCGTCGTCTCTTGGCTGCTGTCACCGTTTTTATTTTCAAATCAAACCAATTCTTGGAGGCCCAATGTGCACACAGCGTTCGTTGTCAGTATTGAGGAAGAAAGGAAAAGAGGGATGGAGAAGAGATTTTGCAACCCTCGCACAAAAACAATCCATCCTTCTAGGAAAAAGCGAAACAGCGTCTTTGCATATTTAAACGTTTACTCTGAAACAAAACCAGCGAGAGACAAGTCACCAGGGAATGGAGAGTTATCATATTTGCTTTATAATTTTCCTTTCTTTACTCGCGATTCTCCCTCAATTTTTTTTTTTTTTTTTTTTGAGATTTCTACAAATAAGCATAATGAAAAACAATTCTGATATACTTCTTCTTCTTCTTCTTCTTCTGTATAGGGGCATGAACCTGTTCAACCAATATCCTCCATATACACTAACATTATATTAGTTTTTAGTTTTATTGACTTATTAATTATTTTAAATAAAAAATAATAAACTATAATAACTATTTAATTATATTCTCTTTAACTGTATTTTATTCTTTTTTTTTACTTGTCAAATAATTCTTTACAAACTGATGTTATTGAGTTAAAAATATTAAGGTTATTTTATTAAATTGGCTGTGAACTGATTATTATGAATAAATATTTTTTAGTTTATAACCCTGAATAAGAATTTATGTACAGCCTGTATTCCCGATACTTATCTTAGTTCAGAGAACTTGTCTATACATGTTGGACAATAAATATACAAGTAAATATATAAATTCTAATATTTCCCATCCAGAATTACTAAAATATATATTAATATTTTTTTTTTATTTCTAATATTTCATAAATACTTAAATTTTTAAAAAATCATATATTTAAATTAAAAGAATATATATATAATTTCAGTAATAATCTTTGGGGTTCTTCACACCTAGACGGACACTCTGCCCCCTGTATCTTCGAAGTAATACATAGTATTTGGTTTAAAGTTTATATGTAAAAGGTTTTCATCCAGTTTGTTTCAATCAGTCTATTACATAAAACATTCATTTGTTTTTGTATTCTTTTTAAAAAATAGTTTAATTTAATAAATAAATTAATTAAATATTATTATTGTAAATGTTATATCTATCTATATCTGTGGCTCCACGGTACTCGAAAGTGTTTTTTGAGGTACTCATATCTGTATTTTTTGTATAAATAAAATTTTTTATCCCTTTTATTCGGATTACTTCTTTTTTGCCCAAATATATATAAGAGGATGAGTTCTTTTTTCTCCTTTTAAGACGTAAAAGAGCTGTCCTGTTTATGTCTACCTTTTCCTTGTATAAATAATTATTGCCAGAATCCGCCTTTCCTCTGTTCACTCTCATTCTTCTATATTTAGAGATGGGGACATCTTTTCTATTTGAGTGCAAGATAATCCCCTCCTTTAACGGTAACTGAGGGCTATGGAGGGGATGGGGACAATCTCCCTCTTGCACTTTCCCTTTTCTATCTCTTATTCATCTCAGCGTCCTCTTTGACTTTGCTTTTTATTGTCCATCTTCCCGGGCATGGACTTTTTTGGCATTCCACGTCTTTTTCTTTCTTCCAAAACCTCCCCCAACCCCTCACCACATCTTTTGGACTTTTATTTTATAGGCCATCTCTCTCTATCTTGGAACCATATCATCGACTTTTTTCTACACTCCTTTAGAATTGTTATTCTTGTGTATTTAAATTCGAATTTTATTATAATACCAATTGAAAACATTATTTGATCTTATTTAGGCAACAATTTTAAAAAAAAATATACACATTTCTAATATATTATATAGAAAATTAATAGAATATTATTTTTTAAAAATTGATGTCAGTATTAAAGTTCTTTAATATATCTTTTAAATGCTAGTGATTGAAATATAATAATCTATCAGTTTTACTTATTTTTTTTACTTAACTTTCTATAGACAATAAAGAATCGTTTCTCTTTAAATGGATATTAGAATAATTATTTATAATTTGTAATTAAATAAGATGATTATTTTAAAAAAAAGTTTATTTTAATTTATTTTTGGTTTGTTTCATTTATTAAATAATGATTTATTTATTCTAGAACCCAAAAACTTTCTGATTAATTCTTAGCCCATAAATATTACATCCAATTTTAGTATACAATTGTATTTATTATATTTTTTTTTTAATATAAATCAAAATCATTTGAACTGTGAATATATTATATAATAAATACAAAAATTTCAAAAAAAAGTAATATAAATACTTACCTATCAGTTTCAGTCAATTTAATAACTGTTCAAAAGAGATACATAATTCTATTTTTGATCCAAGAACAATTCATATAATCGAGAATGTTTTCCGAAATCATATTAAAATAAAACTAGATGCGTGTTTTAAATTGAGCCTTTTTGATGATATACCTAATATAATGTTCCATTGTTATCCGTTGAATTATCGTCTTTGTTTGTGTCTAATAAATCTTGTATTAATTTCTTTTCCTCCTACTTTTGTTTATTATTCTTATTACGTTCTATTTAATGGATGATGGTGTCACAATGCTTTTACTATCTTCTCTGTTTGCTTTTTTTCGCATATGCCTACTCAACAGACAGATGCCATACGTTCATAAGATTTATTCCTCATAAATCTTGGCGATTTCGCTTTCAAATGAATTATTAGGCCAGACACAAATCACAACACTAGTAATGAACAAATGCCATGTTAAATAAACAAAACAGTTTGCGCATCGTTTCCATACGTTAATATTCCATTCCGAGATTCATAGAACTTAATTGTAAACATTTGTGTTTAGATAAGATTAGAATAATATTTTGTTTCTAAAATTATGTTTGTTGAAAAAAAAAAAATTATTATCAAATTTATTTATCAAATTAATTAAAAAAAAAGTATTAAATTACTTATATACCAAATTATTATTAAATTATTTATTTGTCAATTTCAAAATAAATTTAAATATTCAATGAATGAATATCTAATTAATTCTTACGTTTCCCGTAAAAATTTTATATTTTTAAATAAATTTGTTTTTAGATTCGTACTGAATTATTGAACTCATTCTCTACCATTGTTACTATTGAAATCAAAAAATTAAGTATAAAAAATAGGTAAATTGAGTTAATAAAATTTAATTGATTTTTTCTGTAAAAAATCATAAATATTTTCTATCTTTTGATCATTTCATGTTAGTGACGTTTAGTTTGACTAATTTCTGTTAATGTATGATCAAAGACTCTTGTTGTTGACAGTAATCGGAGCTTCCTCAACCTGTGTTCAAAACGATTAAATTAAAATATATCATTTATTGATCTATAGGTAAATGCAATTGGAAAAAAATCAATTTACGAGCTGGAATTAATACGTATCTCTCATTCGAATATTTTTCTTTGACGTATTTACAACAAAAAGAAAAAAAAAAACAAAATTGGACCTGACGATGTATCTTTGGCCTTTTTTTTGATTTGATGCTGTTCGTTTATAAATTGATGTCCGCTTGGCTGCCTGGCTGTTGGTTGTTCGTGTTGTCTCTCTAATAGGCCGTCTGTGTGTCTGACATTCCAGTTTATAGATTCCCTGTATTGAGTTGAGTTGGGGCATGTCGCGAGTTTTTAATTCTCCCCACGGACACTGTGTGCAGGGGGGCCGAAAAAAAGAAAATTGAAAATTGCTGAGGCAGCCCTTGGGGCAAGAAATGTCCATGTCTGCGTGTTTAAGCTGCCCTGTATGGGTGAGGCCAGTCAGCCTTTCAAAGAGAGACAGAGAGAGAGAGAAATAATCTTTACTTCTTTTTGCTGCTAACGCCTTTCTTCTTCTTCTTCTTCTTCCTCTTATTCTTTCTTTTGCTTTTCCTTCTTTTTCTTTCTCCCCCATATATCTATATATCTTTATATATATATATATATATATATATATGTGCTACTGAGCGTGTCTCAGTGTGGAGCTCCATTAATATTGTCCGACAAACGACTTGATCATTCGCCCAAAAAGACTTTCTTCTTTTCTGGTCATCTCATGGACTCTCCATTTCTATTTAAGAAATAAAAAAAAAAGAAAGAAATTTACTGATGTGTAATGGAATAAAAATATCAAATAAATGTTTTTCCATTAAAATCGAATTTTTATCTTTTATTCATTTATTAATTATTTTTAAAGATTAATGATATGACGAAAACATAAAATTATTTTTAAAATTCCAATCACACATCACAGGTATATAAATTTAATTCTTTACTAATAATATTGAATTTTATTCCACAGTAGTGATCTACTAATATATAATAATAATTAATATTATTACTTATTTTTATTATTAAAATATTATTATATGCAAGAATATATTCAATAAGAAACTCACTAAGCTATAAATGTCAATTTAAATTTAAAACCTTTTATAAAAAATACATTGAAATATTAATTTATTTAATTTAAAAAGTTCATAAAGAATTGTTCGTCATATCCTTACTCTAAAATCTAAATATTAATAAAAAATAAAATAATATATTTTTAATAATAAAGCTAATTTCATACAAAATGAAATTTCACATTCAAAATTTGTTTGTGATGACTTTACCGCCATCTATCTTTCATAGAGAGAATTTAAGTGTTCAAAAAACGGACCAAAATGAAATATAGATATATGAATGATTGTATAAATTAAAATACAGTAATTTGAAAGTCAAAATAGAATATGAGAAATTGGACCTAGATGGAATCAGATTTCCTTGAACAAGCTTCTCGATTTACTTTGAGTGAAATATGTAAGTAATTTAAATTTTTCTCATTTATGATGTTAATATTCCAATTCTGTGCCTGAAATACCAAGGCTTTGTATATATATTTCATTATCTTATGTTAAGTATCATAATATAATATAATCTTAAATATTTTTCATATTAGGTTTTTGATTTGTTTTGATTTTATAATAAAAATTACTTATATTCAATTAGATAGAGATGGAAGCGAATATAATTTGAAATTTGAATCTAGTAACAAGGTGGAAGACCCAGAAGCTGTCCTCTCATTGCATGCATTGTGATGTCTTGAAAACACATCCCAGTTAATTCAGTCAGTCGTTTCTAATTAACTATTGGAGTGAATTAAAGCGCTACTTGGAGAGTTGCCTGAAAAGCCCGTAACCAATTTGTTAAGTGTTAAAAGTTGAAATATATTTCACATTACATTGGAAAAATGGGAAAAGATTCGTTGCCAAATACTTTCCCAATCAGCACATCAAATAATTCTTACTAAGAAACAATATTTTAAAATATATAAATAAATATATAAAATATATTTTTTTATATTTATAATGATTAATATTTATCCATTTACATTAATTATATTAAATCATGAATTAAAAAATTAATACTCCAGGCACATTCTAATTTTTCCTATATACAATTTTTCATACAATTAAATTATTTGAATTTAAATATTATTTTAAATAGCTAATTTTCAGCCTTGAGACTCCATATTAAATATAAACAGAAAGCATTCTTCAGGATCTTAATCTTTTCTTTGTACATTTTTTTTATTTTTATACTTTTTTCAGTTCGTCTTGAGATTCTCGTTGTAAATTTTCTTAATTGAAGAGTCCCTCTATTCTTCAGTTAATGAGGCATAAAAAAATCTTTGAACCGATGTCCAAAAAAACCGTCTTCTTAAATTATAATTTCCTCGTATATCTTTTTATGTTTATTTTTCTTTTCATTTAATAGATTCCCTCTTGATGTTGAAACTTTTTCCTCCTTCTTCTATTGAATTCTATATGCTTTCGAAATTGCATTTGCGCTTAATTCTCTCCCCAACTGACATAAATTGTAAGTTTTAAGACAAGTCGATAGATAATATCAAACTTTCTCTTCAAGAGGGATTCGATTCGTCCTCTCTTATAGCACGGCTTCCGTTATTTCCATCTATCCCTCCCCGAAATTCACGTATCATCTTCATCTGCATCCGTCCAAATACACCCCTCCGCTCTTTCTACAAACCAAGAATATAGTACAAAAGGGGCGACAAAACAATTAAAACCAAGGTAAATAGAAAGTTTAAATTTACATGGTACTATTGAAATATATTCAGAAAAGAGGGTACAGGAAATTAGACAATGGATGAATTACTGTACTGAAATATTTATCGAATTATTGTTAGAGAATAATTTAAGCTTGTACGATTTTAGTAATTAAGCGACATGCATGTTGAACATATTTAAATTCCCCTCATGTTAATCTATGAATATAAGTTTATATAAATAGATTGAATAGATAGTAAATAGAGAGGGTATCTTTTATATTATATTGACAAGACTAAATAATTTGTTAATTTGTTTCCTAATTTCACAATTTTATCAAAAAGTGCTCTAAAATATTTTACAAAAATTCTTCATTTATTTTGCACATTTAAATTATTTTAAAATTATAGTAAATATAATAATAGTAAACAAAATATTTTTTATTTATTACTTGATATAACGGATTCAATTTTTTTTTAAGATATCTCATGTTTGTCAATTTTTTATTTTTTTAAAGCATAAGTTGTATATGTCAATTATCATTGCAAAACTAAAAATATTAGTGTTGTTGAAATTATTTAATTTATAGATCTTTTACATATAAGCAGAAAATTATTTTTTTTATATATAACAAATTGTTCTAACATAAATTATAGAGAAAATAAAACAAAAATACCTGGATATTTAATTATAATCCATGCTCCTCTTTCCTTATAACATTACGCCTAGTGCTTATGCAACCGATTTTCATTTTAAGCTTATGTCAAAAAGATTTATATTACATATCTTATTGCTTGGCATGGAAAATATTTGATGATATCAAATTTTATATATAGATTTACTCTCTCTTTCTATATAGGTAATAGATATGTAGAGGAAATAATGATTAAATATAACCAAAATTTATTATGCATTATAACAATGGGAAAAAGAAATTAGAAGAAAATTTTGTCTTTTACATACATCAATTTTTTTTAGAGTTTTATAGAAATAATCTCTGATATCTTTTATTCAACAGTTTTATTATATTCACCATTCTTTTCTTGTTCTATTTATTTTATTTCATTTCCATCATTTATTTTTCTTCTTTTTAAATTTTGTCATTGTGAAAATATTTACTTTTCAACAGATGAAAAAAAGGCGTGAAAGAGAATAACGATAGGCGAATGAACAGGAAAAAAAAGTTTTGTTTTCATATCATAAGAAATCAAAATATTCTTTTTTTCTGAGGTGTACGAATAATATCTAAAGGAGAAGTTGAACTGAAAAACAAAAGCGAATGTATTTATAAAAGCCTCTTATCCAAATACTATTTGTTTTTTTTTATTAAAAACAAAAAGAAGTGAAACACAGAAAAAGGGAATAAATTTCTCTCACTCTATAGAGACATTAAAATAAAAGAGATATTTAAAGCGGTTTATAATTTATTTATTTTTTTAACCTGTCCATTACCAGGAGTATAATTATTTTGTGAAAATTGAACAATAATTACTTTGAACATCTATTGTCTTTAGATACAATCAGAAACAGAATTTTTTCCAGGAACCATTTTATAAAAAAATAAATAAATAAATTATTACATACATTGTGGTGAATCTTACAATAAAACATTAATTAGATATTTATTTACTTGAATACTACATATATTTTTGTTAAGAAAATTTTATTATCCAAATTTTTAAATTGATTTCCGATTTGTAAATATTTTTCTTACTTTATTATAAAAGATTCAATTTGTATTATTTGAATTATAATAAATTCTAAGAATATAAAAAATATATTAAATTAAAATTTTTAAATATAATTATTAAAGAAAAAACAAAATTATAAATTCAAGTAATATTTTAATTTTTAAATTTTAATTTTAAAATATATTTATCATAACGTATAAAATAAACAATTTAATTAAGTGTGCATGTTTGAGCAGGATATATATATAATATATATTGTAGTTTGATTGATGAGGTGTATATAAATATATTAATTTTGTTGACTGGTTATTTAAATAATTTATTTTTGTTACAGTCCATGCAAGGTTTGTTTATTGGCTTTTGGAGGTCTCGAATCTTATTTGAAATCATACCAAACGCAATACAATTGACATGTACGTGTTTGTCAAGTCAAAGACGAAATCTGTTAAAAATAGTTTTAATATTAAAAAGGAATGAATATGAAATCAAGTGAAGCGAGTTTGTCCATAAAAATGGACAAAGGCGAGTGTCCCCTCGGGGGAGGTTCTTTTATCAAGGGATAAGTTGACGGTTTTGTATTTATATTCATTCACCTTCCATTCGTCTCTCTCTCTCTCTCTCTTTCTCTTTCACTCTTTCTCCTCTGTATTTCTCTGGCTCTCTTTTGCGATCCGATTGGCAAATCCCAAATGTACAGAATAAAAAAGTTTATTCTGTTTGATGGAATGGCAGCCCCTCTCTTTCTTTCTCTCGCTCAAGTCCACTTTGGTCCAGTCCTCTCTCTCTCTCTCTCTCACTCGCACAATACGTGCCGCACACAACCCTCGAGAATTCCCCCAACCTCATCCTCCCACTTTTCCTCCAACCCACCCTCATACACACACTCGTCCATTCTAGAAGAAAAATAATACAACGGACGAAAAATCAATAGCTTCGTCTTTTCCCGTTGCTTCTTCTGGGGGTGGTTTGGGGGAAGTTCTGCAAAAAGAAATATATATATATATATATATATATAAAAGTGATAGAAAAGCCTCTGTTGGGGTTGACTTAAAAAACAATGGCCGCCAAGGAGAGAGGGGCATTCGTCTTCTGTCCAGGACAGACGCACACGGTGCAGTTAATCACCTGATTAATTAACCACAGCGTGGCTAAAAAAAAACATTTCAGCACCAAGATTTACGAAGCCCAGTGGTGATGATACTGGCGTCTGGTGGAGTTGGGCGGAGTGTAAAGGAGCCCAGAAACTGGAAAAGAGAATAATATATCTCAACTCGTCAATTAGTTTTATCAATTAAATTCTAAATTACCAGACTTGGAATTTTTCTAGATAATTCTTAAAAACTACTTATTTGTTAAAAACAAGAATTTTTTTTTTTCTTAATTGATTGATCATCTGGCCTTGTTTTTGTATTTTTTTTTTCTTTATAAAATAATATAATGTAATTCTCAAGAAATTCTTTCTCTATAAGAAAAATTCAAATAAATTATACTTACATATATAATTTCCAATTGATTTCCTAATATTAATTTTATTGGTGATTAGAGCACCGACCCTTAAGCCTAGTTTACACGGGCTTAGTTCTTGTCATTAGTTCAGGGGTGGGTAAATACTTTTAAGCGCGGGCCTTTTGAACGCCCGCCGGCCCGTTGAAAAAGTTGGCTCTTAATTTGATTTTTCGTTCAATATGTCACTAATAAAAGAAAACAAAAGATAAATTTTTTTTATTAGTGTTTTCGAAATATGGTCCACCGGCTCCGAAGACATTTTGAAAATTTCATTTTGGCGCTTAAAAGTATTTGCCCATCTCTGAACTAATGACAAGAACTATATATATATAAGCCCGTGTAAACTAGGCTTTAGAGTCCTAGAAATGCCAGTCGTGTGACTCGGTGTCTTAGTCGGAGATTAACAACACATTCTTCATTAAATAATAGTTACATGGTTAATTGACATTAACATCAAGAACGGTAGCTTGTAATTTATTATTTAACTTTTTTTGATATATTCTCAATTACTAATTAATTTTATAATTTATCGTATAAAAAGGGTTTAGATTCTGATAATGTGATACTTATTTTTTATTAAACTTGGTGTTATAATAATAATATTGTAGTGAAGTGAAGAATTTCATGTTTATTTCCTTTTCTTAAAAGTCCCTAAGAAAGCAATGTTGTTGTCCAATTACATTGTTCACCTGATTGCTAGCTGTTGTAATAATTGAAAAGTTTTTTTCTCGGAAGAAAGGGATTATTATATTATTGTAGAGAATAAAGAGGAAAAAGGGATGTTGCGAGGGTGAGTGCAATGTCCACATCTACAAAGTATTCTCTCTGCTGTATGTCGAGATCCGATTTTGAAAGCTTTCAATTTGCCCTCTGGGTACATGTAGCTGTAAGGGCTAAGGGCTGAGGTGAGTTGAGTCCGAAGGGATGAAGAGAGAGAGAGAGAGAGAGAGAGAGAGACCTGCAGAGGGTCTAAGGGTTGGGGTAGCTGAGCAACCTCCAGTAGCAGCCGGCTTAAGGCGCATCGATCCAAGCCTTTGGACGGGGGTGGGTCGGGGGCAAATCTCGACCGGAGGAAAATCTCAAGAAAAAAATTTTCTCTTCTATTCGAAGAACAAATTCATCAGAGTTTGGCAAGTTCTAATAAAATTAACATTATTATTATTTTTTTTTATTTTAATCAAGTTTTTTTGAAATTATCATTTATTTTTTATATATTATATTATTTTGCTAAGAATATTTTGGAATTGAGATAAAAATATTTTTATTCTCTCTGTTTTAAGTTGAATTTTTTAGAAACTTGTGTTGTTAAAAGTTTGGTTTGTTGGAATCCTTGTAAAAGTCAACAAATAAATACTTTTTTTACTTATATTATGTAACATACAATATGTATGAAGATGGTATATGTGTGTTTCTTTTCTAAGGGTCACTACCTCTAATAGAAGGACCCAGGAAACAAAAAATTGCAAATTTGAAATTATTCTTTTATCCTTTTCTAATTTTACTAATAATTTTTCAAATTCTATCAAAATAGTTATATTTTAAGGTGGAAAATATTTAAATTTTGTGAAATGTGTTCATTCTTAGTAAAGGAATTTTTTAAAATGGCAATTTATAATGAAACAATTGAAAAATATCTGATTAAATAAAATAAAAAATTGTTATGTTTGCTTGATGATGGAAATGAGGGATTGAGCAACCACCGTCGGGTGGATTGGGTATCCCCTTCGCTTTCCGATGATCAGGATATTAGACAGAACGAGAAGAGTTCCCGGGTGAAGGGGTGCAGCCACTAAAGCGGAAGTTAAACTCAAAGTTTCCGGACGGCGAAAAGGCCGTTGCGGTCGAGTTCAACCGGCGAATGGCGATAGTGGCGTGCAGACTGTTCAACCCCTTAGTTCAATCCCAACCGCCCACTCCCTTCCCTTATTCAATTCAAGAAAAGAAAAAGAAAACTCGACACTGTATATACCTATATATATATATATATTAAATTAAAATTAAAAAAAAAATAAACACTTTTATTTCACTATTTTATATAATATTTATTGAAAATAACTTTCTAAATATAAATACGATATATTTTTAAAATAAAATATCAGAAGTAATTAAACATTAAATAAAATAAATTTATAATCTACTTTTTTATCCAACTATCTTTTTTTTTCACTGCCATGTAATATTGAATTGAATTTATTTTGAACTATTTACATAAATGAAAGAAAAATTAATTAAGTCTCTCTCTATATATAATATGATTTAACGATTGTTTACTCGGATGAGAGTAAAGACAGGTGGATGAACTGATAAAAACAAATAAACACTTCTGACACACTGTTTTGGTTAACTAAGCTTGTCACTCTAATAGAAATACATTCGTAACCAAATTTAAAGGAATCATTGATTATAACATTTTTTGCAATTTCTTCTAAAAGAAACTGATAATTCAAAATCTAAATTTCCAAATAGTGAAAGGAATCAAACAACCATGTAAATGTAAACAATATTCGAAGGACAATTGATAGATATTTGTCTGATGAAGGGAAAGATAGAGAGAGAGAGAGAGAGAGTGGTTGCAAATGTTTGGGAACCGACTGGAGTGTGACTCGAGTAAAAGAGAGACCGGGGGACACCCCTGCTCCAATTACGCTCTCAAAGGATAAAAAGATGCAAGGTCAAGGGCGTTTAAATTTAACCAGAGCGTTTTCAACTTCTCGTTCCGTTGAGACAAACTAATTTTCTTTTTTCCTGTTGCTAAAGGAAAACAAATGATTACAAGTAAAAGTCATTTAGAGATTACGAATTGCAAATTATATTATTATCATTATTTTAAAATTTTTATTTATGTGAGTAGTTATCTGGTTTCTGAATGAACTAGAATTAATAGAAATTTGCTCTATTTTTTTTAAATAAAATTAGCTGGAGTGTCTCCACTCGACTTTCTCGCAATTTGAATTGGATTAATTAACACATATATTATATTTAAATTAAATTTAATTAATTATAAATTATAAATTAAAATTAATAAATAATATTTATTAAACCAGCGCATTTTTGGCTCTTTGTTGATGGCACCACGTCACGTGCAGTGTTAAAAAATTAATTCTGGTACTTTCAGCAATTTAATCAAGCTGAAATTCTATATATAGCAGTTTTATACAATTTTTAATCATGTGAAAAATTATCCAACATATATCTTTATTTTTACGGTCACTTTAGAGGAAAAAAATCAAAACGTTGTAAGTAATGACCCTCTTCCGATTGAGCTACATTTCTCAAAAGTTGATAGACAACTATGAATTTTGAATAATGCATATGTACCGAATTTCATGATTCTAGTTCAAACCATTTTTGAGTAATCTTGTCTACATACACAGACACACACATACACACACACACATCTCTGGTGAGATAGATTTTTTTATATGTTAATTAATTATATATTTATATTAAATTTTAGTTTAAATTTATAACAATTTTATGGAATTTATATTTAATGATTACTTTATTTAACATTTTTTTAATAATAATAATAATAATAATTATTATTATTATTATTAATAATTTACAATACTAATTTATTTTTTTCAATATTTTTTTAAACAAAGTACTTTAATTTGTTTTTTAATATTTTATTAGAACCAAAATATATTTTTTAATTGAGGCATATCAAAATTTTTGATCAAAATCGTATAATTTTTATAAATATAAATTCAACAAGAGTAATCTTCAAGTAGATTAAAATAAAATTTAAAATTTATAAAACTTAATACGAATAATTTTTAAATTAACAGTCACTGTTTCTGTTTTAGTTTAATTTCAAGTTCATCGATATATTTGTTTTATGTGCATTTCGGCTATAACACCACATCAAAAGATTTCTTCTTTCCAATTCAATTCTGATGATAATTTAACTGTTCAAAAGCTTTCAAAGTCAATATATTGTAATTAATATTATATAATATATATATTATATTTTATTCATGTATATAGCTATAAATTTTAAACTACATGGTGGCTTTTATCATTAAGTTTGATAATTTTTAAATTTTAAATTAGCCTACATAACTTTATAAAATATTTAAAAGATTACAGTTACATTAATAATTTTCAGAGTAAGCTTTAATCTTTATATTATTATGTTTTTCTACACCAGAGTATATTATCAGCTAAATCACAGCAATATTTTGTTTTTGATATCATTTGATATTTATTCAAACCTAATATTGATTATATTAATTAAAAAATACCTTTAAAATAATTTATTCAAAAATGAAAGTTATACAAATCGAGTTTCAACTCAAAAATGCTTAAAAAGGAGATTTTGTAAAAAATACTTTATATTTACTTTTTATTGATAGAAAAAGTAAGTAGTATGTGGAAGTACATTATCTTGGATGCTTAAATTTTAGAGTATTATATTAATAAAATACACATGAATTTCTAAAATCCTCTTATTTTTATGTGTATCTGAATGGAGAGAGTGGCAGAGGAAAAATACAACTGGAATCTTATAAATTTAGTAAATAGATTCTATTCAGTTTAATTTGTTTGTTTATTTTTAATGATTCAGTTGAAAATAACACAATCTTATTTTCCTTAATCAATAAAAAATATAGCTGGCTAGGATGGTTACTTAATGGTTGTATCAACTTCGACAAGTTTGATTAATTTAAGATTTAATAATAATATTTTAATAAATTGTATGTTGTGTTAGACAATAAAATGCTTATAAAAAAAGAAAATATGGAATGAAAAGAATATCATTTTTTATAGAAGTATATATAAGTATATCTACGAGATCAAAAATTACCGAATAGTTAATATTAACATTAAAAATTATAATAGAAAAGATTTTACTTTATTAAAATTAATATATATTAAAAAAAAGTATAAACTATATATTAATTTATTACAATATAAAAAATTAATTAATATAATAAAATTATAGGTGCTACCATGGCAACCGATATTAACGGATTTCAAATTTGACTCTACATTTTAGTTAGAAATTTTTTTTCCAGAATGCCACCGAAAAAATCAAATTTAAGTAAAGTAATCGTAGCTATTGCATAATCTCGGACCCTCCAAAATTTCGCATCTCTGATATAGACAGTGATGAAAATAACTTAAATAACATATTTAACAACTATCTGCTAAGATTATTTGATTTTTATTTAAATCTTTAAATTATTATTTAAATTATATATTTCAACCAACAAATGTCAATATTAAACATGAACTTATCGACAAAAGAGATCGTTTTTTTAAAATTTTTTAATATCCACGACAACCAGAACAACATCAAAACAAAAATTAAAGAAAACTCCACTCAAGGCAGATTACTAAAAAATGCTCATTAGGTATAAGAAAAATATTGTTTTCAAAGAACTATTTAATTAATTGCTACAAGCCACGATAAATTAATTTTAAACTTAGATTGCAAACACCGTTTGCAACGGGTTCAACTAAGTAGTTATTTTATAAAAAAAAATATAGAAGGAAAAATAAAAACCAGGATATTTATATTTTTATTTAATATTTTTAAGTTACTGAAAATATTTTCTTACATTACATGAAATGTCAAATATTATTTAGATATTAGAAATATGTATATCTTCTAAAATTACTGTTTCAATTAGAATAGGGAATTATTTTTTAATTTATTAAGCATTTCAATTCGATTGAGCAAACGAGAAAAAGAACTGTAATGTTCACTGAGATTTTCCTTTAAAGTGATTTTGATCCATAATGATCCAATGGGGCGAGGGGTGGTTTTAGGTGAGTGTTTTTTTGGCGATGGCGGTGGAGGGGTTGGATTTGTATGCAAGAAGCGAGGGTTTCTCGTCGATCTGACCGCTGGCCAGTCTCTCAAGGACCAAGACGGGGCCTGGAGGGGACGGGGGACCAAGAAGACCAAGTGGCCGTCTCGTTTCCTTGGCGGGGCTTGCGCACTCCTATCTATGACGTCATGGCCGACAAAAATTCAATATTAATATCGAGTGAAGGGGGGCCAATCGCGTGGGCCGGCGCCCCACCAGCGGCCATCGAAGCCAATGGCAGCCCTGGGCGGCCCTCCGATATGATGAATTTATGGATCTAATAAAAAGCACCATCGCCATTGGCTGAGGAGCCCTGCCTTTTCTTTTAACCCCCCGTATGGGGCGCGATATCAAAATTAATGACTCGACGCGGAGAAGAAGCGATCTTTTTCTCCGAATAGATGAAACCCATTCAAAACTCTTTTTATGACATAATTGGACCAAGGCTCCTTCCAATCCCCTAAAATGTGGTCGTCACATTAACCAATCTATCACTTTCGCTTTCATTCTTTTTTTCTAAACTTCCTTTCTAAATGATATTTAATAAATAATTATTTATCTTATTACTATTTTAAATTTTAAAACTATTTTTAAATATTCTGATAAACTAACATGTGTTTTTTTCAACTTTCCATTCTTAAGATTTTGAAAATAAATAAATTAAATTTAGGACTAGTTGAATATAAATTTGGATTGTATAGTATTTGAGAATTGATGGGAGTTTTGCATAAGGGCAGTAAAAGTAATGTGGTTGTGCAACCAAAAACTTTCAAGTTTAAAAACAACTCTGATACTCGAATACATATACATAATATTTTATAATTTTCCAAATAAAATTGACTATAATTAAATTTATAAAATAAATTTACATAATTTCTTGATTAACTACAATTTTGATAATTTTTAAGTGAATATTAAGTGCATTTCTTGTTAAAAATCTAGTTTATTGTTTTTGAACTTTAATGACCACTGATCATCAAACAGAAAAATTTAAAATATATTTAAAATAAACTAATTAGAAAACATAACTAAAAATATATATTAATATATAAATTTGAATGATAATCATTATAAATTTTCTATATATTTATCATTTAGAACTGACACAATTTCTATTTTTTGAAAATAACAAAAAAAAAAAAAAATAAAATAAAATTATTAAAAATTTCCTCTTCCACTATAATATCTAATAAAAATATATTTTATCAAAATGATATTATAATTTCTGTAATAAAATAATAGTTAAATTTAATATAATATGTATTTTGAAATTTTAATAGAATATGAATTTGTAATAATTAATTTTGTTGTATGTAATATTTTCATAAATAGACATATTTGAAAGTTCATGATTTTTTATGAATTTTTAAATATGTGAGCAGATATATTCCAAAATTTTGAGAAAAGTACATTAAAATGTCGAATTACAAATAAAAATAAATTATAATTTACATCTAATTTAAATAAATCTATGTTATAAAATGCACTTTACTAGTTTGTGCTTATTTATTAAAAATTTATCTAAATCATAAAAAATTAGCCAGCAAGTAAATAAATACCCTCTTCACTTGAAAGTTGATTGTTTTTTTTATTCACCCTTAATTGCAAAAGCTCTCTGATCCTTTTTAGAATTCAATATTTTTCAATCGCATGATGACGGATTAGCTTTAAGAGGGTGTCTTAAAGTTGAACTCTCAAAGGATTTTTCATTTTTTTTCCTTACGTTACGATGCTAATCCGTGTCTTTTTTTCGTTCTCTTGCAAGTGAATTTTCCACCTCCCCTTCGAAGCATTCGAGTGATGGTATCAATTAAGTGTTGGACGATTTGGCTAAAAGTCAACCCGTTCTCTCTTTTGAATCTTGTTGACCAAATCGGAAGGCAAGTGAGTGCCAATTCTCACTTGAAGGAGCAAAAAAAAAGATAGGGGACCAGGCCCGATGCAAATCAAGTGGTTAAAGTGAGAAAAAAAACAAATGCCGCCCTCCCAAACAAAAACTTTACAAGGTTATTTTACACTCAACTAAGTCGACGGATTGATTTTTGAGTTAATAGGGCGGGAACGAAGGGTGTTGTTGGTGGAAGGTGAGAGTGAGGGGTGGGGTGGGGGGGGGGTGAAATAGAGGGTGGCTGGGCTGGGCTAAGATCCGCCGACGACGACATCGACGATGGCAATAGCAGCAGCAGAGGCAGTGTCGTCGAAAGTTGAAGCTCCATTTGAATAAAAATGGTGGATTGGCAAACACACAAAGGTCTTTTATTGATCTATCGGAAGAAATGACACAAATAACAAAAGAAGATCTCTCCTCAGCATTTGAATAACAAATTTTATACAAATAAGTGAAAAACTTCAACCAATTAACATAATTTTATTATTAAGAAAAAAAAAAAAAAAAACATTTCTCATGAAATAAAATTATTTTTTAATGACTTTCTTCATTCAAGTATATTTAAAAAATTGTACAATTATATTTATTTGATAAAGTTTATTAAAGAATAGAATTATTGACTGATAATATTTATATTAAAAAAAGAATAATTGATGTTCCAAGAAAAAAAAACATTTATCATTATATACTTATCTTATTTTGGGAAATATATAAATATAAAATATTTTTTTTTTCTATTTCTATTTTTACTTTTCCGTATTTAATTCAAAATGTTTGGATATGGCTAGAGAAAACTCTTTATCGGTTTTTTATTATAGTTATAAAAGTATTCAATGTTCCATAAGAATAAGTAGGGTGAAAGTTGATTTGTTTACTGCCTGAATTTCTTTATTTCTTATAGTGACAACTTTAATTTTTTATATTCTCATAACAAAAATACTATTCTTGGTAAGTTTTCTGGTTAGATTATTTATTTATTTAAACCAGGGCTTCTTAAACTTTTTTTATTCGCGACCCCAATTAGGATTGCGAGTTTCCTGGCGACCCCGTAGAAATAGAAAAGAAAGATATATAAATATTTTTTCATGATTTATTTATTAGGTAATAATATACTACATACATATAAATCTAAATGCGCAAATACACATCTAGAATCTAGTATAATTTCTAGATTCTAGATGTTACAAAATCGTGTATTTAAATATTTGACATTAAATCTCTCGCGACCCCAGAATTTTGCTTTTAGGGTCGCGACCCATCGTTTAAGAAGGCCTGATTTAAACTATTATAATAAGTTTATATCTAAAATTTAACATTTTAAGTTAAAATTAATTACATTTATTTTTGAGAGTAGATACCATATTTTTGAAAAAATAATTATTTCAGAATTGTTTAAATTAAAGAAAAATAGAAATATAATATCTTTTTTATATAAATAAAGAATTCTCTTTTTGTATTTATTTTGATGTAAGTAATAATTACAGTCACTTATAAATTTTAAAGAATCTCACTTGTTAATATAAAAAAAAATTTTTTTAAGAACTTAGAATATTGTTTTAAGAAAATTGGGGTCTGCCTTTAGGAAATATTAATTATTTATATTCTCATAACAAACTGGCTGGGTTATAAAAATTTTTTTTCACAATTTTCAATTTTAGAAATATATATATTATAATAATATTAGATAAATTGATAATGTAATTATTATGAAATCAATATTATTCAAAATTTTTTCATTTACTAAGTATATACAAGTTTATTTTTTTTTTTTCAGTATTATTCAATGTTCATCTAATATTGTACGTTCTAATATATGGTAGCTATCTGATAATATTATTTATAAATTATTTATTTATTGTTTATATATATATATATATATAAATGAAGGTTACTGTAGGTATCTTTCGAATCACATTGGTTATTCTCATAAAAATGAATGCCATAGGTATTTACCCCTAAATGGAAACATGACATTCTTAATAACCATATTGATTACTTGATCTTTTTTTCTAAATCATATATTAATTACTTTCTTTATTGTAGTTTTTTCCTGCCATGCTTACATTCTTAGGAGTATTTTTTTTTCATAAATTCATTTAAAATGTTAGGATTTATTGCAATCCGAATATGGAAATGAGTTAAGAAACGTGTTCGTCGTATTGACTACCTTTTTAGGTAATTGTGAACGTCATTCAGATGACCATCAAGACTTGAATTCTTAATTATTTAATGCCATCAGTCTTCTTTAAGGCGCTCACATTCGTGTCTTTTATGAGCTTCTGGGAAAAATAAACTGAAATAAATACCTCTTTTGATTATATACAGATGGACCTTGATAAGATGTTTCCTAAGAATACAATCTTTATTTACTTTGATTCTATTGATAATTTTAATATTTAAATAGAATTTCATTTCATTATTTATTTGATTTTTGAAATATATTTTTATATATTTATAATCTAATTTATTTCCTTAAAAGGTATTCTATTCAATAGGATATAAAAATTGAGTTATACAATTTACTCTTATTATCAAAAAGACAAAGATCAAAATAATTAATGTTTTTTTTTTAAGATTTTCTATACGTATTATGTTATTTTCGCGCGGACTTGAAATTAAATTTTAATTCAGTAGATATATTGTATTTAGAGAAAATATTCACTTACTTTTATATAAGAATACATTTTTCGATTATATAGATATATACATGCGAAACCATTAAGTTATAAGAAAATAAATATAACAGATTTTTTTTTTGCAATATCATTGAAAAGAAGATCCAACTTTTGGAAGTGGCAAGTCCTTATGCCACCTCTGGGTCCTTAACTTTTTTCTTTAACACACTTTTACACTGTGTTTCATATTTATTAAACTTTTATTTATTACTTTTGAATCTCGATAGCATATAAATAACAATAATAATAATAATAATGTGTAATAATATACACTTCTGTTTCAAACTAAACTGGAATTGTGAGTTATTTTAAAATAATTTGCTCTAAATTCAATAAAACATTCTAATTAAATTTTCGAAATGATTTATTAATTTTCAATTAATAAAATTTAACATTCCTTTTTATTTTAAAATATTAATATATAGTTTTCGTTTGATTAGTCAGCTTCATTAGTTGGATGGTTGGCTGATGTTCTCTCTGGGATGAGATTGACGCAGCATGCGAATCCCAGGGTCCAGTTGAGTCTGTCTGCCTGTCTGTCCAGCGGTTGAGTTAGCGTTGAAAAGGAACCTCTCTCTCTCTCTCTTAGTATCGATCTGATGATACTCTCCTTCCTCCTCTTTACCCCCGGAAGAATGTTTCGTAGAAGGGGTCCAAAGACACAAAGCACAAATTACAGAGTGAAAGAGAACGAGAGTGTGTCCAGTAGCGAATTTCTCTCTTGCAGGTCAAAGCCAAGACTCTGAGAATGAGAGAGAGAGAGAGAGAGAAAGACATATTCATATATATATATATATATATATAAGGGGGAAAGGGGCGGGTTCGAGGGAATGGACCAAAGGAAGGAACGGACGCTTGTGCAGTAATTCGCTAGAATTAGACCGCAAGGCATGCGTGCTAGCAGTCAAGACGTCCTTTGCCTTGTACCAATCCACCCCAACTCCCCTTCCAATTACTATGAGAATAAATACACACCGGAAAACACCTGACCAAAGGAAAATTCAAAGTTTGCTTGCAGAGTTTCCCCCTTGAAGATTATTTTCAAAAGAATCGAAAAATAAATAATACAAAATTTTTAAATTTGATAAAATTTAATTCATTATAATCAGTGGCGGATTAAATGGTACGCGGACTGGCCCCAAAAAAGGCCGATTGTGTTAAATTATTTTCATTATCGAAATAATTTTTAATATACATATTTTATAAAAAAAAATTTTGAATAATCTATATATTCTTGTGAAAAAGTACCAAAGTTAAATAACCACATTTTACATAATTTCGTTTTATTTATTGTAGAAACGTGGAGAAAATTCTTTTGCAGTTTAAAATTTTTAAATTAATTAGTAAATTGATTCAAATCACCTTATTTTTGGCCTAATCGATTTCGGAGACCCCCTCTTATTTCTACCGCTTAGTGACGGGACTTGTCATGATCCGCCACTGGCTATAATAAGTAATTATATAATATTTCTTTATTATTATATATTAAAATAAAAAATAAATTAAATTTTATTATATACTTTTTTATTATTAAAAAATACTATTCTCGAAAAGAAAGAAATAAAAATATCTACTTAATACATTTTTTATAGACTTCTGATTGATTGTGATTCTGAAATAATAAAATATAGAAATAGCTATCTATATTCCATATCAATGATTAATAAATAAAATAATTTATTTAAAAGACATTTTAAAATTGCTTTTATAAAATTAATTGATTGATTATACGTTTTCAATCTTCGCTGAGGCAAGGTAAGATCTAATGGCGTAAGATGCCCTTTTGTGTAAGTGAAAGGTTTTTGAGTTTACAATCGATCGATCGACCCTCTCTTCTCCTTAATCACTCTCCCCCGGGAACTGCCAGAACAGAGGAGACATCATTAGTATATTTCTCTCCCTTCAACTCCAGATGCTCACTCTATCTCTGGGACTACTTTGATGTACATTCTAATTAATTCCAAATTGAATCCTTATCATCATAAAATAACGATTGACATTATTCAAATAAATGACCACCCAACCTGAAAATTTCAATTTTTATTTTGATTTCTAAAGATATATTTTATTGAATCACTTAAAGATTATTAAGTAATAAATTATAATTAATTTTAAATTTTAAAAATTAATATATTTAAATTAAAAAAAAACAACATCTTTAGATAATATAATTTTATAAGAATCCAATTTTCACTTGGAATAGCCATTTTAACTAAGTTTTTTAATTAAATGAATAAAATAATGTGTTGATTTAAGATTATATACTCGTATATAAATAAATTTTACTAACAAATATAAAAGCTACATATTGATGTTATTAATAATTATTTATTGTTTTGTAGTCTTTGATAAATAATATCTTATATAGTCAATAATTGTTATTATATAGATTCTGTTGTTAACAAGTATTTAATCACCTTCGCTTTCTTTTGCACCCCTTTTTTCCCCTTCCGTGTTACTCTTTTAACCTAGTGGCCTTTGAAAGAGACAGAGAGAGAGAGAGAGAAAGAAAGAGAGACCACTAAGCATGCAAACTTAAGAAGACCCTCTTGCAACAAGTTTCACCCCCTTCTATCCTTTTCAGAAGATGGGGTTGGTTGGAAGGTGTCAAGTCGAGGGTGGCTAGATAAGAAAATCGTAAGACGCCAATCGAACCGCAACAACCACGAGTATGCCCTTTTACTAGAGAGAAAAGAGGGAGAGAAAAGGTGTCACAAACAACACTAACAACAACACTATCAAATTACAAACTTTAAATATTAACAGGGGAGGGAAGGAAAAAGAGAGACGGGGAGGAAATTAGAAGAACTTTGAAAGTTGTATACCCAAATAAAACAACCCTCGATATTAATTAATTAATTCTTGGAAGTCTTTAAAGAATCTAAAAGAATAGAAGAAAAAATAATAATTTTATAATCACAAATAGTGATAAATTTTTAATTTTTAAAATATTTTTTTAATAAATATTGGAACTGTAAAAAATTCATTGGTTATATAAATATATAATATACATTCGTATGTGATATGTTCAAATGGTTGAAAATTCCTCTCTATATATTTTACATTCTTTCTTAATAATTATTGTCTTTCTCTCGAGTTCTTTATAAAGATAAAAATCAATTGGTTTGTTTGGTAATCTGATTATACATTTTCAATGTTTATAAAATCTATCAAGTTGAATGTCGCCTAAACAGGATAGAGGTGTTATATGATCAGTACCAGGGATCTTCTCATACTCTATCTTGATTTTACTTTTTATTTCAAATAGCTCCCGAATTTTGATAACGAAAGCTGGGTAGACATCGTTCCTATAAACCCCAGCTAAAGAAAAAAAACTGGGACTACGAGATCCAGAGTCGAGGATGTTGCCTCCTTTTCTCAATCTTCGTGACGTTTTTTATCAATGTTTATAAATATTAAAAATAATATATTGTATTCATACTTTCATACTATTATTAGTATTATAAAACTCATAAAAAATTTAAAATCTCTGAATTTTTGAAATTTTTAAAAATAATAAATTGTATTCACAATACTTTTTTTTTTTTTAAAAAAAAAAAAATAACAATATTTTTATATACTAAAGTATAATATAGTAAATATATGTATTTTTATTTCAATTTAACAAAAATGCTCTCAAAAATCTATCAATTATCTTGAAGAAAATTAAATTTACGTCTTCTAAATAAATAACTACAGATAATTATATCAAATATAAAACATATAGAGATCGGAAAGTAAATACCTTTAAATATATAACTAAAAAATGATTTTAAGTATGCATAGGAGAAGAAATTTTAATTATTTACGTTTATTTTTATTTACATACCCTTGTTTGTTTATTTTCAAATGGAATGTTTTTCTTAGCCTTGTGCTGCATTAACAAAGAGAGAATCGTTTTGTTAATAGCAAAATGGCGGCAACATGTCTTGAGTGTGAAATGATGGCCTTAAGGGATGGACTAAATTATATTGTTAGCAAACAAAAGCCGACATGAGAGGCAAGCGAGAGAGATGAACTAAAAGGGGGGAAGAAGGGGACAAGTGAAGGGGTTGAAGGCTCTTGGAGGGAAACGTTTAGACTATATAAACACCTCAAGGGACAAACGAACATCTCGGGTTGCAAGCCATCAGATCGCACTTCAGTATAATAATATTTAGGCTTGTTTTTTTGTACTTAATAAAACTTACTAATTTAAATATTGTAAGAAATGATCGAAACCAAAGTAATTTTTTGGGAATTCACTCGATATCGTTTCAACTTTACATTTCTTATTTTGAAAAATATTTATACTTTATCATCTTTATAAGAATTTTTTTTCTCTGATTATTTTGAGCTGCTAGACTTCCTGTTTTCATATATTACCATCTATTATCATATATTTATATTGCCATATTTCACAAGGTACTAAAATAAAAAAAAAACATTATTTAAGATCATACTAAAATGTAAATAAAAAGTTTTATGTTATAATATTTAAAAGTTATCTCAATACCATAAAGTATGTGCAGGTGCATTAAAAGTCGTTAAGGTTATTTTTCAAAATATCACTTTTTATTTTAATCAATTTTTGAGTAAATTTGGCATTGAATTAGTGTATTGTATTAGGTAATAAATTATTGTTTGAAATGTCGAGTCAATCGGTTAATATTATATGAGTTAGATATATTTGAAAACAAAATGTTATTTGAACAGAAAAGTAAATGAATATGAATGAAAGTATGGAAAAAAATCAAAATCTGTTCCATATATATATCGTTCCTGAAAGTTAATTATGAAGACCTAATTTATAAAAAAATATTTTAAAATAATATTATTAAAGGTGTAATTCATATGTTATGAAAAAAAATAAATTCAATATTAATGTTCTTTTATTAGAGATAATCCAGAGCGTTTTAGTTGGTAAATCTATTAATCCTCATCGGTTGACCCACTCTCATATGCAAGCAAGCGAGGGGCCGATGAAAGTTAAAGCAAAAATGTTTCAACATTCAAAAGCACATAAATTTTAAACAAGGCAACAGGATAGAAAGCATCAGTACTTTCTGTTAGTGACATTGTAGCGAAATAAATTTAAAAAAAAATACATACACTTGCAGGTGTGAATTATTTTCCACTTTGGTCAATTTTAGGGTGACATTTGGGACTTTGAATGATAAATAAATTCCAGGGAAACGCGATTGCAGTGTGAAAATAATTGGAAAACAAAAGCGCAATTCATTCATTCATTCAAATTCAGCCAATGCCAATCACACAACCCAACGGGCATCCCATTCCTAAATTTATTTTTTAATTCCTCTTTCCATTTTTACCGACCGACGATAGTAAGGGAGGTATTGTTTTCACATCACATGTGGAGATTTTCACATATCTCCACGAATCATGCATTTTCTTAACAAAAAAAAGTATTTTTAGCATCATGTCTGTCCGTCCGTCCTTATAGATTTGTACAGCTTGAACGGCTCAACGGATTTTGATGAAATTTGGTATATTTACTTAATGCATCAGTATGACTTTTGGTCCAAATCCGGAAACCGGAAGTGGTAGTATTAGCGATCGACGTTAGGAAGGGAAGGGTTATTTTCACACCAAATTTCACATGAGGAGATTTTTTACATATCACCACGAATCATGCACTTTGTATTGGTTTTATCCTCGAGTAAAATCATCTTTATTAGTTTTTTTTAATTTAAAATTATATGACGTCACAGCCTGGTTTTACATATATATTCTAAATAAAATAAAATTAAAAATATTTATGTTCTATGCCTATCTGTTTTTTATGACATTAATAGATATATTAAAATTATTTGAAATTGTTTCTGTAGCTGGAAATTAATTTACTTCATTGTCGGTTCGGACCTGGTCACAGGTCAACTTATTTTTTTAAGAACCAAATTGAAAAAATTTAGTAAAAAACTGAACTAGATTTATGAATTAATTTGCATATATAAAAAATTATTTTGGAAATAGTTCCTCCAACTGAAAAATATACTGGAACCAAAGAGAGTTGAGATATATAAAATGTTAAATGGGTATGTAACTAATGTATTACTTACTAAATTTTTTTTAGAATTAAAATAGAAATTCATACTAGAAAAGAATTGTTTAACGTAATTTGCTAAGAACAGCAAAGAAAAGCATAACTCATCGATATCTTCGAAATGACATGCAGACTTACTATACCGTATCCCAACCAAGATAAGAACAATTCTTACCATTTACCCTCTTTTTTATGAAATATATTTACATTAAATTAAAATTATATCACATTCGGTAAACACTTTTAAATTTAAATTGGACAATTTACATTAATACGCCACCTCCTTGTTTTTTTTTTTTCAAAATATGATAATTTCATTAATGAACTTCTTACTGATATATTAATAATTTTTTTTTTAAATTTTCATTAATATCTTTGAATAAAATTAAGCTTATTGATTTAATAGAATTAATCGAATTAAACTTATTGATTCGATTTAAGATGTATCCTAAAACACCACTAATTTTAAAAATTAATATTTGTTTATTTTATTTTATTATAATATGTATTTTATTTGAAATAATTTGCAGTAGAGCGCTCACCTCTGCACTCCCCGCTCGCCCCTCTCCATGCCCCTCCACAGCCTGGCCTGACCTCCTCATGCCGGCAAGGCCGACTCGAACGATTCAGTTCCCCTCAGTTCTCCTTCCTTGCTGAGTGTAAGACCCTCTCCACTGAAATCATCCCTTAAGTCGCTAATCAAGAATTAATTGTAATTTTATTATTTATTTTTATTAATTAAAAGGAAGATTAGTGAACTTTAAAAAAAAAATATTTCAATAAAAATTAAATTTTATAAAGTGATTTTTATAATTTTTTATTCATATACCCAAATAAATTTATAAATTTTTCATTCCAATCTTTGAAAAGAATTAATCTTAAATATTCTATCAGATTTCATTAATTAAATTTTATTAAAAGTTCAATTAAAATTATTTAAAAATTAAAAAATCATATACAAAATTGTATTTTTCTTTAAATATATTTATTGAAATATATTTTTTAAATTTCAATATATATATTAATTCTATTAAAACTTATTTATTTAAAAAATAGGAAGATGTGCTGATTATTTTCAAAATTCATATAATATAATTATAAATCAAAAAAATATAAATTTCTTATATTCATATAATAATATATAATTTTAAATATTCTATATAAGTATTCTTTCTAATCTCATTATCGCTCACACCGTTCCTTTCAAATCTCATATGAATATTGTTTTGTCAATTTCATATTATTATAACACTTTTGAAAAATGAATAATATTTCTATTACCTACTCGTATATATCAATGATACAGAATAAAATCTTCGTGAAATTAATAATATAATCATAATTAGTTTTCTGATTGTTTCTAAGATATTTTTATTATATGTCTATTAAATGCGTATTATAACTTATTATAATCATTATAGTTATAATATAGGATGTAAAATAATTTTAGTATTTTAATATGACAGAGATAAGATAATATTTTTAAAAATCTATACACTTTTTTAATCCTATTAATATTATTTATTTATTTATATCTTATTTTTTTATTTCCTGTATATAATATAAATATCTAATCTTAATTATTTTTTCTTTATCGAGGCGAGAGTGATGGACATCCATTCAAGTCTTCGAGTTTAATCTGCGAGAAATATCAACCCTTTATTAACTCCGAGGTCAGTATTTATTATTAATTTTATTTTTAATTCAATTTAAATTTATTGATTATAAACTAATAAGTTATTTTTCTTTTTCTATTTCATGTTTCCATCTTCGTTCCTGCTACTGAATGTTGATTTGAATTCTTGATTATCTTCTCCATCCTTCATGACGATGAAATGATTGAAATACAGCTCTCCAAATGTAAGTAATAATCGTTATTTATTTTGCATGGCGCACTTTAAAATAGAAAATGTAAATATAATATTTAAAGTAAAGTTTAATATAATATAGTAAGTAGAATTAAATTACAATGATTTTTTGCTTTTGATAATATTCATTAGGAGATGATAGAGAAATATATTAAATTATAGGACAGAATTTAGTGAGATTAGGGAATTTCAGAGTACATCTTTCAAGAAGAATTGATAAAGGAGGCAGAAGAGACAAAGGGATTTTTAGAATTAGGTTTCGATGCGTTATACTGGGAGGGTGGCTATTTTTTGATATATATATATAGTTGTTAGGAATTTTCAGGTGGTTGCCTCCTACATCCATGCATGTTCTCATCCTACTAATTCATAGATTAGATTAGAATTAATAAATAAATAAAATGTGGGTGGATAAAACAAATGCCATGCTATTATTTAAGGGATGGATTGCATGAATTGTGTGCATGTCAGGTCTGAATTGTGCCATTTTGTATTACTGAGAGTGTATTTGAGGTGGATTGGATGAACGGGAATTCGGGAAGGTAATTCAGCACAGTTCCAAAATGGGATTAGCCTGAACAGGAACAAATTGTTGGTTACCTTTTGAGCGCAGGGCTTTTTCGATTAGCATGGCCCTTCCATCCAATTTGATGGAGTCTATGCACTCCCTTACTAGGTAGGTTTTCTTTCAGGTTGCCCCGAATTTCGCGATTTCATTTCGAAATCCAAAAAATCAAAGGCACTCTCAGCTGATTCAAAGAGGCTACAGACCAAACGCCTTATTTTTTTTAATCTTTTTTTTTAAGGCAAACTTTCTTTATTATTACTTTTTCTAAATTTCGGAAGGCGAGGCTTGGAAGGGCTAATTTATGGGGAAAGGAGGAGGCCCTATTAAATATTCAATTGTTTTTTTTTAATTTAATTAATAATAAAAAAATAATTGAATATCGCGATTATTTTCTTTAACTTTTTATTTTCATTTTGAAATATAGGTACAATTTCATAATTTAAACTTTGATATATTTTAAATATTTTAAATATTTTACTATTAAAATGCAAACATCACAAAAAACAAATCATATCTATTGTAAAAATTTCATTATTATTTCTTTTTAACTTACCAAATATAAAAATATTTTATTTTTTTTTATTATGGAAATTATTTCATATGAATATAAATATATTGTAATCGAATATATCTATACTCAATAATAATTTAATATTAATAAATTATCAAATTTTTTTCTTATCATTGTACTGATAAATCATATTTGGAGAGAAATAAAATATAGTTAAGCTTATTTAAAAAATTAAGTTAATGTATAATTTTTGTTAATTGTAAACATGTGGTACAACTTATATATTTTAAATAAATAAATAAAATTAGATCTAAAATTTTTTTTAATTTTCTTATTCGTTAGCTTTCTTACAAATTCCATACGATCATTTTGCTTATTCTTATGTGTATTCTGTCCCAGTGTCCCCGCAAAAATACTCCGGGAGATAAAAATGTCTCGGTTTACATAAATAATATTATCCGACCGACGATAGTAAGGGATGTATTGTTTTCACACCAAATTTCACATGTGAAGATTTTTACATATCTCCTCGAATCATGCATTTTGTATTGGTTTTATCCTCGAGAAAAATCATCTTCATTAGTTTTTTCTTAATTTTAAATTATATGACGTCACCCAGCCCTTCATGACGTTACAGCCAGCTACTACTTATATATTATAAATATAATAAAATTAAAAATATTTATGGTCTATGCCTATCTGTTTTTATTACATTAATAGATACATATATTAAAATTATTTGAAATTGTTTCTGTAGCTGGAAATTAATTTACTTCAAACCGTCAGTTGGTTCGGACCTGGCCACAGATCAACTTATTCTTTTTTTAATGTAATATATATATATATAATATATCTGCTAAAAAAGTTGTAAGTTCTCTCTCTTTATTTATTTATTAGATAGACTAGGGAATCAAATGTTGGCATCAAGTTGAATTCCTTTTAAGGGATATTTCGACAACGTGGGACTCTTTCTTACAAAGGATCGATCAATCTATCGTTTGAATTAAAAATACAAACATATAATATAAAGGAAACAAGATTCATCTATTGATATCATTTTGTCAAGTATTATATAAAATGAATTTGAACATTTGTATGGATTATCCAGATAGATTAGATTATTATTTATACAATTTTTAAAAGTGCAGCATGTGAATAAAATATTTTAATGACCTTTCCAAAAAATTAAGCCAGGATTAAAATGCTTTTAATTATGCTGTTTATTAACTCGGTATAGGGATAACGTAATATACAATAGAATTATTTAATATATATTCATTAAAAGTGTACTTAAAGGAAAATAATAAATGTTTGATATGTAATAAAAGTTAAAATAATAAACTGATTTTTGTATTTTCTTCTTGTAATTGTAATTTGATCAAATTTCTATGATCAAAACACAATTGAATTTTTTTATTATTCAATAGTCGTTCTTACTATTTTTATGTTTTTTCGAAAATTACATGTTTGTTAAAAGCAATTTTCAGTAAAGTAATGTGAAGTAAATGTTTAGATAATATATATGCCATATGTTTGTTATTTTTCTTTTCTTTTGTTAAAGAAGAGAGCTGGAGAGAGGGAGGATAATTGAACCGATAGGCACAAATAAGGAAATTGATTGAGATGAAATCATCTTTGACGAAGGCCAGAAGCACATTTTCCATTATCAGATCTTAACAAAACAACAGGATATCCAAAGAGACAGTAAGAATTTTATTACTTTGGCGATCAATCTTCTGATTAAAATCATTCGTACTGTGAATCCATGGGATTCTATTATCAATGTTCAATAGATTTATCATAGGAATAAATCACTTGGAAAATATTAATTTATTTATATTTAAAAATATTGAATGACTAATTAACACAATAAGTTAAAAAATTGTAAAAATTAAAATATATATAAATAATTATTTTTATTTAATTTATTCTGAAGAAATATGATTTTGTTCACAATAAACAAACTATTCACAATATTCAGTAATTTCAATGATTTTTTTTTTATGATTTTTAATAAATATTAAATATTCATCAATTTATATTATAATTTATTATTTTTCGAAATCATTATATTCATTAGACATTGTATTAAATATATAATACTTATTAAATATAATTATACTATATAAATTATATTGTTTTTAGATAATAATTAAATATTAATTAGTAAAACATGTTTTACTGTTATATATTTTTTCTAATTTCTAAAAATTTTAAGATTTGTGATAAAAGGATATTTAAAGGATGACAGTTCAATGTAGAGAGGATAAAAAAACCTATCCTATCCCGATCTATGGTAGAGAAAAACAACCTTAAATAAATTGAATTAGGTAAAATATCAAAGTTATATTATGAAGAAGCTTTAACCTTTAATAATAGAGTGAAACTCACAAATATTCCATACTCAAAGATTGAAGATATTCTCGAAAATATTCAAATTATTGCTAACTTAAAGACTCTTACTAGATTTATACTATCATTTTGATTTGTAGAATTTTCACATGTAATAATTATCAAGTTTCTAAGATGAAACCTAATGAATGATTTCCTGAAAAAATTTGTTTTCCTATCAAAAAGTTAATAATCCTAAAAGATTTTATATCTCGGAGAAACTCTGATATGAAAAAATTGACTAATTTTAGGAATGTTAGAATTCTACAATATATTATTTCCTCTAACCACATTGGTTCACTTTGCGGCCTAGGTGCTTTTTTATTGTTTTAGATGCCATGTAATGAGAAAGGAATATTTATAAAGGGTTGGGGATTAAATCAAGTGCATCAATGTGTATTAATTTAAATGAAATAAATAATTGGCATGGTTTCGCAAAGAAGCATGACATTCAAATTTCATGTTTTTTATTTATATAGGTTTAGGTACTTGCTTTTTAACTCGCTTATTTATTTAATGAATTTATGTTTTATAAGTAAGAAATAAATATATATTACAATGTGTGTGTAGGGTAAATTTTTTATATTTTTTATATATTTTGATATTTGATTTACACCAAACTCCAGGTAAATCATTAAATGAATCTTAATAAATATATTTTAACGAATAATATATAATTTTTAACGAATAAACTTGAGATTCTTTTATTCTTATTATTATTACTTACTAAGATAAAAGATACTTATCTCTCTTTGTTGATATTCATTAGACATTGCTAAAGAAATTTTTTTCTCCTTGTCTCATTCCCGTAATTAATACACAAATTCTTTCTCGTCTCGTGTTCTTGTCTCTTGTTGGTTTTCTGTCAGAAAACTGAAAATGTAGATAATTATTCCCCCTCTTTCTCCCTCTTCTTTAGTCAGTCTATTCAGGGTCATTAAAAATATAACCCGGTGCTTTTATTTTAAAAACATCCTTCTGTTTCTCTTATGTCCCATTTAAAACGAACAATGTTGTATTTCTTCCAAAATTCACGCCTTTATAAAAAAAATTAACTCCCTATTTCTATATTCTTAGAATTTTAAAATATGTCGCAGATAAATCTTAGAAAAAGGACAGAGAAATTTAACGATTATATATATTTATGCTTTAATTATTCCATTCCAGTAGAGCGTGGAATGAAGAATGACGTCATTGCTTGGGAAGGGGTTTGTTTTTTAAGGATAAATTATTTTATTATTTTATTGTGTGAGTGTGTATATGTGTAATAGGAGGGAGGGATTGAGACTACTGGACTAATTACTAGAATGAAGAAAATTCCAAGGAAATTAGAACTGTCGGGGGTGCTGCTGGGGTGGCTGAATGCCTTCGAGACGGTACGAAGGTATTTATAAATCCCTGCGACAAACGCAAAGTCAGGGGGTGGATCATGACGTCATTGTCAGCTGCCGGAAATTATACTCTTCTTCTTCTATTTTAATGACTGCTTTGGCTATAAAATGAAATAGTGATGGTTAAAAATTGGAAAAAATTACCTTAAAACTAATTTTAAATACGATTCTTTCGTACCAATTCAAGGGAAAAATTCTTTTAAAAGATATTTATTTAACATCCCTGAGTAAAAAATATTTTTTTGAGATCTTTTTCATCTAAATTTAAACGGATAACATATAACAATTTTTCTTTAATGAAAATAAATTAAACAATTTTACAATTTATAGTCATCATTATTCATGGTACATTTTTCATATGATGAAATTTTGAATGACAAGCGACCAGAAGAATTTTTTTACATAGTTTTTCCCGAATGGCCAAAAACCACAAAATATAGTCTTATTCACTGAAATATTATTAAAAAAAAAAAAAAAAAAAAAAAAAAAAAAAAAAAAAAAATGAAATGAGAATAAATCATCAATTTTATTGGTTAAAATCCTAATTAGGTAAAAATTTGAGATAAATATTTTAACTACCAGGAGTCTTTATATTTTTCACATCTTATAAATCCAACTTAAAGGTTCTAAGAAATTATAAATATAAAGGTATTTTTTTTTTCTATTTTATTTATTTGAAAGTGTTGGGTGCATTGTTTGCATAAGTTTCAGGCGTTAAAAAAATATACTATTCAGATTCCACTATCACTAAACTACTATGATACTGACCTATCTTGTAAAACATTTTTTTAATTAAATTTAAAATTTAAACTAAATTATAAATGTGTAAGTAAAAGAAGATAAATGTAGAGACAATAGAGCAGTTGACTATGCGCTGAATGGATATCATTTCTTCCATCGTTTATTTGTTGATAGCAGCAGCATCGGTTTGTCTTTAGGCCTTTTGTTTGAGGAAAACTCAATATGACATCAAAGGACTCAAAAGATTTGAAAATCTTTCGTCTCCCTTTCACTCTCACTCTCTCTTTCTTTCTCTTTCTCTTTCTCTAAACATTTCACTTATAATCAAAGTATAAACTAGCTAAGACAACCTAATGGCTTTCGCCTTTCAAGAAAACAAATTCAATCCAATTATTTCACATTTTCTAATAGTAGAATATTATCCAAGTTTCCAATATTAATTGAAAACTTGATAAAGTAAGATTCAATCATTTATTAAAATTTTATGGTAAATTTGCATCAAATTAAATGAAAATCTGATTATAATTACATTTATTTCTATAAGAGACTTTTCAAAATTTAATTTATTTTAATGAGATTTAATAATAAAGACAATAATCCAATAATCAAAATTGCAATTTATTTTAGTCTCGATAGAAATAATTATTTAAATTTTGTTAAAATTAATGGATTCATCATCAGGCAACAAATTCTCTAATTTTCACACCTCGCCTCAAATGTTCTAATTTTGATGCGGTTCTTACTCTTCACTATTTTATTTATCCGTTATTTACTTTCTCTGCGTTGAGCCAATTACTTTACTCTTTTTCTCTTCTCTCTTTCTCTCTCTCTCTCTCTCTCAGATACCCTCTCTCGTAAACCATTTTGTTTTCTTGTCGGCTGGACATTTCTTTTTTGTATTTTTCTAAACTTACTTTTTCTGGACGTTACGACTATCAAAGTTTGATTAGTTTAGAGTTGGAGGGCTTACCACCTGACGCCATCATCCTGGTAAATAGAAGAAAGCGAAGATAGAATCATCCCTACTTACTGCTGTGAAAAAAATAACATTTCAAATTACATCACATTCCAGCTCATTTCTTAACAAAATAGACATTGTAGGAGAACCATTGGATTCATAATTATTTACAAATATATATACTTAATTCATCAAGCTGCTGCTCCACAATCTAAATATAGTGTTTCTAAAAAGTGTTTCTAAAAGTAAGTTTTTATCTGTATTTTTCTTAACATTGAACTTTGTTATATATTTTTACGTTTCTTAGTTTGGAGAATCCAAATATATTGTTTTATTAATTTTCGTGCCTATCCAGAAATATTGCGACGTCATGGAATCAAAATTATATGTCTCCGTTAATATTTGAAATATAATACATCCAACAGTTGTTTTTACACTACTAGCTGAACTGTGATACAAATGCTGCGAACAATACTATTCTCACAAAAACTCTAAATCTACTCTCGTCTCCCAGGGTCATCGATAGAGTGACCAAACATCTCGTTTTTCCGGGATTGTCCCGTTTTTAGGTGCTCTGTCCCGGCGTCCCCAAAATTTCTTCGGGACAGCCTATTGTCCCGTTTTTTCAATATTTATGACATTTTGTACTTTTTTTCAAAATTTTATCAATTTAGTTCTAAAAAAAAAGGTAAACCGTTTGTTCCGGAGTTTTCGAAATATGGTCACTTTAGTCATCGATCAATATGAAAAATAATTGTTTTATATATTTCAATTTTGATCCTCTTTGATAATAGTTTTGATGTGATAAGCCCCTTTAATGCATAATAATTATCAGCTATTATTTTTATCAATTAGTAATTACATATTACATAATATTGAAAAATATGTATGGGAAAAAGGGTTGTTTTTAGGGTTTTCCCGGCAATTATTCGATTTTTTCTCGTGGTAAAAACCATCCTTGGACTTCAATGCACATTTTAAAAAAAGAATTGTCAAAATTGGTCCAGGCGTTATTGAGTGATGCGGTTACCAACACATTTTGCTATTCATTTTTATTTATAAGATTTTAGTATCAATAAGATTGAGATAATAGTGCATTTTAAATTAATATATAAATTAAATTAATAAAGAATAATAATTGGTTTTATAAGGTTTCTTTTTTAATCTTTATAAAACCAAAACTAAATTTAAATAATACATTAAATATTTATTAAAGTTAAATTAATTTTAATTTACTTTTTTTTTATTTGATAATATGGTGGAAAACCTTTAGTAGAGTGTATGCACAAATTAGTTATTTCGATCTGGCATAAGGAAAAGATGCCATTAGAATGGCAGGAGGCAGTTATAATCCCACTTTTTAAAAAGAGAAATAGAACCAAATGCAATAACTACAGGTGAATATCTCTTTTGACGACATCGTATTAAGATTCTATCGAATATTGTTTTTATAAAATTACAACCATATGCGGAGGAACTATTAGGAGAGTATCAATAAGGCTTCAGGCCAAATCGATCAACTTTATATACTTTATAACTTTATTTATAAACGCCTGTTATCATGCAATAAAGGGGCTTATCGCATCAAAATTATTATCAAATGGGATAAAATTAAAATATATAAAATAATTATTTTACCGGTTGTATTTTATGAGTGTGAGGCATGGTCTATGACCTTAGGTGACGAGAGTAGATTTAGAGTATTTGAGAATAGGATTCTGCGAAGCAAATATGGGCCAAAGGAAAATGAGGTCACAGGGGGATGGCGGAGATTGCATAAGTTAGAATTAAAATCGAAAAGGCTGCGATGTGCAGCACATGTGGCTAGAATGGGAGAAGATAGAATGGCAAAAAATATATTGGTAGGGGACGAGAGTAGATTTAGAGTATCTAAGAAAGATGAGGTCACCGGGGAATGGCGGAGACTTTATAACGAGGAATTGCATGACCTCTATGAATCTCCAGATATAGTTAGTATTATAAAATTAAGAAGGCTCTGATGGGCAGGGCATGTGACTAGAATGGGAGAGGAAAGAATGGCGAAAAATATATTGGTGGGGACACCGAGTGGGAAATGACCGCTTAGAAGACCAAGGACGCGGTGGGTGGATAATGTAGGAAGGGACATGAGAGAGATGGGAGAGGGTAGGGATTGAAGGATTGTTGTTGGTGTGGGAGAAATGGTTTATTGAAAATAATAAATTACTAAAATAATATATTTACACAAGTCTGTGCCTATCAATCTTTCTCTCGTCTTAATAAATTGTTTGGGAGGTTCAATTTTTCAATGTTAGGCAAAGGTAAAACGTAGACCCCATACACACAATGAGTCATATCACTCCTTCGATACAATTTTAGATAAAGACTTTCAAATAGTAAACTATGAGGGATATGTGAATAAATAAGTCTTAATATTAATTTTAAAGAATGTGCCAAAACGTAGAATACACTATACGTACAAACAAATTAAAAGCCTTTGAAATAAATATGATGAAATTTTGCATGTTTGATCTTCAAGATGGCGGACAAAACAAATCCTGCTTCGTTCCACAATCACTTTCCCACATCAAAAGAGTTAGTTTTCGAGATATATACAAAATGCACCATATCCCTAACCGCGTCATATCCATCGGTTTCACCTTATATATATATATACCTTCAATTTTGGTCTTATAGAATAAGATTATTATAATGATAAGATCATAAGATTTGCAATATAATTTATAATAATAAATTTAAATTATATTTATATCATGATTAAAAAACAATATGAGATTTTGGTATTTCCTTTCATTTTAATGTTACAAAAATTCATTTCTGATAATTTTATGATGATGTATAATTGTTACGTTTAGGTTTTTAAAATAAAGAGAATATAAAACTTTTACTATCCTTTTTCCTTTAAAGTTTATAATTTCTTATTAACATTTTACTTTACATCTCCCGATTTTCACTTCTCTTATCGAGACTCCATGAAAATTCATAAGATAGATGTAAAAGTAACCAAAGTTTTGTATACGATGTTGGAGATAAATATTAAGTTGTGAAATGGCGAGAAAAGGGCCATCAGACAACAGCAAAGTTAGCCTAGCTCTCTATATAATATCGATCAAATACAGAGAGAGAGGAAGGCAAAGGGATAGGGCGAGCTATACATATTTGATAGCCCTATATAGCAAGAGACAATTGAATCCGTTTGCCTGTGAAAAGGGTTGTTTGCTTGTTTACTTAGCTTTGCCAAGTCTAAAGGGAGAAAGTATCCAGAGCGAACAAACAAGCTGATATAATTTGAAAATGGAACTCTGACTAAATATCTACACGCCTCTTAAAAGAGTCTTCTCCTCTTACTGCACGAATAATCAAATAGCAGTTTCAATTGGTAAAAAATAAAATTAAAAATAAATAAAAATTTATTTCAAGATAAAGAAACAATCTACCCAATCCACAAAAAATTGTTTACTACTTCCATGTTGTTTTGATAAATAATTTTATCTTACTTTCGCGTTGTTTCCTTAGAATCGTAATGAACCTGAAACTTTATTACCAAAATTATATTCATATTTGTCTTCTATTCTCATTCTAAGTCTATATAATTTTACAATTCTCAAAGATAAATAAATGTTATGAGCATATTCTCAATATATATATATATATATATTAATTAAGAAAATTTGTTTAACTAATTTCGTGAAAAAATTTCAAAATTCAAATATTTATATAAATGTATTATATATTTTCCAATGAATTTGATCTTTAAATATTTAAATTTATTAAATATATTTTCTTGAGTTGTCTATATTTAACCTTATTTCGTTTTAATTGAGTGAATATTCCAAAATATTGAGACTGTCGAATCTCCTGGAGTGTGGAGGGGGGCGTCATTTCTTTTTAGTATAATTTCCCACACAAGAATCACATCTTTATTCTTAATCTCTGCGATATTGCATTAAAAAAATTTGAAATAAATCTCAATTAAAAAATTACAGTGACAATATATTTTGTTTAAAACCAAAATTCTCGTTATTCAATAAACTTTTTCGTAATATCAGATTACCTGAATACCAAATTTTCTCAATATTTATCTAATTTTATATTGATACAAATTATATTTTAATTTTAAATTATTAGTTTACCATGACCAAATTATATCGAATTACTACTTTCACTTTTTAATTTTTTAAACATTTTAATTTTTACTGAATTTAAATTTCTATTAATTATATATATTTTTAAATTAATAAAAGAAATATTTGGCAAATACAGAAAATTGTATAAGCCAGGACACCCGATTTAGAAAATGTTTGATTATATTGAAAAGCATTTTGTAATTACTTTTTATTTTTTTTTACTTTTATTGGATATAATTTTTTTGAGATTTTTAACTGCAAGTTCGCTAATAAAACTAAAACTTGAATGAAATTTTAATACGTTTGGCTACTTTTATGACTTGGAATGAATAAAATGATCAATTTATGACACATAAGACGGGGGAAAAAGTTCCATTTGTAGAATAAATAAAAATAGATTCGTTCTTGATCGTAAAATGAAACAAAATAAAAAAAATGGCGCCATTGGGAATGAGATCAACTGGGGATGAGATAATAAAAGGTTTAATATATTTTTAAAAAATTGATAATTGATAATTATTTAAATATTTAAATAAATCAAATATAAATTTTCATTTATATATATATATATATAAAAGAGGGAAATTTTTGAAAAAAATTTAGTATTGGTAAGTACATAGTTAGTTAGTTCTAATATATAGAGTTAATATCCTATTTAAATTTTTTAAATTTTTCTTAGAGTATAGGCTTTGTGTGGGCATAAATGTTAAAATATACGTATATAGTTATCTATACATTCACCTTTATGCCGTTATTCTGAACTCTCTTAGCAAAAAGTATCACATTCTACTAAACTGTCTCTACCCTGAGCTACCTTCATCCTCATCATTGCTATTATCTCTTTTTTCTCTCAAATCTATTATCATTCTACTGAATTCTTGGCTTATATATTCTTATCTGTTTTTTTTTTAAAAAATAAGAATAATATTTTACAAAATTTAGTTGAATTTATAAATTTATAAAAAATTTTCTTTGAATTCATACAATGGGTAAGATAAAAAGGAGCTTTTTAGTGGAAGGTCTTATCTTAGTATTTTTCGCTAGGAATGTAGAGAGATGCTAATAAATTTCAACTTTAATTATAATTAGTTTCATTTTCTTTGAAACTTGAATCTCACTTCATTCTATTCTTCATTATATATATATATATATATATATATATAAATTTGTGGAAGTGCGAGGATGCAGTGTATGAGTGGGGTGGGAGCCTGGGGCGGTGGTGGAGTCCAGCAGCAGGCAGCCAACTTAATGGCCGGATCCCGGAAATTGTGCGCACATATATCTTGGGGCAGATTTATGAAAGTGCTTTTCTTCAGACTCAACTACGGCCTGGTGAGGGAGGGAGGGAGGGAGAAAAGAAGAAATATATACAATGTTCTGTTCTGGCTGCAAACAGCAGTAGCACCGCCCTTTCAACTTTTCACCCTTCTTACTTACAACTATCTGGAAACGCATTGCTGTAATTTTCCGGCCTCGGGTTAGATTTATACGGCATTAAGGCAAGGTAAAAAAATTTTTTATCAGCAGGTGTAGGAAGGAGTGCGTTTGCCAAGCATACTTTATTATGATCGTAGAGGGACGTCAATGGCCTTCTAGCTTCTAGCTTGCTTTCCTCGCAATTTACAGCCAATCACCTTCCCGTGGAATAGAAATGCAAATGTAAGGCGTAAAAGAGGCGTTATGCAAACACAAACTACAGAGTACCTGTTTGGATATTTCATTATCAAAACTAACGAGTATGAATTTTAAAGAATTCAAGATTAAAAATTTTTAAAAAATTCAGATAAATAGATACTCATATTGCAATAGAAATGAAAACTAAAGAATTGACTAAACTTACATTTTGATTAATTATAAACGAATTCTAATTTAAGTAAATGTTCAAATTTTATTATTTATTGTTACTTATGATTATTTATTGTAATTTATTAAGTTTAAATGCCATAAATTAAATGCATAAAAACAAAATATTCTATATTTAAAATATAATCATGATATCTTACCTATATAATGATTTAGAAAAAAATTAAACTTTATTGGTTAATTCTGATTGTCTTTTGAGAGAACTCTCCATTAAACTACAATTATATATATAAACACATTAATAGCATTCTTGAATGAAACGAATGAACCATTCCCAGAGTCATATGGCATATAATTTAATTTTATTCCTCGGTCCATTTAAAAGCTACGCAACGTAAACACTCGCAATTCTTTATTCTGACACCCGATATAAGAATAGCTTCCAATTTAACCACCATTATCTCTTCTGAGACTACACGGGTGGTCTCGCTTCCATATTATTATTTTCAAATGTGACAAATCATCCCCACTGCTTGTACTAATTAAATAAAAAAATAGGAAATCAATGACGGCCAAAACAATAAACTTGTTGTTTTTAACAAAGCATGGCTTAATTAACAGTAAAAACCTATAAATTAAAGATAAAATCTGTTGTTATGGAGAGCAGATCACGAGACCGTTTTCCCAATTTAATTTTTTCCTCTAGCAAAATCCATTTGCTTTTGATGAGACGGATTATTATTTATCTTAGAATAAATGTTTTATCTTTCAATTAAATTGGGACAAATAGTCTTGTTATATTAAATACGCAATTAAATAAATAAATATTTAATATAATAAATAATTAATTAAATAATTATAAAATGTTTTATTTAAATGTTATATTAAGTTTAATTCAGAGTGAATATTCAATAAGCGTACTCCTCCTTAGAAGCAAGATCTAAGAATTCTATTATATATTATCAATATTCTAAAAATAAATAATTTATGGTTAATTATTTTTTAAATAAAACTAAACGCAGAAAAAAAGTTCTGAATAGGAGGGGAATCTCAAAATCTGAGCTCCTATCCCTACCAAAGTAGGTAGGTACTTATATTTGAGAATGTATATATATTTGTATATTTTTGAGATATTGGACCGTTCGATGGATTTTTTTGAAATTCCCACCATAGATAGTATTTATAAAGAAAAATCGATCTGTATTGGTTTCAGCCTCGAGAAAAATCAATTTTATTAGTATTTTCTTCATTTAAAATAGTAAATTTATATGACGTCAGCAATTACGTCATCCATATTGAAATGTTCCTCTTGCTATTCTTTTTTAATTGTATTAATATTTTTTTATATTTAAAATATTTTAAAATGTTTTATTTAATATCGAAATAAAATTAAAAATATTTATTTAAATAATATTTTAGAATAAAATTACGAAATATATTTACCATTCATCCACAAAAACAAAATATTCATGAAGTTAGCAACATATAAAAGAAGGAATTTCAAATAAATTGTTGAATAAATTTGTTCTAATAATATTAAATAAATTGTATTATATTAATTAAAATGTTTTCTAGATTAAATTATAAATAATATAAATAATATTTGATTATTATAAATAAAAAGAAAAGAATATAATCTCCTTTCTTAATTAAAATATAGACAAGTGTCACACAATTTAATTTCAGAATTTATATTATTATCAGAAGTAATGCTTGATCGAAACAGTCTATAAGCTATTGTTACTTTGAAAAATATAAAAATGAAGCTATCTAATTATAACAATATAGATATAATAAAGGGTCAAATATTTTATCAAGTAAATTTTAATATATTTTTAATCAAGTTATTTTAATTAATTTGTAGCATTTTAGGAAACAAATTTTTGATGGGTCATTTTTAGAAAATCGATTTAACAATTGTAATAAATAATTAAAAAATTGTAAAATTTTTAATGTTTATAATAATAAATTGTATAAATTTGTAAAATGGTCGAGCGAGAGCTCGGTGTTCCAGGTACTATACTTTAAATGTTATATTTAGATTTTTACATTTCAAATTTAAATGATACTTCTAAACAGTGGCGTACCTAGGGGGGTGCGGTGGGGGCGGTCCGCACCGGGCGGCACTTATCTTGGGGCGACATTTTTCATATTTAGTTATAGTTGTAAAAAGCAACTTATTCATTTCATATTTATTTTTTTTCTTTCTTGAATAATAAATGATTATTATAAGTTTACTATTTGATTTATATAAATTATGATCAACTATATGATTTCGAATATTATTCCTCGGTGTATATAAATGCATTTTAGTGTAAATTTTGAATTCTAATTCCAAGAACAGGATAATAATTTTATTTTATTGTATTCATTAAAATTCGTTGAATTCGTAAACGCATCTTTACGATTGTGTTCGGCAATCTTTCCTAACTAAAATTTTTTGATATCAGTTTATAAATGTCATTTCTTTTGAAAAGTTTATATGATTACTTTGAAGTGATATACCAATATTTTTTAAATCATAGATTTTTCTTTTGAAAAGCAGGGCCGACGGAAAAAATATTTTACGATTTTTCTAGTATGAAAGCTAGAAGAGTAAATATTATATTAATATGTTTACAAGTGCATACAAATATGTGTAAAAAAATTTACTCTATGTATTAATTAATATTGATTAAATAACTTAATAATTTATTTATGTGCATTAATTTATAAATACCACTATTTGATTGACTTATAATAAAAAGGGCGGCAAACTGGAGATCGCCCCGGGCGGCAAAAGTTCTAGGTACGCCACTGCTTCTAAATAAAGATTTTGAAGTAACTTATAAAAATTGATAAAGAATAACTTAATTTAATGTTTTGATTGTGAAGATATTTGGAAAATGAAGAGAGAGGATCAAACATGAGAAATTATTTAACTAAGAGAAAAATGACTATAAGAAAACATGACGAATGTCTATTTCGAAGAATAATATACATTTCGCGTTAGATCAAACATGGATAAATATACAAGTGAACAAGAGAAAGAGTGGCAAAGAGAGAGAGAAACGGAAATTAATGTCTTAAAAAGCGCCGGCAGTCAGCAGAGGCTCCGACCCCGGTCCTGGACATTGAAGGTCCTAACGAAATAAAAGGAGATCGACTCGGAGGGGCTGGGGAGTTAGTTAGTTGTCTTCTTTCTTCTTCTTTTTCTTCCTCCAAGTTTAGTCTTTCGTCGTCGTTCAATTTGTCTGCCCAAAAGGGACCCCTCAGGCCATAACAAAAGGAAATAGCATTAAATACGCCGGTCAAAAAACTTTTCTCGCCAAAGAGAAGAACGAAGGATGGAATTGGAAGTGAAGCCAAGGGGATGAGAGCCACCACTGGTTAAAATTCCCACTGACCAGTACGCAGGAACAAACTCAACCCATAACGCCCTACCAGGAAAAATTATTAAATAAACTTTCAAAACAAATATTAATGAAATATTAAATTTTAATATATAGTAATAAAATAAAATATATTTCAAATATTACATTATTCTAATTTAATATTATTCTTCTATTTAATTTTTTATCACATCTATCTTTATATTTATGAATAATATTATTTATATTGTAGTATATATTTGTAATTCACCTTTTAAATATATAAAATATATTATAAACCAGAGCAAATTCAAAAATTAAAAATTCAATTGGGGCTTTGAAGATATACGATATTAATTAATATAATAAATACCTACAAATGTATTTTGATTACTAAAAATAACAAAATATTTTAATGGAAAGTGAAATGAATAATTATTTATTTGTACTGTAGCTAATTTTCATAAATTTCACAGGTGTGGCACATTGTATATAAGTAGTGCTTTTTTTGAAATTATCAACTAAAAATTTTTCTTATCAATTTTTCCTACATTTAGGATATATAATAAGAAAATAAAAAAATGTGGGACTCCACTTTTAAAAAATATATATTTTTTTCTTTATTTTCTTGTGAATTTCTTATAAATCTTAACATGTTATTTTTAATCTAAGAACAATATTTTAAACTTTGCTTTAAAATATTCATTTGTTGGTAATGTTATGTGAGGTCGAAGGAAGCCGGTGCATGTATGAAGCACGTTAGTTCTAAGGGTTGAATACAGATGCCGGGCGGGCAGGGGGGTTGTACTAGAGAGTATAGTATAGCTATTGTCAGACGTTGGTACTAAAACTGACACAAACAATAACACCACCCACCCCTCTGTACGCTCCACTTGAACAATAAAGCTCCGCCAAGTTTATATAATAGAGAGCAACGCGTTTAGTTGGATCCCAAGCGCTCGATGTAATTAAGATAAACATCATTTAAATGACGGTAATTAAGGGATATGGAAGGTGGTTGGGGGTGAGCAGCAAAAGCAGAGCAAGCAGATATCGACCTTAAATACAAACACACAACGAGCAAGCGAAAGGGAGGGAGTTATTTTCATCATATAATAAATAAAGGTAATTTATATTATAGACCAAAGTCACATAAAACACAAAGTAAACTTAATAAAACACTCCCGAGACGGAGAAATCGCAAAAGTAATATACAGGGTGGATTCGGTTTAATACATGGCACGGCTTATCCCATCACCCTTCACTATGATTAATAAAACAATAATGGAAATAGATGAGCTAGTCTTCTTCATTCTCATTTCTCCCTTCTTCCTTAATTTAAATTAATGAGATTATCTATTATTTAAAGAATTAGAAAAAAAAAGTATTTTTTTTATCGTTAGTCTTTAATTATGAGTAAATTAGTTTTATAAGTTTGGAAATGATAAGTAGGTTAAGTCTATTAATAAAAAGTCTAATATTATATTGTTTTAAGAAAAAATATTACCTTATTTTATAATATTTTATATTTTTTTTTTTTATTTGTTTTAAACGACAACTCCTGAAGTTAATTCCTGATAGATTGATAGTTCTATTGATTTTTTTTTAAAAAAATCCGGAGTATCTCCATTCAACTATTTCGCAAATTTCAATTGGATTAATTAACATATATTATATTTATAAATTAAATTATAAATTAAAATGAATAAATAATATTTATTAAACCAGCTCGTATATTTGTTCGTGTCATTTGTTGATGGCACGTGCTGGCGCGTGATTGCCAATCAACGTGTTAAAAAATTAATTCTGATACTTTCAGCGATTCAATCAAGCTGAAATTCTATATATAGTAGTTTTATACAATTTTTAATCATGTGAAAAATTATCAAACCTATATCTTTATTTTTACGGTCCCTTTAGAGGAAAAAAAATAAAAACGTTGTAGGTAATGACCCTCTTCCGGTTGAGCTACATTTCTCAAAAGTTGATAGAAAACTACGAATTTTGAATAATGCCCTTGTACCAAATGTCATTTATTCTAGCTCAAACCATTTTTGAGTAATCTTGTCTACATACACCTACACACATACACAGACATTTTTCTCCGCCTTAATGTTAATGAAAATGACTCAAGGACCTTCAAAACGTATAAAAGCATCAAAATTTCGATTTCGAAAATTTTCATAATCGCAATACTATCTCTGGCGAGTAGTAAAAAGGATAATTTTGAATATAAATATAAATATAGAGATTTTATTAAGTAACTTGTGATCGTTATTCTTTCCCCTACCCTTTTGTTTATTTGGTTGTCACTCTCTTTCTGTTGAGATGTTATGAGATTGTTAAGACGTGACGTGATTCTATGTCCGACGATCACAATGACTAATTAAAATTACTACCTTTGTCAAGAGAAATTTATTTATAAACATATTTTCATGTTCAAAGATATCGTCCCCCATTCCTGTCAACCATCTCTTCACCCCTCCCCAATGTATTCTTTCTGCGTATCTCCCCCCACACTTTTCGAAGTTAATTTGACTCATTTTAAGAAATGGAAGATCAAAAACAACGCGACGAACAACTAACTCGACAACATGTTAGCGATATAGTACCCCCTCCCCTCCACCTAATCGTGAATTTTCTTTTTTCAATTCGGAAATAATTTCAGAAATTATTTTTTTTTTAAATTAAATATTGATAATTCAATTATCTTTTGAATTTTATTGCTTATAATGTTTTTTTTAATTTAAATTAATACACTCAAATTATTAGTAAGAATCTGAGAATATTGATTTACAAATATTGTCCAGGAATATTAATAAATTAGTTGTGTCTATTATTATGAATATCCTTCATTTTATTTTTTATTATTTTATAGTTACCTCTATTTGTAGTCATAGTCAATCTCAATTTATATATTTAAAAATCAAGAAATTAATTTTTAATAAAGCTTTATTAAGAATTTATTTAAAGTATCTTTCTATTAATATGATGCCTACCTTGGTTCAGAGTATGAGTTTAGATATTTGTTCATTATGATCACAAAAATATTAATTCTAGAAATTCCCCCCCCCCAGAATTATTAAAATATATAAATGTTTAGGTTTATTTCTAATAATCAAATATCAATGATATTATTTAATTTTTATAAAAGTACTCATTTTAATTGATTTAATTTAATATTATTAGATCATATATATTTATTGAATATTTTGATAGAATTAATATAATTTGACATGTATTGTGATATATCTATTATTATTATTATTATTATTATAATTAAATCAAGAAAAAAATTTAATATTTTTTCCCATAAACAAGTCCTAAACACCCCAATAACCTGAATTTCATAAATGTCTTGTGGGCACTTTAGGATTAGAAAAAACATTGTCATGTATTATATTTTTTAAATTTAGTTATTATAATAAGATTAGAATAGATTAGATTAAGAGATAGAGATAAAAATGACTAAGTTGTTTACTCTTGTGTTATTTCAAAGGAATGATTAAATTTACTAGAGTTGATTTATTTTTCTTTCATTAATCATTTTTATATCAGAAATGATGAGAAATTTTCCACAAATAATATTTTCCCCCTATTTGTGAATGGCATGAAGCGTGAAGCAATTAAGACATAAGAGGGGACACGTGCTCACCCCGGAAATTATTAATTTCATCGGTCTCATTCCCCCCTTCCATCCCCCAACCCTCTTCAGACCTGCTCTATTGATTAATAATGTAATATCGACACGCGACTAAACTTTGTTTCTTATTTTAATGGCACTTAAAAACAGTTCATTTTAATTTTATTTTTAGTAAATATTACGTGAGAGCTAGCGAGATCTGTCGGCGAAACTCTCAATTATTCTTTCTAAATATATCCCAAAGGGTTACTAAATTGTTAATCAAATAAATATTTTCTATATTATTTAATTAACTAAGAAAACAATAAGTTAATTTTTAATACTATAATATTAATATAATAAATAAATAAATAATCAAATTTTATAAAATTGTTAAGACACTTAATCTATTATTATTACTTGATAAAATTTTAATTTTTAATTTTTTCATTTGTTAAATATTATATAAAAATATTTCATTACTTTTACAAATTATATGATTTCTTCAAAGAACAAGTAAGTATTCTTAAAGATATATTATTCCTGTTTTATTAATATCTTTAATTTATAATATTTTTTAAATTCTTATTTAAACTTTGAATATATCTTTAATAAAGTTAATACTGTATACATTTTTCCATACCTCTTATCTCTATTTTGTTATTATTAGAAAAAAAATAATATATATAATTATTATCTATAGTTCTAATATTTTATTCCTTTTTGAAATTTGCTTTAGATTTTTAATTTATTTTTAAAATATAGAAAAAAAAAACGAAAAGAAAAAACCTCCTACATTTGTTCTTGAGATGTTTTCCGTGGAATTTATATATAAGATTTTAATTATCTCGCTCTTTCTCTCTTTTGCGTTTTTCAACTTAATTCAATGAAAATATTTGAAATATTTCAGAAAATCAAACATGTGTATAGAATTAGTGATTAATTTTTTATATATTGTATTTCTCATGAAACATGGGAATTAATTAAATTTTTTTCCTCATGTCTTATTTTGTTTTCATTTTATTTTTTCTTTTCAAGTGTATAATCCATTTTCAAGAACTATACATAATAAAACATTATACTATTTAATTTAATTCTCAATCATTATCTCTCTTTAAGAGGACTTATTAAATTTAAATTAAAAGATAAAATTTTAAAAATTTACTCATTTAAGTTTAGTTAGTTAACAATTTTTTATCTACAACTTTTCTTAATATAGCCTCATCTAAATTATAGAATAAATCTTCCTTTTCTAAATAAATTAGAAATCTATAGTTAGTATAATTAGTTTTCTATAGGTATATCCTCACCAAACTATAGGCTTATTTAATACGAGTAGATATTTGACTTGTTCTATAGTATGTATATTTTTGACTTTGTATATACTTTTATATATATATATATATATATATATTTGTACATTAAGGGAATTGGTAAGGATGTTTGGAAGAATGAAGTTTATGCACATCCAAGGGTTTTCGAGTTTAGTCACATAAATAAAAAGATAGATAGACAATTTAAGCAGCATAAAATATTTCTATACTATATATTAACTATATAATAGGATTTGAAATATCATCGATTTGCTAAGTTAATTATTTTTCTTTGTGGTTTGGATTGAATTTGTTTGCGTGCCAGTGAGATGTTATGATGGTTTCTAAGTATAGGTAGTTTATATAGTGGTAGGAGTTGTTCCAATCCCTTATAATTGTACATGTATGTATTCGTTGCATTGACGTCATGACATATGTCAGTCACTGAAGGGGTTTGCGGTCACGTGACGTGCTCATCGGAAGTACTTTGACTCCCTCCACTTGTCTTGTTATTGAGTCAATTAACCTGTCAGTTAGGCAATTTATCATGTAATTTATTAACTTTTATCTCTTAGCTTAAATAAGAAACACTTTAATTGCATTTAATAATTATAGATTACTAATGAATTGGATATGCTATACTTTAAGGTGTTCAAAATGTACACAACCCAAAATATCTAAATTTTGATAAATTAAAAATGTATCGCAGATTTTCAACTTTTAAACTAAGATAATTGATATTAAAAAAAAAATACTGCTAAAATATAACTATAACTCTTTTACAAGAAGTATAAACTTTTAAAATACAAGTGATTTTAAAAAATAAATGTACTTTTATCAGTTTTGGTGACTAATCATTTCAATGTCAAATTTGTGTTGCATACCTACTATTTTCATTTTTGATTGGAAAATTTAAATGATTAATCATCAAATCGTATTGTTATTCAACCATAAACAAAATCATAATGAGGATGAGCTAAAATGATTAATTAATCACTCGATGAGAAAGAATCAAGCGAAAATAATTGTTTCCTTTTAAGAGGGCTAGGAAATGGAAAGGGAAGGTTGTGGTTACGGGGGTATAAACAAAATCATCTAAGAATCGATATAATTGATTTTTTAATTTTGTTTTATTATATATGAATATATTGATTATATGTCTGCTAGTATTTATTACATATACTTACGTTATTTTTGTATATATTGAATAGAATAAATAAAAAAGAAACACACAAATAGTTTTATGTTTTCACAAACAAACAAAAATTTGAACATAATTCCATATTGTTATCAATTATGAAAAATTTATTTATTCGACATATACGCATGCACATAATTATATTAAAATGAATATATGTTTAAAACATAATGACAATTTCTTTTATTTATGGTTTAATTTGTAATTCTAATTATAAAAAATTGATTAATATAATAAAAAATATTTAATAAAGTTTATAAGTTTTAGTTAAAATATTTAAATTGATTGTTTTTGTAGCAGAGACCATCTTTCACTCTTTCATTTATAAACCAAAAAAGAAAGAAGCTGGTTTTTAAAACAATCTTAATTAATGAGTAATAATTTTTTTCCAACAGTTGATAATAAATATCTTTTAGTTTTTTTTTTCCTCTGACCATTTATTTTCCCTTCGTTTCTTGGTGAAAAATATTATTGTTCAAGTGTAGATTTGGACAAAAGAAGAAGTAACCTGGGATGGTGCTTGAAATGGGAATAGAAAAGGGTGGGGATTGTTTGCGAGTGAAAAGGCGTGTTGGATGTCCGAGTTGGAGAGCGAACCAACGCCTCGAGTCTAATTACTCTCCGCAAACTCACTCCTAAAAACAACCCCGCTTGCATCTAATACATTTCAACCATATTTCAATTTCCCGTTCGCCTCTTTCCCTTATTCACCCTTATCACTTTTTACACCCAAAGATTGATAGAAAGTGGTCATTGGACGGATAGACATGATCCAAAACAAAATTAATTTTTATTATATTAGGCCTAAACTGACTTAATGAAAGTTTATTTTTATTTTTCATTATCATTTTCCATTTCTTGTAGATTTATACCAATAGAATGGCTATAAGATTATTGTATTTATTTTTGTATTTTTTTTTGTTTCTCATTATGTATTTGTTCATAAAGAAAAGAAAAAAATCTGGAGTGTCTCCATTCTACTATCTCGTAATTTGAATTGGATTTAATAACATATCTATCTATCTATCATAGATATCTCTGTGGCTCTACGGAACTCGAAAGTTCTTGGCCGCAGCAACCACACTTCTCCAGTGTCCCTATTCTGAGCCACAACCCTCCAATCCCTATCCTCTCCCATCTCTCTCACATCCTTTCCCACAATATCCACCCACCGCGTCCTTGGTCTTCCAAGCGGGCGTTTCCCACTCGGTCTCCCTCCCAATATATTTTTCGCCATTCTTTTCTCCCCCATTCTAGCCACATGTCCTGTCCACCGCAGCCTTCTAGATTTTATAATTCTAACTATATCTGGAGATGCATAGAGGTCATGCAATTCCTCGTTATGCAATTTTCGCCATTCCCCGGTGACCTCATCTTTCTTTGGCCCATAAATACTTCGCAGAATCCTATTCTCAAATACTCTAAATCTATTCTCCTCTCCTAAGGTCAAAGACCATGCCTCACACCCATATAATACAACCGGTAAAATAATTGTTTTATATATTTTAATTTTTATCCCCTTTGATAATAATTTTGACGCGATAAACCCCTTTACGGCATGATAACAGGCGCTTCCCGATTGTAACCTCGCTTTAACTCTTCTCGAATATTATTATCTTTCGTTATTACAGAAACTAAATATTTAAATTTTTCTACATTTTCAAATTCTACATTTTGTATGTTAAGACTTTGTGTGTTAATACTATTCCTCTCTGTTACTAAATACTTTGTCTTAGCAATATTTATTTCCAGCCCTACCTCTTTCCCTGCTTCGATTAATTTTTCTACGCTATCTTTAATTACACTTGCCGAATCTCCTATTATATTTAAGTCGTCTGCGTAACCTAATACTTGAATTTTTTTGTTTAATTCTATTCCGTTTGATTTTTCCCCAATTTGTCTAATTACATATTCCAGAACTAAATTAAATAGAATTGGTGATAATGCGTCTCCTTGTTTTAACCCATTCCGAATTTCGAAAGTTTCTGATAGTTGATTCCCGCATCTTACTGTTCCTTTACTACCTACAAGACAAATTTGAATCATACGTACGAGTTTTTTTGGAATTCCCATTAAGATCAAGATTTGAAAAAGTTTTTCCCGGTCTATTGAGTCACATGGTTTTGTAAAATCCACAAAAATTTGGTGAACAGAGATATTGAATTCGCGTTTTTTTTCTAATATCTGCCTTAATGAGTGACACACTAAAAATACAATCATGCAATTATAAAAAAATTTAGAAATAAAAAACACTGAGAAAAAGCTTGAAGTTCAGGAGCATGAAATGGAGTCCTTTAATAACATATATTATATTTAAATTAAATTAATTAAATTATAAATTAAAATTAATAAATAATATTTATTAAGCGCGTGTTTGGCTCTTTGTTGATAGCACCACGTCACGTGCTGGCCCGTGATTTGCAGTCGTCATAAAAAATTAATTCCGGTAATTCAAATAAGCTGAATTTCTATATATAGCAGTTTTATACAATTTTTAATCACGTGAAAAACTATCAAACATATATCTTTATTTTTATGGTCAGTTTAGAGAAAAAAATGAAATGTGGTAGGTAATGACCCTCTTCCGGATGAATACATTTCTCAATAGTTAATAGAAAACTACGAATTTTGAATGTGTACCAAATTTCATTATTCTAGCTCAAACCGTTTTTGTGTAAACTTGTCTACATACACACATACACATACAAAGACATTTTTCTCTGTCGAGATAGTAAAAAGTGATATTATGGAAATATTAATAAAAATAAACCTAATTTACGAGATAACAAAGTTAATAACAATTTACATTTCTTCGTTTGGTAATTTTGAGATTATTAATCAATTTTAATGGAGAGTATACAAATAATAACTTATTTCAGAATATTTTATATAGAAATCTATGCGCACGGCAGTGCGCCGGCCAAGTTCCAGCAAGCCGCGCGCATGCCGTATATATTTACACGAATGGTTTGGAGTCACTTTTGACCCCCCTGTATCTCAGTGCCTATTGCAAGTACAGAGATAAAATTTTATCTACGTAGTCATATACTAGAACTAAAGCAGTATGCCAAATTTCATAGTTATAGCTTCAGTAGATCCTGAAATATGACCCTGTGAAAATAGCTTATTTTGGAACTGATTCACTGATTGGTCAACAAAATTCTTAGGGTATTTCCAATTGTCCTAGCGCTATGAAATTTGGCATACAGGTCGTGTGTTATATGTAGGTTAACAAAAAATTAAGAAATTTAAGAAATCGGTCAAGCTTGAGTTGTTATAATCGAATATCAATGCGATTTTAACGAATTCAAACGAATTCATTGGTTTTGTCAGAAACTAATCAAGCTAGGACTTCGAAATTTGGTACACCGATATTATTCACAGTTTGTAGATTTCTTTAAAATTTCGTCAAAATCGGTTAACCGGAAGTGGTACTTTACCTACACTGGTTGCGTTTACCTTTCAAGTAAAGTACCAGTTTGCTTCGAGATATTTGCTTCATATTTTGTATATAGATTTAAAAATATGAAAAAAATTCAGATACCAAATTTCATCATGATCTGACTACCGGAAGTGACATTTTACCTATACAAGTAGAGTTAGGTGTAAATTATAAATATATATAATAGTGTTAAACCATTTTACTTTATAATTTAAATTAATTAGTTTGTTTATTTTTATTGTTATAACTTAACAGTTTCTATATAATTTTCAATTAATATTAATAGTTCTAATTATTTATTATTCAATACAAGTTGGAAATTCAGAACTATAAAATAAAAGAACAAATAAAATTATTATATTTAATATATAAACAAATATAATTTTAATTTAAAAAAATTTGCAATTTTTTTAAACACAAAATTACTTCAAAGGCTAAGAATGGACGCGGGCGCGGCACAAAAAGAAAAAATAGGAAGCTTTCTTAAAAAAAAGTATTGAAATCTAATCAAAAACATACCTGTTAAAAAGGGGGCCAAGTTCCTATAGGCTATTTGTTTGCCTAAAAAAGGGTTCAAATCCATCACAATGCCAAGTTTAGATGCACTTCAAAATCATTCATAATCATTTTTATCAACAGCCTGATCCACTGGTAAACATTTGGCATTCCCAAGAATCGCCACCACACCCAGTCCTCCGCCTCCTGCATCCAGGCACGCCACTTTATTCGCGTCAACGGTCCATCTGGCTGAAATTCACTTTACCATACACCCAATTTAAAATATGATATAGTTGTTAAAATACGTAGGTACATGGTTTAAAATATCTAAAATTATAATACTTAGAAATTTGAACTTGGCAGGTTTTCGTACTGTACGTAACACTAGATTAATTGTATAATTATATTTATTATTTAAATATATAAATTAACCTGCTAATTCTAAGTATTATAAAATTGTAGATATTTTAAACCAAGTACCTACGTATTTTAACAACTATACCATATTTTAAGTTGGGTATATGGTAAAGTGAATTTCAGCCAGATGAACCGTTGACGTGAATAAAATGGCGTGTAGTGTGCCTGGATGCAGGAGGCGGAGGACTTGGTGTGGGACTGAGTGTTTTGTACAGCACGAAAACCTGCCAAGTTCAAATTTCTAAGTATTATAATTTTAGATATTTTAAACCATGTACCTACGTATTTTAACAACTATACCATATTTTAAGTTGGGTGTATGGTAAAGTGAATTTCGGCCAGATGGACCGTTGACGTGAATAAAGTGGCGTGCCTGGATGCAGGAGGCGGAGGACTGGGTGTGGTGGCGATTCTTTGGAATGCCAAATGTATACCAGTGGATCAGGCTGTTAATAAAAATGATTATGAATGATTTTGAAGTGCATCTAAACTTGGCATTGTGATGGATTTGAACCCTTTTTTAGGCAAACAAATAGCCTATAGGAACTTGGCCCCCTTTTTAACAGGTATGTTTTTGATTAGATAAAATATACTTTGAGGGCTATATTATAGATTTAAACACCTCCCCTGAGCATGACAGCATTCACTCTGTTCTCCATTCTTTTTCAAACTTTTCCTTCTCAGTGTTCCACAGGGATTATAGTCACGAACAAATCAACAATAAAAAAATAACTTATTAATTGTTTAATGATCCTTATATAAATTGTTTTTAATATTATTATTTATATTATTTGAAAGAAAAACATTTCCCTCCTATCTTAATTAAATTATTTAAATCATAAACTCATTAATTTAATTTAAGGAAAAAATAAATATTAAATAATTAACTTTTAATGTTTAAAAAAAAAATTTAAAGGATTCAAACTTATAATCCAATTTCAAATTTTTTAATTAATTTAATAAAAATTAAAATGAGTGTTATACAAATAAACATAAAATCTCAATTAAAAATATATATATTTTAATATACGAAGGCATTTTTCTTCTGTTCTCCATGAGACTGATTAAAAAATTTTACTATTTATATTTTTTTAGTGATGATACGTGATTATTTATTATTTTCTTTTTTCTAGTTATTTTAATATAATTTACTCAATACTTCATCAATTGGATAAAAAAGAAACCCTTTGGTGTATTATTTATGGATTGCCTTTTCACAAAAGCAAACTGTTGACATTTCAAACGAGCCACATTTTTTTATTAGCTCTTAAAAAAAATTACAATTTGTTTGTTTTTCTGACAGGCAGAGCTACGATTTGTTTGCTTTCATAGTTTAAACGTTCATTTATCATAATTTTATGATCAATGAGCATTGATGTCCTGGAAAAATAAACTAATTTTTCATTAAGCTTATTTGTATATGTAACATATAGATGAGGAATGCATATTAGTTAAGAAAACTCATCTCGATGATTCAAATGATGCTAATATTAACTGGAAACTTGAATGGAATGTCGACAGCTTTCATTAAAAAAAGCCCTAACAGCTAAAACGATTCGAAATAAAAGATAGACATAAAATCGTTAAGTTTTGAAGAGTTCTCTCTTTTAACTAAATATTGTTATCAAAAAATTTTATTAACCTAATCAATATTGGATATACAAGATACAATTTTGAATTATGATTTAATCATTCGAATACATAATAAATCATATATCCATATATATATATATGTGTGTGTGTAATTTAAGTTGAGATCATTTTAAGGAGAAGAAGAAAATATCCATATTTGTGTGTGTGTGCTCTTATTTATTTTAATAGAATTATATTAAATGGTAAAATAAACTGAAATTCAAAATTATTAAACAAATCTATAATTTAGTGTCATGATCTATATGTTCTATATTGTAATATATAAGCATAAAAATGCCCTTTAATAGATAAATATAGTAAAAATATAAATATAAAAAATTATTATAAAATAACATTTTTCCAATGGACTAAAAATAATAAAATAATTTTTCTATAAGCTTGACAAAGTTTATGGATGAATTGCTTCATATTCAACGAAAAACGTTGGGCGCATTTAGTTTTATTTATTCATACGCAAGTCAAATTTTTGTAATAATAAAAATTTTATTAAACACATAAACTGACAAATTTTTTTATCATGCAATAAAATTGATAGGTTAAGAGCTAAGAAATTAATCTTTTATTATCTTTCACTATAATATACTGGGTCAAGGGGACTATCTTTGTTTTCATAGTCTCAAACTTGAAACGTCATGGCCAAAAATGGCATGTTTGAATGCTGACTTCAAAACGACACGATCCAGGGATGTATGTGCCGTTGCTCTGAGTGGGCTGCCAGTCAGGTGTTTGACCTGCTTGCCTTCAACAATAAGTTTTTCTAGGTTTCATGGTGTGTCCAAAATAACGGAGAATGCGTTCGAATATATCTGGGACGACAGTCTAATAGTGACATTAAGTTGTCTTAAGGTGGTATTGTTTGTTCTATATGCCGTCCAAGGTATCAGAAGCATTCTCCGACAGCACGACATTTCGAAAGCCTAAATATCTTTCCGATCTTTTTGACCTGACCAGGTTTCTGCCTCATATGCACAGATTGGGTAGATTAAGGTCTCTATCAGCTCCTTCTTCGTGGTTGTTGAGATATTCCTGTATTTCCATATTTGGGTTTTATAGGAATGGTGGGGGCAAGCGCGGGAACTGCTTGGCTCGTGCACCAACTCTCATCTCCCGGACTATAGACACAAGCCAACACGAGCCAACACTCTAAAACTCTAGAACCAACCAGGAGTGTCATTCCCAGACGTCAAGTCACTAAATTTCCCACAGATATATAAAAGCATCTTTATCTACATTTGCGCCTTAAATTATTTGCAACATATGCCCTCTTAAGATTTAAATTTATTTTATATATGTATATATCAAAATATTTTAATTGTAAAAATATTGATAAAAACCATTTCAACCAATTCATTATGAGTATTTTAATAATTATTATTATCTAATAAGACTTGATATTTCAGTTTATTACACAATATTATAGCTAAGCATTAAATGTTTATTTAACAAAAACTCAATCAATGCTTTAAAAATTTATTTTTTTGACAGTTTGAGAATATTATATTACTTGAAATAGCATATTTCAAGTAAAGTAAACATTTAAGTAAGTATTTAAACATTTCATTTTTGATATAATCATGTCAATAAATTATTATAATATTTGTTATCTTTTAATCAATTATTCTGAATTTTAATTAAATGAAATATGGTTATATGTTTTTGTGTTATCGTTTTCAACATTCGCAAGGATTAGAATAGGATGAATTTCTTTGTTCTTTCCTTTAATAAAATAATTTTGAGGTGGAATTTTTTCATCTCTTGAAAGGGGTTGCAATTCCCTCAAGCATTGTCTTGAACTCTAATTGAACCACCCACCGTTTAATAAACACATCCGGTTATGATAAGGTACAGAGGGGTTGAAACTTGAGGCACGTGACCTGCACCCCTTATTCACTCTCTCTAATTACATTTTACCCAAAACTTTCGTCTTAATAATGTTTTTTAACGAAGAAATTAAGTCAATTTTTTCTTCTTTTTCTTCTTTTAAGAGAAAAGGGGAGAGAGAGAGAAAGAGAAAGGGATGGCAAAAGAGGAAAACTGGGTGGTAAGGATGAGACAAGAGGGAGGGGGTGGTTGTAATAAAAATGAGTCCCTTTCGATTATGCAAAAGAGAGATGCAAATAATCCCGCGACAACTTTAACTTTCCGTTCGTTAAAAAACCTTTCCAAGTTCACTGACATTTTTTTTTATAAATTTCAAGGAGATGGAGAAAACGGAGGATGAGGATGAGTCCAAAGGAAAGTCTAATAATCTCTTGAACAAACAATTTAAAATTCCACTAGTATTGACTTTTTTGTTACACGCGATTTTTTTCTACTGAAAAGCGATAAGAAACGAATTAAAGGAAAAAAAGGAAAATTAAAAAAAGCAATCAAAATTTTTTTTTAAATTATTTACTATTCCATTTCTAATTATTATATTTCAACTTTATATCATAATAAAATACTATTTTTTTATTGATTCAAGATTCCACATTTAGTTATTAAATAATTAATGAAAATATTAAATCAATATTTATAATTATAAAATTAATTCTTTTTTCAAAGTTTATTTCTTTTTTATATTCCTTTCATCTTTGCACTTGAGTGCACGTTTATTGGTGAAAGTTGTTGTTGTTGATGTCGTTGTAGATGTCTTTTTGAAATGGAAAAGGGGTGGCGGTTTCGCATTTCTTTGGACGCCTTTTCTTTAGTCTAAGAGGAGACACCACACAGCCCCAGCAGGAGGAGATGGATTCCTCCTTCCTTAAAAGTTGTCTCTCGAGAGATATCTTACTCTTTTTCCGCTTTGTCTTCTTCTAACCACCATCAACGGTAAGCACGCGGAGTATCTTAAATAATTACTTTGATTTCGTAGGGAGGCAGTGGAGAGACGAAAGCTTTCGAAATGAAATACCTTCGTAAGGGTGGCAGTGGGATGGTGAAGCGGGATGAGGGAGGGCAAAAGTGGGTATGTTCTTGCCTTTGAGAAAGGCAATATACAAATTATCCGCAAAAACAATCAAAATAACAATTTCATATGATATGCTGTGTATAGGGGCTTAAAATTCTATACTTTCTCGTAAGAAAAGAGATTGGAAGGGCGGAATTTACATTCTAAACATTCTTGTGAGGAACCAGTCTCACTCAAATGATGAAATTAGAGAATTCGAAATGTTCATTATCTTTATAATTATAGTCTAATTCAATTATATTCCTTAAAATTATCCTGTATTTTTAATAAAAATGATTAATTTTAAATTGCATACAAAGGTGTTAACAAAACGAATTAGGAGAGAACCAATTAAAATAACTTAGGGATTAACTAATGAATACATTAGTAGAGAGATAATTTAATTTATAAACTATTAACTCATTTAGATGATTATAAAAAACATCCAATAACTATTAATTAAATTTCTATAAAACAGAATTATTTAATTTATTATCATAAATTTTGGCTAGAGGTAGTTTTTCTGTCAATAGAGGGTTTGAGATGGTTTTAGACAATTGTTGTTGATTTTCAGGGACGAAAAAGAAAATTCCGATGGGTGTTTGGATCGATATTTATTGGTAAGTAATAAATAATGTTAATCCAGAGGTATCTGGTAAATATAGGAGATGAGGTTCACTTGAATGAATAACTTGCAGTCGTTGGGGCAACTTTATATCTTTCATTGTACCGTACATTTGAAATCGATCTAATCGATATTTATTTGAGCATTATTGACTTTCTTTAAATGAGTATTAACTTCGCTTTTACTCAAACAATAAATTTCTGATATAAATAAGATAATTTGATCAGTGTTTGTTAACTTTATCAAAATTTGAGGTATCGAAATATATAAAATGTTTATGAATAAAATTATTTATTTCAATTTTAATTTCAAATAAAGTTATATTTTATCTAATAAAAGTAATTGAATGTCCAATTGGGAGAGATTGCTTTGAGCAAATACGCGTCAAAGCCTCCTGAGATATTTAACTTGAGGGTAGGTGCAATTTGCCTCTTTCTTGATTCTTTACTGTCCACTATAGTAGATGGAGTGAGTTTAAATGATGAAAGGCCTTCCGTTATTTGCTTGCTTGCTGTCCATTATCCTCTCTCTCTCTCCCTCTCTCTCTCTTATATTCATCTGCCGTATATCTCCGCATCTTGACTGTTAATTACCATAAGCAAACTGGGTTTGACAAAGACATCAACCAGGGGTAAACACCCCAACATGGCCGCATCGTCGTCGACGACGTCGTCGTCGTCGTCGAGATGAAGTTTGCGCCGACGTCAAATGGGGGGTGGAAGAGAAAATGGTCAGCCACCCCCACTTGGGCCCTTAAGACTCCGGCCTCTTGTATTGATCACCGGCCAGCTTCACCACCCCCTGGACCACCCTCTTGGTTGGTTACTTTGAAAAATTAATTGTACGAATTAAATTTTAGACATTCCCCAACAGTATATTTCATTGCTAAGGGTTTATATCTCTCTCTATGTTCATTTCGGACAGCCACACATGCATGCTAAATGGGACTCATATATCAAGCAGACCCTTAAGAGACCCGGTCTTTTTACAACACAATATGTCACTGTTCATTTAAAAAGAATACAATGGCCGCCTGCGAAGAAGGTGTTCAGCTCTCTTTTTTTTACTCTGCTCTTAAAATAATTATTTCTCAAGTTAGAAATGAGAAAGTGGCGCCCATATTAATCCAGTGGAGAAATAATTACCATCATGAAATATCAACAGTCACAAGTTAACAACAAAAACAACTTAACTCTCGATTTACTCATTTAATATAATAATATAGAAGCAGTTGAACCTTTTTAAGTTAATAATAATATGTGATATTGTACAACAATTCAATATAAGTAATATTGTTTATTTTCTTAGAGAAAAAATATTATTAGTTATCTGTGGTGAAACAAATATTTTTAGTTTTGTCTTAGTAAAAATTTAAAAAAATTAACTAATTACGGTCATTTTACACTTTTGAAAAAAAACAAACAATTACATAATTGTATAATTAATCTATCTATCTATATATATAAAAGGGAATGTCTGTCTGTCTGTCTCGCCTAAACTCAAAAACTACCCGTCCGATTGCGATGAAACTTTCAGGGATTGTTGTGGGCGTCCCAGGGAAGGTTTTAGTGTAGTTAAATCCAAAATTAATTTAATTAGTAATATTTTGGTAAAAGTTATTTATGGTTACCATGGTTACATTGAAAAATTTACAATAAATAAATAAAAATAATTGAAAATCTTTTCAACTTATTATTTTGATAAATTTTATTAATATTTTAAATTTTTTTTTAAACTGTAAAAAAATAACATACTCATAATAATAGTTGTAATAAAAATAAAAATATAAATCACAATGTAAGAAAAATATTGAATCGTTTTATATATATTGTTTCAATTATTGTTTGAATATTTATTAAATTTATATATAGATTTATTTACATATTTAAATGTATATTTAATAAATTTATTTGTTGATTCTTAATAATAATAATTCCAATTACTTTCTTCAATTTTTTTTTTTATTTAAAAGCATATTCAGCATTGAAATTGTCATTAAATATGCAGGTAATTGGAACTCCAACATGTAATATTAGCAAATATTCTGGGATGGGAAAAATACTAAGATCATGTCATGTCCTATTAAATATTTTGAATTTTATTTTGAATCATACAATGGTAATGAAATAATGTAGGTAGACTTGTGAGACAAACAATAAAAATCTCTATAATAAGAGAATATACTTATTCCGAAAACTGTTAATTAAAATGTAATAACTATTAACAATTAATAAAGTAGAAATAATTTTCCAACAAATAAAAATGTTACAATTATTAACATAAAAAAAAAAAATAAAAATAAATTATTAACAAAAAAAAAATAAAAATAAAAATGTATTAATAAAAAATAATAAAAAATAAAATTTCATTTTTATGAATTCATTATATTCATTTAATTAATTATTATTATTATTATTATTATTATTTGTAATAATTCCAATAAAAATAAATAAAAATAAAAAACAAAAAAAAAGTGCAATTAAAACTAAAATTTCAATTATATTTATTTAATACATTATTATTATTATTATTATTATTATTAAGTGTTCAGTTATCACATACGCATATATGTATGTATACAGACACACATGCAAAAGCGAAGCTTTGCCGGGTCTGCTAGTTAGAAATAAAAAACAAACCGTTAAATATATTAAGTTAAATTTAATATTAAATTAGAAAAAAATAAATAATCGCCAACTTCCCTTCCTAACGAATGCGTTATTTTTAGATTATTCCTATGATATTTTTAAACAGATTTCTTCATTTGACGTAAATTAATTTAGAATTATGACTACGATTTAGAAGGAGAACCAAGCTTCGAGTAGGTCGCCTCCCTCCGTGTATGTGTGTAAGTTGACTACTTCTCTCCTCCACTATACTCTGTTTCAAAGTCTTTAAGGTTTAAAGTGCTAATCAAGATTGAAATAGTACAGTGTTTGAATGTTCCAGGAGAGGGGGGGGGGGGTGGGAGCAGGATAGAGGCAAGGGTTATAAAATATTCCAGGGAAAATATGTTTACAACAGCCAACGACTTTCTCTCTCTCTCTCTTTCTCTCTTCGAGGCAAGTTTCATTTAAGCGTAGAATTTAATTAAACTCGCTTTTAAACGCAAGATTGTTAAATTAATATAAACGTATAGAATATAAACGTAATTTAGAAAAAGAGGGCACTACGAGATGGCGGCTAGGGATGAAAAAAGGGACGGAGGTGGTTGTTTTAAATCGAAATCCGAATGAAATTTTAATTTAAATGTTGAATGAGCGAGGAGAAAAAAAATAAACCAAAACAAAAAAAAAACGTTATCTCAAAAAAACACCTTGTAATAAAATCAAGATTAATTATAAATTGACCGACATGGAAGTTTTCCGCTTTAGAAATAATTATTTTTCAATTAATATTAAAATAAAAAAACAAACGAACAAATGAACAAAAATAAAATTTCTAAGGGGCGAAGAAGGTACGTAATTTGTTTCAGAGCAAACGTTACTTTAATGAAAATTAAAAAGAAATATTAATGGTGTTAAATCAAGTAATATAGAAATATGTATGTCCATTAATATACGTATTTTCTAATCAATTGTTCCTTTTTTATGTCTATGCCAATAAAAATCATAAATAAATTATATAAATTGAATAATTAAATAATTTCATTATCAATTTAGAAAAAAAATAATAAATTGATTTAATTTCTTCTATCCCATTTCGATAATTTGAATCTCAATTAATAATTACATTAATTGATTTTTTAGCTTTAAAAGCATTAATGAAATTTGAGTAAATTGATGCTACACTCCAAGAATTAAGATTCCTGAGAACAAATATGATATTGAAATATGATGATTAGCTTAAATAAATCATAGACGAATGCATTTTAATTAAAATTGTTAAATTGATAGCTTTCTACCTCTCTCACTCTCTATCTCCACTCTTGAATTATTATATATAATTCATTAGATCTATGACCGGGATATATTGCAAAACGTCCCATTAATTGTCAGCGACACAAATTACATCCATCACATTATGAAATTCGAATTTAACATTAAATTACAGCGAAAATAGAGCTAAAAAGATATCAAAAGATCAAAAGAATCAAGTTTTTTGATTGTAGGAATTATTTTTTTTTAATTTTATTGAAATATAAAATAAATTGCATGAATTATTTATGAAAATTATGAGAGATATTAATTTCTTAAAAAAAATTAGCATAATTAATCATATGAAAATTCAGTATAATTAAGTTGAATTTAAATAATTTGAAATTAAATACATTTTTTATGTTTTTGTTAGTTTTGTCTTAACCACATCAAATGAAAAACAGATGTATAGACCAGTGCTTCTCAACCTGTAGGGCGCGAGCACACTAAAGGGGGGGAGGTCGTGAGCATATCATGTTTAGAAAATTTTCATTTTTTTCTTAATGTGGTTCTAAAAAATAATCTATCTCTGTGACTCTATGGAACTCGAAAGTTCTTGGCCGCAGCAAAACCACCCCTCCAAGTATTCCTATTCTGAGCCACAACCTTCCAGTCTCTATCCTCTCCCATCCTTTCCCACATTATCCGCCCACCGTTCCCTTGTTCTTCCAAGTGGACGTTTCCCACTCGGTCTCCCTACTAATATATTTTTTGCTATTCTATCTTCTCCCATTCTAGCCACGTGTCCTGCCCACCGTAGCCGATCGATTTTGCCTAAACCCACATTGATATTCTCCTAGTATCTCCTCCGCATATGATCGTAATTTTAATAAAACAATATTCGAGAGAATCTTTTACGATGTCTTCAAAAGAGAAAAAAAAAGGTAAGAGAGAGAGAGATGATTTTGTGGCCAAACTTTTCGAATATTTCCGATGATTTTGTTCAATATGGTTCTAAAAAAAAAGGTAAGATGATTTTTTGGCCAAACTATTCGAACATTTCCGATTTTTGTCCAATTTTTCCAATATGGTTCTAAAAAAAAGGTAAACAGTTTTCATTTTATTTTATGCGGTGGGGAGAAGGGGGGCGCATTGAAAATTTGGCCGTGAATACTAAAAGGGTGAAAAACACTGGTATAGACTGATAAGGATTCTGAGAAAGCGAAAGAGAAAACGAAAGGCAAGAAGTAATGATGGTTGCTCCTTAATAGCCACACCCTATTCATCAATTCATTTCATATTTCAAATTGTAGTTTTGTTCACTAAGTTGATCAAGTTTCATCTGTAAAAGAGGAAAAAGGGTATTTATATATATGCTGGTTGTAATATATTATATATATATATATATAAGATATTTAATTTAATGTTAACTTTAAGAGACATATTTATCTTTAAATTATATTTTATAATATGTAGAAGGTATGAATAAAGTTTTATTTTATTTTTTTTTTCATTTTATACGTATGATTTCATCGTCTGAGTCAAATTTCTTTCTGTCAAGGCATTTCTTCAGGTTTGGAAACAAAAAATAATCAATCGGAGATAAATCCGGAGAATAGGGCGGATGAGGAAACAATTCATGGATTTTGGTAATCCCTGAAAATTAGAATATGTCCGTATTGACAAAAACTAAATAGTCACATTAATCATTCCTATTTTATGGTTGCTTGAGTTGATTTTAATTTATACTATTAGAAAACATTTGGTCTATTCCGAGTATCGTTGAAAATGGTCCAAAGTGTGGCTTAAAGACTAAAGGTAATGAAATATTCCAGAGTGGTTTAGTACATTTTTTTTTTTTTTTGGAAAATTTTGATCCCCACACACACTATGATTTCCAAACTTTGAACGTGATTGTATATTCCACATTTTATTTAATTAATATTTATAAATATTTTCCTAGTCATATAGATTTCCAATATAATTATATTACAATACATTTATACTCATATTTTTTTAAAAATATTTACCATATTTATTTTTATTGTTTTTACACATTAATTGTATTGATTTACCTTATTTAAGAATCAATTTTTTTTTTTTGGTTGGAATTTGTTTTACTATAATATCAAGATTGAAAGCTTTTTTCTTCCAATTGTGTGAAAGTGGTGAAAGTGTACAAACATTGGACGATTGAGTGCGAGTCGATTCTTTATTTTGATATCCGCGTGAGTGACCCTCAGTCACATTCGTCGACTATTTAATCCCTATCTTGTCCATTTCGAAACCGACAGGCACTGTCTTAGCAACCCTAAAACCTCCACTGGTCAATATTTATTCTACGCTATCAAAACTACAAGAATGGAAAAAGAAAGTATAAAGATATGTAGACAGGTTGCTTAAAGGAAATGAAAGAAAACTCAAAACAAAATCCCACCATTTATGAAATACTACTTTTATTATAACTATTTAAGGCATACTTTTACTTAGATTTACAAAATTGTATTGTTAATTTATTATAACATAGTTAAATAGTTATAATTTAATAAAAAAATTATATTCTTAATGAAACACAAATATATTATTTAATATATTATCAACAGTAACAAATCGTCCTGAATTGAATTGAAGATTCAATAAAATTTCATTTTATCCAAAATCTTAAATTTTTTTTTAGAAATTTGGAAAAAATATTTTTCCAGTAAATATTCAAAAACAATATATATATATATACATATACTTTGTCTTATTTTATTTTTTTTTTTTTTGAGGGGAAATCCATCATTAGCTAGGAGATGTCTGTTGCGGAGATGGCAAGACAGATGGGATAACGTCACAGAGGGTAGATGGACCCACGAAATTGATACCGGACCTGAAGGTGGTGCGGTGTCAAAAAAAAAAAAAAAAAAAACAAGGACCTGGATTTCTATATTACACAGGTTTTTAGTGGACATGGGAACTTTGGGTCCTACCTAAAGAAAATGGGCCTCAAGGAAGATGAAATGTGCATCGTATGCGACAGTGTGGACTCGCCAAAACACACTATGTTCGACTGTAGACAATGGAAGGACTATAGATCCCATACGGAATCTCAAGTCGGGTGTAAGCTAACACCAAAAAACTTCGTCGCGTTAATGACAAAGGACAAAAAAAAAAAAAAGCTGAAGAGCGATAACAGATCTCTGCAGAGATATATTAACTCGCAAGGAGAGTACGTAACAAGACTACCAGCCCACCTCGAAGTAATGCTGATAGCGGTTCCAGGGTGAGACGAATCAGGGAAAAGGGGAGGGGTTTTAGCCGGTAGGAGTCCGGCACTACCATAAATGGTGTCCATGTCCACTTTATTGTCTAACATTGAATTTAAATTTAAGACTATTTACTATTTATTTTAAATCATAAAAAAATATTTAAATTGCTGAATATGGTGAATTAGAAATTTTGTTGACTAAACAAAATAATAATAACATCAATTTTAAATAAAGAATAAATAAAAATAAATAATAATTTATTTTATTTAAAATTAAAATTAATAAATAGATATAAAAATTGTTGTTTAGCATTATCAACAGTCATTTCTTGTTCAATAGCCAAGATAGCCCGATTACTTATAAATAGTACTTGTAAATACATTTGACTACAAGTAGCCTCTACAAATGTGCACTATGCACGAAAAAATCATCCAAAAAGTGAAAATTTTTTAAGCTCATGAGTACGAAATTATAAAACTTTTGATAATCTTTTATAAAATATGGAGAATGCCTCCCGATGCAAGTCTCCATTCGATTAGTCTACTTTATAATATTTTATATAAATTCTCATTTATTTCGTTTTTATGAAATATAATTATTATTAAATTATCTTTTAGATTTTAATGAAATTTATCTTTTATTTGTCTGATAGGTTTACATTAATTTGAAATAAAATTTGTTAAATAAAAATTAATTTCAATGAAAATTAGTTTAGAAATAGTTTCCTAAATTATTATGTTTTAAAGTATAGAAGTTATATTAGTTTTATACTTATATTTATATAATTTATATTAAGTTTATATACATACTTTTTTTCTGATTTCACAAAATTTATCAAAATTTTGAAATATATAAATATATACCTATATATTTATTATATGTACTTACATATATACCTACACAAATATGTGTTAAATAAATTTATTTCAGCCTTACCTCTCGTATTTATAATCTAGTAAATTTAGTCCAATTCCTTGACATCTTCTCGAGTTTACATTGTACTTTGTTAAAAATTTATTAATGTTTATTTGAAAATTTTGTATTCTTAATTTCTTAACAAATATTTTCATAATTTATCTCCTTTCCTCCGAAGGGTTTATTTATAATAGTTTCTCAATGATGGATGAGCATTTTTAAATCCTCAGGCCATTTACTCTGTTATTCGTTTTAAATATGTGACTAATCGAGCAAGAGAAGGAATGATAGAAGTGGCGAGAGGGATAAGAGGGGAGAAGAATGTCTTGAATTTTTTAACACCCGTAATAAAGATCGTATAAATTTAAAATTAATTTTAATTTTTTTTTTCCGTTATTTATAAATGTTGGCAAAGTTTCCTCTACGTCACATTTTAATTTCCTTTCACTTTCTTTTACATTGTAATAAATGTTGTTTTCTCTCGTCAATCTTCATTCCACCCTCTTGGTTCTCATAGAATGACAACTTACTTTACTATACATAAATGCACGAAGTGTGTGGATTACAAAATATTCAAGTTTATCTCTTCATAATTTTATTCATAAAATTTGATTTTTTTATTTGTTTAGTCTAATGCAAATTCGATGGTTAAAATTAAATTTAAAAATATTTCTATTATCATGATAATTTATGAATACAAATACAATAAACTTCTTTATGAGAAGAGTGGTCATTTAATTTTAAATATATAAATATATAAATAAAATTATAAATTAAAGTAATTAATTTAAAATGTATTATTTATTATGACATTTATATTAAAATAATTTTTAAAATTAAAATACTTTTTAGTATAAATAGAGCTTTTCATGAAATTTATTTTCCTCTCTGACCGAATAACAGAACTGGTTGCATACTATGCAAGGGGCATTTTCCAAAATATCATTCTTACCAGAATATATAGGTACGCCTAAAAGATATGCAATCTGTTTTGAACAAAAAATAACTAATTAATCAAATAATTTGGCGATTTAATTAGTAAAAATAACATTGTACTATATATGATAATTTTAAGTTCAATTGTAACAAATTATTTATGTATTTTAAATATATTGTTTTTAATGAATTTGCAAACTTAATAACTCTTTTCATTTCACATTTCATTTATTTGAGAAAAAAAGTTTTTTTTTAAACATTTTTTTTCATCAACCTTCAAATAATAAATTTCGGATGAAATTTCAATTTAATTGTAAATAGCCCAGGGGGATATTTTTTTCATATCGTTCCGTCTTCTATATCTCAGTGACCCATTCTTCTCTTAAATGTTCTTTTTTACGTCTCCTTGGTTGCTTTCGGGGTGAGAATGGAGGGCTGGAGGGGTTGGCTGAGGGCTGAGATTAAATTTTGTCGGCATAATTCTCGGGACGTCGGGAGATTTCGCTTCGTTTATGGGGCATCCTTCTCTATCTCTCCACTCTCCATCCTACTTCTCTTTTTCTTTTCGATCCTTTCCTTCATCTCTTTTGCGCAAGAAAAGGAAATCTTAATAATTGCGTCATAAACATTCTCCAAAACAGGGAGAGTATGCAGTTTTACTTAATTATATGAATAAATAAACGTTAATGCAAAATGCTAAAAAAAATCCTAGAGGTAAATTTATAGATGTTATTTTGTTTTCATTTTAAAAATAATAACGATAATTTAATAAATTTGCGAAAGAAATTAAATAATGTTGTATCAAAAAGATAATTTTTTTTTTCCACTTTTTATATTTAATTTATAGAAAGTGGGTAATTGTAACCAAAACCTTTTTCATGAATAGGTATGAAAGTTAAAAAACGTGTTGGCCACCTACTATATTAAGTTGACATATGTTAGTAATACTAATAGTAAATAAAATTATTATGATCAATTTTTTATTCAATGTTGGTAAAAATTTTGAAAATCTGAACCTAAGATGTACATATATTATTTGTACTTAATGTGTATTCTAATGTAAATATTACTTCTTGTCTTTAGAAAATTTTCACTCGATTTTCACTCGATTTGAGGATCACTTTTACAAATGTATATACAAAAAGTAATTATTAGTAATATAATTAGTATTATTTTAAAAACTCTATATATGTATATAAAAATAAACATACATATATATGTATATGTATATATTATTTTAATTTAAATTTTTAAAATTAAATTTTTATTTAAATATAATTTAATGTAATCTAATTTTTTAAATGAGCATTTTAATAAAAATCTTTTTTAATTTATATTTTAGCAAATATTCTCATTTATATATTATTAATTAAATTTTAAGATAAAAAAATAAAGTAAATAATAATAAAAATGCATATTTTACTTTTTTAGCTGATATATAATTACATATTTATTTTCATGAAATCTATAATTGATATAAAAAATTAAGTATTTATAGTTAACTTTTATGAAATTCGTAATTACATACACAGATTAATTCATAATAATAAAAAATACTCTTTATTTTATTTATTTTTAATTCATGGGTTTTTTATTCATAAACTTTTAATTTATACATTAAATTTGTAAATTCTTTAGAGAAAAATAACATTTAATATATTAACATTAATTTTTATTACAATTCTTTTTATGGTTACGAATTTCCCGTCCCGAATGAAATAATAAGTCTTTATGTAATATTAAATTCAGTTGGTCGCTGTTTGAAAGATGGGGGAGGAGTTAGTGGGGTGGGGGTGGGGGGGAATTTAATTCGTGAAATGTTCACCACGTTCATTCGAATAATATAATTCCCTTATCTAAATGCAAACTTTTTATGGCTCCTCCCTCTTCTTTCAGCACATATTACGGTGGCATCTAATGTATAATAATGCGGCCGTTTGGCGCCAAGACGCACACTCTTTTTTCAAGGGTGTGAGGGGGTGTGTTCTCTCTCTTCTCTTTTTCGTTCCTTTAGCTTTGGCATCAATCTTATTTATGTGACCACAAAATGGGCGAAATGGCCGCCGTGCTGCGCAAGGCAACTCCACCCCATCATCCCTAAGGGTTGCTGTGAACCATTTTGGAGTCGGAAAATGAAATGAACCTGCGGCCTTCTTTCTTTTTACCATCCCCTACCACTTCCGTCTTCCTAATCCACCCTTTTAATATATTACCAATTGGGAATAAAAAAATATAATCGAAAATCAAATAAATTATCTATACTAATTAAAATCATCATCGAAGTTTGTATTTCATAACACATGAGAAATAATTTACAAATCCATAATTCATTTAATTTTAATTTAGAATTCAAAGTAAAATTATTTTTGATTCAATATGTAAAAAAATGATACTTTTCTTATTAGATTTTTTTAAATAATGTTTAAAATTAATAATAATTAAAATCTATTTATTTATTTAAGTATAAAAATTTATTGAATTAACATTTATCAAACAATCAATAGTGAAATGCTGATTGTTAAAAGTTATCTTATCATCCTGTTCACAGAAACAAGAAAATATTTTTATATTATGTCTTAATTTGAATAATATTCATATAATATTAAAATATTAATTTAGGAGGAAATAATTAATGTTATATTTTTTCTAAATAAATTCAAATTGTAATGTTTTCTTAAAATAATAAAGTTTGTATTTGTATAAGAAGACTTTATAAAAAAAATTTAAAATAAAATAAATAATTAAAAAAAAATTAAGTTACAGTGTTTTATTTATAAATGCACTAAATACTAGAAAATAATTTTTCACTTCAACAACAATGGTCTAGATACTTTGAATAAAAAGACCCTTTAAATTAAAAATTAAATACAAGCGTTTTATTTGTGCAAAGTGTGCAAAGTTTTACTTCAATTGGTCAACTGCAACTGTGTTAAAAATGAGTTACTAGATTTGAATCATACAGACAACCAAGCAAGTTAAATAAAACACAGTAAAAAAACACTATTTTCTTGTTTGGTTTATAATCATTTTGATGAATTGATCATTAAAAATAAAAAAGTATGGTTGTTAAGATATTTACTTATTTATCTCGTTTGTGCATTAGACTAATTGGGTTTCCCTGGTCAATCAGACAGACTCTACATCCGCCATTCGCTTCTTAATAAACCCATTTGAATGCGCCCGAAGGGGGTTACATTAATTCACCCGCACACTACCTTTAGAATGTAAATAATTGACCAATGGGCAGATTGTGTATTTTCTCCACGTCGTCGCCATTTATCATTGATACCCTTTTTGCCCGTTGCATTTCTTATCAGACAGATAAGGGCCTTAAATATCCCTATACCCAATAAAATCAGAGGGGGCTGCTACTAGTGCGCCCTCTTTTCATGGAATATTTTAACACTAAATTGTTTTTATCGCTCTTTTCTCTCCTTTTTCTTTCTTTTTTTTTATTCTAAGGTAATATTCAGTTCAAAAGAAAGGAAAAGTGAACAGTGAACTTTTAACGTTGAATTAAATACACCTAGATTAATCCTAGAGATTAATTCAAAAATTAATTTTAAGAATGAATTTAAAAGGCTAAAAGACTTTGGTAACCATTAGAACAATAGATGGAGTTTTTTGTTGTTGACTGTTCTTTTTAAGTTTTTTCAGTAATATAAATACTTTATATATATATATATAATTAATAAAAATGAAAACATATATACATATATATTCTTTACTATTTATCCCTTTTTTATCTATTGAGTCTATTGAGTAAAGAATTTAATATTTTCTTCTAAAATAAATAGTTAATGTTAATTTTTAATTACAAATAAATAAATGTATTTTTCTCTAATTTTTCTGTATATAGTTGAAGAGTTTTGTGGAACTATATATTCTTCCCCACGGCATATTCATTATGGTTACATATATAGCCCATAAAATAGCAATTTATTTAATATCCATCTATTTTTATATTTCTTGCTCATTCCTTTCCCCCGAAGACTATAAAAAAGTTTACTCATTTACGAAAATAAAACAATGTTCTTTTCTCTGATATAGAGGTCACTTTCAAATGAGAGAGAGAGAAGTTTTATAAAAGAAACAAGTTTTATTAAATTTAAATTTAAAGCTTTTGCCATTTTAAGACCTGGTTTAAGTTAACTGCAGGAAAACGTTTAAAAAGTATTCTTTCATGGTGTATAAGACAATTTGTAAACATTGAAGAGATTCGATAATATCTTCAGGTTGAAGTAGTCCGACTGACTTGCAATTCATTGCTATCTTGAAAGAAAAATTGATTCATTTGTGGATAAAATTTAACTATCTATTAAATATCTTGGTATAAATCGTCTGTTATAATATATATTTGAAAAAAATATTGTAAATATATATATAATTACTCTTATTTTAATATATATTTCTATGTAATTACTAATACATATTTTAAGGAATTGTATAGAATATAAGTACTTAATATAGTACTATTTATTTCTATAAATAGTATCGCAACATCTTTAATTTGAAACCGCCGCCTATTTCCGAATGTTGACGGCGGAGGAGGAGTTGTCTTTTTTTTTTGTTGATAATTGAAGGTAATTTTTCTTGGTGTGCCACTATTCGAGTATAAAACAAGGCTATTTTACAATGGGATAGATTTTAATTCAAAAATAACATTGCTGAGAATGTTAGAAAGTATTTTATGGATGCCACCTATCACGAACATTGTTAATTTCGTTCCAGTGTTTCGTCCGAAGAAGGGCATTTAATCCGACAAGGGGTGATTCGTAGTTGGTTCTATGGGGTTATAGAGGCGCTGCGTGCGATTGGTCCCCGGGATGGCCATTAAGGCCTTTGCCCGCGGTCATATCTTGGTCATAAATTGAGTCTAAAACAGTTACTTTGGATAGTCTACCATTCGATTTACATCTTTCAACTTGACTCTACTGAATGAATATCAAAGAATTTTTTTAATTAAATTCTATTTTTTAGAGAATCATTTAAAATATAAATAATATGATATTTAAATAAGTCGAAAGATTTTGTAGAATGCTTCTATTCCAGATTAGATTAAATTATTTTTCTTTGTTTCTACTGTGAAGTCCTCCAAGATACCGAAAATAAAGGCAGTCAGTCGCCTTACAGTACATTCAATAGCAATATTTTGTATTTTAAAATATTATATTAATAACTAATGAACAAAATCAAAACAGTGTTTTAAAAAAAAACAAATAATTTAGGCTTAAAAACTTTATTAAACATGGTTGTTTTAGATTAAATTTTTGGATAAATAAGACAAGGAAAGCATAAAATAAATTCTTTTGTGCTTGTTTTCGTATGTTAATGCAATTCCAGGTGAATCGATTGCATTTACTCATTTATTTCGAAAATCCTTCACCTTTTGGGATATGATGACATGTGAATATGTCTGTCCTTCCTGAATTGAAACGCCACCTGCTGTCGATACTCTTGTCCCCTCAGGGGGTCTGGATTTTCTTTCTTTCCTCTTCTTCTTCTTCTTCTATCTCGTGATAGAACTTATTTAAACTCTGCTTAACAATACTAAGCTTAGCTCAAAACATCAGACCAAACTCAGTTACGACATTTCTCTCCATCCGCTATTCCGCTTATCTCAATTTTATGACTTTCTACACCCATCCAGATTGAATTAACTTATTTCGTTGCTGGTTTCTGTTTTTCTTGTTGTTTGTATGTTTGAATTAATCAAAAGTAAAATTCCATGGTAGATAAAATACTTTTTCATTTCATATTCATTACTAAGAATATATAAACTGAGGAATACTTATGAAGTTTACTGTAAATATTTGATAATACACTTAGTAAAATTTAAAATTTTAATTCTTCTCTGGATCAGCTCTTACTTTTCTTATTCAATAAATTTGTCAAATTCATCTAAATAATAAATTCTATTAAATCAAATAAATAAATAAATAAGTTTTGATTTTCAAAAGAGAAGATTTCCTAATAGATGTATTATATTAATCAAATTTATACCTTTGATTATAAAATTATTTTTTTTAATTTTTTTTAAAGAAATTCTCAACTCAAATTCTCTAAAATCAATCTATTTGAGGTTGGGTATGAGAATATTAAATTATAAACCAAATTACAAATTGAATTATGTATAAAAGTTTGAAGAAAATTATTTTTATTGATCTTTTCAAAAGAAAATTATAGAAATCAATTTGATTGATTCATTGCATACATTTATTAAGTTGTTTTCTTAAACATCTCCATTCATTTTTGTTATTCTTCAATTTCCAGAATGTTTTTAGTTAATTGCATGTGGAAATAATATGAATAATTCTAACAAGGAACAACCGGTGTTCGTCCCTCTTGTTTATTTCCATAAATCTTCCCTTGCTAATACATTTTTCACAATCCGATCTCCAATTTCTTCAAATGTCATTCAAGTGATCCATAAGTTTGGTTATAAATTCATTATCCGTGATTGAAAACGATTCGTGGTGAGTTTTTAATGAATCTTTATTAGGATCATCTATTCAACGTTTTTTTTTTTATTTCATTCTCCTTCTATCTCTTTCTCAGAGAGATAAAAATAAATCTCCTCCATTGTCTAAATGTCAGTTGAATCAATAATTTAAGTGAAAATTTCGTGACATTTCAAAGGAATCCTCCTCATTTTAAAAATAAAATGAAAAGGAATGTAAATTAAAACAGAAGAAGACTAACAAGAGCACTCTTTGATCCATTTAAAATAGACAAATATTTAGAACAGAAGAACATTAAAAAAAAGACAACACACAACAGCAAGAGGGAAAGGTCTTTTGTAAAATGACACAGGCACACGAACAAGAGATCCATCTATAATACGAGCTCAAGAAATATTAGCATCTCCTCTTTGACATCTCAATTCGGATTTATCATCATTATCAACAACAACAACAACATTTAATATATAACATTGATGTCTTTTTTTTTTGCTTGAATCAATCACATCAAATCTTGAAAAATTAAACTTTTCTTGAAAAAAAAATATAAATATTAATAATAATTTATAAAATCTAATCTTATGAATTAAGAAAATACCTAAATGTATTTATATATTACTCCGAAAGGAATTATTAAAGTGAACAATAGATCATATATGACTTCCATTTACATGAAAAATATTGTTAATTGTTTTTTTTTTTTAATTAAAGTAATTCATAACAATAATTACTAAATCAAAACATTACAATGATTCATATGAACATTATAAACATTTTATTAATAATATTAACCTATATATTCTAATATAATACAATATGAAAACTATCTTCTTTAAATGATTCTATGAGCCATTCAGAAACTAATTTTTAAAATTTTGCTAATAAAGTAATGTAATGTAATCTGCAACATATGGAGTGAATATTGAACTTGATAAACTTAATATTGCAATACAATATACATTTTTCTGTAATCAATAACCATGAATTTAGTACAAACTGTGAACTTTGGTCTTCATTTTCTCTGTTTGTTTATATGTGGAGTTAATCGGTTTGGTTTCTGAGTGGCTCATATATAAAATGCCATAATCATTCATTCATCGTGTAATCACACTAGACGACACTATAAGGCGTTTTACAAGTGGGTCTTAAAAAAAAAAGTCGAATTGGCAGTCGTGGGACTGGCCGACAGAAGTGAAAACTTGTGCGTAAGAAATTTGAAAGCAGACGGAATGCGCACCAGCTTCACGAGAAAAATGAAATTTATATACGTATATATATATATATATAAAATTCATAATTATTTTTTTCAGCAAACTGATTATTATTACAAAAATATTAAAAATACGATGTGTATGAATATATATATATATATGTCTGTCTGTCTGTCTATCTGTCTGTGTGTGTGTCTGTCAAATACTCAAAAACTACCCGTCCGATTGCGATGAAACTTTCAGGGATTGTTGTGGGCGTCCCAGGGAAGGTTTTAGTGTAGTTAAATCCAAAATTAATTTATCCAAAATTAATTTAAATAGTAATATTTTGGTAAAAGTCTATTTATGGTTACCATGGTTACATTGAAAAATTTACAATAAATAAATAAAAATAATTGGAAATCTTTTCAACTTATTATTTTGATAAATTTTATTAATATTTTTAATTTTTTTTAAATTGCCAAAAATAACATACCCATAATAATAGTTGTAATAAAAATAAAAATATAAATCACAATGTAAGTAAAATATTGAATCGTTTTATTTATATTGTTTCAATTATTGTTTGAATATTTATTAAATTTATATATAGATTAATTTACATGTTTAAATGTATATTTAATAAATTTATTTATTGATTCTTAATATTAATAATTCCAATTACTTTCTTGAAATTTTTTTTTATTTAAAAGCATATTCAGCATATCTCGCAAATTTTAATTGGATTAAATATCATATATTAATTTAAATTAAATTAAATTAATTCAATTATAAATTAAAATTAATAAATAATATTTATTAAACCAGCGAAAGTTTGGCTCTTTTTTGATGGCACCACGTCACGTGTTGGCGCGTGAGATTTCCAGTGTTAAAAAATTAATTCTGGTACTTTCAGCAATTCAATTTTCGATGTTGAGATTTTGATGTTTTTGATGTTATAAATAATATTTATTAATTTAATTTAAATTAATAAATATTATTTAATCAAATTCAAATTTGCGAGATAGTCGAGTGGATAGTGGAGTGTTTGGCTCTTTGTTGATGGCACCACGTCACGTGTTGGCGCGTGAGATTTCCAGTGTTAAAAAATTAATTCTGGTACTTTCAGCGATTCTATCAAGCTGAAATTCTATATATAGCAGTTTTATACAATTATTAATCATGTGAAAAATTATCAAACATATATCTTTATTTTTACGGTCACACACACACACACACACACACACATATTTAAAAATTAATTTATTAAAATATATATTATATAATATATTATATATAGTATATAATTTAATATATATATATATATATTCTGAAATTAATTTTAAATTATATAAATATATTAGAAATTAATTTAATATAATTTAACACATAATAATATATTAAAATATTTTATTTTATATATACATAATTTAATCTATATTTTTTCCCCATCCCGCAAAAGTGCTCAACGCCGCTAAAGAAGTTTTCACTTCAAAAATTCTATAAATGGTAATTTGATTTTATGTGTTTAAAAAAATGTTAATTCAATACTAGATTTCGTATTTTATATATATATATTTATATACCTATATTTCATTCTTTTAATCCAATTTCAACAAATACAAATAGAAAATAGAAAATTTAAATTCGTGGCAAACAACAGCGTACTCTAACGGATAAATAATTTTGTTCATCTCCTTTACGAATGAATGGTTTATGGTTCATTTAGGCAAACTTAAATTTTTTTTGGAATATCCACTGTTTTTATGCAATTTATTGTCAAATTCATTGAATCGAAATTATAAAAATTTTAGAGAAAATATAAGAGCTTATAACACACAGTTGTGATTCATGGCTGCAAAACTGGTTGAGTCCCCAGGAAATGGTCCTTACGTTTTCAAAGTACTTGCTCAAGTATATCACAGGACTTCACATTGCCACAAGACGGAGATTTAAAAAATACCCCCAATTCTATATCATAGATTTCACACAGATTCGCGAAACCGGCAAATGTCAATATGAATGAACTTATCGACAAAAGAGAATTTTTTAATATCCAGGATCAGAACTCTCATCAACTTCAAATTAAAAATTTAAGAAATCTCGGCTCAAGGCAGATTACTAAAAAATGATCTTTAAGTATACGAAAAATTGTTTTCAAAGAACTATTTAGTTAATTTCTGCAAGCCACGATAAATTCATTTAAAACTTAAATTGCAAACACCGTTTGCAAATGGTCCAACTAGTAATATTATAATATACATATTCTAACTAACTAACTGCCAAAACAATTGGTCTTCTTTTTGTCTGTGTGTTTTTGCTTTCTCAGCCAGTAAATTATTTTTTTTTAAATAATATTTTCTTCCGATACTCGTGTTGAGTATTAGTCATAATTATTTATTATTTATAAATAAAATATAATTAGAAATACTTATTTTATTTACAATTACACGTAAAATTGATTTAATAAAATAATATATAAATCAATAAAAATGAATATTAAAAGGTCATATCATCCTAAAATACAAGATTATTTTCTTACATCATGTTTGTGCAATTATGTTATTAAGTAACACTGCGACTATATATATCGGGGAATAATAATATTTTTCAAATTTTTCTATTCAAAAATAGGAGGGTTGCTACAAAATAATTAATTGGAATGAAATGTGTCAAGATTCAACATTTCAATTCATTCTTATTTACTCAAGACGAAAGTGAACAAACATGATTTTCATATAAAGACTATATTAAACTATATATTATTATACTATTTTATATATTAAAACAAATATAAATAAGCTGGAGTGTCTCCACTCGACTATCTCGCAATTTGAATTGGATTAAATAACATAATATATTATATTTAAATTAAATTTAATTAATTATAAATTATAAATAATAAATTAAACCAGCGCATGTTTGGCTTTTTATTGATGGGACCATGGCACGTGTTGGCGCGTGAGATTTGCAGTGTTAAAAAATTAATTCTGGTACTTTCAGCAATTCAATCAAGCTGAAATTCTATATATAGCAGTTTTATACAATTATTAATCATGTGAAAAATTATCAAACATATATTTTTATTTTTACGGTCACTTTAGAAGAAAAAAAATCAAAACGTTGTAGGTGACCCTCTTCCGGTTGAGCTACATTTCTCAAAAGTTGATAGAAAACTATGAATTTTGAATAATGTCCATGTACCAAATTTCATCATTCTAGCTCAAACCGTTTTTGCGTAATCTTGTCTACATACATACACACACATACACACACACACACACACATACATACATACATTTTTCTCAACCTTAGTGAAAATGATTCAGGAACCTTCAAAACGTATAAAAACATCAAAATCTCAACATCGAAAATTTTCGTGATCGCAATACTATCTCTTACGAGATAGTAAAAATGATATGCTATAAAATAAACAAATACTAAATAAATAATAATAAACAATACAGAGAGAAAAATTAGGACTAAAATAACTATCATTTTCATTTTTCAAATGTTTTAAAAATTTTTACAATATTTTTTCTATAATTGATTAATTGGTGAATTTTGAATAATTTTTCAAAATCATAAAATTAATAAGTTAAAAATATATAAAATTACTAATAGATGTAACTAAATCTCTCTTTGAGACAATTAGTCAATTTTTTAAATAATATTTTCTCACTAGTGTGTTCTCTGATACTTGTTGGTTAAAAATTCAAAAATTCAATTATTTATCTGTTTATTAAAAAATGATTCTTAAAAAATAAAATTAAAAAAAATCTATTAAATTTCTTCTAAACAACAAAGTTATTATATAAAATCACTAATAGAATCACACACACTAACAAAGTAAAATTTTGATATAATATATAATAATTATAATTAAATAGAATAAATAAATATAGGGTTCTTAATTAAGGGTCTTTTGAATTTTGAACCAAGTTGACTATTTATCGAAAATATAAGAAATTTGCTGCACAATTATTAGAAATATTAGTATAAATATATGAAAAAAATTAATGTTGTTAGAATTTATATAAATACACCTCTGAAAAAAAATTTTAAAGAAAATTTTAATAAAGATTTTTTCTAGATTAAAGTTTATCATATTATGAATATTATGAAAATTTATATATGGATATTTTTGGATTGTCGAAGCAAATGAATCAATCTTGTTCGATGATGTCAGGTGGAGGATGTAATTTCTTTTGCTTAATTGATCTAACGAAATGAGTGAATAATGATGAGTCCCTTTCCTTCCCCCATATTTCTTCTATTTAACGTTCTTGGCAATCCACAACGTTTTTATTTGCATAAAGCTGATCCAGACGATGATGATAAATAATAACGAAACATTTTTCTGATGTAAACACACAGTATTTATTGCGTTAATGATCCATCTTCTATTTTTAATATGACTAATGGCCGCCACTTTATACAAATTGTCAGACAATTAAGAAAAGAATGGGGGACAGTACATGAATGGCTAAGAGAGGGAGAGAAAGGAGAAAGAGAGGTATAAAAAAAATGAGTTGCTGTTTTAAAAGGATGGTTTTCACAAAACGTTTTAAATATATTTAGCAAAAGTGCATAGGAATGTGCATTCAATGCTATTTTTTCCACGGGGTCAGTCTGTCAAGGAAAAGTTATTTCCCTCTCATGTAGCCTGTTTCTGTTTAGATATATGGACGCTATCTGTCTGACATTCAAAAAGATATTCAAGAGAAATTCTAACAGATAGGAGTCATTTTTCTAGAAGGTGTGGAATTTTTAACAGTTTAGATTCTTAAAGTATACGCCAATTCTTCTTTCTTAGGACATTGAAAATTGAAAATTATTTAGATAGATTTATTAAATAAATTTTTTATATTTGTTAAATAATAAATTATTTCTACAAGTGAATTTTTTATAGTATCATTTAAAATCTGATATAATAAAATAATATCAATAATACTGAGAGTTTGTTTTAAAACATCTCTTTTTACTATCTCGTCAATGTCGCGATTTTGATGTTTTTATACGTTTTGAAGGTCTCTGAGTAATTTTCACAAGGTTGAGAAAAATGTGTGTGTGTATGTGTGTAGACGAGATTGAGTTTGAGCTAGAATAATGAAATTTGGTACACACAGGCATTATTCAAAATTTGTAGTTTTCTATCAACTTTTAAGAAATGTAGCTCAACCGGAAGAGAGTCATTACCTACCACGTTTTCATTTTTTTACCGACCGACGATAGTAAGGGAGGTATTGTTTTCACACCAAATTTCACATGTGGAGATTTTTACATATCTCCACGAATCATGCATTTTCTTAACAGAAAAAAGCATTTTTAGCATGATGTCTGTCCGTCCGTCCGTCCGTCTGTCTGTCCGTCCGTCCGTATAGATGTGTACAGCCTGAACGGCTCAACGGATTTTGATGAAATTTGGTATATTTACTTAATGCATCAGTGGGATGAATTGATCAACTTTTGGTGCAAATCCGGAAACCGGAAGTGGTAGTATTAGCGATCGACGATAGGAAGGGAAGGGTTATTTTCGCACCAAATTTCACATAAGGAGATTTTTTACATATCACCACGAATCATGCACTTTGTATTGGTTTTATTCTCGAGAAAAATCATTTTTATTAGTTTTTTTCTTCATTTAAAATTATATGACGTCATCCAGCCATTCATGACGTCACAGCCTGGTCTTACATATATATATATATATATATTATAAATAAAATAAAATTAAAAATATTTATGTTCTATGCCTATCTGTTTTTTATTACATTAATAGATATATTAAAATTATTTGAAATTGTTTCTGTAGCTGGAAATTAATTTATTTCAAACCGTCGATCGGTTCGGACCTGGTCACAGGTCAACTTATTTTCTTCTAAAGTAACCGTAAAAATAAAAATATATGTTTGATAGTTTTTCACATGGTTAAAAATTGTATAAAACTACTTTATATAGAATTTCAGCTTGATTGAATTGCTGAAAGTACCGGAATTAATTTTTTAACTCGTTGACTGGCAATCACTCGCCAGCACGTGACGTGGTGCCATATATGAGCTGGATTAATAAATATTATTTATTCATTTTAATTTATAATTTAATTTTAATTCAATTTAATTTATAAATATAATATATGTTAATTAATCCAATTCAAAATTGCAAGATAGTCGAATGGAGACACACCAGATTTTTAATTTGTAAAATTGCAAATAATTAGGAAGAGTGAGGCAAGTCCATATGGGAATACGATGATACAGACATGCTTACTTCTGGTTAAATTGAAAATTGGCCGATCATCTATTTTCTCTTGTTTAGTTTGAATCATTGTATACGTAATATTATACAACATACAGTTTGTTTCGTTTATACTTAAGATTGGTCTAATTTTAAACATTTATTACTATATAGTTATATTATTTTCTTTAAGTGTGCATTGCCTGTATTGGAAGAGTTAAAGTTATAAAAAATTAATTTATAAAACAACTAAGATAAATTTTTAGTTTTATTGTGTTACTTACATATATTCATTAAGGTTTAAGAAATCAAAACCTAAAGTTAACACTTTTGAATTGATATTCTTGTTTTAATCCGTTTGAAAGAATGAACGAAAATATTCTCGATTAGTTATATAGTCATATACATTTATTTACCTTTTAATAACTATGGGACCGACAATTTATACCTTCTTGCTTTATCTATAAAAGTGGTGAATCTATCTTTCTTAATTTATATTTTTAAACTTCTCTAGTCTACATAAACAAATGAAAAAAAAGTAAATATTTAAAATGAGTACTAGATATTATTAATAATAATCTATAATATCTATAATATATATATGTATTTTGTAAAATTCATCTCATTAAATGTAAGAAAGAGAATTTTATATATATAAGATATATATCCGCTAACATAAATATAATTTGATTCTTATCGAAAGTCATCAAATATTTAATTTTCACTCTCTTGGACCTGATTCGGAGTATTGTACCAATCGATGTAGTTGTTTTACGGGTTGCCAATTTGAATGCTACCCTTAACAATGCATGATTGACAAGTCGATTTTTTTCTTTAGGTAACAAAGAAGCAAATAGATATATCAATTGATAATGCGCAACAAAAGAGCAAAAGCTTGCGTGTTGTTGACCGTGTTTTTCTCTTATTGAGGGCGACGACTTGTAATAAAATTGGATTTCGTGTCTTGATTTAAATAAACCCACCCTGAGTCACCTCTCATCACTCTTATTATTATTTATTCATATGAATATCAAGAACAATCTTTATTAATAATAAAAATAAATGAAATAAAATTACAGTAATTACTTTTATTCTTCAACATTTCATATGGTAATAAATAATTCATAATTATTTATACAATTTTCTTGTACAATATAATTCTTGTAAAATAATCTTTTTTCAACTTACATAATTGAGTATATTTATTATCATAAAGACTTAATAAATCATTTGTTTTTTATAAATTAGAATTATTTTTTGACTACTATAAGATATAGAGAATCCTATCTTATCCAAATAAATTTTCCAATGAAAATCTTTATTTATTAAAATAATAAAATATTATATTAATAAATACATATATACAAGTATTTTAATAGATAATATCGTTCAGTGGCGTAACTATGGGGGGGGGGGGGCAGGGGGGGACATATGTCCCCGGGCGCCAAATTTAGGGGGCGCAAAATTAGGGACGCCAATTTGGAACAAAAGAAGAATTAATATTTAAAGTTAAACTGCATTTTGTGTAAGTCAATAAATATTATTTATACGCTTATTAAAATCTGTTAAACCTGTTTCGTTATTCGTCATCAATATTCTTTAAAAAAAAAAATTAAATTAAATATATATATATATATTTATATATATAAGAAAGGGGGCGCTAATTTCTCAGTTGCCCCCAGGCGCAAGAACCTCACGGTACGCCACTGATATCGTTAAATAGATAAATTGTTGTTTTATTTATTTTTTTATTAGTATTTCTTAAAATTATTAATTATTTATTAATATAAATAGAAATTTTATTAGAAGATAAATTTTATTGTATATTATTCTTAACACAAACAATTTATTTTTATCAGATTTTACAAAACATTAAAAAGATATTTAATTTTTAATTTATATTTTGGAATGATATTTTATATAGATTATTTAAAAAAAACAACTTATTTCGCAAAATATGTTATTTCTTTACTTCTAATAAATATTTTCAATAAATCATAACTGCGTAAATCTACGAAATCGTAAGTAAATTTTTATTTAAAATATAGGTATATATTTCTATTTTCTTTTTTTAAAATAAAAAAAAAACAAAAAACAACACATCCATTGCCAGATGATTTACTTTTCTTCCCTCAAATTAAAACGCATCTATTTTCATTTTATTTATTTATTTTTTTCTTCTATCCCCTTCCCCTCCCCCCTCCCCATCACTCGTTTCTCATTCCCCTGTGTCTGAATTTGAAACTAGACGAGAGTTATCTGCTGTGTAGACGCCATAAAATGAAACAATCCCTTTAATATTATTTATCTAGTTCGTTATTTTTTCCTTAATTAAATTTACTTTTCTTTAATAACTATATAATGACAGTGGCACTGAATTTCTGTCTGTATCTGTGGGCATGGTTGTGTGTGAGTGAGGTCTTTTGACTTGACATTTATTCCTGAACGCCTCGTTTAGTCTCAACATGAGAGTGAAATTCGTGTATATTTAGACTCTTAATGGCAATCGAGTGGGACCTTTTTTTAGACGATTCTCACTCTCTTGCTTCTCCATTCTAACAGTCGTCGCTTAAATAAAGAGACGATTGTCTGATTACTTCTTTGTGAATCTCATAAATATATTTTCTCAGTTCTAATCATTGACAATCCAAGAAATATACTTATTGTACTATTATAAATATACTAGTATATTATATTATTATAACTATTTTATAATTCCAAATTAAGACAAATATGTATATATAATGTGAGGTATAAGAAAAAAAAAGTACCTGGCGCTCGGTACTTTAAAAAAATTATTCCTTATGAACTAAGAATATTTAAGATTAAGATTATTTCATTTCAAATAATTTAAAAGAACATACAGCCCATAAACGTATGTATTAATCCACTGAAAGAAAGAAAAATATGGCCTGAGAATATAACATAATATATATTTCGTAATTTATTTACAAAATATTATTAAAATAAATTTTATTCTATTTATAATATTTTGTGTTTAATGAAGCGCTATCCAGGGTTGCCCGGAGCCATTTTTTATTATTATTAAAATTCCTATTTTAAATTAAGAAAAAACTAACAAAAAATAAGTTGACCTGTGGCCAGGTCCGAACCGACCGACGGTTTGAAGTAAATTAATTTCCAGCTACAGAAACAATTTCAAATAATTTTAATATATCTATTAATGTAATAAAAAACTGATATGGATACATAAATAATAAATATAAACATTTTTAATTTTATTTTATTTATAATATATATATGAAAGACCAGGTTGTGACGTCATGAATGGCTGGATGACGTCATATAATTTTAAATCAAGAAAAAACGAATAAATATGATTTTCCCCAGGATAAAACCAATACTAAATGCATGATTCGTGGTGATATATAAAAAAATCTCCTCATGTGAAATTTGGTGTGAAAATAACCCTTCCCTTCCTATCGTCGATCGCTAATACTACCACTTCCGGTTTCCGGATTTGCACCAAAAGTTGATCCATTCATCCCACTGATGCATTAAGTAAATATACCAAATTTCATCAAAATCGGTTGAGCCGTTCAGGCTGTACACATCAATACGGACGGACGGACGGACAGACATCATGCTAAAAATACTTTTTTCTGTTAAGAAAATGCATGATTCGTGGAGATATGTAAAAATCTCCACATGTGAAATTTGGTGTGAAAACAATACCTCCCTTACTATCGTCGGTCGGTAAAAAATTATCTATTGATTCCAAAAAATTAGAGCGGTTTAATATTTCAAAAATACAAATACAACCCTCTTGAGTACCGCGCTATATGGAAACCGCGTTATAAGAAACTCGGATTTAACCGTAGAAACCAGGCTAATTCGTAGCGCATTCTATGGAAACCATTTACCGCGCTATAAGTAACTCAGAATTAGTACAAATCACATCATTCATACCGCGTTATATAGAGACCAATAAATACAAAAGACAAGATAAAAATGATAAATTATTTTTATTGAATATGATAATGTAATATTGAAATGTGATAAAAAATAAAAACAAAAAATAAAAATAAAATAAAATAAATAAAAGACTTTTGTAAAATTATGTAATCTTTCAACACTCATCCTCGCTGTCAGATATAAGTCGCCTAATTTGTCTTCTTTTAATGGGAAATTTTGTAATTTCTAATCTGTCGAAAAGGGTTTGGAAAAGTTGGCGTGCAGTTAGGAGGAAGGAAGACAATTTTCACATTTCTTGTGGCAACCAGCGTTATCAACAACCAATAAAACTTTGAAATACAATTTTTTTTCCAGCTGTTGAACGGAAAACGCACTGTAAGAGTAGAGGACTGTCGTAATTTCATCTCCGCGTTATATGGAAAATGCGTTCTGAGAGTACCGCGTTATAGGAGGGTTGACTGTATATATATATACAATTTTTGTTAGTTTAATAAGATAAAATAAGATATAATATATATATATATATATATATATATATATATATTATTATTAAATTATGTAAAATTAAAATAATTACAATAATTATCTAATACAAGAGTAGATCGAAAATTAACATATAATAATTTTTTCTGCCTTTGTTGATGACCAAAAAAAAATATTAAAAGATTTTGCAAAAATTCATTAAAACATAATAAACAATCAACACTAATAATATTCTTTAATTTAAGAGTTAATATAAGATATTTTATTGAAAAAGACAAAATGTTACTACTCTATTACTATCTTTTGGAAGTTTATTTTGTATTAAAAAGCACTTATTCTTTTATATTTCCTGAATATATTTCCTGATCATTCCCATATATACACAAGATTCTCATTGATTCTTTTGATTATAATATAACTAAGGGTTGAAGAGCTTAGGGTGGAGGTAGATTTACAATTTAACTGACTGATTTATAGAATAGAGATCACATATGGATGATTGTCACTCTGTTTGTCCAAATGGCAAGTGAGAGCGAGTTGATCATCAAAGGGGAGGTCCTGTTGACATACAACTTGGCCGTCCGGAAGTAACACCCCTCACCAATCCCCCCGCTAGTTCAATTGACATGCAAGAGTTGTTTGGATTGCAGAGATGCCAGATGTCGAAATCAACAACGAATTATAATTGATCTTTTGTGTTGATATTGGGTTGATACCGAAATGTTTGGGGTCCAAGAAAGAAACCGATTTTATTTCTATTGGTGTTTTCTCAATTGATTTTCTAACTTCTTTAAAACATTTCTTCTTTTTACATTTATAAAAAATTCAAAATTTATCTGAAAATTATATATATTTATATGAAATTATTTGTAAAAAGAGTACGTATAGTTACTACTTTATATTTTGTTTTTGAAAATAATAAACCATCACACAGTAGTTAGTTATTCATTGAAATTTTACAACCACGGATGATTAAATTTTTCTGGTGGATTGGTCTAACAATAAGACTTTAGTCTTATTCAATCCTATGGTGATACATAATCAATATATAAACTTAATTTAATTTCAATTATTTTTTTTTTCAATTCATTTTATCTTCTATTTAATTTAAGAAATCAGATATTTAAAAAAAAGTCCCTTAATTTAGATTGATTGTATATTTTGATCTAATTGGCAAGAAAATCGATTATCATGATTTAATATCAGATCCAAGGTGGAAGGGGGATAGAGGTGGTCTGGAATGGGCGCTCTGCCAAAAACTCACAAACGACTAATCACCCGCCCTGGGGGATGTAAACCACTTACAGCTGGACACGAACCCAGGACTAGAAAACGAAGGACCATCGTGTCGAATGTCCAAGCATTTGTATTGGTCAATTGAACATGAGTGAAAAGAGGGTGGAGGCAGTCTGGAATATTCGTCCTCGATACGACAACCGATGGGAAATTCATGTTATAGTAAAACAAATGTCACTAGTCGCCCCTCGATTATATCCTTTATCCTATACAGTGAGAGCATGAACATGTTAATGGACTAAAAGACAGTAGACCAACTAGCGAATGTATCAATAAGTATTAAATTGTAAGGAAAAATGTTCAAAGAATAAACGGCGACCGACTACGGCAATCATTTACTAAAACAACAAACTAATTTGGAAAAGAATTTTACATTTCATTTCTGTTAGTAATGATAACACTTATTATTGATATTCTTAATAATTCAATGAACCGACATTCAATAAACTAATTTGAAAATAGTAAGATTAACTAACTACTTAGAATATTTAAATGTTTATTCTAAAGTAATTATAAGATACGAGTATTTTGCTTTTTTGTTTATTTATTTATTGATTCCTTTTATTCTGCTCACTTGTTTCTAGATAAATTAAAATATGTAAATTAAAAAAATGGATAAGATTTTACCAATTACATATTATTGTATAAATGTATTTATTTAATAAATATTAATTTGGACTACTTTACAAATACACTTCGCGCTATGATTTAAGTTATAGTTAATTTTAATGATTTCAGAAAGGTTAGAAATCTGTCAATAAAATTAAGTTTTAAATAAGCATCATTTGTAGAAAGTACTCGTTTTCTGCTTTAATTGTAAGAATGAGGCAGCTGAAGCTCCACAAATGCTTTTAGAAGTTTATGGTGACAATGCTCCAATTGATTGTAAAATTATCATTTTAGCATTGAAATCAAGCCTTGATTTTTAAAACCCAAACGATTTAAAGATAAATAATTGGAAACATTACTCACAGAATAGCCGTGTCAAACGCAAGATGATGATTAAAAAATTAGTCATAAAACAATTTACATACGAGAAAAATAATTCTTCTGAATATTAATGCTGTAGAAAAGTATTTAGTAAAGATGAAGTCAGGAATCTGTAAATAATTAAATAAATATATTTTGAAAATAATGTTCATTAAATTTAATAGAATTAAATTTTTTCAACTCTGATTGTAAACGTAAATTTAAATCTCAAGGTAGATTTTTATATTTAAATTTAAAAATAATTATTTTAATCAATGTAATTTAATATTCAAATTAAAAATTTATATAGTAATAACTCTATAGATTTAAATGAAAAAAATATTCCTGATACTCTTATGAAATATTTAAGTGTAAGAAATAATTTCGCAAATCTTCCTTTTAATTCTCTTTATGGCCGTAAATTTGGCTGGCTTTGTTAGTCTCGGAGAGTAATGTCGCGGTCGAAAGGCAACTTGCGTTGTAAAGTTGGATTGGTGGCTCTGATTTCGACATAAGCGCCCAGAGGGTAGTACACCCAGTAGGGGAGGATAGATGGGGCTAAGCCCCTCTCTATTAGGACCAAAACTTGTCCTAAATTGTACAACTAGTTTGAGTAGTTGCCTGCCTCAAACGGAAATGTCAATACAGAACGAGAGAGGCTCATTTTGAGGTTTATATATACGTGTTAGATTAAAGCCTCACTTTCTGGGCTTAAAACTTTGATACGAGAGTGAGATTACCAATCGGCTGGCTTGCCCGGGGTCCGAATTCCAGCCCTCTTAATCCGCATGGCTCTCTCTTCGCATTCTAATCAGTCGAGACCGCCTTAAGACACAAACAGCTCCACTTTCCAATTAAATCCATCAGCGAACATTACAATCCTCACAACTCTTCCTTATCCTTTCCTCTTTTCTAATTTACAAACCGAAATCACAATACGGAAATTAATAATTGAGAATTGAATATCACACTACACACATAGAATAATGAAATTTGATTTTAAAAAAGTCACTTTTCATTTAATATATTATTATTTGCAATCGAACTAACAGATTTAAATTGAAATAGTTAATTATACTAAATAAAATAATAACAAAAAAAGAGAAGATGAATGATCTTAAGAAGTTCATATTAAAAATATATTTGCTCTTAGAATGAAATGTTATAATAGGCGTATAATAATATGTAGATAAGATGCTAGGAGTATACTAAACCTCGGAGCTATAAGAAGAGGAAAAAGTTAATGATTGAAGGAGACTTATTAATTTATTGTTAAAATTATACATTGACTATGTTTTAAATTTCTAATTATTTTATTAAAAATATTTTGAACATTTTGTCATAATCAAATAAAAACTTCTTATATTGAGATTCTATTAAATTAAAAAATATGAAATAAGAATGTAAAAATAGATGTGATGATTTTCCAACCCTTTCCTATGTTCTTCTTGGAGAAATTCATCCAAATTAAGACTTTTGGGGTTAATAAAGAAAGACATTGGGGTAACATTGGCTTAAACCATCACCGATGGAAAGTCTTTAATCCTGAAATTCATCCAGATAAAAAAAAATGTCATACTAATTTGTTTTCCAGCTGGAGACGTAGCAAGTGTTGATTATCGGACGGCAGAAGCCAGAAAAAGGGATTGAACAGAGGAAGGGTGGATTAAACTGATTTCTCTACTTAGCAAAGGCGGTAATATAATAACAGGGCCCCCTGTAGAGAGTTAAGTGAGCGCCAGGTTTCCCAGAGGCCAACGCGAAATAAATTTTAAATCGTATGAAATAGCAATAAAGTCCCTGGCCATGTGGCCACGGGGGCCTGGAGCTGAGGGGGACCATGGGGGCTAATTGCGCCACCCGCTAAATTAGATCTGCTTCAGACCCCCAACCCCTTTGGCTTTTTTCATTTCGGGGCTTTTATTTATATTAGGACGTGCCACGGCATGCGTCACAGCTTTTATCGAGACAATGTTGGCAGCCGGCACCTTTATTGGCGGGATAAAAAGTGACGCACACCCATCCACCCACCCCGAGCCAGGGTGACATTGCCCGAGAGAGACAATCTAATAAAAATGTCCAGGCTCTTTTTGTGCACACTCCCCCTCAAGAGCACCTACCAATTTTTTATTGGAAAAAAATTGGATATTGGACGAATATATTTCATTCCCAAATTGAAAACATATTTTATTTTATTATACAATTAAATAAACAACACATACAATTTTAATATTGAATATTAATAAAAATTATAAAAACAAATAATATCTCAATCTATAATTATAAATATAAATATAAATATGACATTTTATAAAAAATAGATTTAATGAAAATTCAGTTAAATAATTAATTAAAAACCAAAATACATTTTAATATTTTTAAAATATTGTATAATTATATTTTTATAATTTATAATACAGGGTTATTATAAAAGAATGGTGCGATTTCGAACATTGTTTAAAGAAAAAAAGAATTACTTACAGTTAATGTTGTTTATTAATTCTAATTTGTCGTCTCATACAGTTATTTTACATAATTAATAAATTTCAATATGGGCGCCCTTAGTCGCTCGACAAATGTCCAAACGGATAATCAACTTCTCTCGCTAACATTCGCTAAAATTTCTTCGGTTATGGTTATCAAAGCTTCATTAATCCCGTTTTTTTAAGCGGTTCATTCAGATCACGAATTTTTTGTGAATAAACTGTTTAAGGCGACAAATTAGATTAATAAACAACATTAACTGTAAGTAATTCTGTTTTTCTTTAAACAATGTTCGAAACCGCACCATTCTTTTATGATAACCCTGTATTGTATAATATGTAGTTGTATTATGAATCTTATAAAGAAATCAATAAAAACAATAGTAGATTCATAATTATTGTGGAATTTTTCCGTCTTTATCTTTAATTTATAGTAAATCATCCTCATATTCATCAACATTTTAGATGAAAATGAAGTAATGAATATGTAGATTCTACATATATATGCTCTGCCACTTGGAGAAAGATTAGAAGCGTCATTAAGCGAAGCCAAGATGATTTTCGAAACGCATTTCTATAAATGAAAGGGAGAATATTATTTTTATGAAAATATTAAATACAATATAATAATGGATCAACCTATAAAATCAAGACGAATTGTTCCATTGCTTATTTATTTTAAACAAAATGAAACATTTTAATATTCCGATCCTTTTAGAATTAAAAAATTTAGAATAACTGAATTTATAGTGTTTTTTATTTAAAAAATATTAATCGAGAACATAACTTATAAATGTGAATTTAATTATATAAACAAAAAAAAATGTGTTAAAATAATGATTAATTTATATTTGTAAATGATTAATAAATTTATAATTTCAAATGCATTATTTTTGTAATCATTTATTTTATTATATTATGAGTTTATTTTTAATTTGTTAACAAAAAAAGTATAAGGAAATAATAATTTGAATTAAAATAAATTTTTAATAATCTTTTTGACATTTTTTATCACAAAATAATTTTCCAATGAATTGCAATTGATTGGTGAGTTTATGGGATTAGTTTTCTAGTAGAGAGAGAGAGAGAGAGAGAGAGAGAGAGTTGAATAGATAACATGAGAGGATATTCAAATAAGGTCTTCAAAGGGTTGTTACTAAATATCTATTGATTGGTTGTCAACTGTCCCGCTTATATTATATTAAGGGGGTCAGTTGCCACCCCCTGCCCCCTACACACCTTTCTATTAGGAATACGAAATTAGTTTGAATCAAAGTTGTGTGTTTGGTTTGGGAGGGCGTCAACATGGCAGGGTTGATGATAAATACCTCCGGAGGGTTGTTTACCCTGAGCTTCTCTCTCTCTCTCATATTGTTCATAAAAACTACCAACGGGGTCAAACCGTTTATCAAGGCAGCTCACGGCTGCCGCAAATTAAATTATAAAATCCCCAGAGCGTAAGGGGGTGGTCTGGGACCTCCCCCTCGTTACCCGCCGCCGGTGATCTGATTACAACCCGGGGTCCTCTCCCTCACTTCTCCCCCCCGGCTCTCTTGCTCTTTCTCTTCTCTGAAGAGGACGTTCGACGATTAGGGGTCACTCTTTTTGGTTTATTGACGAAATTATAAATTAAAGTTCAACTGATTATACTTACTTTGAAAAATAAAAAGAATATTCACTTCAAATATAATTTCAATATGAACAAAATATAAAACATTATAATATAATAATGTAATTAAGTAATTTTTTTTTTTATTAATTTTTATTATTTTAAAAAATAAAAATTAAAATATAAAAAACTAATATTTAATTAATACGAATTAATCATCATTTATCGTTTAATATTCAGTTGAATTATAATTCATAGCTCTACAAATCTATTTATTTTTTGATTTTAATTTTTGTTTTTGTTGATTAACTTCCATGAATATTTTACTTACCATGATTTTGACTGATCCCTATATAAACAGTATAAACAGTAAATGAATGAGAGATAGCTTGGGTAAAATGAAAGAGAGAGAGAGAGAGAGAGAGAAGCTGGATGGTGATGGAGAGAGGATATTTTCCATGTTATTTATCGCATAGGTCGTTCGTTCTTAGAAGATGTTTAAATTTAAAATTCGCTAAACAAAGTCTCATCTCGATTGTCATTTCTGAAAAGAGGTAGCGAACGCAACCCTTTTGAATAACTAATCGGACGCATATTTTAACAAAAAGTGGGGGTGAGCTTTTCTCTAAATAACACCGCTCTGCATAAACATTTCGCTCATAAAAGTTTATCTCTTCGGGGGTTGCCATTTCTTTGTTCCGTGAGCGAGTTTAATATTTGACTGACATTTAAATTAACAAAAAGAGAAGAGAAAAGCAAAAAGGGAATTAAAAAATAATGATCCTTGAATACAATGATCGCTATCGGACTTTTAATGAAAAATTTTGTCTTGTATGGAGAATATCGTATGGGTTGATCGTTCATCATATTCAGGATAATAATTTTAAAAATGAAATGTATGAGAAACTTAAATAATTGTTGAGCTTCATTTAATTTTATAAAATGGTAAAAATAGTTTTTCAATTTTATTTTCTTCAAATTCTATTGAATAAAACTGTAATAAATATACAAATATCCTGGAAATAAATATACTGGCATGTATTTTATTTTTATCAGTCATTACAATTATTTAACATTTTATAACATTATTTATTCGAACAATAATAAACATTGTCAAGCAACCTAACCAGTACAAAAATATATTAAAATATAATTTTATCTGTGTACTCATTTTAAATTATTTTTTTGGATAAAGTATAGTGTATTAAAGTTTAAAGGTCTAATTTCTTTAAAATAATCTATAATAATAAAAGCAAGTGTAATGTGTCTGTCTGTCTGTCTGTCTGTCTGACCGAGCTCTCCAGCCATATCTATCGCACGCAGGGACCTGGAATTTTTTACACGGAAGCACAAAGGGGCTGGCCACCAGACCTCGAAGCCCGATTTTCGATTTTTTAATTAGAAAAATTTTAAAAATATTATAAAGAATAATTAATTAAAAATAGTTTAGTTACCATACTAGATCATAGAGGCGCTGGTGGCGATAATTTGGCGGTAATTTAAATTCTGAGCAATGTGCAGATAAAAATCTTTTTATATATCTATTGATATTTACAATATCTCAATTGATCTTATTGGCCTTTTAAACTTTGAAAACATTCACATTACGGATATAATTTAATACTATTAATTTTTAAGATTATGTGAGTAAATTATTTTAATTAAGAAAATTTGATCTCATAATTGGATTTTCACGTAAGATTTTAATATATAATATATTTTTTAATATTATTTTTATAGTAGTTTAGTGTTATGCTAATTTTATATTTTATTTTTATTTTGTTTACTCTGATTTTTTTTTAAATAAATTAATAACATTTAAAGTAGCATAAAAAAATTAATCGAGGCAGGAAAATTGATGGGGTTTGAAATTAATAGTGATAAGACAAAATAATTAGTATCAGAGAGAATAATATTTGCAAAGAATTTAAATCGAGGTTACAATCTGGAAATTATTATCAAAGGGGATCAAAATTATTAAATTATTAATTGTATTATATGGGTAGGAGGCATGGTCTATAACCCTGGGAGATGAGAATAGATTCAGAGTATTTGAGAATAGGATTCTTCCCAGCATTTATGGGCCAAAGAAAGATGAGGGCACCGGGGAATAGCGGAGACTGCATAACAAGGAATTGCATGACCTCTATGCATCTCTAGATATAGGTCATAAAATAGAGAAGGCTGGGATCGGCAGGGCACATGGCTAGAATGGGAGAGGAAAAATATATTGGTGGGGAGTTCGATTGGAAAACGTCTGTGTGGAAGACCAATTGTGAACAGGGTGGACAATGTAGGAAGGAACGTGAGAGAGATGGGACAGGTTAGGAGTTAGATGGTTATATCTCAGAATAGGGACACTCGGGGGGGGGGGGGTACAGGGGGCGGAGCCCCCGTCTAGATGCGAAGAGCGACGAAGGAGCTCTGAGCAGCTAGTATATTATAAAATAAAATTACACCCTTCTATTATTTTCTTTCTTTATCTTTGTATTGAAAATTAACAGATGTTTCTTATTTTTCACATGACTGATCGGAAAAATCAATTAATCAATATAATAAAAATACGAAATAATAAAAAACATTATTGATACAAATTTGTTGCTATTTATAGAGAACGCTTGATAGATTGGCCCGGTTTTTGTTCCCAGTGGGTCTAGGCCAGGCCTCTATGGTTAATGAGATGGTCATTTGCCTCGGGGGAGAAAGTGAAAAACTGGAACGACCGGTGAAAAAAGACGCACGAGATTCATTTAGTTTCATTATAAACACTGCTCATTTCGGTGTTGCTTTTAATTAAATTGATATATTTTTATAATTAATTTCATTTTTTTCTATTAATTTAATCAAGTAGGTATTCCAAAAATTAATAACTAAAATATTTTTGAAATTTGTAAAAAAAATATTGAATCACAGGAGAACATTTGAAATTATAATTTACGAATTTTTCTATATCACTGGAAGGTTATATAAATTATTTTTTTTTATAAGATATTTTCTATGAAACAAATGAATTTCAAAAACACAAAAACATAGTCATAAAATATTTTTGAAAAATTCAAAATAAACATTATAATAATAATAATGGATATAATGAAAATTATAGTCTGTTTATCTGATCTTTTATTGCATGATTTTATAAATGATATGTGAAATATGATTTTATATAAATTCTGGATTTGTAAGTATCCTAATTTCGACCTAAAATAGAGAAGTGACAATAAAAACTTAAATATAAGTATGTTTTTATTCTCTAAGAAATATTTATTTTTTAAAAATGATGAAATTATGTTATTTATTATTAATTAATTAACTTTATTTTAACTTTATTTTGGAATTTTTTTAATCAATCAATATCAGTGAAATTCGACATGGAATTAAATTGAAATAAAATATTAATTTTTAATCTCATATAATGAACAATTTATTCGAATGAAAAAGGAGAAAAAACTTCTTAATTCACTACTTAAAATATTTTCCAATAATATAAAACTTAAATCTTTAATCTTAATGTATTCTTCGAAGATATTTCTTAACCGGATTATTTCGTATTGACATTGTATAAAATGTTATGTTAACTTTTATTAATTAATTATGTACATTTCCCCATTATTTTATAATAATCCATTTCGTTGAATAATTTAAAATAAATTTAATCCAGTTGGTCAGCAAGATACATTTTTTTCTACTTGGCTGATTAAATTACCATTTACTTTGTTTGAATGATAAGTACATACATATCATATATATATATATATATATATATTAGATATATTAGTATATAATTTTTTTTTAAACAAAGTTAATAATATTTCAACATTCATTAGCATAAAAATTTCAATTAAATGCGTTTTTATAAATATTAACCTAAATATAAAGGTTGAATGAATTTTATTAATATATAAACAGTTGGCCTTCTACTGTGACAGAAGAATATTATATTATTATTTAAATAACTAAATAAACTCAAGTGTAGGTGTAGTTATGAAATAATACTTTATATAAAAAAAAAACTTTTTTAAAAAACCACGTTTTTAACGCACTAAAAAGAAGAAAATAATTTTTCTGAAACCCCATAGGTACTGACATTACAAACAAGAGATATGATTTGAAGAAAATTTTCTATAACGTAAAACGTGGGGCGCAAATAATAATAAATTTTTTAAATGCAATATAATTTCTTTGATTAATTTATTTCAATATCCATGGATTTATATTTTAAGTTTTATATTTTTTACCAGACTTTTTGTAAAAGGGAATATTATTAGTAATCCAACAGAATACTTTTATTAATGTAAATTTTTTTTGGAAAATTAATTCCTTAATATTAAATAAACATCTTCAATTTACACTTTAGAAATTTTATTAACATAAATATTAAATATTTGCTAGAAGTTTTGCAGTAGCAAAATTTAGTTTTAGATTTCTTCAAGTTAAATTTCTTATATTATTTACCAGAATATTGTTAGGATGTCATTTTTTATCAGAATTTTTTAAAAGTGAATATTATTAGTAATCTAAAGGTAATCTTTTCATAAATTAAATTTACCTCTTTTAAAAATTTCGATAAGTTATAAGCTTTACTTTTTGAAGCTAATTAAAATATGAATTCATTTATCCTATTAATTTGTACCTAATAACATTTATTTATAAATTTTTATACGATACAGAATATTTTAGCCATAGTTGCGCCCCACGTTTTACGTTATAGAAAATTTTCTTCAAATCATATCTCTTGTTTGTAATGTCAGTACCTATGGGGTTTCAGAAAAATTATTTTCTTCTTTTTAGTGCGTTAAAAACGTGGTTTTTTAAAAAAGTTTTTTTTTTATATAAAGTATTATTTTCTACTTTTTAGTCTTCATATATTGCAATCGATTTCACTTGACCTATACTACTTTTAAGTTTTTTGATTGACTTTAATAGTCATGAAATACTATTATCCTGAAAGTAATAAATTTAAATTGAATTATAAAGAGAAATTTTTAAATTTGTCATATTTTAATTCTTTATTGCCTAAAACTCATAAATTTAAATTTTGTTTTCTAAATTACAGTACAAAACATTAATATACCTTCTTTCAAATTTATTTACATTTTAAATATTATACATATTATATTATTCTTTTAACGGGTTTTTAACGGTTTTTTTCAAATTTAAATATTTACACTTTTTGTTTTGATTTTCCCATACAAAATTATATTCATTAATTATGCTCTAATTAAACACTTGCAAGCTACGAATGTGTTATTTTATTGTATTGTCATCCAGAATACATAACTCTGAAAAGTTTCAGAGCGATTGGATGACTGGAAGTGGTCGAAATTTCGATTGCAAGATTTGACCCGAACAGATAAATAAACAAACAAACAAACAAGAAAGCAAGCTAAGAAAAACGTGGTAAAATACACTCAGTTAGCAAGAGTGCTAATGATGACTTGGTGAGATGCAGAGAGCAAATGATAGCTGAAGGAAATTGAGGGTGGCGTTTAAGTCGAAAAAAGGTGTGTCGAAACAGGCAACCAATCAGAAGACCCGTTAAGTAAAAATAAGAAGAGGGGAGTTTGAACCTTTTTTCTACCTCCCTATTATATTTTTTCAATATTTTGATTTTATTAATTTTTTATCTCTCTTTGTAAAGACGAAATTATAACTTTAAAATGATTTTAAATGTAATCAATCAAAAGTCAGAAATTATAATTTAAAAAAATCAAAATTCTTCATAAAAAAAAAATGGCTTTTTATTTTTTCTAATACATTTACCGTGTATATAATATATAGAGATTCTTTATTTCATTAGATTGAATATTATTTATTAGTAATTCATTTAATAAATATCTAATCGTTATTTGAAATTTATTTAATTATTATTTTAGAATTTATGATGCTTAATCCAAATTTAATTCGCAGCATGGAACATACGATCAGGACTGTCATTTAGTTGGAGGGGAGCGACCTGAACATTTTTTCAAACTTCTTATTTAAACGGATTTTAATATTTTGATTATTATTATTAATTAATGTATTATATTTGCATCCCGCCTCGTTTTTGTATTAGATATTGTATCAATATTTTTTATATTTAAAATATTTTAAAATTTTTTAATTAATTTCGAAAGAAAATTAAAAATATATTTATACAATTTTTGCTAGTATAATAAAATAAGATCTAATGAAATATATTTATTTTTATCGTCAATTCACAATGTGTCATTTATTATATTATTAATTTGTGAAATGATTACAAATTTTATGTAAAATCCATTCTCTATTCGTTTAGATCAAAAATAATATATTTAATATTTAATATATTGAATATATTTAATACATACTAGAATCAACTCTTGAATATTTTTTTAAACAAGCGGACTATGGACATCTGTATTATTTATTTTTAATGTTTTGACAAAGTCCCTTTTGTTGTTTTCTTCTTTTGTATTATGTATTGAGAAAGGTAAGTTTTGGAAAGGGCCTTTTGTTGTATTATTATTGTTTCTCCTTTTTAAGTTAACAAAATACAAATATTCATTAATTATGCTCTAATTAATCACTTGCAAGCTACGAATGTGTTATTTTATTGTATTGTCATCCAGAATACATAACTCTGAAAAGTTTCAGAGCGATTGGATGACTGGAAGTGGTCGAAATTTCGATTGCAAGATTTGATCCGAACAGATAAACAAGAAAGCAAGCTAAGAAAAACGTGATAAAAATTGGTCACTTGTCGAATTCCTTCAAACGAATGCAAAGAAATGTTGAACAATGATATAATAGATACTTTAAACTTTTCTAACCACAGTAAAAGTGACTCGATATTTATTAATTAATATTTTAATTTTATTTAATATAATAATTTAATTTTTAAATTTGTACATTTTTCTATAATAAATTCAAATCAAAGTACAATTTTCAAAAATTATAAAAAAAAACAAACCCGTGATTGATAAATTTCAATCATTCTAAAAGAGAGAATATAATTTCTTCCGAATAAGCAGAGATAAATGATTTGTTATATTCTGGCCGGAGCCCAATCAAGTCATTGGGACCTGACCAGCCAGACAGTAGACAGAATTAAAAATAGTGCCGTAGGGTCCTCCTTGGAGGTCACAGCCCATTTCCATGGTCACCAGACCTTTTTTAATTATAATAATTCGATTTTATACAAGATTTAGTATTTGGCTGCTACATTCAATTGCATAGATGAAATCATTTTCAAATGATTGCCATTTATCAAACTCCTTCCTATTAGAATGTTTTTATTTAAGTAGATTCTAGATACTCAGACAAAATTATCATCAAAACAAACTATTGAGTTCTAAATTTGACACTAAATGCATAACCAGGCAGACACTAAATTAATTCCCTTCATTTTTTTTTGTTATTTTTGTTTTTTAAAGAATTGTCCTCGTTTTATAGACAATTGGACCGCTCCTCATAGGGGATGCAATTATTTTTTAATAATAAATATTAATTTGTGTAATTTATTTATAAATATTATTTTGTTTAGAATTTGTTTTTATCTAAAATTAGTTTACAGTATTGAATAGTATTAATTATCAAATAAATTGAACAACTAATCATAATAATAAATATATATATATATATTAGTTACAAGTTAAGAAACGAAATATCTCTCACCAATAGCTAAATCTCTTCTTAGAAAGAGAATAGAATAGAAATTAGAATTATATATTATGTATTTATGTATTTCTTTAACGATTAAAAATTATTTCAATGTCTAGAAATCAGAACATTAAAAAAATAACAATTAAGAATATCATCAAAAACTTCTTTATTATGGTACTAATAATATTAATTCCTGAAATTTGGACCTGACTTAATCAAATCCCAAGGCCTGTCATTCTTTATATACCATATTATTATAAATCCTTTCCTTGGGTTACACTATTTTTTTAAATTTTTCTATAGAATTTCAAGGATTATATGTCCAATTTCCCCCTCTAACCCTCCATCATCTCATTCATTCATTCATTCACTAGTGCTGAACGAAGCACCTCTGGGCACTTGTCGAGGGGGTTGTATGTTGCAAGCGCCTCGACGAAAGTAAGAGAGGGGCTCCATATAAATTAAATGCAGGGCGCTGCCCCGACACTCGTCACCACACACTCACCATGAAATTAATCGTAAGTAATTCCCTATACTTTAAAGAATAATATGAACTTTAATGATTTTTTAAAATATTATTATGTTACTATTCTATACATTTTTCTTCTTCACAAGAAGTAGTTTGTAATTTTAAATTTATAATAGTGGCTATGATATCATTCAAAATTAAATTTTAATAAATAATAATTTTTAATAATAATTTATAAGTAATAATATAAATCATAACTTAAAAATAATATGATAAGATGAATTTCATTTACTTAAATATTCCAATTTTAATGAATTAATTACTTTTTTATTTCACTATATAAATTAATATATTTATTTATATAGGGAATCTAAAATAGAGTGATAGTATAGAATGGTTTGATTGATTTTAATAAATATAATTAAAATAAAATTTCTCTATTTTTTAAATAAAATATTTAATATGTTCTACATGCTGTTTATTTACATAAAGATAAACTATAGATATCTATATGGTCATATTAATACACTGAACGTTCTATATAAGCAACCGCTCTTTAAGCAACATACTTTATAAGCAACCTCTATACAAGCAACCTTTTTAGTTCAACAGTTCTGTATAAGCAACTTATTTTTTTAAATCTAAATATTTGAGTTGACAGCTGTTCACAACAACATAACCTCAAATTGTAAAAAATTCTGTTATTGGAATATGTTTGTGTTTTGTACTACCAGTATTGAAGTTAATTTCTGTTTAATTAGAATAGTTACTAGAATTTCTGTTAGTTTCTGTTAATTAATTAATTAATATTTTTGTGCTTTTTTTTCCCTATAAGCAACTTTTCCCAATAAGAAACTTTTTTATTGAAATTGGACCAAATGAGTTCTTTATATAGAGCATTTATTGTAATAAAGAAAATTTAATTGAAATCATACTAAAACTAATATTATTCCATAAAAGAAGATATTTTAATAGATAATTATAAAAGGCAATTTTTTTATTTTATCTTTCATTATTAAAAAGAATTTTATAATAATTCATTTAGTTTTATTTTTTTTACTGATCAACAAATCTTTGAAATTAATCTAATATATCATCATATATTAAAAAAGAAAACATCTGATTTTCATTTCATTGGTTTGTTATCTTTCGTAAATGTATACCTTGAATATAATTTTTTTTTTATGTTCAACTATAAATAACATTCACCCGTTCAATTCATGCATCTAATTGATTGCATAACTCCTAATTCGATTACTAATGGCAAGTGATTTACAAAGAAATCGGGTCGTTCACTTTCGTTTTTAAATCTTCTAGATTAATTATGTCAAAGTCACATATTCATACGTTCATCTGTTTCTTATTTAATATAGATGTATTTGTAATTAATTTTTTTTTCTTTTAAAATTATATATTAAGGAAAATTTATTTTCTTAACTCCTTAAATCAGTTTAAAAAAAAAGATAATTTCGTTTAAAGTGTTTAATTGGCATGTTTGTAAATTTAATTATAGGAAGTGTATTTTGTAAACAAAAAAAATAATCTATTCAAATTAAAAAAAAATTTTTTTTCTTATTAATATATACGAAATTTAATAATAAAATTATTCATGAAAAGTTGAATAAATAAACTTCTCCAAATTTTTTTCTAAATAAATCTGATTGAGTGATAATTTTTTCTAACTCATTAACATTATGACTCAGCTAAATATTAATTGGTATTTCTAATATGCATTTTATAAAATTCTAGATATCTCGTAAGTAATATTTCAATTGCTTTCGAGATGTCTAAGTGTAAATTAGAAAATTCATATATCCTAAATGAAGTCTAAGTAATTATGAAATAAAAAAAAAATTAATTAATTTATATATTATATTAAACATTAATGATAGGTAATTTTTTTTATATTCAATAATAACAAACTAGCATGCAATTAAAACATGCTTCTGATGTAATATATATATAAATGAAAAAGATGAAATACTTAGATAAATTTTTATTTTAAATGACTCTTTTTATAACAATTTTCAATTATGAATAATTTCAACATTTAATCTTTTTATTTATATGTTTAAAAATGTTTTCCAAAATCAGTTATTGTAATAAATATAAATTGCTTGTTTGTTTATAATATAGTTTATTTCAAATCTATCGAAATTTATTTTTTTCTTCAGTTTTCTTTTATTAAATGACAAATAAATTTTTCTTAGAAAATAATTAATTGATGGTCTTTAGCTTTATTTGTTTAAAATTTATTTTTACAGATATGCCTTTCGCTCTGTTTTGCCCTGGCTATTGCGGCCGGGGACGTGAAAAAAGATGAGAAAAAAGATGTGAAAAAGGAAGCAACCACTGTTGCCCCAAAGAAGGTTGAGACATCAACTCCCTCTACTAAATCGGGTTCACCCAAGAAGACAGAGAAACGTGGTCTCGACTTAGAACTTGATGAACATCACGGTCAAGATATATTCCTTAATCAGGGATCTCATCATGATCTTCTCGACCATCATAATCTTGGTCTTCTCGACTTAAGTCATGAACATCTCCTCGCCTTAGGTCATAATAATGACCACCTTGGTTTGGGCTCCGGCCTTGAATTAGTCGCTGGTCATGGTTTAGTTTCTGACCATGGATTAATATCTGGACATGGTTTTGGTTCCGGTCATGGATTAGTCGGTTCTCATGGTTTGATTACCGGTCATGGAATACCTCATCATGGAGAAGGACATGTAATTAGTGAACACATCAAAGAGATTGTGATTGAAAAAAAGGTGGCTGTTCCAGTTCCTCAACCATACCCTGTCCATGTCACCAAACACGTCCCAGTACCGGTAAAAGTGGAAGTTCCTGTTGAAGTACCCAAACCTTATATCGTGCCTGTTCCCAAACCATACCCCGTTCCTGTTGAAAAACCTGTGCCTGTTGAGGTAATCAAACCAGTACCTGTCCCTGTGAAAGTTCCAGTCCACGTGCCCGTTGCTGTTCCTCATCATGTTGAAGTGCCACACCCAGTTCCAGTAGAAATTCCTCATCCAGTTCCTGTCGGAGTACATCATTCGGCACCATTACCCTATTTGTCTCTCAACTCGGCACCATTGTCTTATGTGTCCCACCATCAGCACAGTTCGCTCTGTGACAAGAGTTCCTTATTTGACCATATATAAAAAATTTCATTATTCATTCCATTCATTTATTTATTTCTAACATCATTTGTATGTATTTTTCATCAAATAAAAATAATATTTATTAACTGTTAAATTATTTACATTAAACATTTAAATATTTCAGCATGTCCCATATATTTAACTGATTTCAATAATTTATTTTTAACCATATAAAGTAAAGTTTTTGTTGTTAAAGTTTCATAAAGTTTTTTGATAAAAAGAATACAAGTTTCATTTAAAATAGACAAATTAATTGGATAGAAATTTTTAAAATATTTGTTAAATAATTTGATTACCTAACTATATTTACAATAAATCCTTAATAGTTGCGATTGAATATAATCCGTCTCCGTAAACCCGATTTGTTAGGCTGATGTTTGCATAATAGGGAGAAATTCTCCGACTGGTAAATCATCTCCTGACTTCTTGAAGGGTAGAGGGAGGATGCGTCATTTTGTGTTCTTGTATCAATCACTCCGAACACGGGGGTTGCAGCATATTTATTGACTCTGTCTGGTTTTATTCCTGATTATCATCACAACAGCGTAGAAGAGATTCGGTTGAAGGGTGATGATAATGACCCAATGGAGAGGGGGAGGGATATTACATGGCGAACTAATGAAATTACCATTTCAGATCTCTCTACAATATTAGAAATCATCGATTCCAATATTCCACTCGCGTTTAATATCCTTTTTTTCTCTCTCTATCTCCCTCCCTCTCTCTCTCTCTCTATCTATCGTCTGGCCAAATAGATTACGTTTGAGATTCATTTCAAAATGGTAATAAATTGTACTTATCATTTAGATTGGAATCGAAATTTTTTTTAACATTAAAATTACGTTCATCAGTGAATTGAATTCATTTGAGTCAATGAGTTTATGCGATTTAAAGAGAGATATGGAAAGCCGATTATTTCATTAAATCAGATATCAATTGAGAACCTGTCCCTGTCTCGGAATCGTTTGTATTTTACTTCCTCATATTCAAACCAGTTCAATTGGAGTTGGTTTCGTTTGAGACTTGAATTGAATGAATATTTCCAAAACATTTAAGCAAATATGGATGAGAAATAAAAAATGAAGTTTTGAAAGATTAAAATACAATTTTATTTTTTATAATGTACCTATATATTTTGTAAAATTTCACATTTTTATATTTTTAGGAATTTGATTCTAAAATCAGAATATACATACATATTTTAAAATTTCATTTCTTTTATTGAAATATTTATTTTTCTTATAACAAATAATAATTAATAAAAAACAAATAAAAAAATCAAAGCGAATCTTTTAACGACTTATGTACTCTAAAAACAGTAAACTCCGGTTTTAATGAATGTTGCTTTAAACTCTTCGTTAGAAAATAATTAAAATTTCTTAAAAATACGTTTATAGGACTTATTTGTCTGAATCATTCATGGAAATCGCTGTCATATAAAATTCAAAAAAAGAAACAACAGCAAAAGATTGGTGGATAATCATAATCTCTTTTTCTCTCTTTTTCTCTCTCTCTCTCTCTCATTCCCTAAATAATTGAAATTTAAAATAAAACCCCTGGCTTGTTCTTTTTTTAAACATATAAACAAGTATCACAATTTGGTTAAACGAAGAATAAGCGATAAACAAAAAAGCAGCTGAATAAGTAATGAGATAAAGAGAGTCGAAGTCCTGGGGTTTTATTTTTATTTATTTTGGAAGTAAAGATCTCTCTTTCTATCCCTTATTTACTATAAGAATATAATAAATATTTATTTATTAATTAAGGGAATAAAACAAAAATTAAGTGTTTTAAGATTAAACTCAAAAAGATAAACTTCAGTATAACTATAATTTTTTTCTGAATTGTATTTTTAAAAAATATCATTACAAAAAAAAAAAAATAGTTTTACCTCATTTGTTTCTATAAATATAATGCAGTTCGTTGATAATATATTATATTATTTAGATGGTATGTGTATATGTGTAATAATTCTATAAGTGTAAAAATATTGAAAACATTTCTCCTATAAGCATTTTTTTAATTCCAGACTGTCTGACTGCCACTTTCTTTCCCTATCTGCTTTTCTTTGAAGATGATGATGATGAAGACTCCCCGTTTTCGAAACCCAGCCCCATGATGATGGCGTAGAAAACGACGACATCGACGATGAATGGACCAGAGGGTGGGATAGGGTCCCCTTCTCCTTAAGCAGACGACGGTTTCGTTGATCGTGCAAAAGCTTCACATTTATAACTAACCTCATCCATCTTCATCCCGTATAAGAAGAAATGCGGGGTGGTGGGAGAAGGGGTGGCAACTCAAATGCAGCTCAATTTGTCAGAAAATCTAATGCCGAGAGCCACCCTTGAAAAAAATAAAAAAAAAAAAAATAAGAGTGGAAAGAGTGGAGAGGGAGGAAATATTCCCTGGGTGCTTCTCTGGGGATGGATTGGCATTGTTTGTTCTGATTTGGATGGTACCTATTTTGAAAATTTTCACATATCACATAAGAAGAGTGCACAGATATGGAGATATAATAATTCAAAGTGATAAGAGAAGAAATATATTCTGACTATAAGATTGCATTTATTTTAAAGTTACCTTTAAGTTATCTCTCATATATAATCTAGATCAGTGTTTCTCAACCTTTTTGGACCAAACGCCCCCTTTGTATAAGACCCGCTTCTTAATTCGCCCCCCTATAAATTTTTATAGATAAAAATTGCATGATAATCCCTAATATAAGGTAGGTACACTAGGTGATACTTAGAGCCATATTGAAAAATCGAGTTTCAGAACCTGATTGCAAAATGATCTGACCTTTTTTTAGAACCATATCTAAAAAAATTGAAAAAATCAGGAAATGTTTAAAAAGCCTGTTCGCAAAATCATCTTACCTTTTTTTTAGAGTTGAAAATGATTTCGCCCCCCACAAATAACTTATCGCCCCCCAAAATCGTATAGTCAAATAATCGCCCCCTTTAAGATGTCGATCGCCCAGGTTGAGAATCACTGATCTAGATCATATACTACTTTGTTGTACTTTTTCTGTTAATGTATGCATATATATTTACATTGAGTCAAGTTATTGCTAAATTGTATTGCTTTCACTTACTTATTAAAGTGAAAAAAGAACAATTAGAATCCGTGAAAAAATCAAATACAGGTTCTCTTCAAAAATACAAGTTTTAAAGACCTCTGATGCTTCAAATAATAAAATGGTTCATATTAATGTGTCTGTGAACAGTATAGAACAGTGTTTCCCAACCTTTTTTATGCCATTTCCTACCCTAAGCCTTTCTAAAATTCTTATGCCCCCCTATGTAACATATACATAATTTTTAATATTAAAAAATTGAATAGTTCAATCAAGAAACTTAATTGATAGATTTTAAGAAGAAATCACTAGGAAATTGTTAACCAAATACAGTAAGTAAATGTTCAAAACATACGTATAATGAAAAATTCAAATTCAAATTCAAAATAATTTCAAAAGATTTTTTTAATTTAATATTTTAATTTAGTGAGATCCTTGCGAATGATGCTTGCTTTTAGATTTTAGATTAGCTTCCAATTTGGTTAGCTTAAGTCTCAAGTCTCCAGCCCTGTTCTGTTATATCCAGACAATTTCTTTTTTTTACCAGTAAATAATTTACATCATTATTTAAATGGCTCAGAGTAAAAGGGTTAAACTCATGTCGAGTCCATTTTACCCCCCTTTACAATCAAATTGCCCACCCTGTGGGGTGTGGGCCCCACTTTGGGAAACGCGGGTATAGAACAAAATCAAAAAAGTATTCGAAATTGAAATTTTCAATATTTATGGTAAGAAACTTTTAAAACGGGCTCTTTCGATTTTGATTAAATTATAATTAATAAAAAAAAAAAATTTTAATTTAAACAAAAAAGAGAATAATTAGTCTGAATTTCTGAATAGCCTATTTTAAAAGTCAAATGTCCTCTATCATTAAACATATTGTAAATTACTGGTTTATTATTTAATTTTACTCTAACACAAATATATATATATTTCTAGAAAATCTTTATTTTTTCTTTATTTTAATGCAATCTGTCACAATTCTGATTCTTTTAGAGTTAGTAATAATTGATATTTTATATTGAAAGGCAAAAAATAGGTGCCTTAGATATCGTATTCAAATTCGCGAGTTCCTCCCCTCGATTCTGACACGACATGTTCTTGCCTTCAAACAGAAATTAATGATCTTTTTTTGTGACAAATGATCCTCTCTCTTGCGATGATGGCGTCATTGGCCATCAACTTTTCTTATCCGTGTTCCATTCCTTGACATGTTCTTAAAGTGGTGTGGGAGTCTAATCTATCATTTCCTCCCTCTCTCTCAACAACAGATAGATAGATGATGAACGAACTGACTAGAGGGTTCGTCTTATCAGCAGTTCCCTACTCTCCTACTCCACCCCCCATCTTCTTCCGGCTAAGAATATAATCAACCCGTCTTGAAAAATACTAATAGCAAATACTTATGAAAGATGTTTATTGTATTTAGCTACTTTTTCAAAAAATTGGATTGTTTTTATTTGGTATTTCGTATACATATATTAATTTGCTCTTAAGGGAAAATTCCTTCTTTCCCCGTCGTGTGATTGACTATCTATCTTATTCTTTATTATAATTAGAATAATGACATAAACTTTTTTTTAATAATATTACTATTTTATCTTGTTGAGCTCTATATTTTAATTATGACTAATATATTTGATTCTTAGCTCTTTTTATATGTATTGTATTGTATTTTGTATACGATCAAGATTTTAATGGGATGTAAAGGAAGTTGGCTTTCGAAGAGCCTGGGATGGGGTTGTTGATGAGACCCGAGTGTTTCTGCAGGGTGTGTACTTTGTATGACTCCATATTTCAAACTTAGCCCTTGAGCGCCGCCCTTCTGACGCCGGCGCCTTCGTCCAATCGGGTCTCTGGCCTTTATCAAAAAGGGGCGGCTATAAAAATGAATCTGACATAAGAGGGTGTGGCAGCACCCCAACCCCATTCATCACTAGAAGTAGAAGCCACCGCTCATGAAACATGGATGAAATGAATGAAATATGAAGACAGAGAAAAAAGAGATTTTCTTCGCTTAATATTAAATTAAAGAGAGAAAGTCATCAATATGGCAAAAGAACAAAAGATCTACTTTAACAGGTCAAACAACTTATCTACCTCCCGCCTCCAAAACTCTCATCCCATTCTAATTCACAACTCTTGACTTACTCGAAAAGGATTGCTTCCACACCAATAAAAGAGAAGAAATATTCCATTTTCTTCAGTGAAATGGAAAAGAAATTCAGTTCATAAACTAATAATATAAATGCATTTTTTATTGATAATTTTCAAATATTAAGTAATGGTTAGCGCAAGGAGATGAGAGCAAGTGAGAAGTTTAGAACTATATATAATGCCAGTTTATATTAAATCAAATTAATTTATATATATAATAAATTTCTTATCTTATCTTATATTATTATACAAGCAAAAATTGTATATTTATATATATATATATTTGTATTTGGGATATATATATATTTAATACGACAGTGTCCGTCTGTACGCAAAAAACTCCAGAGCCTAAAATACAAGGAGTAACGTAACCAAATTTTTCTGAGGTGAAGAGTACCTCAAATGATGAAAAATAAAAAAGAAATTAGAATCTCAGGTAACTCCTAAGCTGAGCTGCGGGTGTTCCATTTTCCAGAAATATATATAAAGGAGAGTGTTTGTATATATGTAATTTGTTTACTTTTTTGCTGTCATAGAAACAGATATATATATAATTAGAACCTCTCTCTCTTCCTCTATTTAAAATTTTAAAAAATGGAGTGTTCTAACCAAATTAAGAAATTTAAATGCCTTATGCAACATTGATAGGTAAATGAATTGGACTTGGGATGGCGGAGATAGCATAACGAGAAATAATGTCCAGATATAGTTAAGGTTATAAAATCGAGAAGGATGGGATGGGAAAGGGACGTGGTTGGAATTGGAGAAATCGATTGGGAAACCTCTGGTGGAAGACCAAGGACCAAGGTGGGTGGACAATAAAGGAAGGGACATGGGAGAGATGGGACAGGGTAGGATTTGGTTGTAGCTCAGGATAGGGACGCTTAGAGAAATGTGGATGCTGCGGCTAAGAACTTTCGAAAACTCTAGAGACACAGAGTTAGATAAATATAACATATACAATAATAATATATAATTAATTTACTGATTAAATTAAAATATATTTTACAAGAAAACAAATACATATCTTATCTACTTATACTGATTGATACAAAATGGATGAAAACCTTTTACATACACACTTTCAACCAAATACTATGTATCACTCGGGTTTACAGGGGGCGGAGCCCCCGTCTAGGTGTGGAGAGCGCCAAAGGCGCTCGGAGCAGCTAGTATATATTAAACCACTCTAATGTTTTTTTTTTAAATTCACATAATATTTATAAGAAATTGGTGGGAAAAAGAAATTGAAAAAAAATAATAATAATAAATTAAAAAATTTCAAATATTTTAAAGAAACACAAATAAATGAAATGTCTTAAAAACTATCGAATTATCATAATAATACATACCTTATATTTTATTTTTAATTTTATTTCGAAATTAAATTAAAAATATAATAAAAACGCGGTGTCTAACATATCGTTACTAACTTCTTTATAATGAAAAAAAAATATTATTTTGATTAATTTATAATTAATATTTAAGTAATTATTAATCTACTATAGCCTATGTGTAACATTAATGTATAAGCTATATTATTGTAAAGTTTCAATTAAATCCATTTAGTAGATTTTACGTGAAACGCGTTGGACATCCATCAATCCATCCATCCATACATCCATCCATCTATACAAACATAGCCAATTATAATATATGTAAGATTATGTACATTGTAAAATTAAATAGAAATAAAAAGTAATTTTCAATTTAAACTAATATATTTATGCAGATAGGTATATATTATTTCATTTTAAATGTATAATATTCATAATTTTAAATATATTGGGAATCCCATACTTTTAAAAATTAAATCTTCATACCTTGAAGCTATAATTTGGCATTTGTTAAATTAATGTTAAATCTAATGTTAAATGTATCATGGAAATATTTATATATCTTTGAAAATTATACTAAATAATTTATACTTCAATTTTTATTGTTTTTTTTTTTTTTTTCAGAATTTCGTAAATAATGAAATGTCACCAGGCGCGAATTCTCATTCGTCGTTTCTTTTGTTATAAAATGTCGCAGCCCATGTAAGTGATATTTGTGTAAATAATGAGACGCGCGGCTGGTGTCGTCATAAAGCCCATGTATTTTGCTTTGCAAATGGCCCGTCTATCTCTCGCCACCCATATGTTAAGACGCAGGGATGATAGCCCTTTGTCCGGGCTGTTTTCCTCTTGGCTCCACCTTCCGTTGAATTACCATATCAAAAGCATCAGCGGCGCCTCTTCCTTATCTCCTTTCCATTTATGATGCACGATAAAACGAAACGAGATGAAAACCTCGCTCTTCGGGTTGTTACTCAACGAAAAAAAGAGAATATTCATATTAGTATTCTTTCCCCTTCCTCACTTCAGGTCGTCTTGATGTACTGGGGATATGAGAACTATTTGGAATTCCACCAGGAGTTTAAACGTTCTTCCTATTTAAATTGAACTTTAGCTTATATCAACCAAATTTTGTTTAGAGCTAGATATAAAAAATCTTTCTATTATAGATAGCCACAAAAAGATAAAAGCCTCGAAATATTGTAATTGAATACAGAAATTGCATCATGATAATGCTAATATTCAATAATCTGAAAATAAAAATAAAAATATTTATATTGATTTTTACTCATTTTAACTAGAGAAACAAATTATTTAAATTGATTATGTTATTCATTAATAAAGTTTAAAACTTATTCTTATATTTATTACCTATATACAATATTCCTTATATGAATTAATTAAATTTTAGATTATATAGTTCTTTGAATTTTTTTCCAAATTATTAATATAATAATATATATATATATATATATATATATATATATATATTACAATGTGGAGTATCTGAAACCAGCAAATTGGCCAGTAACAACTTCTATTATAGCTTTTGGTTTTTATTTATAACGGAATTTTGTAAATAAAACCACATATTGATATTTGTTATTGTAAATTTATTCAAAAAATATACACAACGTTTCGATTGCTACTTCTGCAATCGTTATCAAGCGACTGCACTGTTCCAGTGTCCAGTGACGAGTGACGAGTGATACTTAATCTTTTGCTTAAGTTTAATATTAATATAATAAATAATGTAAAATTAAAGAACTCAATTTATTCATAAAATAATTGTTGTTCACGTTTTGTTTATAATCTTTAAATTAATTGTTTAAGAATAATTATTTTTTCTCCTGTAATTTTGAATTTGTAAGCACGTTGGTGCATCTGGTTGGTGACCTAGGTCTTATATTAAGTATCATTCGTCACTCGTCACTGGACACTCGAACAGTGCAGTCGCTTGATAACGATTGCAGAAGTAGCAATCGAAACGTTGTGTATATTTTTGTATTTTTTGAATAAATTTACAATAACAAATATCAATATGTGGATTTATTTACAAAATTCCGTTATAACTTCTATTATTATTATTATTATTTGAGGATCGAGGCACTTCAGCTTCTACGGCTTCTATATTTTGAAAAACTAATGATTAATTATTTCTATATAAATTTATGAAAAGTGTTATTCTGCAAAACATTAAATTTAAAAAATGAAAGTAATTTTAGGCAATAAGAAAATATTACCCCACACGTCCTAGGATTTTTCATGGATTAAACTATGTAGACAACTACTTAATTTCAATTTTTAATTTAATTTTAACTCTATTTTTATACCTTTTAAAATTAATATTTTTTTTAATTTTCTCTGTCTATATATATAAATAAATAAAATAACTTAAATTTAAAAATAAATTGAAATAAATTTTTTAAAATTTATTAATTTCAACTTTTACTATCTCTCCCTAAGTCATTTTCACTAAGGTTGAGAAAAATGTCTGTGTGTGCGTATGTGTGTATGTAGACAAGATTACTCAAAAAGGGTTTGAGTTAGAATAATGAAATTTGGTACACAGGCATTATTCAAAATTCGTAGTTTACTATCAACTTTTGAGAAATGTAACTTATTCGAAAGAGGACCATTACCTACCACGTTTTCATTTTTTTACTCCGTAAAAATAAATATACATAAATGTATGTTTGATTGTTTTTCACAATTTTACAATATGGTAATAAACAAATGAATAAAAAAAAAGCAAACGATCAAGTCTTCCTAAATATGCGAGGGGGCAGGGAAGGTATATTAAACAGAAGTCGATGATGTAGTTGCAGGTCAAGTTCATGCCCTTAAGAGAATCATTGGTATTGAGTAGAAAGCAACTCGTCTGTTTTGCATTCTTTGATTGAAAACACTTTGTTGCTAAGTAGTAATATATAATATATATTGGAAAAGGTTTTCGGGTGTATTTCGCTTTCGGGAATTGCGATGTCTTTTCCTCGGAGGCCCAATAACCGTTACGAGCCATATTGGAGGCCAGTGCTTTCCATTCTCTCCATCGAGTCGACATAAATCCTATCGCCTCCAGACGGACTGCAGAACCGATAGCTCCTCTCTCGCCCCAATATTAAATTCCATTCGCGATTTATAGAACTAAACAGCACAGGGCTCGTTTCGGGGGAATTTATAATGCCGACTTTGCAGATAAATCGAGAATCTTGAAGAGATCGAAAACCGGCAATTCCTTCTCTCCTTCTCTTTTCTCTTCCGCTCGCTTTTCTCTGTCTCTATGGCTTTCAATCAAAAAATAACAGAAAAAAGGAAAAATTGAAATTTTTCCTCTTTCTTATTTATATAACAAATACACCCAGAGAGAGTTTCCATTTTATCTATTATTCCAGAAAAAAGGGATGTTTGGAAAGAGTTCTCGTCTTTTTTACTTCTCTTCCTTCACTCACTCTTTCTCTTTCATATTATATATAAGTATATATCAATTCTCAATTGATTTATTATTTAAACTTTATTATTTCATATCTATCCATAATAATAATAATATATAAAAAAAAATCTTAAATAATAAGTCGTTCTATTAGAATTTTAATAAAATAGACAAATGTTTGTTTTGACATTTGAAGTTTGAAAAGGTTTTAGAAATTATATATAAATTCAAATAAAAAATAAATAAATAATCAAAAATATTTTTCTTTTTTTCTAAAGTAAATATATATTAATGTAAGAATTTTACATTTATGTCCTGTTATCTCTATTGCAAGAAAACACAGAGATAATATAGAGTTGGTCATATAATCACTATCAAACTGCTTGACTAACGAATTGAAACCCCTTTAATATTATAAAATATAGAATATAGAATAATCAGTTAGCTTGTTTATAATTTTTATTTTAAATTATTTTTCTTATGTTCTTTAATAATAAAATCAAATATAATAATAAATTAATCTATAATTTGTTGAAAAGTTTTCTTTCCTTATAATACAATTTGACACCAAAATAATTCGAAAATATAATTACCCTATGTTCTCTTATCATTTGTTTTTATTTTATTGAGTTTTTATGACAAGCTGTCACGAGATTTCTCGTGAATAGTTTCATCATTTGGGGTAATCAAATTGCAAAGGATGAGGGAGGGAAAAAGGTAGGGTAAATGCTAATTTTTTTTCTCTGTGTCTCATTTCCCTTGAAATTCTATCAAATCAAAGACAATGGTATGATTTTATCATCCCCTATTGGAGAAAGGGGCGGAGTTTAATTATAGAATTTCAAATCGTAATATATATCTACACCGCAAAGATATTGAACATAAAATCTACCCCAAAATTGGATTTTTGTATTTGAAAAAAAAAAAAAATAATCACGAAGGTTGTATTTCAATTAAAAAAAAAGAAGAGCCGATGAGGGTAGTCGAGGGTATGATTAACTTTTATATATAGATATAGGTACTTATATAGATATAAATGCCTCGAGGGTGCTTGTCTGACGAAACCCGGAGAAAATGTTTTTCACTTTCTCTTTGAAGGGTTTTAAAAAATAAAAGGAACACGCGAAGAGCGAACAGACACCCCCGATCACCTACCTTTAGGAAAAAATACTCGGGAGATTTTTTTTTTTTTTTATTTCTATTCAGTTAGCAATAAGAATATAAATTTTTTCAGAAGTTAAAAGCGTTGAGTAGGAATGCTTTGATAAAAACAAGAACATGTTGAAAATACTAAGTTTGGGATGAAAATCGTGGGTGGAAATATCTGGGAAATTTTATTTTTTTAATTTGAAATCGTTAGTTTATACATAAAATTAGATTAGCTAATCAAATATGAAGTTTATTTTATATTAAATATTCACAAATGAAAATATATATTTTTTTTAGTATAATTATATGAATTATGGAAAAATAAACAAATTGAAGCATAAACCTTTCTTCATATATGAATAGACACCACTTAAATTTTGAAAAATATGTTTATGGTTTATAGAATGTTGAACAATGATTAATTTTACTCTTTCTATCAAAATAGAACTTCACATGAGTCGGCATGAATCAGGTGAAGATTTTTTTTAAATTAAGGCTTCCCTGCTTAATTCTCGATCCCTTGCCTTTTTTCAGAATCTCAAAGAAATTGTTCAAACGAGAGATTTTTTTTAGTGAGTCAATATTAGTTTCAATCAGGCTTAAAGCCGGCCTTATGGATAAGGGAGGTTTTGGGCGGGGACATGCCGGAGGGGGGGGGGTGAGTAAAGTTGAGGGCAGACAGCCGATCAAGAAGAAAAAGAAGAAGAAGAAGAAAGAGGGAAGGGGAAAAATCAGATTTGATGTTTAACCGATAAATGTTGGAGATTGAAAAAGTAAAAACCATTATAGTCTGTTGAAAATTTATTGGAAATGTTGCGCTATGCGGTTTGAAATTGGATTGAGAAAGTTTTTTTTAAGCTATATAAGAAGCCCGAAGTGGGATGGGGTAGAGTGACTGGGCGGGGATATATAGAATGAAGAATAAGATGCTAAATTGAAAATTGTCAAGAGTTGAGAGATAGAAGAAGAGTCTCATTTCATACGCGTAGGCAAATGACGCCGGGCTCAATGGATGGGGGAAATTTTACACCACAAAGAAAGAGATAGATATATCTACGAATATTTTATACATTTATTTGTATAAAATAAAAATAACTATCTTTTTTTCAAACATCATAAATATTCAAAAATATAAAAATTAATCTAATAAATTGACTTCTTAATAATAGTTTTTAATATCATAGAAATAAGTAAATTTTATTTATTTTCGATTAAATTATTTTTGAAAATTATAATTATATTAAATATCAGAATTTAGACAGTTTTGAAAAAATTTGCCAAAAAGTGAAGGGTTCAAAAAAAAAATTTTTTAAATCAAATCTTTTTTTATAGTATTACCTTGGACTAAATCTTCATTTTAGCCAGTTTTCTCAGTTAATTTTATTTATATTTTTATACTTAAATCAAAATGAACTTGGCGAGGTTCAATTCCTCGAAATTAAGTTCACCGGACCAAAATTATTATCACGCGACTTCCCTCCTGGTCAAATCAGAACTTTAATTTGAAAAAAATATTTAAAAAACCTAAATTTTTCATAAATATATTTGAAATTGTTACTATTAATACAAGAATATATATATGTAAAGAAAGTATTCTTTCTTCTATTTGATTTTGCCGCGTCTTTTAAACTAGTCACCGTTAGATGGGGTCATAAGCCATTTGATGGAATGTCCAAAAAAATTATATTTTATTAAATATTATAATTTTAATTTATTTTATAAAAAGAAATTGTATACACGGTGTAAAAAGAGAGACGGTAATAGTAAACTTTAATTGTCGTTTTTTTGTTTACAGAGAAACAGATTTGGTTTATATCTTTCTCACCCTGATCCAAAATAATAAGCCTTATAAAACGACAATTAATTACAATATTTAATAAATTACCAGTAAACAAAGAAATGACAATTAAAGTTTATTATTACCGTCTCTCTTTCCCTTCGCGTGTGGTTATAATCCATTTTTATTGACTTATATTTTTGATAAATAATTTTAATTAGAATGGATCATCTTTTCTAACTCCTGATAAAAACAGAGTGTATGAGAGAGAGAGAGAGAGAGAGAATGTGATATTGGGAGTTAATCAACCAAGATGAGGATGTTATTTGCACACTTGGCGTTCTTGAAGGGCGACAGAAGGACGAGAAGGGTGAAATGCGTAGAGACAACACCCTCCGGATGGATCATATTAATTAATGCGAATTTAATTTAAATATTGAGACTATCAAAGTGTCTATTAGGGTGAGAATAATTTTAAAACATCTCCATATGGCCCACATGTGTCACTCGAATTTGTCATAGAATTGAATTATTACTTCCCTCCTCCCTCAGGGCGTCAATATCAGAACAATGAGAATTCACCCCTAGTAGAATATCTTAATCAAACTATTAATAAACAAATTATTTCATTGTTTGTCAACAAAGGGTTATCGGTATAAAATAAATATCGTTAAGCATTCTTAAATAGAAACTGAATTTTAAATGCATATTAAAAGATTATGTATTCATATAACTTTGGTTAGTAATTTATTTATTTAATTTCTCTGAATTTTAATTTATTTTTACTCAACTTTACTTCATAAGTAACACTATTTCTTCTAATGTAATCAACTCTTTTGGATTTTAATAATAATATGCAAATTTAAAAAAATAATAATTTTAAAATTTCTTATATACTTAGATATAAGTATATTTTGGAGTGAAAAATAATAAAAGATTAATTTCTTAGCTCTTAATCTATCAATTTTATTGTGTAATAAAAAAATTTATTAGCTTATGTGTTTAATAAAATTTTCTTTATTACAAATATTTGACTTGAGGTTTCATATAAATAAATAAAACTAAATGCGCCCAACGTTTTTCGTTGATATGAAGCAATCATCCATAAACTTTGTTAGGTTTATAGAAAAATTATTTTATTCTTTTTAGTCCATGAGAAAAAACGTTATTTTATAATTTTTTTTTATATTTATATTATTATTAAAAATTTACTGAGATAAACAAGTCCTGTTAAGTAATTTCAATTTTCAATTAATAAGAAAAATAAAATATCGAAAAACACTCATGGAATTATTTACAAAAATATCAATTCAAATTGATTGTAACATTCATGAGCTTATTTTTATATCCATCTGGTGATTTTATTAAACTAGTTAATTATATTTAGTGAATGAATCATAAGGCATAAATTAATGAACTATAATTTTAGAAATTGTCTTCTTTCCTATCATATTTATTTTGAATTGATTCACTCAGGTGTGATTAATATTAATCGCATGAAGAAAATAAAATGAATGGATTTTAGGGAATGGAAGATTATCATAAATTCGTAGGGGACACGATTTTCTTGTTTCAATCTATAATCAAATGATTTCGATTTATTACCGTCTGTTGGTTGGAATCTCAGTACCATATGGTCACCATATCGCCTTTTCTCCCCGCGCTGGTTAATTTAGACCCCGCTGCCCCCCGTTTAAGGGCTTAACGACTCGGGTGCATTGGGAGAAAGGGTCTGGGGCAACGTGCCAGAAAATCACTTGTCACTTTTGGGTAGAGCCATTCATGAAAATGTAAAGGGATGGAAAAGGGAAGGCACTATGTTAAAACGATACAAAGCAAACGAGAAGCGTATCGATAAATGACGTCATTATTGTTGGATTCACTCACTCACTTTACTAAGAATATTTCCTGTTTTATTGGACATCTGAAAATGTTTATTATCGTTCATCAAATTTAGTTTTTAATTAAATGAAATTATTTCTGATTTGATTTTAAGTTGAATTTAATATAAAAAAATATGAGCTGTGGCCAGGCACAGAACCGACCGATGATTTGAAATAAATTAATTTCCAAACAACATTATCATATATAAAGTATCAAAAAAAAAAATATTTTTAAAACATGAATTAAAATAACCAAATTATATTATCTTGGTTTTTATTTTTAGTTTAATTACTCAATTATTAATTACTACTATATTTTAAGTGAAATATTTTGGGACAATGAATATAAAATTAATACTTTGTAAACTACCACTTCCAGTTTGAAATATTTTGGGACAATGAATATAAAATTAATACTTTCTAAACTACCACTTCCAGTTTTCGGATATGCACCAAAAGTTGATGAATTCGTGGTAAATTTTATCAAAAACCGTTGAGCCGTTCATCCTGTACACGTCTATACGGACGGACGGACTGACTGACAGACGGACAGACATGATGCTAAAAATACTTTTTTCTGTTAAGAAAATGCATGATTCGTGGAGATATTTGAAAATCTCCACATGTGAAATTTGGTGTGAAAACAATACTTACCTCCCATACTATCGTCGGTCGGTAAAAATAAAAATATGTAAAATATGAAAAAAATATTGAAACAAAATAAATAAAGTACTCGATATTTTACAATATACTAAATAATCCATTTTTACAAATATTAGATAATAAATATTAATAATTGAAAATAATAAAAAGAAATAATTGAAACTATCAATAATCATACACTGACATGAAAATAATCATTGAATAATAAATGAGGATAGAAGAAGAGAGGGAAAGTGAGTATCTTAAGTGACCTTTGATTGTTTGCCATTCGATTGAAATTTTGTCTTCATTGATTCGATTTTTATTTTGGTATTTTGTTTTTTTCCTCTCACAGGTTGTTTCTTGAAGTAGTCCGTCGCGGGTGATGGTATTGATTTCCCAGTGCAGAGATTGAATGAAGACGCCGCCTCCTGGCTTATTTCTTCTGCCAACAGGAAATTGCACGCAAATCTTAATTACGTTTTATTGTAGAGCAGAGTAGAGAGCGAATAATACAGAACCGCATCCGACGATCGTGTTCGCCTTTTATCGGCACAAATTTGAATACGATACGACGAACTCTTTCCATCCTTCTCCTCATTTCTCTCCCTCTCTTTCTTACTCATTCGTTCACTCATTCTCTTATAAATCTTTAAATTAATGCCCTTCGAAATCCCTTAAATACAAGCATTTTCTATATAGACATTACTCGACACTTTGTGTGTATAACACTTTGCAAACTAAACATTCTCTGCCAACGAACTCACAACGTCTCCCTCTTTAACCAACTCTTCTAATTCCCTTAAAAATAATCTTGTTAAAGGAGATATATAATACTCTAACTCTATAATTGTTTAATTATATAAATCATATTTATATAATTAATTATATAATTTAACAAAAAAAAAAAATTAAATTTCGAATTAAATTATAAATTAAAATTAATAAATAATATTTATTAAACCGTGTTTGGCTCTTTGTTGATGGTATCATGTCACGTGATTGGGTGTCAACGTGTTAAAAAATTAATTCCTGTACTTTCAATATATGAAATTCTATATATAGCAATTTTATCCAATTTTAAATAATGTGAAAAACTATCAAACTATCAAACTTTTCAGTTTAAAGGAAAAACAAAAAATGAAAACATGGTAGGTAATGTTCCTCTTTCGAATGAGCTACATTTATAAAAAAGTAAACTATGAATTTTGAATAATGCCTGTGTACCCAGTGGCGTACCTAAGGGGGGGGGGCGGTGGGTGCGGTCCGCACCGGGCGGCACTTATCTTGGGGCGGCATTTTTTATATTTAGTTATAGTTGTAAAAAGCAACTTATTCATTTCATATTTATTTTTTTTCTTTCTTGAATATTAAATGATTATTATGATTATTATAAGTTTACTATTTGATTTATATAAATTATGATCAACTATATGATTTTGAATATTATTCCTCAGTGTATATAAATGCATTTTAGTGTAAATTTTGAATTCTAATTCCAAGAACAGGATAATAATTTTATTTTATTGTATTCATTAAAATTCGTTGAATTCGTAAACGCATCTTTAAGATTTTGTTCGGCAAAATTATCTTCGTTCTACAATGAGTCAATTAAGACTACAAAATCTTGCAATATTGTCAATAGAACAAGAAATTAAAAATAATATAAATTTTGAGAGCATTATACACGATTTTCCTAGTATGAAAGCTAGAAGAGTAAATATTATATAAATATGTTTACGAGTGCATACAAATATGTGTAAAAAAATTTACTCTGTGTATTTAATAATATTGATTAAATAACTTAATAATTTATTTATGTGTATTAATTTATAAAAACCACTATTTGATTGACTTATAATAAAAAGGGCGGCAAACTGGAGATCGCCCCGGGCGGCAAAAGTTCTAGGTACGCCACTGTGTGTACCAATTTCATTATTCTAACTCAAACCGTTTTGGCGTAATCTTGTCTATGCACACACACACACACACAGAGAGAGAGAGAGAGACATTTATCTCTACCTTAGTGAAAATGACTCAGGGACCTTCAAAACGTAAAAAACATCAAAATATCGACATCGCAATACTCTGGTGAGATAGTAAAAATGGTATATTCTAAATAAAAATAAAAACTGCTTGTAGAATAATTATCGAACCGGTATTAATGATGATAGTTAAGACAAAGTGGATTAGAAGAAGGCGCCAATGATCTCGATCAAGGCGGAAATGCGAACCTTAGTGTTCCCGATAATGAGGTCAAATGACAAAGCGGGGTCCCCTTCCCTCTCTTAACGGATGATGGTGAAGACACCACTACTAACATCTAGTATATAAATAAATTTAAATTAATTAAAAATACCGAATGTGAAAATTCATTTGTTCAGTTATTTTCATTTGGTCTAATTTGTTTTTCAAATATATGGTATCCTTAACAGATTCTTCCTCTGACATTCATTTTAATCTGGTTGGATTGGTTTATTTAAAAAATGATACTAGATGTTTTGGCTGAAAACAATATGCAAGCTTAACTTAAGGTGATTCGTGATTTCCCTCCTTCACTCCTTTTTGTCTACCATCATCCACTACCCTTCCACCTGTCTCATTCATTATTTTTCTTTTTTATCTCAAGCAATGCCAAGAAAGAAACATATATTTTTTATTACTGTTTTCTACATATTATTAATCTCAAAAACAACACTGACAAACAGGAAAAAAATATTCTCTTTAAAATAGAAATTTTATAATGATGAAAAAATATGTTTCATTTAAAATTGTTAATCATTATTAATTAAATGATAATAATAATAATATATATATATACATATATGGATTCTAGCCAATAATTTATTTATATTATTTTATCAATATATATATATATATATATATATATATATATATATACGAGGTCTGTTTGAAAGAAAAGGTGAATTTAGAATTATTTCGAAAAGTATTTATTTATTCATCAATATCCATTTTACCCCCTTCAAAGTAATTCCCCTCAGATATAATCCATTTATGCCAGCGCTTCTTCCAATCGTCGAAGCTCTTCTGAAATGCGCTTTTCGGCATGGCCATCAGCTCGTTTCCGACTTTATCTAATCAATTGTGGAAAAACAGTTTCCTTTCATTGGTATCTTCAGTCGCAGGGAGCCAAATCTGGAAAATACGCTGGTTGTTTTTGGCCAAAAATTCACCAACAAGCAATGATGTGTGAGCAAAATTGAATACAGATTTTTTGATCCATTTTTTTTAAAGTGAAAAATCGGAGAACACACAAAAACTACTAATCCAAAAATGGCTGATAATGTCAACATATGGGAAACATATGTGTACCAAAATAACAAAAAAAAATTTCGATAATCGTAAATATACACACTCAAAATTCATCTTTTTTTTGAACAAACCTCGTATACAGTACCGAAAATCGAGTCGCTTTTTGAAATCTGCTTTTGAAAATTATTCGATATTATTCCAAAGTGGTTGATTTAGTGTCTTCATTATGACATTTAGGAAGGTGACTGGTCTTTCGTTGACTCAAACGATTCTCACTCTAGATTAAGAATTTTTTAAGGATGTTTGTGGAGGGTATTTAGCTTTAATATAGTAAAAAGTTTTAGATTTGATTTTAGAGAAGTATTTAATATTATGGGTACTATTGAAACAAAATCTATTAAATATTTATATAAAATAAATATTATCATTATATCATATATCATTTATCATGTAGAATAGTATATTATTAAAAATTATTACCTAATAAATATCTTATCTATATAAATATAGTTCTTTGAACACACCCAGCGATCAATGTCCTAAAAAATTCAGACATTAAATATTATTGATAAAAATAAATTAAGACATTTTTTTATCTTTGTCCTAAAAAAATTGAATATGTAGAAAAATTGAATGTAATCACGAAGGATATAATATTATATGGGTGGGAGGCATTGTCTATCACCTTGGAAGATGAGAGTAGATTCAGAGTATTTGAGAATAGGATTCTTCCCAACATTTATTGGCCAAAGAAAGATGAGGAATGGCGGAGACTGCATAACGAGGAATTGCATGACCTCTATGCATCTTCAGAAATAGTTAGGGTTATAAAACCGGCAGGCCACGTGGCTAGAATGGGAGAAGATAGGATGGTAGGGAGACCGAGTGGGAAACGTCCGCTTGAAAGACCAAGGACGCGGTGGGTGGGTAATGTGGGAAGGGACGTGAGAGAGATGGGAGAGGATAGGGACTGGAAGGTTGTGGCTCAGAATAGGAATACTGGGAGGGGTGTGGTTGCTGCGACCAAGAACTTTCAGACAGAGATTGATAGATAGATTTATTCATTATTCTTTTATTAATTAATTTTTAGATAGATTTATAATTTTTAATATCTTTTCACTAAAGTAATATATTATTTAATATTTATTAATATTATATTTATTATTTTTGAGTACCCCAAGTTCTATTCATTTTAATCCGATTGATGCAATAACGTAACATATAATAATTGTATTAAATAATTAAAGAATTGTATATCAATATTTTTTAAAGGGTTCCAAGTACTTATCATTTATCATTCGTTTCGTTGTTGTATTATCCAAATAGATAATATAGATTGTCGAAGATTGCAATCTGTCAATAAATAAGACTTCTTATACGTATTTATTCGTTGTTAATATGATTATTGCAATAATAGCAAGATTAATATATATTAGTGGTGTAAAAATTTATATTATATTTTTATATAATTTTCTTGGAGGTGATTGCCATTGCAATTCATAGTGGCAAACATAATAAACTGATTTGATTTCTATTTGTATTTATTAGTCCCAGTGCCTTTCATGGGAACATAATTGTTTCCACTGTAAATTAAAAACTCGATTATCTTGATTCCACATAGTACACTGTGCCCAACTCGTGTAAATTAAAAATTTTCTTGAATCTACATTCATACTGAAGATTTCTCTCTTTGGCTTGAACACTATTAAATAAATCAGTGGTTTCTAAACTTATTTGGCTAAGCGCTCCTTTCCAGAAAAAAATTTACTCAGCGCCCCCTCTGAAATTAATTTTTTTTAATTTTAATAAAAAAGATAAATGTATTTATTTGCAAAATATTATAAATAAAGGTGTAAATTAGAAACATTGAATTTATTTATTGATTTCAGAATTGAAAAGTAATATACAAGTAATTTTCTCTAAATGCATCTGTGACCATCCCGCCCCCCCCCCCCTGGAACGTTCCAGCGCCCACTTTGGGAATCACTGAAATAAATAATTAATAAAATATTAAATGAATATGATTCTATGAAATTCTCATCTAGTTCTCGTCGTTTACTTCAGTCCTCGTCCCTTTTGAAATACACATACACAAGGACAGTGGACTAGCCTCCTCCCATTCTCAGAAACATAGATTTTCTTTCGTTTTCTCTATAGTCTATTTTATACAGTTTATATTGTACTGTACTTTACGTTTTCTTATTAAATTTCTTTTGATAAACTAAATCAACTGCACTTCAAGTTTATTTTATAATAAAATATGCTAGTATTGTATTATATATGTTGCAGTCAAAGTGTACATTCCAGTCAATGTATACATTTACTAGCCAATGCATACATTCACTTCCCATTTTAGTCAAGTGTTCACTCACTATTGGAATGAACAATTTGACTAGTGAATGCATGCATTACCTAGGTAACCAACTGCAGTCAAAGCGTTAATTGATGAATTTCAAAATAAAATTTAGTTGGAACAAGTTTTTTTGACAAGCGCAGGACCATGATCGCCCTTCTAGATTTAGCCGCTCGTCTGTGCAACATAAAAATTGAAATAAAACATAAATGTTGAATCGGGATGATTAATTTGAAATTAGAACACACAATAATTAAGTTTGAACAATGAAAATAGGTTATATTAAATAAAAGTGAATATATAAATGGTTACAATTTTAGTTTGAAATTAGAACACATAATAATTATAAGTTTGAACAATGAAAATAGGTTATAATATTAAATAAAATATATGCGAATAATTAAGTTAATTATTGACTCGATGATTATTGCACTAGAGCTAGTTATAAAATAATAAGTTGACCTGTGGCCAGGTCCGAACCGACCGACGGTTTGAAATAAATTAATTTCCAGCTACAGAAACAATTTCAAATAATTTTCATATATCTATTAATGTAATAAAAAACAGATATGGATACATAAATAATAAATATAAACATTTTTAATTTTATTTTATTCATAATATATATGCAAGACCAGGCTGTGACGTCATGAATGGCTGGATGACGTCATATAATTTTAAATCAAGAAAAAACTAATAAATATGATTTTTCTCGAGGATAAAACCAATACAAAGTGCATGATTCGTGGTGATATATAAAAAAATCTCCTTTGGTGTGAAAATAACCCTTTCCTTCCTATCGTCGATCGCTAATACTACCACTTCCGGTTTCCGGAATTGCACCAAAAGTTGATCAATTCATCCCACTGATGCATTAAGTAAATATACCAAATTTCATCAAAATCGGTTTAGCCGTTCAGGCTGTACACATCTATACGGACGGACAGACGGACGGACAGACGGACGGACAGACAGACGGACAGACGGACGGACAGACATCATGCTAAAAATACTTTTTCCTGTTTAGAAAATGCATGATTCGTGGAGATATGTAAAAATCTCCACATGTGAAATTTGGTGTGAAAACAATACCTCCCTTACTATCGTCGGTCGGTAAAAATACAAAAGCATCTAACATTTATATTTATGATTAAAAAAATAATTGATAATTATTAATTACGCTGGACAAATTCAATTTAAACAATTTACTTACCAAGAATCCCAAACGGAAAAACAACCAACAGCAAACGGTGCAGCACGAATAAAGAGGTTAGGTTTTAGGTTTCCCGGTAAATTTAACCCACTTCCCACTTTGACTAGAAGCAGTCCGTGAATACATACATCCACTAGCAAATGTGTTCATTTCGGTTAAAATGAATACTTTAACTAAGGATTTTAGCAAATGTATGCATTGGCTAGTAAATGTATGAATGCTTTGACTGCAACATATATATTAAAATAACTTTGTTTTTTTTGAAATCTCTTTTTGTATATTCATAGATATAAATTTCAATTTATTTATTCATTATTACTGATTACTAATTTCTATATAATCGTATATAGAATTTATTTTTTGTAGAAATATCTATATGTACATATTAAGAGCATTTTAACTAATCTAATAATTTCAATGTTTACAATGTAAATGTTTTTACTGATTTAAGATTAATAAAACTTCATTATTCATTAATATTTTAGATGGCTGCTATGGTGAAAACTTGCCTATAAGAAAAGAAGAGATAAGGGGTTGTCTCTTTCTCAGTTGCTCCTTTCTCTCTCATTCGCCGAGAGAAATGGAATTAAGGAAACCGTAAGGGTTGCGAGGTGTGAGGCGCGCTAGAGGGTGGCTGTATCCAATTATAACTTGGAACGAATTTCTCATTTGGAGACAATTAAGCGGGCATATTCTACTCAGCGGAGCGTTATGGGGCTCTGCGAGTATATCGCAATATAACCCCCAACCCATTGGCGTTGACGTAGTTCTCTCTCCTCGCGCTTTTACTTATATATAATTTCTGGAGAAGCTATAAGGAACGAAGGAAGAAGGAGGACGAAATTGAATCGTTAATAAAATTATCAACCCCCAGAATGTATGTCTTTATGGGTATGGGTGCGTGTGTGACTCGGTGAGTGACTCGTCAACAGACCCAAGGACTTGATTGCGCCCTTTTATTAATTATTGCTCATCTTCCATTGTCTGGTGTTTTTTCGCCCCACTTTCTTATTTATGTCTTTTAATCAAATATGAATCCAAGTGAAATTTATCGTCTACTAATGCCAAATTCAAATTCTACATCAAAAAATCTTTTAAATTAATATTAGAAATTTATATACCTATATTTGTGGATTTATTAAATAAACTATTCTATTGATGGCATATTTATAGATGAAATGAAATAAAAAAGTGGTTTCACGCTTATTCTATTAGGGGAAGATTTTTTTTTTGATGAAATAATAAACAAACAAAAAATTCTGAATTTTTAATAATTTATTTTTTAATTTCCTAAATATCGTTTTAATAATCATCTCTTGGACACTTTTCTAATATTTACATATTAAATATATAAAACTTAATAAATGTTAACTTTAATGAATTAAGTAGAATATCATAATATAACTATCATATAAATTGGTTATGAATGAATTAAAGTGAGTTGAAATTTGGAAAGATTGAATAAATTCTATAAACATTTCATAGATGGGTGGAGCAAAGGTATGAGGCTACGGAAAGTGTGGGAGATTCTTCTCAGAGGGTGAGATAATTCAAAATCGCTTTCAGTGTAATGTTTATTTGTTATTCAGTCGCAAAGGGAGAATGCTTTAACTTGTAAATCAGCCTCAGTCAGTCTCAATCCCACAGTCCAATGCGATTTATTTGTGTCTAATGATTTAAATCCAATCCCCATTCCCTTTTTGTTTCCAGCTATTGTTTTTTCACTCGTTGTTACAAAATCTTAAGGATTCGTTCTATTTATTTGTTTTTATTTGTGTTTCCCCACTCCAAACCATTCGCCCTCTCTCAAGTACAACCAATTCAATAGTTTTAATTTTAAGTGGGAAAAATAACAGCATTGCGTTGTTGCTGTTGTTCATGTGGATGTTGATGTTGTTTGATTGGATGGTGGAAAAACAACCACCTAAGTTTAAACATGTGAAATAGTTGTAACAAATTCTCCAATTACAAAAACAAAAGCAGAGATTTTTTTCCTGAAGTGAATAATTAAAGCTTATGATATAAATAAATGTAAGATAAAATATTCGTACATAAATATAGTATATAGTATATACCATTTACAGTGGTGTCATCCTAAATATTTTACAAAGGGTTCGGTAATAATTTTGTGCAAAAAAATTAGAAAACATTAAACTTTATTTTATTCACAACAAACTTCAAATTTTTTTTATTTTGTGAATCAAAACAAATTAAATAAACTTTACAATAGACTTCAAATTATTTTTTGATTTTCTGAATGCTCCTTTTCTTTCTTTTTCTTGATTCTGGTGTCATCGGCTGTAAGTATGTCTTTCTTTACGAAGCCAGGATTTTACGAAAGGTATTGGCTTTCTAATCATAAATATTGTCATAATATAATAATCTTCTCCTTGGCAATGATGGAAATTTTGAATTAAGGGAAAGTTATATAATTTTTTCATATTGCACGTTTTCCATTATTGTTCGCACAAGTAATTCATATTTTCCTTTCTGTATCAACATTATTTCTAAGGATCTTATACAGTGTCTTATTAGTCGATCTGCTTTTATAATTAACACATCTTGTTCTTGCAAAGCAAGTGAAAGCAATGCTAATTCATCCAATATATCTATCATTAATGCAAGAGAGATCTTGCAAAAACCCACGATTTTCCAACATTATTTTCATTCCGATATTTCCAAGTTTAACAAAATGATCATATAATGCTGGATATGCTTGACAAACAGCTTTTGTAGCTCTAGCATTACAGGCAGCCCATCGTGGTCCAAGAATACGGCCAATTTTTAATACTTAAACCATTTGCTATACTCGTTAATTCCACCTGGTTTTTTTTTTGAAGTATGGTACATGCAATAAATTTTGAAATGGTTGACTTGTTTTCTTTTCTTAATACTATCATCAAGAGCAAGTTTAATTTTATGACTCAAACAATGCCATATTGTTAGTCCAGGAAATCTCTCAACTAAACGAGCAGTAACACCAGATTTTCGTCCTAGCATTGAACTACGTAGCTCCATCTGAACAAAAACTAATTAAATTTCTGTTTATTTTTATCTCGCATTATTTGTCAAAACATAATTTTTTTTTTTCACATAAAGTTTGATGTTTTAGTAAGGAATTCCGAGAAACAAGACAAATTAATTAATTAAATTAATCAGAATTCTAAAATTTGTTTATAGTATACCTGAACTCGAAATATTTTGCTCGCAGCAACCACATTTCTCTAAATAGGAAACATATCGTATTTCTATCCTGACCTTTACAATCCTATTCTCACGTAATACTTTACCTTTACCATTATATTTACAGTCCAGTGTGTCCATTGTTTACCCACAATTGTCATTTCACAATCGATTTCCATACATTTTTTCACAAATATTTCCCCACCCATTCGAACTGTATGTTCCACCAAATGCAAACTCTTCTCATTTATAATCCTAATTATGTTCTAATTATATTCTAAATTTTTCATTAAATATTCTCCGTCATTCTATAAAAGATTCTTTATTTTAATATTCTGAAACTATTCTCGTTCACTAATGTCATGGATCATGCTAATTTATTATTTATCATTCACTTGTGTGTAAGCAACATTCACACTTTTAGTTAATTTTTTAAATATTTATAAAAATAACATAAAAATATAAAATATTTAATTTTTAATCAAAATCAATCAATTTTTTTCCATTATTCCTCTAAAATATATTTTTTCATAAAAAGAATCTTATATTTTAAAATTTTACATTTTATTCTTTCTACTGATATGAAAATATAATTAGAAATTTAGGCAACTTTCGTGAAAGTCGTTGTATAGACGCTTTTACCCAGTTAATCTTCGCTCAAATGCGTTTAGAATTTAATCAAATTGTTATATGGAAGCCATTTCATCTTGACTCATTTGCAAATATATTATGGCATTAATTTTCCATGAGAATTTAACTCTGTCATGTGACTAAATAGATAAAACTGAAATAAAGACCCGCTCATTTCTATTTATTATTGTCTTTAGACTTTTGTTAAGTATTCATAAAATTTTTGCAAGTCAATATTTATTAATTAATAAATTTTCAGATAAAGAAATAATTTGTGTATATTCGTACATAATATATATTTTTTTTATGCTTTTAAATAAATCTCTAGGTATCATTTTAAAATTGTTATATAACACTCAACAAATCTCAAACTTTAAAAGTATTTATTCTAATAATCATTTGATTTATTTTATTTTATTTTTTTTTTCATCTAAAGATTTTTTCCCAAGTTTCTGCAAGTCATAAACTTCATAAACATTTATTTTAAATATAATTACTTATTCTCTTAATATAAAAAGTTACTTGTGTTTAGACTAATATATTATATAATTGGGACCCTCACATCTTCTGCATGTTAAAATATTTGAATTGCTACTTTCTAGAAGATTTTTAAAGCACTTTCAAATTTATTATGTACTTTATAGGCTTATGTATACAATATATTATATTATATTATGTTTTATTTTTTCTGTTTTTATAATTAACATGGAAGTGATTTGGTATTCGTGCGAAAGCGGCTATGATAAAGGAGGGAGAGGGAGAGGAGTATTTAGTATAAAACGACGTCTTCTTGGCTGCTGCATATAATTTATCAAGACTCCCTTATTCTCGCTTTTGGCGCATACGCAATTAGGCGCCCTGCCTCCACCCCCAATCATGGTTATTATATAGATTGCCGCCTTCGTGTGCTGCTAATAATGTTAAAGTTTGAGAGAGAGAGAGAGAGACAAAGGCAATATTAACTATATAACGCCCTTTAAGTCTTAAAGTTAATACATCCTCAAAGATGGGGCAGGAAGGAACTTGAGTTAAGTTTACGACACAACCCCTCCCTTCCACCCCTATCGCGACTTCCCACCCCCACCCCTGGACCGATTTTGATTCCGTCGCTGCTCTAATTAAAATTTCATTTCAATTTAATAGTTTTGTATAGTAAATGGCCAATTGTAAAAAGTCTAATCAAACAGGAGAGAAGCATTTACATGGATATTAAACAGAATACAGGAAAAGGGACTGCTTTGCAAACGGGGTGGAAAAATCATCAAATACAATTATTTAAATTAAACGCTACAAAGAAATGTAAGAGCACATTAATTTCTTGCTTTAAATATTAATAATTAAAGGTTTCTTAATTAATTTTAAAGATGAAACACATTTAGAAATGATAAAAAATAACTAGTAAAATGCCAGAAACTAATTTAAATTTTCTTTAATAAATAACATTTTATAATTATTTTCTTAATTAAACTTTCTTTATTAATATCATGGAGAAATCTTCAAGAAAACCTTAAAATCATGCTTATGCCAAGATTACTTTTTTTTTTTTTTTTTTGTAAAATTAGCCTATTTTTATATATCTTCACGAATGTTGAATTTTTTAGGGTAATTTAGAAAACAACAACGTTTTGCATTTGAACTTTTTAAATTTGGTTCATTCTGCCTTGAATTATTATTTTTCAATAAATTTTCAATAAAAATTTTAAAGAAAATTACTAATATTAATATGAAAATTAATATTACAGTATTGATATAATTAATTTAATAAATTAGTAAAATTATCACTAAATATAAATATAGGTATATATTCCAGATTTTTATATTATTTTTATTTACAATTATTTATGCACTCAAAAGAATTATCTCAAATATTATTTTTTAAACAATTTTGACATTAAGTTTTAATTGTCGGTGGATATTGATATACATTAACTCATCATAATAATTCATGTTATTCTTTATCCCTAAATGAAGCAACCAGCATATCATAAATATAGTTACTAAGTTTGCCGTTAGATGTCGGGAGCAGTCCGCATTACTAAACTAAACTTACAGAATGATAAAAAGAGATTTTATAGAAAAATAAAAATTGTTATATTGTTTTCTCAAAAAATCTAAAAGCTCTTTTTAAGAATAATTATTAATTAAATGTTGTTGAAAAATTGTTGATTTTTTAAATTTTAAATTATTCAAAAGAAAACATCGATGGAATGGTGTAATGAAATGAGAGAATGATTTCGAGGGATGAAAATCCGTCAGGTAAATGAGAGTAATCATCATCAGAGTCAAGCGTGCCTCTAAAATTTAATTAAAATAACTCACTCACAGTCGCTCTCTCTCTCTCTCTCTCTGTCGAGATCTATAAATTTGTTAAAGACCAAAGATTTGAGCATTAAAGTAAATATCTATTATCCAAGTCTATTATAATCAAAATATTTTAAAGCATTTACATAATTCCAAATGGACATCGAAATATATATGGTGTGTAGTTAAATTATAGTCAGCTTGAAAGTTGATGTAGTTGATGTAGTTTACACCATGTTAATAGAAAGTAATAAATTCCAAAATGAAATTATTTTCAAGCCTTTTATTATACATATATTCTGAAAAAAAAATATAAATTTTTTATGTTGTAATTTTCAATTAAAATATAAAAAGAAAAATAATAATATTTTAATGAATAGTTAATAATAACTCATTCATATTATAATTTTATATTAGATTTTGGGTTTTGAAATTGAATGAATTGAATTTTGATGAAAACTATCATGATAAATGAATTTATTTATATAATAATAAGAGAGATCGGAGATAATAGTTTCATAATTTATAAAAACAATTTGCATCATTTATATTTCATTAAAAATAAAACAAAATGAATAGTTAAATAAAATAACAAAGACGTAATATAAAAAATAAAAAAAATAACTATTTATAAAGGCTACGTATACTTAAAATGTTTAAATTGAATATTTTGGTATAATGTACATATATCTATGTATAATATATAGTAGAATAAAGTATTTTTAAATAATTTTAAATACTCCTTTTAAATTAATTAATAGAAAAGAAATGAAATATTTTTTTCAATCATGATTATTAATTATTAATTCTTTTAAAAACAAATAATTTTATTACTTTTCATATATTATTTTCATTTATGTTTTAAATATAAAATTAAAAAAAAATAATAATAAGAGATAGCAAGTGAGTGACTTGAATGTGATTGTTTTCTAAGATATGCGCAAGAGGTGTCCGAGGGTTAGGGAGGCAATGGTCAATAGATGGCCGCTGAGCGCCACACCCCGTCGCCATGACAACCCCCGGTCTGGACACCCCCATTGCCTTGTCATAATCCTACGCCATATTGAGACGAATCCTCTTCTCTATCCTCCTCCACAAAAAAAAAAAAAAAAAAAACCTAAAAAGACATTATTGGAGGATTCTCAAATATTCCCATAAATTTTTTTTGAAAGATTCAAAAAAAAGTAATTTACACTATTATTATTATATATATATGTTAAGAATAAAATTTATTTTAATAGTTGAATTATGTAATTTTTTGCTATGTATTTTATTTTATAATTTATCGACTATATTTAAAATTAGTATTGTTTTTATTGGCCCAGCATTTGGAATTCATTTGTGGCTCTTGTGCTTTTCCAATTTCAGCCATGTCACTCAGGTGGCCTATTAATTTGACTTAATTGGAGGAATGGACAATGAATATTGAAAATGTAAACCCTATCTCTGGTAGCCTTTCCACCTTCGACTTCAATTCTAGTCATATTTTTTTTTTTTATTTTAAGATTTGACTCTTCTTTATCAATATTACATTCTCGAGTCTTAATAAAATGATATAAATTATTTTCAGGTAATATAAAATACGATATAAAATTATTTCCAGGTAATATAAATATATTTATTTAAATATTTCACCTTAACAACTTCATTTCTCAATTTCTTACATTGGACTGAATCTCTCTCATTTACATCTACCTCAAAATATTACAAAAATAATTTCAACATTAACATTTTTTTTTCTTAGAAGATACTTATTAAGAATGTGTATTTTTTTCACTTCTCACCAACCCACACACAGACAATCAAAATAATAATAATAATAAAAAAAAAAAAACTATCATCGAAGTTTTAAATCTCAATCGGATCGAATCTAACCAAGAGTCGTATCTTTCAACCTTTCATTCTGAACACTAGATAAAAGCGACTTCATTGACTGTGGGCGTATACGAACCTTTTCAGATCGTTATCACCTGGAGTGGTTTTTATTCGTTTCTCTAGTCCAACTCTCCAACCTCTCTTCCTCTTTTTGTAACTTCTAATTCATTCAATCATTTGTCTTTTATTGAAAATGATTATCAAAGTTATTTTATTGAGTCCTAACAAATGGCTCATCTAAAAAAAAGAACATTTTAAAGAACAATGAATTAGTATTAAAATTTAAAACAATTTATACATAGTCACTTTCGAATTTTTTTCTATCAATTCCTTTCATGTATCATAGATTTCGACAGAGGTTTCGTATCCCTTGTTACATTATTTTTTTTGATTTATTAATTAATTTATTAATTAAATAATTAATTTATTTTTTTATTAATTTATTTATTTATTTACATATTTTTTTGAATTTATTTATAATTTTAAAAATTATCAAAATTCACATCTATTTATCTCTGAGCTCTACAAAACCTGAAAGTTCTTGGCCATAGCAACTACATTTTTCCAAATATGTTCCCTGAACTACCCCCAACTCCAACTCCTATTTTCTCCCTTCTCTCTTAAGTCCCTTCCTACATTGTCTGCCCTTGTGCGTCCTTGGTCTTCCCATCGGTCTCCCCACAAATTGTTTTTTAGTCAGTCTTTCCTCTCCCATTCTTGCCACATATCCTGCCCATCGCAACCTTCTTGCTTGTAATACTCTTAACTATGTCTGAAGATGAAAAGAGGTCGTGCAATTCCTCGTTAAGCAGTCTCCGCTATTCTTTGGCTGATATATGCTACGAAGAATCCTATTTTCACAAATACTCTAAATCTACTCTCTTCTCCCAAGGTCATAGACCATGACTCACTCCAGCATAATACAACCAGCAAAATAATTGTAAATTCATAAACTATATACAGTTTAAATTATATATGTATTTAAATGATGTAATGCTTATTTTTCAATACATAATTATTTATATAAATATGTATTAATTCAATTTGTTTCTTAGAATATTTAAATTGGACCTGAGTGTAGGCAACCATCAATAAAACTTCTATTATGTATGTAAATTTCATATAGAAAAGCCATAGACTATACCAGGCCTGGCCAACCCGCGGCCCTCGGGCCACATGCGGCCCACCGTGAAAAATTGTGCGGCCCACCATTTAACTTTATATTTCTTTTGTAACTTTCATTTCTCGTCTGTATATTCAAAAACAGAGAATATAATTGAAAAAATTATAATTAATTCATTTTTTTATTTAAAATATGTCCTAGAATTTTTAAACTACATATTTGATTCCATAAATAGGAAGAAAAAAGTTAGAAATAATAGTAATTAATAGAGAATATATTTTTTTATTTTAAATTGCTATTATTATTTTTAATTTAAAAAAAGTAGCCAAAAAATAATAAATAAGAATATTAAACACATTAAGCATCAAGAAAGTATTATTATATATAGTAAAGTTTAAATTCGTTCTCTAAAATACGGCCCCTGTAGCATTGCTCCTAATCAAATAGGCCCATGGAGTCATTTGGGTTGGCCAGGCCTGGACTATACTATTGAAAGTATAGGCACTCTGTGAAACATTTTAATATATTATTTTATATAAATATAAAACTTATTAAACATTAAGTATATTTCTTATGATTTGTATTTACAATTTTAATTTTTGTTTTTAAATATAATATTTCATATAGATTTTCCTGAAACATCAGCGCTGCTCAAATATGCAAATCTTTTATATCCCTCGGATGGATTTAAATTCAAAATGACATGCTTATCACAATTTTTTTTTTATACAAAAGAGAACAATATTTTTCTCTTTATTGATTTTGATTAGATAATTAATGGCGTATGTCACTTTGCTTAATGGTATCTGGTAATAAATCATTTTGCATTCATATCAAAAGATTTCCAAGGGACATTTCTATATATCTGTATATATAGATATGTATGAAAAATAACCGAGTGATGTTCACCCTTCCGCAACCCCCAGCAAACAAATGAGTTACAACGAAACCTACTCTGAGCTCAATGAATGAAAATCCCAATTGCTTTTATGACGCCCGACGGACGATTTGAATACGCATGCGCTACAATAAATGATTAGAATGAAAGGAAGAGATGTGATAGGGTTGGGGTGGCATTTGAGGGTGATTTATAAAACTTTCAAATGATAAGGAATGAATTATCTACAAATTAAGAAGAACCATGTGTTTTCCTTTATAATCTTTTATAATATTTAAGAGAATCCATTAATATTTTATTATTATTATTATTATATATACTCCTATTTTTTTGTATGAACTCTTTGAATTTGATGGTATAAAGGAATTTTCCTTATATACTTAAGAACTTAAGTGATCAATATCACTAAAAAGAAAATTTTTTCAATTACATTAATTCAAATATTTAGTATTCTACCAGGAGATCTAAAATTAAGCTCTTATTGGAAAATTTATGCATATCCCTTTTTTAATGAATTCTGGCAATCTCTTTTTGGAAATGTCGAAGCAAGGCTCAATTTAATTCAGACAGATTTCCTTCAATCTGCTTTGCACATTGATCACTTGAATTGTCAAAATGCGTCTTGAACACTTGTCAATAGTCCCCATTTCTTGAAATATATATTTCCTGTTTGATTAATTACGTAAAAGGTTTGGTTTTTTTATTGCGTTTTATAAAAGATAGATAGCTTTCGAGTGTCCGTTTCTTTTTCCCTCTATCACAATTTGGATCAGACAGAGAAATTATAATTGGGACCCCGTCTCAGCGGCCATCAGCATCAAGGGGAACCCTTTTTTTTCAGGCTCGTTTCACGGTTTATGCCATCTCGAAAACTTTGACAATATAACTAAAGGGATTCTTTCGAAATTTTAATTGTGCCGGATTTATTTTCCCACCGGAAATGGTCGGAGTCGAATTGAGGGGTCCGATAGGCGTCTGAAATTAAATTTTCAAATTAAAATGTCAAAATTTATCAAAGAAGATAATAAAGGACAATTAAACTGAAACAGGGTCACGAATCAAAGGAAAATTAAAACATTTTAAGAAATCACATCCAAATTAAATTATTTATTTAAGTTACAGTTACTCTGGATCGAGTCTGAAAAAAAGTTGAAACATCAACCAATTCATCTTTACAAAATAATATGTGTAAATATCTTCTTAATATATAATATATATAAATATTCCAATCATTTTCACTTTCAGGTGTCGATGACTTCCAACGACTTGAAAATAATTGGGGATCTTTGCAGGATGTTGCATGATATTCATAAAACTTGTTTCAATTGTATAATTATTATTTTATTCTATTAAATTTAAAATATTGATTTGATATCAAGTCAATGTATACAAGAGGAGGTCTTGGAGGATATAATATGGATGATATATAAGATCCCATTTTTTAACATCAATTTGTAAATTAAATTATTAAACAAAGACTCAAAAATAAATACAGTGAATTACCTAGAGTTAGCGCATTAAACTTAGGAAATATTGAAAATTATATAAATTAATGAAAATTTATTTGATTTTTAAAGATCTGGGTAATTTACAAATTAAAAGGATTAAATGAAAATCAATGAAAAGATAATAAAGACAATAGGTCGTCGAAATAATGGAAAATGAATGGAATAGGAATAGGAATAGGAAAATGCTTGGACCGCTGCTAATCTGAACTTAATCATAAATTGATTCCTTAATATTACAAGTTATAAATTTTTATTTGAATTATTTTTAAAACATCAATTTATTTTTTTTAATATACTTATACGATTACATACTTAGTACTTAGTAGAAATTCAAAAGGTTTGTTCAAGAACGAATCTCACTTTTTCGATCTTAATTTGTAGTAGAAAGAAAATTTTATTTTATTCTTGAATTGTTTGTAAGAATAGGATTAGAAATACATGACAAGAAAATTACCCCCACTCGTCTCCCCCCCTCTTCTTTTTTTCTCCTTCACGGCTGTTGTTCACTTGGAGAATAAATGCATTTGTAAAAGCGAGTGCGTGTTGATCCTTAAAGAAGTTTAATTGGAAGTTCGCACGGTTCAATAGACCAGTCATTTATCCCTTCATGGAATCTCCAAAGAATATGTCTTATTATTATCTTAATCTTGAGAAATTCTTGGTTTTTATTTGATTTCTTCTTTCATATATTGTGCCCCTCTGGCAGTGACACCTTCTCTTATATTATGATAAGTATCGACAAGTACAACACCTCCGATGCAGCACCGAGGTCCTCCTCAATTAATTACACCCTCAGCATCACATTTTTTTTTTAATTATAGTCACTCGCTTCTGACAGCAGTGACTATGTGATAAGCGAATCTTCATCCAATATACAAACAAATTCAATCAAGATTTATTATATTAATTCATTTTATCTTTTTTTTTTTTTATTTAATTTCAAATAATTTAATGAATTAGTTTACACATCTTTACTTACCAATTTATTATTATTATAGACAAAAGTCAATATTTTTTCATAAAATAAAATGATGATTAAAATATTTAAAATAAACATATGAATTTGTAAAAAAAAGAAATATATTATTATTATTAATTATAATATTTTATATTTAATATATATTTATTATTGTTTGAACTTATTTTATAATAGTAGTTTAATAGGAACAAAGAAATTCATTTTTTTGGAAAGAAAGAAAGGGGTTTTCAATTAGTATCCCCAAAAAACAAATTTAATATCCTGGATTTTATTTAAAATTAGATTAAACTATTAAATGTTAAAATATTTTTCATATTTTTCTCTCTCTTTATTAGAAAAACATAAGGAAAATATATAAATCATTCATTTGTTAAACTTTCAATTTATATCGTCAAAGTATATTTTTCTTTTCTTTAATAATTTCTTCAATTGACTTTCATAATTTTAAATTTATATTTTAAAATAATAATTAATAAAAACATTTGAAATAAATATATATTCTTATTAAATATATTCAAATAACCGTAAGGAAATAAAGGGGGAATAAATTTCGTAAAGATATGGATAGCGGGATTTTTTTAACCAAAAAAAAATATTCCCGGGGCTTTTGTCCGGGCGTTTCTTTTTTCTAGATTTATTTGCCTTGTCCAGCAATTGACACAAATACAGATACCGTCGATAAGGGCTTTTTATATATTCCTGAAGCACTTTACATATCCCTGAGGGGCATTGTCTTGCGTTTGGGCCCTTAATATTGATTGCTTGGGCTCAAATCGCCATTAGACCATCGACTCCCATTCATTAACCGTTAATTGGATTAATTACCACCATTATTTCGCCAGAGCAAGCGAGCGTTCTTCTAAATCCCAACAAAAGTATTTTATATTTTAAGAGAGAAATCCTTTGATAAAAACAAAAAGAGAGAAACAAAGAGAAACTGGGATTAAAAATATTGCTATTTATTAACAGCAAAAAAAAAGTTTCACTTTCGAGTCTTAATGCGTATTTAGTTCCATGGTTTCTTTTTTTTTAATGGAGAAATGCTATCGATAGTTTAGTTTTATTTTATAATAAATTAGATTTAGAAAAAAAAAAAGAAAATCAGGAAAGCATGTGCATAGTAATGAAGGAGGGCTCAGGATGGTTTGTCTTTCTTAAAAGTGAACTTTTTTAAAAGATTTTTATATATTTTAGAATTTATTTCTTAATTTGAAAAAAATTATATAAAAAATATAATTTTATATAAATATTTTTTTAATTATTAAATCTAATATTATAATAGCAAAAATTGTAAGATTAAATTTGAGGTACTAATAATTATTCGAAATTTATGATTATGTCAATATTTATATTTCGTGGTTATTAAATAATTTATTCGTTATATAATTGTGATTTTTTCATTAAAAATAATAATTACCAAATATTGTAATTCTATTAATATATTAAATAAATAAAATCTAATATTTTTTTTATTATTGCAATAAAATTAAAAAACTTTTAAAATTATTTACTTTTTTTTATTTTTTTAAATATAAAATTCTAAGTCCATATTAACCACTGTAAACATTTATTTTGATTTTGTCATATCATAAATTATATTATATATTATATTATATTTTAATATTTTTATGAATAAAATGAAGTTGGAATCTTTATTCTCAAGCTTACTACTAATAGTTCAACATTTTATGACTAGGTCACTTAATTAAAATATTTAAATGTCATTTAAATTAAAGTATTCCAATTTAAAAAATAATAAATATAGATTAGAATACAATTTTATTTTTATTTGATCTTTTTTTAAAAATATATTTTAAAAAATTTTAAATTGATTAATTTGCTTCAAAGTGAACGTTTGATAATTAGAAAGAAACGCTGAAAAATGATTCGTTTGATTGGCCTGGACTTTTTCTTCCATTCCGTTGATTTGCAATTGAATGTCTCGTATTCGGTGACCATCCAAAGTCAATTTGACAATTGAATGGCTCTGCATGTAGATTTTTCTATGTCACCATAATAGGGAATTAAAAAAACGAGCTCATCCTCGGAGGTGAAAATAAAACGAATTAAATGAATAGATATGAAACAAAAGGAAAAAATTCTGCTGTCCATCTTGATGATGGGGCGGACGCCTCTCGGAGGGGCGCCCTGCGCTCCGGGCACTAATTAGATCACGTCGAGGAGAGTAAAAAGAGAGCTCTGCTAATGTCCTTCCAAATCGATTCTCAATAAAAAGGCAGAGGAATACGGGAAAAAATTGCAATCTGGCTTTTATTTACTTCATAGACGTGACGTAATCGAAAAAAGGCAAAATAAATTAGACAGGTGGATGGAGCGGGACGAAGGATTGGAAAGAGGCAACCAAAGACCATTTTAAAAATATAATTAAGACATGATTAAGTTTATTTTATAGTTACACACATTATACAATTATATCTGATAATAATTTTTTTTTTGTTTTTTATGTTTTTTGAGAAATGAAGTCTATTAGACATTTAATTAATTCGATAAAATAATGTGATTTATTATTAATTTTATTTAATTTATTGCTCGTACATAAGAATATTATGAGTTGTAACGCTTTCCCGGAATAAATTTCTCAATAATTTAAATTTATAAAATACATAATAATTATTACTAAATATTTATTTTTTAATTCAATTTAAAACTCTTAAGCTTAAAAAACTAGAATTCATTTATATTAACATAAAAAGGTTAAAATAAGTAATAAATCCAAAAGTCGTTAAATAAATCATTTTTAATTAAATTAAATAAAATATATAATTAAAAAATAAATAATTTTTTTATTTATATTCTCACTTGTCGTTAATAAATAAATTTTTAAAAACCTTTAAAAACCGTATTTTTATTATTCCATTCCATTCTCTCTGTATTTTAATTACAAATAATAATTTAAACCATGACTTTTACCTTTGCTTTCGATACAACTCAAATTATCTCCTTTTCGAATACCAATCTTCTCCATACATGATAATGCTCCGTAAATTGACCATCAGTGACAGCTCTTGGATTTGTTTCTTTAGTTGGCGCCTATATTTCGGAAGCGAGAATGGAATTAAGCCAGTGGGGGTGTCGCCTAGGCAACCGAGGGTGCATTCCAGCATCCCACTTCTCCCACAAAGCACTAATCAATTGAACAAAGTACTGACCAAAAGCACTGCCAGCAATAGACAGAGAAAAGCTCGTAAAATTTACCTTAGATGGGAAATACGAGAATTTTTTTTTTCAAACAAAATAAATTGTTCCAATAAATAGGCAATAAATTAATATACTTATACAAAATACTTATAAAAATATGAAAAATGGGGAAATTATTAAAATTGGAATTTTTTTAATTTTCGTTGAAGCATCTTTATAATAAATTGAGAATAAGTACATGCATTTAAGTTATATATGAATTAGCGATCTATAATTACTTAATGAGATTATGAATGTATCTATCTCAGTGGTAATAATAATAATAAAAAATAAAGTTCTTGAATGCAATAAAAGCTTCTTTCAACTATCTCTCTTATTACCCACCTCCATTCAATTTCAATTCTCGGCTAATTTCTTCACGTTTATCTATAAAACTTATTATTTCATTGGACCACCGAGTGGTGTATCCTTAAATAAACATTTCTAAACATCTCATTAATCTTCTTCTACCGATTCAAATCACTTATTCTACATAATCTAATCTTCTCGATATTATGACTATAACTAAGTTTGATCATCTGGTTCTTTCCTTGTTATGATCTTCCTCATTCTCCTGAGATATCATATATTTCGGCAATTAAATTGTATGAATAATTCCATTTTAAGTACTCTTAATTTATTCTAATAATACTATAACACTTTTATTAATATATTAATATATATTTATATTTTAAAGGTTTTTAAATTTATTTAAGAAATTAATCAATTTTAATTATTTTTAACTTCCCATTTTTTTTTTGGCTTTTTTCGGAATATATCTCCATTTAGCCAGTTTTCTCAGAATTGTTGATTATTTTTATTTTCATTTAAATATCTATGCACTCGGCGAGGTTCGATCCCTCGAACACAAATCGGCGGACCGGTCACTATAACCGCGCGGCTATGCTCCCGGTTAACTTCCCTTTTTATAAAGCAACTTTTTCTAGTTAGATAGATAAATATAATTCTAAATAATTTAAATGGCTCTACGGAACTCGAAAGTTCTTGGCCACAGCAACCACACTTCTCCAAGTATCCCTATTCTGAGCCACAACCCTCCAATCCCTACCCTCTCCCATCTCTTTTACGTCCCTTTCCACATTATCCACCCACCGACGGCGTCCTTGGTCTTCCAAGCGGACGTTTCCCACTCGGTCTCTCCACCAATATATTTTCTCCCATCCTTTCCTCTCCCATTCTAGCCACGTGCCCTGCCCATCGCAACCTTCTCGATTTGATAATTCTAACTATATCTGGTGATGCATAGAGGCCATGCAATTCCTCGTTATGCAATCTTCGCCATTCCCCAGTGACCTCATCTTTCTTTGGCCCATAAATGCTGCGAAGAATCCTATTCTCAAATACTCTAAATTTATTCTCATCCCCCAGGGTCATAGTTCATGCCTCACCCCCTTTGTAATACAATCGGCAAAATAATTGTTTTATATATTTTAATTTTATCCCCTTTGATAATAATTTTGACGCGATAAGCCCCTTTTCTGCATGATAACAGGCGTTACCCCATTGCAACGTTGCTTTAAACTCATCTCGAATATTATTATCCTTTGTGATCACAGATCCTAAGTATTTAAATTTTTCTACATTTTCGAATTTAAGAATTATATACATATGTTTTTTGTTCTATATATTATATTTGTACAATCTTTGTTTCTTTGACTTAGAAATTAATGTTTCCATGAACATTATTATTAGTTTTATTCTCATTCTTTGCTTTTGAAAAAAATTTTAATTAATTTTCTAACTCTCGTCTCTGCCAAACACTTCTTCCAGTTTGAAATCACTTCGAAGAAGAAAGTCAATTTAATTTAGATTCCATTTCAAGTGTGCATGTATTTTTTTTTAGTATTATGTCTCGTACGTCCCGTGCATAGAGGATAAGGGTAGAAAACGATAAATATATGAGGAAGGGCACGAGACGAAGCAAAAGAAGAAGTGGTTGCAGCGTTCGCGTCTCATGGAAATGACATGGCGTCGTTTTCTTTTTCGCCGATTGCACGATTCTTGGCCTATTGTTATTTTATAGTCCATTAGTCGACGCCCCAAAAGAAGCCCCCTTTTCAATGGCAAAACTACTTCACGAATACAAAATTACTCTGAAATATTTCTAAGATATGAAAGAGAGAGTATCGCTCGTTTGCTCCCTCTCTTTCTACTGATGTTGGGAAGGGGAGGGGAGGGGGTTGATATAAACGTAACAACTACGTTGAATCGAAAAACCAAAATCTGCTGACAATAAAAAGAAGACGAGTGCTCTGTGATGCTGATGTGTGTGTGTGTGAGAGAGAGAGAGAGAGAGAGAGAATAACCTCCTCGTGAAATTCATCTTATTTAATATGTATTTAGATTTTGCCATTTGTATGCATTGTTTTTTTTTTTTAAATTACGCAGAAAAGGAAAAGAAAGAAAAATAAACAAAAAGTTCTTTCTTTTATTTTTACCTATGAATAGAGAAGAACCTTAGCTTCTTCTATATTTTGCTCTTATTTATTATATATAGAATATAGAAATGACAGTTGCATTACTATCAGTTTTATAGTATTATATTCATTTACTAAATTTATCATTTGCTATCATTTTATATAGATAGATTGAATGAATAAATTTTGTATAGAATTCACTAATTAATTTTATCATATGTAATACGATGGAAATTATGATAGAAAACATTATATGAAGAATTTCACATCAAAATGTTCAAATTCATATTATAGAATGCGTTATAATTTTATTTTATTTTATGATCAATGAATGGAATCCTAAAAAAATTAAATAATTAATTGATTTACATTTTATAAAACATTCAACATTAAATGATTAGATAATTGTACTTTATTATTCAATATTCGCGTAATTCTTTTTTAATTTATTATATTAAATTCAAATATATATTAGACATGATATATAATACTATATATTATATATGTATGTATTCTCTAAGGAATTCGATTTTTTCGAATTCAATTTTGACGCATTGATTGTGTCATGGAACGATTTCAAATAGATTTTCTATAATGTTATCGAAAGGTCGTGATTTGCATGTTGCCTCTCTCGTTATAGAATTGATCTTCCTAAACGCGAACAATTCCAGATTAAATTCTTATCTTACTTCATCGAACGTCACGGCGAATTTTCATCTAATTGCTTCTTGATTTTTTCATATACATATAGATCGAAGATCGACACGAACGTGAAAAACAAAGACGAGGTGCTGCCTCACCCTCACCCTCACCCTCACCCGTCAGTCAGGACGAATAATCGAAATAGCTTCGTGGTTTATGTAAAGCGCCTTCATTTCCAAACACGATTCTCTTTTATTCCTAAAATCGACCCCATCAACGAATCGCCTTCATCCCACCCCACTTCATCCCATTCTCTTCGGGTACAAAAGATGATAATTGAAAAAAAACGAACATGCCGTTTAATCTCGCTTTCTCTTTCTTCTTCTCTCACTCCTCTCTCTCTCCCCCCCCCCCAATGGTTTTTAAAAGCAAACAGGAGCCACCTTTATGTTATTGTATTGGAACATTAGCATAGACTCGACATTAAAATGTGCGAATATTTAATTTTTAATTCACTAAAATAACAGTGGAAAGGGACAACGACACCCTCTTTTTTCGATTTATCGTCTTGGTGAAAAAAAAAAAATTATCCAAACACAAGCTTCACCATTCCCTCCACCTTTGTTTAATGATGCTCTCATAATAGCATTCTTTTGGATCAAAGAAACAGACAAGAATAAACAGAAAAAAAATTAAATGATAACAAAAATTAAGTTAAATTAAATTAATTTTCTGATGGTTAAAGTATATTTTTCTTCTCTTTAATAGGTAGATTTATCCAATGGGTCTTCATCGCTATAATATTAATGAGAAAAGCCTTTGAAGGGATTTTGTCCATCTCACTGGGTCTGCCAATTGAAGGTAAGAAGGGGTAAGGGGTAAGGGCCAAGGGCCAAAGGGTATCGAGATTTCAATCGATAACGATAGCAACTGACCGCCTCATACCCTTTCGATTTCAACCCTTTTAGGTCTTTGTCTTTGCTGAACAACAACAACAACAACAACATCCTGAGATGTTTGCTGCTTAGAATGCCACCCTCGTTGGGCAATTGGCTCGCAAGGCACGTCACTGGGTATATATGTGGGCGGCAAAGAGGAGGATATTGCGTCTTAGGCTCCTCCCCGTGTTTAGGGTGGCCTCGTCCGTTTTTATGACTGTTTAGAATGCGTCTAGATCGCTTGCTACATTTTACACCCCTTCCCCTGTGATACGATAAGGTGCAACCCAACCGCCTCCATCCCTCTAACTTCTCATTTTAATTTAAACATCCCTTCTCCTTTCTTCTTCTTCTTTTTTTTTTTACTATTATTAAAACAACATGTTGTGCATATTAAAGGTCGACTTTTTTGCCATTTTTTTGTGTGTGTTTTAAAATGGCAGGCCATCGAGGGTTTTCAGATGAGACCCTAATTGCGTTAAAATAATCTTTCCCTATTCTGTCCGTCTGTCATAAGTCTTACTGAAATACTGATAGTGAATTATTGAGAAAGTCTTGACATAACTCAGCTATAGCACCACTCTTGCATTAACAATTCAAAATCACAATGTATTTTTAGGGGCAGCAGCCCTTTCTATTTCTTAAAACTGCCTAATGAATGTGTAGCTTGAGTTATATATAGGTAGCAGACATGGAAATCAATAACGATTATTTTTACATTACGTAAATCCAATTCTTTGTAATTCTTTGTAATGGATTTAATCAGAAATATACTTAAGTTTTTTTTGTTAAGTGGAATATTACAATATATATATACATTTAGTATAATAAAAATACTCTAAGGAAGTCAAATAAATTATTTGGAAATATACATATATCTTCAATTATATGTAAAATAAATTGCCTTAAACTATTGTTCATATATGTAGATCTTAGTTTGAAAATGTTATTACTATATATAAATAAAATATATGAGTCATACGTATAATGAATTAAATAAATAATATGATCTTAATTTCAATTTGTTTAAAATGTTGTGTTTTGTTTTAGGATTTGATTCAAATATTTTATTTATTTAAACTAAATTGGAAATAATTAAATTCAGGAATTACCTAAAGAAATTTCAAATTTTTATTTAAAAATCTAATATAAATAAACATTGAAGCGTATTTCAATGAGATTGAATTATATTTAACATCACTTTATTATTTTTAGTTCATTTTTCATTTTTCTCTAAGGTCCAATTACTCGGGCATTATATATTGAAGCGTAAACCCCTCCAGAAGGGGATAGTATTATAATCCTGTCTGATGCGATCGTAAGCGCAATAACACCCACACCTCTCTGAGTAGTAATTCTCTAATCCCTTGTTGGGTCATAGGGGTAGTTGGGGGCAAACTAGGGATATTACTTGCTTCTATCTGCCTCTGTTATCGCAGCATGAGAATACATCCACTTGTGACAATATTAACATTCTGGACAGGATTCATATTGTTCATCACCTCTCTTCGACCCTCCATTCTTTTCCTTATTACTCTTTTATATAAACATCATAAAAACGGAGAAGCAACTCTTGAAATTTAAAGAAAGAATTCTCTTAGATTTTATTTGTAAATTTTTAAAATTAAAAAAAAAAACTCAGATGAATTTGTTCATAATTAAAAATAAAATTGTCTAAAATGATAATTAAAAAGACTTTTTTACTATCACACCAAATTTTCAATGTCGAGATTTTGATGTTTTTATATGTTTTGAAGGGCCCTGAGTCATTTTCACTAATAAGGTTGAGAATAATGTCTGTGTGTGTGTGTGTGTGTGTGTTTGTGTATGTATGTGGATGTATGTGTACACAAGATTAAGCAAAATCATGAAATTTGCTACACGGGCATTATTCAAAATTCGTAGTTTTCTATCAACTATTGGGAAATGTAGATCATCCGGAAGTGGGTCATTATCTACCACGCTTTGATTTTTTTCTTCTAAACTGACCGTAAAAATAAAAATATATATGTTTGATAGTTTTTCACATGATGAAAAATTATATAATACTGATATATATATAGAATTTCAGTTTGATTGAATCGCTGAAATAAATGAAATTTATTTTATTATTATTTTCTCATGAAGATGTTCTCGGAGCGACTAAACAAGTTCATGTTGCGCTGGGACATATATTTAAAACCTCGCTACCACCTCTTAGAAGCCTACGATTGGAGATAATAAGCGAGCTATCCATTGAGCACTCACTCAGCGCCTAACACACTATTGGTCGTCGAGAGTCCCCACCACTCCGCTTAGACGTCACCAGCCGGGTATAAAAAGCCGTGAAACAGGCAAACCAGGAGCAGTTGTATTTGAGATTCAAGAAGTTAACAAGAACGACGAACATATTCGAAGAACGACGAAAATATCCGAAGAACGAAGAACCGAAGATTTCCAAGACGTTTATTTTTACCTGTGTATATATTTCTAAACAAAAACGATATTATTTTGCTAATACTTTTCATTAAAAACGATATTATTTTTGCTACATTTTTCAACAAAAACGATATTTTTTAATACATCTGCTTCACTATCGAAGCCACTAACCCTACAATAATGTATTCACGATATAAATAAATATTTATATTTTGGTTATAACATTAATTCACTAATAAAGTAATTTTATTAATAAAGAATTAAATAATTTATAATATATTATATTTTGATTAATTTACCTTACTCGAAATTTATCTTACTTGAAAATTTATATACCTTGTTTTTTAACAACTTTCATAATTTGACTTTTTATATAAAATGACTAGCTGAAGTACCCGGCGTTGCCCGTGATCTTTCCCAGAAGGAAGTCCGAATGTGTGACAGCCGTTAACATAGTTTCTCGTCCCCTCTGTTGCTGATGGAAATCACACTGATGTAATGCCTCTGCACGCGCCTCTCTGACTCGATCCCTCTCTTGTTGAAGCGCGCATCACGCTGTCCCGCTGAAAGTCATGGGCACTTCTTTTGCGCCGTTCCACTTAAGGCAGGTTCCTATGTAATCTTGTGTTATTCGTATTACAAAATCGTTTACAAAATCGTTTTCATGTAAGTGACATACATGAAATTATATGCTCTATTATTGACTCTTGAGTGTCACTAATCTTACAGACGGGTGTTTATAGCTACCAAAACCTATTGGGGAGCACTTCACTAAAAACGCATAAAGGTCAAACTCTGGTCATGGTCATGGTCTTGTCGAACATAAAATTTTCCGAATCCGTTATTAAAAAAATGGGGCTCCCATTTGAAAAAATCAAGTTTGACCTTATTTGATCTTGAAGGTTATGGTAAAGTGCTCAAAAACCTTCCCGGGTGGATGCACATAAGAAATTTGGTTGCAATCGAATTAGCAGTTTAAGAAAGCATAAAGGCACACACAGAGGCCATAGAGATTTTTGCAGAAAGCAGGAACCCTCTCTGTCTAATTGTAAATGAGAAACAATTTTTAAACCCGTCTTCCTTACTCAAAATGCCCTTTGGTTCCAATTACCCTCATAGTCCACAATAGCCCATATCTGAAAAGAACGTAGCACGAAATGAGCTAACTGTCTCCCCTCTCTCCTTTCCTCCACTTTACAGCTTCTCTCACGTTCCCTCTCTCTGTCTCCTTGTGTTTCTAGTATAGGTTTCCATAAGATATTGAGTGATGAAATATTTCATTTTTTTATTATATGATTTAGTGATTAATAATATATAGTACAGGCTCTGCGCCCCCCGCAGAACACTGATATGTGATGTGAGGTCACGCCCCCCTGTATCAGAGTATCGCAAAATCATCAGACCTTTTTTTAGAACCATTTTGAAAAAAATTGAAAAAATCGGAAATTTTTGAAAAGTTTGGCCACAAAATCATCTAAAACCTTTTTTTTTACAACAAAATTTTCAAAAGTTTGCGAGCACTTGGTATGCTCGCGCCCCCCCCCCCCCCCCCAACTTGAGAACCTCTGATATTGTAGATAGATTATTTCTACAGTGGCTGGCTATGGTCCTCAGGGAGTGGGGAGGGAATCACCACAGTTGCAAGTAGAAATATTTTAAAAGGGAACTTGGGTTATCAACAAAATTATGATCTTGAGTGATGAAATTTTTATGAGAAAAAAAGAGATGAAATATTTCATTTTTCTATGATTTAGTGATTAGTAATTAATTAAATTAAATTAAATTAATTAATTAAATTAAATTAATTAAATAAAATAAATGATAATGCACCTCTTGAATCCCTCGACCAATCAACATCAGTGTACAACGCCAGCCAGCTACACCTATTTCATTTTTATATACTATATAGATAGATAAATCAGCTCAATTCGCAAAGGTAGGTTTGAATCCCTCTACTAACTAACCTTAAGGCTATGCTCTCAAGTATTTTAATTATATTTAATTAATATTCTATGTAAATAAAAAAATATTTCTCCCTTTCACAAATCAAAAATAAAATTTTTAGACAATTTAATCATCAGATTTCTAAATAATTGGACCTATTTCTTGTTATTTATTTAAAATAAAAAAAATTTATATATGAGAAGATATATTTTTTTAAATATAATTTACTTATGCAATTTAAAATACCCCCTCTTGGAAAGGTTTATTGATTTAATTACTCTTGTTTTTATTCTTTTGATTGACTCGTTGTGTAATTATCGACTCAAAATTTGACCGTCATGGGAGAAATAGCAACCTTCATTCCAAATTTCTATAATTAATAATTTTATATGAATTGGTGCCTCTATTATTTTGATTAGTATACATATATTAACATTTTTCTTTTATTTTTATCTTTTTTTCTTGTTATACGTATTTACGTATTTATGTATAATCAATCAATAATATTATTAATTGAAGAAAGAGTGAATAAATTATTTATTGAAAATTTAATTTAAAGATGTTTATAATAGTTTCCTATCTTTAAATGCATCATAAAAAGATAAAAATTGTGTTAATCTAAATTATCTATTTTTCATCTTTAATGCAATTTAATCCTGTGATTTATTTTTTGAAACACAAATGACGGAAGTTATCAGAGAATAACGTTTCTTATCATAGTATTATAGTAAGAGGGTGAAGAATAAATCCTAAACGCTTTACTCTCGTATAATTAGCATCTAAAGAGAAAGAGGTGTAAGATGACTAAACGGATTAGTCCTTGGAATAGATAAAACCCCCTGGGCGAGGATTAAGGCCAGCACGTGTACACCCATATTGCGAGTGCTGTTTGTAAGCACCCGACTCCCAACTCCATGGATTCCCTCGCTGGCAGTTCTTAAATACGTGAGAACAAAAGAGTAGGAGGCAATTGCATATTAATGGATAGACGATAAAGGTATAACAAAAGAAATATAACGGATTAAAAAACCCTTAAATACACAGACGGACTGAAAATTTGAATATATATTCAAAGAGCAGCTCGACTTAAGTATTGTTTATATTCAAATGAACTTTTCCAAGTTTCAAAATAAACACATACTTACATATACATTGTGTCATCGGTTGACTTACATTTACTACTTATGCTGATATATTTGAACTTTTGAATCTTAATCATAATATAGTTTATTTTCTTGTATTTATGTAGAATGTACCTATAAAATAAATTTGGACAAACATAATTTAAATATTATTGTTTATAAAGTTTTAAGATAAAAATTTATAAAAAAAAATTTTTGAAAATATTTTAAACAATAGACTCACTGGAATATCTTTTCCAGGCAATGAATAAATTTAATTTTACTAAACGGTAATATAACAATTTTTAATGCCTTAATAGATATAAATGTTTTTCAGCAACTTAAGATATGAATATGACAAAAGTTCATTAATTTATATGTAAAATATTTTATATATATTGTTTATTCATATACAACAAATGAGGTGTATCTATACATTGATTTCAATTTAAAATTATTTTCATATCTTTCATATACCTAAGTTTGTTTGAGGTATTGTAAGTTAGGCATTGGATATCTATAAATTAATTTATAGTTACTTTATACAAGCCAAAAACATCAATTTTATTGACTAGATTATTAAATAAACTTTATTTTTAACAATTTAATTGCTTATTTATTCTATATCTTTATATTTTTATTTTTATATTTTATACTTTTATTATTTTATATTAATTAATAAAAAATTAATGATACCTATTAAGAAAAAAAATGAAAATAATGTAAACCTTACAAAATAAAAAAATAAATTTATTTGTATAATTTATAACTGTTGAATTTATATTTGTGATAAAAATATATTAAATTTAACAATTAAGAATATAAAATTTGTAAATTTTAATAGAAAAAAAATAATTATTAAAAATAAAATTTTTTTTTTTTTTGATTACTTACCAAATTCCTCCTCTAAGTATTTAGAAACATAACTACCTAGAAAATTTTCTAAAATATTATATATACCGTTTTGAAATTTGGTAATTATACAGAAGACTGGCGAAAGGAGGTAGGTGGTTGAAACTTACTTTGAGGTGTTCCTTGAATGATTCTGAACAACTTTATATGCAACTTTTTTTTATGATCTCTTTTAGTTTAATTAATTAAACTGTGTATCCATACTAAAGTTATTTAAAGACTTTCGGTTTTTTAAATTCGGTTTATTTTATTTTAGAAAATATAAACTCCGCAAAAGCGTTTAAATAACTTTGGTATGAATAAAACTATTTCTAAAATAAAATAAACCGAATTTAAAAAACCGAAAAAGTCTTTTAATTAATTAATTTTTATTAATTAAACTAAAAGAGATCATAAAAAAAGTTACATATAAAGTTGTTCAGAATCATTCAAGGAACACCTCAAAGTAAGTTTCAACCACCTACCTCCTTTCGCCAGTCTTCTGTATAATTACCTGAAATTTAATCAAAGAAATTCAAAATACAAACCTGTGGAAAGAAAATTTTTCCCAGATTCTTCTTCACGTTTACTTTTATTTACAGTTCGGTTCGTGCATCCATATGCAGAACATGCAATGATAATTATTTTTAAAAACAAAAATAAAACAACAACTATCTATTATCTAAACCCAGGAGTAAACTTAACCTGGTCTTAGAATCTAATAAAAAATAATTTAATATTAAATACAAATTAAATTATTAAAAACTATTTCTAATTATTAAATATATTAATTAAACTATAAAATAAAGAAGAAATAACTAAGAAAATTTGAAACAAAAATGTATTATGTCTTATGGAAAATTCTGTTTTGATGTAGGCTGATGTAGGCAAAATGGCCGACAAGAATTTCTCCCTACTTTTTTTGGAGCCACCCCCCCCCCCCACCCCCACTTAAAACTAGCGTTAGTGTCACTCCCTAGCTCTCTGGTATATTCATGATTGTTTTTCTAAATTTTTGAAGAGAGAGAAAAATATGCCATTTAAGTGATTCAACAAAAAATCACAATAATGATATTGGCGAATGATTAGGATTTTATTGCCAATCAAACATTACACTCAAGTCGAAGTACCTCTTCTTTAGAAGCAGAAGCCGGTCTAATTGATTAGTTTGAAAATAAAAAAAATAGTCATATACAGTCACTGAAATGAATGAAATTCAATTTTACTCATAGAATATTAAAGAACCTTGATTATCCGATCTAATGATGAGGAAAGGGATACAAGGATAATCGATATGTTGTTTATTTTTACCTAATTCTTCTTAATAGGAGTATTTGAATGCTACATGCAAGTGGCTATAAGATTATCGCTTCTGTAGAACACATTTTAAAAGATAAATATACCTAGAAAAATAAATTTCACAGAAATAAGTAAATTGATAGCTACATAAAAACAGGCGTGCTAAAGAGTAGGTATAATCAATTTTTGTATGGTTTACATTTTTATTTATTTATTTATTTATTTAAGCCCTTTAAATAGTTCATACAAAGGAGTTAAAATATAATAAAATATAATACATTAATTAAAATAATATAATCTTTTGTTACTTATACTCCATTTTTAGTTTTTGGATGAACTAGACAGTGATGTATTGGTAAAATAAGGGAAGTAAGGGAACGCATAGTGGGAGCAAAAAAAGTCCTATTTTCAGCAAACTATTTTTTTCCATATAAATTTTTATTTTTTCTTATTCTAACTATATACAAAATATTAACGAACACAAAAAAAGAAATTCTAACAGTATATTTAAATATGAGTTGTCGAGACATGAAAAAGAACTGGAATGCGTTCCGGTTCTGAAAAAAGGTAAGGGAATGTCGTTCGCCTTTTGAATATTGCACAATAATCCAACACAAAATAGGACTGTATTCACCAAAACTATGAAATCAAAATGTGACACTATTTCACTACAATTCTACAATAATCATCAAGACACATTTAACATGTGACGGTCTTAAACAGAATAATGGAAGTATAAAACTGCGGGAAATACAGACTGTTTTAAATGCTATCTAGTGATTTTAACAGTAGTTACAACTTGTGCATCTCTTCAATATAATATATTGACAATAAGCAATAGTTTTATATAAATATCTCAATTATGATAATTTTTGAGTTGTGTGATGGTATTCTTCCAAACCGAAGATATATCAATGAAATAAAATAAACCTATTTCGTCAAAAAATAATTGGTAGTAACTTTTTATTTTTTACTAGAATCTATTAAATATATAATATATAACGTCGATTTATATAGTAGGAATCTCGAGTAATCAACGCCCGGAAAAGGAAATTTTCTATATAAATAAAAAATAATTATATATTTAAAATATTTAAGTAAATAAAAAGTAAAAAGTAAGTAAAATTTTATAATGTACATAAATTCCATCAATTCAATAAATAAATAAATTTCAATTTACCTATTTTCTTCTTATTTTTTTATAAAAGGTATTACTTTCATACTTGTAGAAAGATTTAAAATTCTTAAAAAAATAAAATAAATAAATAAACAATGGGAAATGAATAATCAAGTGTTTGTAAAATAGGAGGTCAAATTGGGGTCGAATGCTCATAATCTGGAAAGTGATTAGCATGTCTGTCTATTTCTTGAATTTGACATATTTTTTTCTTCGTTTATTTTCAATTGGACAAGAAAATTGCCTAGAAGAGGGATCGGTGCTCTTAGCGTGCATTCATCCATCCATAAAACAATAAAAACGATAAATACAGGATCTATACAAGTATAAACATTATAATTAAAGATAATCATCTCGAGCAAAAGAGTTCACACAAGAAGGTATCAGCGATAAGAGTCGATGTGCGAGGGGCACGAACGAAAGGAAATCATACATTTATTACGCACAAAGAAATATATATCCATGTATATAATTAAAAATCCAAACCAAATACAATAATTATACAATAATTTACAGATTTTTTTTTATAAATCTTAATTTGTGAAAGATAACATTTATTTCTCTAAAATATACTAAATCATTATTTTTTTTATTGTATTTTTGTTTTATACTAGTTATACAACGGATTTTCAATCTCCCTCCTTCCAAGTTGTATTTATTGACAGAAGGAATGAAGAATGTACTTCTATTTCCACTTGATTAATATTATTATATTATAGTATAATTTTATTTTATTTATTTTTTATTTCAATAAATTTATTTATATTTTTATATTATTTTATTAATAATAATTTAATTGAGATTGAAACAAAGAAAAGTTTCATATGATAAAATAATTAGTAATTTATTCTACTTATATAACATCATTTCTTTATTATTAACACTATTTTTTTTATTATTTATTTATTATTACTATTAATAATAACAAATATTTGCTAATTACAAATAAAATAATAATATATGTTTTTAATCATAATGGAAAGTAAATCGAAATTGTATGTGATTTTGATCTGTTTTAAAATATAAAATTACAATCTTCATCAAGCCACTGTTATTTTTTGAAGTTTCAATTTCCAATTTGAAAAAAAAAATTGAAATATGAATAAATAATATTAAAATCTAATATTTTTTTAAAATAATTAAAGGATATTTATTATATTCCTTTCCATAATTACTATTTAATACAAAATTTAATATTTTTCTATCCTAGAATTAATTACTTTCATCAAAATCTGTTTTGATCATTTGATAATATATACACATTATTTATAAATAAATATCTAATTAAGTATAGTAATTTTTATATTATATTTTAATTCGAAAAAAGTAAAACTATGAAAATAGGTGTTTTATTTTCTTAAAAAAAAATCTAGCAAATACTTAATTTTATATTTAGCAAAGCTGTTTTTAATTTAAATATTACTTAAATTATTAATTATTAATTAATTTTAAACTCTGTTATTTTGTCTATTTTCAGAAAATTATTTTATGTTATAATAGTAAGTAAGTAGTTGCTTAAAAAATCGTGTTTTTTTTTACAATAGTTTTAAATGATTCTCACTATATTTATTTATTTATTAGTTCTGTGTTAAAATATATTTTATAAATTTCTGGGGATAATATTTATAAGATAGAGAAAGACTAAATACTTTTAGATCGCAATTGAACAATATAATCATCTCTTTTATGTCAACAAATGAAATGTTTAATTAAACGTGGGCCGCTATGTTATACTCCATTCTAAATATAAAGTCTCTATTGAACGGGTACACCTGTGGGTGTGGCATTTCATTGTGGGGGTAGAAGGGGTGGTAACCCCCTTTTACTCCTTGCTCTCTTCATGTAATTATTCTAGCTAATTTTAAAATCATGCACATAGAATCTCTCATAGCCGCTCGACTTCTCTCTTTCTCTCTAATCGCAAGCAATCGAATAATTAAAGCCCTCCTAACCGGAGATATGACTACCTTAATGATCCATTTCCGGAAAATTGCCAAAATTAACTACGCCATAGCAAATAATTACTAATACTATACATATATATATATATATATATATATAAGAGATACATGCATGTAGAAGTAGTAGAGTGAGGATATTGTTTTTTTTTTTTTATAATTTAATCTCTGATATAAATCACTTATTATTATACTGGCACACTTAATTATACAAAATCGATTAAAATAATTGTTTAACTTTATTAGTACTTCACTATCATCTCACTTAAGATTAATGAAAAATAATTTTGTTTATTATTAACTAAATATACTTTTTGTTAGATAACTCAAAATCTTTTAAATTCAGGAATTGCAAAAATAGATAACTTAATAAATTCGTTATTTAATCAAAATAAATAATAAATTAATTATTATTTGCAATAAGAAATTGTACTAATTTTATAATTTTATATTTATAATATAAATAATGGTCTTATCGAAAAAATATATAAAATTTGTTAATGTAGAAATATAAGATAAAAATTAACAAAATAATCATTCCAGTTAATATTACAAATTAATAAAAAAATCTACAAATATTTTTGAATTATCCCTTTCAGAGACGCAATTCCATGAGCGATATATTTTTTTTTACTTTTATTAAAACTCTCTCTATCAAAAATACAATTGTTCAAAGAAAAAATCAAAGCTTTTTATTTTAAATACAATTTTTTTTTCTCATAAAGTATATTTCCTATGTGATAATAGTAATGATAAAAAATGAAAATAGATCGAAAGAGAGAGAAAAAAAAATTGGGAATTATTCTCTGCACCGTGACTTAAAAGGCCGGATTTATATTATATAAATAAAAAAAAACATTTCATACTTTTGGATGACAGGGTGTGAGAAGGGGTGTGCTGTTATCAACTATATTATCCAGGAATGACTTTGTATTACTAGATATGAGCAAAGAAGACACGCGTTAGGCATTTGCACGAGGATGTCATCCCTTGAAATGTCGCGTGTCTTCCACCCTCCACATTGGGCGGTGTCAAAACACAACACGATTAAGCATGAAAAATGACCTCATTCGCGTAATCCGATTAGAAAAGACGACAATTTAACAACAAGCATATGGAATTTATTTAGGATTCTGACTAAATGGAGCTAAACGAGCGAGAGAGCTCAACAATGGGTGGTGTTTATACAACATTGAACATTAATGAGAATATTGAAGAGAGAAAAAAATATAATGATATTCTTTTCTTCTTTTTTTTTTTTGTATCCAAATACATCAAGAATTATCTGCGAGTCTGATAATTAACACGACTATTAGAATTAAGTAAGAATATTAATTTTTAATATTTTAAATATAAGTAATATTAATTAAAATTGAAAAAAAACTTTTATAAATTTATTAATTTTTCTGATGAATTGAAAGCGTAGTTGGAAAAAATTGGTCCATTGTAAAGGATGTCCAAGGGATAATATTTATTTGGAATTCTTTGATACCTTCTGGATATACCTAAGTCTATTTTCGATCAATTTTAATAAGGACTAAAAATATAATAAAATATTTGATCTAAACCAGTGACAAGCAATCCGTGGTCGTCCTAATAAATTTGTGCGGCCCGCCAAGCATAATAGTACAATAGCATTTTATTGGTATATAAACGTTTTGCGGCCCTCTTGATTATTGTTAAATTAAATCTTATCTTATTATGCTAGCTAAAATTGTATATATTTGTATTTTGTATTTTGAAATTTCCACCATAGATAATTTTTATAAAGAAAAATCGATCTGTATTGGTTTCAGCCTCGGGAAAAATCATCTTTGTTAGTTTTATTCTTAATTTAAAATAGGAATTTTAATAATAAAAAAATAGCGCCGGGCAACGCCACACAGCGCTTCCTTAAATACAAAATATTATAAATAAAATAACATCAAAAATATTTATTTTAATAATATTTTTCAATCAAATTGCGAAATATATATTATGTTATATCCATACGCCATACTTTTCTATTAAGTTGGTTAAAATATGATAAACATAAATTAAATAGGATAGTTTTATTAAATTTATTTTTTTATAAGATTTATTTATTTGTAGAGATTGTATTTTTATTATTATTTATTATTTATTTTGTAATTGATTCTTCAATACTATTTATTTATTAGAGTACTTTTTTTAAATAAAATTATATTATATTTATTATCTATCCGGGAAATCCACCTGAGGAATCCGTCAGATGATAGCTTAGTGTTTATCTATGCCTTGGTGAATATGCTTCTATACTACTTTGATGGGTTCTTTTGGATGGAAAATAAATTGATTAAAATTTTATGGTAAGATGATTACTAACGAAATTAATAACTCTTACAGCTTCTGTGATTTAGAAGCACAATAATAATAATAATAATAATAACAAAGAAAAGAAAAGAAAACTAAAATTTTTAATATAATATAATCTTTTAAAATAATTCACCAATAAACATAGTTTTGATTTCAATTGTATGCTATTTTTTTAAATAGTTTGATTTCAAGCAGAGGTGTTTGGTCTCCAATAGAGATTGAATTTTTTTCACTTTTTTCGATTATAAATCGTTTGATATTGGTTCGAATTTTATTTTTATTTTTAACGATAATGAACGGTGTAAATCAGATGAGAATTAAATCACAGTCGAAGGGGGTTGGTGTTACCGTGAGGGTGGGTGGGTGCAGGGGGTGGGAATCCAATCAAATCGCTGCGTGATTGCAGCCCATGATTCACCGTTAAGCACCCAATCCCCTCCCTCCCCCATCTGATGCAGCCAACGCGTCAATGTTGCTATTTATAAAGCTTATCTCTCTCGATATGTATGCCAGGAGGATTTATCCGCGGGGAGATGTTTATCGAAATCGCATTGTTGTTTTTTGCAACCAATGCGCATAAAATTGATCATTTATTTTTTTTTAGTTGTTTGTTTTGTATCGGTTTATTAGATAACACTAAAAATAGGGGAGAATTGACAAAGAATAGTATGTAGTTCATCATACGTCATATTAAAAATTAAAATCTAAATTAATAACATTAATTTGGATTAGTTAGGATTTTAATATAAATATTGCCTTCAATTTAATAGAAATTAAATATCTACTAACGAGGACTTATCCAAATAATTTTTACTATCTCGCCAGAGATAGTATTGCGATCACAAAAATTTTCAATGTTGAGATTTTGATGTTTTTATACGTTTTGAAGGTTCCTGAATCATTTTTACTAACGTTGAGAAAAATGTCTGTCTGTCTCTCTCTCTCTCTCTCTCTCTCTGTGTATGTGTGTAGACAAGATTACGCAAAAACGGTTTGAGCTAGAATCATGAACATGGGCATTATTCAAAATTCGTAGTTCTATCAACTTTTCAGAAATGTAGCTCAACCGGAAGGGAGGCATTACCTACAACGTTTTGATTTTTTTTTCCTCTATAGTGACCGTAAAAATAAAGATATATGTTTGATAATTTTTCACATGATTAAAAATTGTATAAAACTGATATATATAGAATTTGAGCTTGATTGAATCGCTGAAAGTACCGGAATTAATTTTTTAACACGTGACGTGGTGCCATCAACAAAGAGTCAAACATGCGCTGGTTTAATAAATATTATTTATTAATTTTAATTTATAATTTATAATTAATTAAATTTAATTTTAAATATAATTAATATATGTTATTTAATCCAATTCAAATTTGCGAGATAGTCGAGTGGAGACACCCCAGCTAATTTTATATAAATGTAATAAATCCTTGTTAAATGAATAGTTCTAACATAAAAGCATGTTACAAAAACAGAGAATGGAATCATTCTTATAAATAATAATAATAATTTTAGTACTACTAAAATTCTTTTTGTAAGTCGTGTGCTCTAAATGAGTGAGCATCCATTGAAATGAGCATCGAATGAATGTCTAGCGGATGCTCGTCCAATATTTTCCCATCGGCATTAGAGGAAATCGCTTGCAATGCTACCCTAAACGGTGCTTATGAGAGCAAGCGGCACGCGTCACACGGGAGGGGTGAATTTTTCAAGGGGTGTTCGCTGTTTATAAAAGGGGGCCGGCATATATCCGGTCGTTCTCCCTTAAGCAGTGGCTTCCTTCCCGGAGATGTCAACAAATGATGAGAACTCGATGTAGAAATCCGAGTTTCCTTGGATGACTCAAGAGAGGAGGGATTATTAACAAAATTCAAAAATAAATAAATAAATACAATAAGGATTCTTGTTTCATTTAATTCTGTAATTTTATAATTATTTTGTTATTAATAAAATCATGCAAAACATAATCTTTTTGATATTCATGATTCATCATTTAGAATAAATAAATAAATAAATATACATACATGTTAGTAGAAAACATCACGAATAACATAACTTAGATCATAAAACATTTTTTACAGTTTAGAACAGTGGATTTCAATGTGGAGCGTACTCTCCATGCTGTTCATATGGGGAAAATTTGATGAGAAATTAAAAGTACATTTTTAGGCAACTTAATAAACAATTAAAAATTTTTAATATTTTTAATTATGCTTATAGGTACATTTTAAGAACTTAAAAGCTCAGGTCACACAGGTCACAGAAGTCAAAGATGCATTTATAAATTATTTTTATAAACGATAGCCAGAAACGCTATTTTTGTCAATATCACAATACTCTTGTAGTTACTGATTTAGATTCATTTAATAAGATTGACATATAAATTTTTAAAATTAAAGGAATGTAAAAATATCCTAGATAGGGCAGCACGAGCATACTGAGCTGGGGAAAAATCGAGAATGTCCAAGAGACAATATTATTTATCAAAGATATTTATAACTGACTGAAACAATTTATTAATTTTATTATTGTTCTTATATTTTTTTTCACTTTTTAATTTTAAAATTTTGAATTCTCCTTTTATTTTTTATATATTATCCGACAGATATAAGATCTAGTGTATTCATAGTTTCACTTCAACTTCACTTTAATGTTAAATTCATTTTATTGTAAAAACATCTGTAATTTTTATAAAGTTATTTATTTTATCAATAATTTCTACTCTAATATAGTAGGCAAGGAAATTAAAAACTACGTTACTATACATTTATATAATTTTACCTCTCCTGAATTTTATAATTATTTATTATTTGTTTACATAAACTATATAATTTTTTTATTAATTTAATAATATTTACTCTTACTACTATAATTGTTTATATGAGAATCACATATGTACACTCTCTTTTACTTTGAGTAAACATGAATGAATTGAAATATTGAATCTTGACACAAAATATTCTCAAATCAAGATTTTTTTTAATATTTATTTTCGTTTATGTAAATTTTACATATAATTCAGAAAAACAAATATAATATATAAAATAAATATATTTAATTTATTTTATTAACAGTGGCGCAACCAGGATTTGATCCTGGGGGGGGTTTTGACTAGCCACCTTCCTATGGCCCCCCCCCCCCCCCCGGGCTCTCTCAAAGACAAATTTTTCATTAAGATTTTTTTTTATATTAAATATTTAAAAAAGTTTTGTAAATGAAACACTGATTTTACAAAATCTGGCAAAAAAATTTAATTTTGTATTTTATTTACTCGTATTCACAGTTTTAGAAAGAAAATATTTTTTTCCAGCTATAAGTAAATTATTTTAGCTTTCCTCATGAAATAAGGATAGCTTATACGATGATCGGAAAATTTTGAAAATTTTTGCTCCGAGATTCTTTGAGATTTTCACTTTTCAGACGGTTCTGAATCCAAAACTGCAAAAAAAATTTTTTGAACCGGCTCGTTACCGAGATTACGTCTAAACAAAATGAGATATTGTATTGAAATTTGATATTTAGATGTTTTTTTTTTTGGGAATGATGGGCGGGGATTGGATTGTTGTTGGACAAGATCGGACCATAAGTAAGGGTAGTTTAAAGATGTGTCAAAGCATATTTTATTGATTTTCTCAATAAATACCGATTTTTATGAGAATTATCATACTATCGTATTAAATTTATAGGGAATCGAATTTACTAAAAGTTTCATTATATTCATTTTTACCTAATGTTAATAATAAAGGAGTTATTTATAAAAAACTATTAGGTTGTCCCATAAGTTTTTTCCGCGTCACGCTATGAATGAATCTAACTGCCTATGTTTATATATATATATATATATATAAACATGCAGGCTTATCTCTTAGCCGTTTATGGCATCTTATTTAATCATCCCAGAGCTTTTTCAGAATTCGTTTCGTTGGTGACAAAGTCTCTTTAAAATTTTTCTACTATGGAGAGCCAAAAGATCATTTGCGGCAGAAGAGATTTGCACCGTTTACGGGATTGGTGCTTCGACTATTAGGACCGTCCGCAATTGGTTTAAGAAATTTAGAGCTGGCCACCCAGCAACGACGGATATTATCAAGACTGTGCATGCTGAAAATCCACGATACAGTGTGCGCGAGATAGCTGGTGAAACTAACATTTAATAAGCATTTAATCAAAATGGGATATGCGAGTCGATATGAAGCTTGGGTTCCACACCAATTGACGGAGACCGGCCTTATAAAGCGCGTCCCTACGTGCGATTTGCTTCTATAGCGACACAAAAGAAATCATTTCTTAAAGAGTCTTGTCACTAGAGACGAGACTTGGATTTTGTATCAAAATGTGGATCGAAAACGGATTTGGTCTAAAGAAAATAGACCTTCAACTGTTGCGAAGTCTGGGCTTCATCCGAAGAAGGTTCTTTTGTGCATTTGATGGGACTGGAAGGGTGTACTGTACTACGAGCTCCTTCCTGAAGGTGATATGATCAATGCTGACAAATATTGCAATCAACTGAATTAACTAAAAACCGCCATAGCAGAAAAACGGCAAGAATTGGCGAACCGACGAGGTGTAGTATTCCATCACGGCAACGCAAGGCCGCTTATTGCGTTGATCGTAAGGCAAATATTATTACAGTTTGATTGGGACGTTCTACCTCATCCTCCATACTCCCCATACCTTCCTCCATCCGATTATTACTTGTTCCTCTCCTTAAAAATCTCTCTCCGTGGTAAATCTTGCAAATCCATAATCTAAATAAAAACGCACCTAAATGAATATTTTGAAAGTAAGCCTCAACTATTTTGGAAAGAGGGCATAATCAGGCTTCCTGGGAGATGGAAGAAGGTTATAGAACAGAATGGTTCATACATAACATAATAAATCAACCTTAACCAACAAATATCGTGTATTCATTTCGCATCAAAAAAAGCGAAGAAACTTATGGGACACCCCAAGTACTTTAAGATTTCGAAAGCTTTTCGTGGCAGGATATTTTGAAAGAAATCATGTAAAAATCCCTTAGAAAAAATCCCTAAATAAAAAATTTCCCTAATTTTTTTGTACTTATTTAATAATGAAAAGCCGAAGAGACTTGAATGAGGTAGTTATGCTTGGTGTCATCACATCTGTTCCATCTGGCTTTTTAGCGTCCCATTTTTCATGGTTTGCCTTCATTATGGTCAGAAGCTCATCATGCGAGTCGCTGAATCGTTTCCTTGGTGGATCAGGCTTCTTACCAAGAACATCACGACAGATTTCCAAAGAGATAAGGTTATGATCAATATGGATTTGCTTAATCAGGTGACCCATACTGATGTCTTATAACCTTCTAATGCATTGTTTGTTCGAGGTAAACCCATCAAAGTGGCATCGTAGATGTTCCAATGTCGAATTCGAGGTCATAAAAGCCAGCCAAAAATTGTTCACCTAGCCAAGTGCGCTCGAAGGAAGAAAAAAGATCACGAAGTTTTGCCCTGTTGGTCGTCCAGCTAATGCTTGGTAGGCTACAATGACTTTTGATGGTGTTACCAAAATCAAAGCTGCAAGAGTTTGTAAATGAGTGGAGTTGTCAGGATTATCTATATCATTATAGAGCTTCAAAACTTCTGGCATTGATTTGATGTTTCTATAAATGCATTGAGCAAAATGAAAAAGACAACCTCTGATGATTGTAAATTTCACAAATTGCGTTATATATTCCCTGGTGAAATATACGGTGCAAATGGTGTATTTTGTATTTGGAATCATTAAGCTATTAAAACGTATGCTAATAAACGAAATTTGAGTAAATTCCCTTTATTTTACGTACGAATTTGACACCCCTATTTTTTTTGGAAAAATCACGTGTCTGGGCCATATGTATGTATTTTTTTACCTATTTTTCCCTACTTTCGGTCCAGGCTCGATTACCTCCTTGGGAGCTCGTGTCTCAGGCAGCTGGGTGTCATGCTCACCTTGTAATTAAATTTTCTTAATCACAATTAAAATTAATACAAAAATGAAAAATTTTGTTTTTAGTGATTTTTTCTTTTAGGGATTTTTTGAATCATGGATATTTTTATTTAGGGATTTTCGGTTTTAAGTATTTTTCTTTTTAGGGATATTTGGTTTTAGGGAGAGAGAGTTTTGTCTTTTATGGATTTTTTCCTTTAGGGATTTTTACCCGTTTCCATTTTGAAAAAATTAGTCTTCGCTTCATAATTTTTATGAAATATTTAGAATTTGAGTAATATTTTTCTTTATTTTATATTTAAATAATAGTCAAATTGGAAAATTTCACAATCATCTAGTAATCTTATATTAAGTCTTTTGTTTTTTATGGGTGTGATTTAGGAGAAATAATAAATAATTTTTTATTTCTTATATGTACGAAAAAATAAGCAATTTTTATTTTTGTTAAAATTATTTTAAAATAAAATAAACTTACTTATTATACACTAAATTATACTTTATGAATGATTTTTTTTTCAAATAAAAAGGATTATATTTTTTCTTTTCTATTTGTAATATAGTACATGATATACAGCAATATTTTTTTCTCTCCTGGGGGGGGTTTTGACCCCCAAAACCCCCCCCTGGTTGCGCCACTGTTATTAATAAATAAATATATAATATATAAGCGAATTTCAAACTCTGGGATTAAGAGAAAATATTTATTAAATTTGATTAACTAAAAATCTAAAAGGAAATAAATTATAATAATTTTGAAAATTGGACTACGAATACTGAAGGGAAAAAAAGTCCTAAATCACATACGCATATTTCGTTTGAGTAATTAAAATGAATGAATGAATTTTAATATTTATAATACAATTTATTAATTTTCCAAACCATATGGCAAAATAATTGAAAAGAGTAACAATAAAAGAAATGTTGCCAGAGAAATGGAGAGGATTTTTTTTAACATTCGCTTTTAAAACATTTTCTCAGCCCTTAAGTGCAAAATCGTGAGGAACATTTTCTAGTAGTGCGTTATTAGAGTTTGGCGATTTATTTGTGAGGCGAGAGCGAAGCGAGCGAAAGAGATAAGGCCTTTTGGGTGCTTCATCAGACGCACGAACCCTTATCAAAACATAAAAACCCACGGAAATGTCCATTTTTACAGTTTCTCATTATAGGGAAAATGCTATGAATAAATTGGCACTTTGGCAAACATGCTGACGCCCCTTTGGCATCCGACACCAGGGTTGCCACTCTAATAACAATAAAAAATCACCAAAAGAGATAATCAAATGAAGAAAAGACGTTCGGGATACAAATTACACCATTTACATTTTTTTTTCATTTTAATTTTCCGATTGATTTTTCATTGCATACAGTACTTTGATAAGAAACAAGCAATAAATATTTTATTATTTGATTCAATTAAAATTTTCTTTTTTAATCAAGAAAAAAAGTTATTGCAATTAATGTAATTAAATTTGACTGTTAAAAGGCATTTTCCAACTTTTTTTTCTTTTACATTTGTTCTTGTTTTTAAATTAATTTAAATTTTATCTGGTAATTTGTTCATAAATTTATCAAAAATAAAATTAACAAAAAACAGTGGAAATATTTCATCAATTCTTTTTTATCCTCTTAAAAAGTCACATTTTTGATAAGACGAAATTAAAATCAAGGATAATAAAATTAAAAATACAAAATTATTTTATCATATAATTTTAACGATTAATAGAGATAATATAGAAATATTATGGGTTGGCAACTAAGTCATTGCCGATTTCATTCATAGATGACTTCAGTTGAATTTTTAGATTTACCGACGTACTCCAAATGTAAAACACATTTTGGTATTTGATAGTTGGCAATTCAGCTGTCAATCAGTAAAAAAAGTTTTTTGATCGGTTCCGTAGTTTTCCTTTGACGTTCGTTGAAAAATGGAAGATCAAAAGGAACATTTTCGTCATATTTTGCTTTTTTATTTCCGCAAAGGGAAAAACGCACCGCAAGCTCATAAAAGTTATATGTTGTTTATAGCGACGAAACCTTAAAGGAACGGCAGTGTCAAAATTGGTTTGCCAAATTTCGTTCTGGGGATTTTTCACTCAAAGATGAAAAACACTCTTGTCGTCTAGTTGAAGTTGATGACGACCTAATCAAAGCAATAATCGAAATGCTGCCTGAAAGATGGCAAAAGGTCATTGATCAAAATGGGCAATACATTTCAGAATAAAGTTATTTAGTTCGATGAAAAAATTGTCTTTGATATTCTTTAAAAAAACGGCAATGACTTAGTTGTCAACCTAATAGAAATCGTCCGATTGGAAGACCAAGGACGATGTGGGTGGACATTGTAGGAAGGGACGTGAGAGAGATGGGGTAGGGTAGAAGTTAGATGGAAATGTGAGAAAGAGAAATGTGGTTGTTGCGGCCAATAACTTTCGAGTACCATAAAGCTACAGAGAAAATAGAGAAATATATACAATACAATATAACATATACAATAATAATATAATTAATATACTGATTAAATTAAAATATATTTTAAATAAGAACACAAAAAACAAATGAATGTTTAATGTAATATACTTATTGAAACAAAATGGAGGAAAACCTTTTAAATACAGACTTTCAACCAAATACTATGTATCACTCGGAGTACAAGGGGCAGAGCTACTAATAATAAAACATTTTAAAACTAAAAAAGACTGACACTTTCATAAATACTATTTATTTTAGTTTATTAATGATAAATAATATTTAAAGAGGAGGTTTAATGTGACATTAAAAATCAGTAAGCATATAAAATGTGGGGAAGTTTTGAAATTATGTTATATAGTGACTTTATTACGCGCATGAATCATCTCTGATTGTTTTCAATGCATTTATTCCAATAGCCTTGTGATAAATGCATGCATTTATATCGTTTCATGGATAAATCCACTGATGCCTTGATTTGAATCCGATTGGCGCAGAGCAAAGCTGATCAGATCAGAAGGGGTGGCCTGGGCGGCAGGGGTTGACGGCTGTATGAGGGATGGGAGGGAGGATTTTGCATCAAATTTGCAATTAAAGGTATTTGAATAAATCACATTTTAATAGAATCGCAAATGCATGCATTTCACGGATATTTATCTCTCCAATGTGAAATTTTATTATATTCAGACATCAAAATAAATCAAACCAATTGAACTAACATAGGAAGAGAGGGATGGGAAATGGAGAAGGAAAATATTCTAATTTACAATAAATTCGTTGCATGGAAATGAGAGTATTGGACATAAATATCAATAAATAAATGCAAAATTCATCGAATATCAACTCAAACTGACAAGCAGTAATAAAATGTGTTGTTTATATAGATAAAGTTTAATTTTAAATATATCTACATTTATTTATTTATTTATATATACATGTATATAAGGCTCAAAGGCATAAATACTTTTCAATAAACACGAAAACGAAATGTAAAATTATCAAATATTTCTATTTTATTTTGTTTATTTATTTTATTTGTTTTTAATTTAATTCAATTCGTGATTTATTTATTGAGTAATTTAGAGGAAAAATATACATCACTGTTAGGTTTTGCATTTATTAATTGATTAGCTAATATGTTTTATCAGATCCCTTATAATTTATTATACTATTTTAATCCACATATAGTCTATATTATACTATATAGCTTTTAGAGGATTAACTCTTACAAGTACTACACATTATTAAATTAATTTGAATATGATAAACATTTATCTGAATAAATTTTCTATTAATGATAAAAAATAAACTTTAAATAAAAAGTATAATTTTTTTTAAAATTAAATTTTTGAATTCTTTTTTTTTATATAATAGATTAACGTTATTAATTTAACGTTATTGTGTTATGTTTAATGTTAATAATATAATAAATTAATTACAAATTAAATATGCTTCAGTTTTGATTATCATCAAAATTTCTTAATATATTGTACGAGGGCAGGTCAATATTTCCGTGACTTTTTGAATTTTGAAATAACAACACTACTCCTGTCGAAATTTGAACAAGAGGGGTTTTTTAGTTTGTGTTTGATATCCTTTAATAGCAGACTACGTCGTAATTTGAGATGAAAATGGAAAAAAGTGAATTTCCATTTCCAGGATGCGAATTGCTCGTTCACCCACCCTATTCTCCGAATTTAGCCCCGAGAGGCTATTTAGTGTTTCCAAACCTGAAGGAATAGTTTCGCGGTTTGACTCCAACTCCAAACAAATCTATTTTGATGTCCTCGACAAATCTTATTTTTTGGAAGGGATAAAAAAAAAATTGGAGAAACGTTGGACAAAGGAGACAACTTTGAAAAAAAAAAAAACTTTTTATCTAAAACCTTTTGTTTCATTCCAAAAGTCACGGACTTATTGACTTGCCCTTGTATTCCTCAGACTGAATCCCATTTAAATAATTCAATAAAAAGATAGTAATTTAATATATTCACTTGATTGTAATCAACATCAGATCATTTAACTTTGTCTGCGATAAAATCACAAGGTAAATTTGATATTTGGGATCTCAAATGAATACAAAAGCATTAAATCTGCTTGACCGAAAGGCTTTTTATCAGATATGTAAAATAAATAATACTGGCTTCTATCTATGTATATGTATATGTATAGTTCTCTCCACATGATATTCAATTGATGAATAGAACGAGACGGTCCGTGTGTTCCCGAGGGACGAGGAGTGCTTATTGTGCGCCTCACTTACCCCTTGGAGTGGTTAACGAAATGGATCTAAAGATGTAGCCAGCGAGTGAGAGAGAGAGAGAGGGTGGATTATAACACCACCCCTTCAATGTCGCTTATTTTATGAACCTCCCCCGTTGGCTTACTCACTCGCACACTATAGAGCACTTACGCAATAGATTTGACAAATTGTAAACTCGCTTGGCTGTTATTTTAATGACATTTCTCCTCAACTTATATATACATATACACCATCACCAATACCTTCCCTATGTGAATACATGTAGGGATGAGATTCTTATATTGAAATTGAAATTGACTTGAATACGAGGGAAGTAACAAGCGGTACTAATTTGTAGATTTTATTAATTTTGATTTACAAATCTATTCTCAATTTATCTTTTAATTAATTAAATTTGTGGACAAATTTTTTTTTTTAATCTTTAATTTGAGTATGTAGTATTAAAATTAAAATCTATAAAATAATGATCATTTTAATTGGTTGTCTGACAAGCATAATAGTACATCATTTTATTATAACGATTTTTTCTCAACTTTGTCGTTTTTTTGACAAATTGAAATTGACTTTTGGAAATTCTTATAGATATTTCAATTGATCCCTAGAAGATATGGAAGTAATATAATTTAATTAATTAATTTTAATGCAATTAGCAAGTAATTCTTGAAATCTCTTGGCAAAGAGATAGATCAGGGGGGAAGAATTTTCAAGGAAAAAAATAGTAGGAGACAGAAGTATGCAAAAATAGTATATATAATTTATGGATTGGAGAAAAATAAAATTTTAAAGAAATAGTGATTAAGGCTTGGTGCATTGCTGCATGGCTTGGCTGGCAGGCGGTTTCGAAATGCTGTACAAGCGAAAATGGATCGATGATTGAATCATTGCCTAACTAACATTTTTTAGACACGGTATTGCTTTGTTGTAAGAAATATGAGTAAAAGTTATAAAATATAACTGTATAAACGTGCCTTTTTAAAGTGAAAATATGATCAGAATTCATGCAAAGCACATAAATTAAATTTTTTTAAATAAAATATTATACATTTATATGTATATATATCAACAAAAATAAATATTAAAATATGTCTATTTTACAAACAAATTTCTATTCTACAAACAAAAATAAACTGGATTGAAATAAAATGTGTCAAGATTCAATATTTCAATTCATTCATGTTTACTCGAAGCGTATGTGAATAAAGTTGATTGAGGATATAAATTTAAAAATTTATGGAGTAAAAGTAAAATTATTAAAAATTATATCTATTTTCTTTAAAATATAAAATATAATATATTATAATTGAAAAAATTATAATTCATTTACACATTTTAAAACTTATAAACTAATTTATTCTACATTATTTAAATTTAATGACAAGTTTCTCTCCAAAAATCGAAAACTTTAAAGTAGTTTTTAGATTAGAGTTCTTATAGTGCTCATTAAATTCAATTAAATTAAAATTTTCTGATTCCAATTTGTTTATTATTTATTAATATGAAATAGTAAATTATTAATAATAACATATTCGATATATATGATATTATATATTATATGTTTCAATCAGGACGACATGAATAGGGCTTACAATACCGGGATCTCGGGATCCCGGACGATTTTTGTCCGGTATTAAAAACCGGTATTTATATAAAAATACCGGTATTTTGGTATTACGAATTTACAAAATGTGTATGATTTTTTAATGACAATAGTGCCCACAAGTGTAGAATCAGAAAGCTTTTTCGGCCGCTGGTTATTTTTGTACGAAAATTCGGTCCTCGCTTGATGATGAAACGCTTGATTCGTTGTGTTTTTTAAGAGCAAACTTTAATAAACAAAACGCAAGTTATTAATATTAAATACTTTCAATTTATATTTTTATATTTTTTACTTCTTTAATTATATTTAATTCTTTAATTATATAATACCATATGAGCCTATTATATGTAAAATGTAACATAGAATTTAATATTTACTTTATTTTACTTGCACGTTTTTTTGTATCTATCTACTCCTACTCTCTATGTAATAAAATAAATAATATCTACTCATTTCAGAACAATATTTATTGGATTTCATATATTATTTGTTAAAAAGTCAATATAACAACTGAGGTAAGATGAAATATAGCTAGTAAATTTATTATTAATAATACCGGTATTAATACCGGTATCCCGGTATTTCAAATTTCAAATACCAAATACCGGTATTCAGATTTTAGTTCGGTATTGTAAGCCCTAGACATGAAATTGTAGAGGTCAGGAGAAAGAGTCCATTAAAAATAAGTTGACCTGTGGCCAGGCGCAGAACCGACCGACGGTTTGAAGTAAATTAATTTCCAGCTACAGAAACAATAATTTAAATGTATCTATTAATGCAATAAAAAACAGATAGGCATATAACATAAATATTTTTAATTTTATTTTATTTATAAGATATAAGTAAGAGCTGGCTGTGACTTCATGAAGGGCTGGATGACGTCATTTAATTTTAAATTTAAAAATAACTAATGATGATGATTTTCCCGAGGATAAAACCAATACAAAATGCATGATTCGTGGAGATATGTAAAAAAATCTCTACATGTGAAATTTGGTGTGAAAACAATACCTCCCTTACTATCGTCGGTTGGTAGAAATTAGAAAATAAAGAATAAATTTTTGATTTTAGAGTTAATTTTTTCTGGTTTTGCTAGACTGCTGAATCCAATGAATTCTTTTTCTTCCATTCTATTATAATAAGGAAGGAAAACTCCCAAAAGTGTGCAAAGGGAAGGAAAATGGCCTTTCTCATTCACCGCCCTGCGCTTTCCAAACTTGCTTTTCTCAATGAGATGACTGACATTAATATGCTAATTCCTAAGAGTGATTAACATTAAAGCCAATCGAGAAACCAAAAATTAAAAAGACAAAGAAGACAAAAAGAGTAGATATTACAGCCTATCTGAATGCAAATGGTAAATCTGTCTTTCATTATATGGAAATTCCCTATTTGAAATTGATAATAAAAAATGAGGAAATCTTAGAAAATGGGTCTAAAAAACATATACCAAATATAGAAAACATCCAATAATTAATAAATTTACATTTATTATGTATCGATATTTAATAAAAACTGCTTTTATATTATAATATTTTAATAGTAATTATTAAAGAATAATTATTATAACACAAATCTCACACTAAATTTAAATTTCTTTGTGACTAAGAATTAAATCCATTGAATAATTGAATTTTATAAAAAATGTTTATTGTTTTATTAGTGTTAGTTAGTAGTAGTAGTGCGATCAACAGATTCGCCTCGTGACAAAGAAAGGGATCAGCGAAGGGGCGCAAGTGTCTACACTCTCCATTAAAAAGTCCCCTTTCCATAGATCTCATTCATTCACTCTCCGTGGTGCTTATGATATTATTCAATCACATCATTTAAATAAGGAATAATTAATAAGCCATTTTTCTTACGAGTGCGAGGGATATCCTCCCTGACAGGGTAGATGTTAAGCGTACTCCCCAATTCGTAGGCGTCAATATTCAGTGGGGTTGGAAGTACCCCCCTTGGGAGATACTCCAACAGATGTACATTCGTATTAAAATAAAAACACACTTAACCCCTAATATTAGTCACGAGCGACCAATTGTACCGATTTTCATACTTATATCTGTTTTTCACCCCCTTTTTTTATTGTTGAAAACAAGTTTTACGCTTTCCCAAATAATGATAAATTAATTAACTTAAGGAAGAGAAATTCTCCTACTTACAACTTTCAAATACATAATTTGGAAGAAATAATTATTTATAACTTATCACAATTTTTTTTAGTTAATTCAATAAAAAAATTATTATAATTTTCTTGTATAAATTTAGAATATCTAGAAAGTAATTTAAATTTAATTATAAAAAAAATAATCTGAATAAATAATTTACAACTGATTTAGATTTATCTGAGAACAACGAAATTCGAATTTTTATTTTCAATACTTTTATAATATTACTTTCCATATTATATTCATTTATTAAGAATTAAACTTTTAAAATTTATATTTTATTTAACATCTATTTTGTGAGGATGAAATCTATTTCAGTTTCTATTTCTGTTTTTTTTTTTATTTTCCAGCATCCATTATATTCTTTTTATTATTAAAAAACAAAAATAATCTCCGATATCTACAAATTTCTACTTATTTTAATTTCTTCAAATTTTCTACTCCACTCAATGGATTTGAAATACAAAACCTTTTCATTTATCTAAATTAAATATTACTAATTAAATGTTTATTCCAAGATTTAGTAGTAAAAATATGCATAGAAAATTATATCATTTGTTTTTGTTTATTTTTAATTTAATTAGGTTTATATATAAATATTATATATACTAAATTTACCTAATAATTTAGGAAAAGGAGAATAATTTACATACAGGGTGCTTCAAAAAAATGTATACACACTTTAAACTTCCATAGAAAATTTATTTACCGTTCTACAAAGTTAAATTTCAGGAAAATAGAAAGCTGAAAGTCCAATGTAAATGAAACATAAATAACAAATGTTAATACTGTTCAAATTGGTGACCTGCAGCAGGGACGCAGGGGGCCAATCGAGTTTCCAGCACGCTCTCCAGACCTTACACCACTGGATTTCTTCCTGTGGGGCACAGTAAAAGATGAGGTCTACAAACGTAAACCACGTAACCTAGACATTCTTTGGAATGAGATTCAAGCAGTGTGTAGAGAAATCTCATTGGGCGTTTTGATACGATGTACAGAATCAGTGGTGACTCGTACTCAGAATTGTATTGATGCTGCAGGTCACCAATTTGAACAGTATTAACATTTGTTATTTATGTTTCATTTACATTGGACATTCAGCTTTCTATTTTCCTGAAATTTAACTTTGTAGAACAGTAAATAAATTTTCTATGGAAGTTTAAAGTGTGTATACATTTTTTTGAAGCACCCTGTATATATACTTATATAAATTTATATTGTTGCAGGATCTTGAGAAGTTAAATAATAAAATATATAATATAAAAAAGAGTTAATGGCAAAAAATAAATAAAATTCAAAACTTTTCTTTCGTCTAAGTTCTTAAAAAAGTTTCTTCCAAAAAAAGATATAAAAAGAATTTAATTAGAAATTTGGCTTCCAATGATTCTTTCAATAGAAAATAATAAAAAAAGGGTGAGCTTTAGAGGAAATGCAAACAAATTTATTTAAATTACAATATTATTATGATTATTAATTAATTACTAATTAATTTACTTGTTTTATTGTAATTTTATTTAAATATAATTCACACTTAAATTTCTCTTAAGAATAAAAATATTATGATTTAAATTATTTAAATTAATATTTTTTTTTAACAATTTCTTAGTTTATATTATTTTTAATATTCTTATTAATATCATCTTATTGTATTCATTATTAGTAAAATATCAAAATATTATTATATAAATTAAATATAAAAAAAAACAAAAAAAAAAACAAATGGAAAATTGAGAGACCTGATGGGCTTATTATGCATAAATTATTCATTCATTTTTTTTTTTAAACTTTGATTTTCATTTTAATGATGATGAACTGTCAATGTCACATATCCATATATCCACATATTCACCTTCATCCCACCTCATCCCACCATCTCTTTCAACATGCACCCCTAAGTGGTGAAGATTAATTTTTAATGTGCTATTTTACATTATAAAATTGTATTCCAATGTCAGAGTTTGAAAATGAATGAAACGAAGTAAAAACCATCATATGTATTAGAATATGTGTGTTTTTGAACATGCAGAAGGATGAGGAATGTGGGAGGTGAATGGTAAAAAAAAATATTTACACATTTTCATTAATTATTTATCTTTGGCAGGTGTCGCCATCTGGACAGCTATTTTAAAAACAATGTTTCCAATGTTTTCCAATGATAAAATGACTAACAGTAAGGAAAATTATATAACATTCAATTATTATTAATACATATATACTAATAAAAGACAGCTTCTCATTTTACAATACTCTTTTTTACAAATAGTCTCTAATTAAGTATTACTTAGTATTTTATAATCTTAAATAAATATGTGTTATTTTTAATATTTTACTATGGAAAACATTGTTTATTTTTGTTCAGATTTATAATGGCATAAATATTTATAAGGTCAATTGAAATCAACTTTAATAAAGACTATGATAATTGTTCTTAATTAATGAACAAAATATAATTAAAGTTTGATTATATAAACAGAAAGATAAAGAAAAATAAATAATAAAAATAAAATTGATTTATCAACGATTTGAAAAATTGCCAATTTAGAGTTGACATTTCACCTTGATCAACTTATATTTTCTAAAACCTTTAATAATCAACTTCTCTATGGATTATTTATCCACCGCGAATGCTTGGAAGTATATTTATTATTCAATCGTTGAAAATGTAATTCGCGGTTGATGTAGATGAGTCGATGAAATAAATATGTAGCAAGTGAAAAGTGCATTAGGTATTTTATCCATTTAGGAAAGAATTGGAGAAATAAGAAGGGAATGAAATAAGGGATGTCTGGCTTGTTGGAAAGCGCATGGGAGGTGAGAGAAAATCTGGTATTTATTATTCAAAGAATCATTTGATCATCATAAGAAATTTATATAAAATACAAATGTAGAAAATCGTAAAGCACAATATTTAGTTGATTTTCAGCGATATTTTAAAATTCTATATATAAATTAAAAATTGTTTTAAATTATTTTTATTAATATCTAATAAATTGACATTTTATTTTCTTATGGCGGATTTTATTGTAAAATTACATGGTAAACTCCATTGGAGGATGGATTAATAAGATAATTTTTGTAAATATAATTGAATTAATTTTTAAAATTATTTTTATATTAAAACGACCATTAAAATAATTTTATTTATAAACAAAACATTAATATTTTCATTCCATTATTTTCAAAAAATTAATAGTATTCTCTATGTTAATTTTATATTTTGTGTGTGAAATGAGCTTATAGAATAATAAAATTTTTTTAACAAACTCATGGTTCAAATTTGATTAATCATATTTGTGGTTCATTGAAAAAAAAAAACACTGAACATATAAAATTGAGGACCAAACTTATTAAATTTAAAATATAATATTTAGTATTTAGATTATTACATTAATTATACAAATTAAATTAAAAAATTAAGAATAAATTATTTGATTTCAACATTTAAAAAAATATTTCTCAAACTTATTTTGAAAATCTTAATAAAATTAATTACTTTTTAAATAGCTGTTTTTGGTATTCTTTTCAGAAGTGAATTATCTACTTTATTATTTTGTATATTTTTCAATTAATATTATAAATATTATTTTATAAAAATGATCTATATTATATTAAAGTTTATTTATCTTATTTATAAAATAGTACATAAATATATTGAGATGACAAATTTATATTTATAAATATTATTATTATTATAGTAGAAAAAATAATATATCTACTAATATTAGTAATTATAATTTTTGACAAAGTTAATTTCATCCAATCTTTTATATAGGTATGGAATATATAGAAGTATATCTATAAAACTTAATTTGATTGTGAAAAATATGGTAGGTCCTAAAAATAAATACATATAGGCGAAAAGATTAAGGGTAAAATAGTTGAGAAAAGAAAATGGCAAGCGATAGTAAAAATTGAAACGATTGTTGCTGATAGGTCTCCCTTTTTACATTTCTTTGATCATCCCCTATGGAACTGTCCAGGAGCACCCCATGCAATAAAATTCGTGTAAATATGTCCCCATCCCCTTCCATCTCAAGCGGGTAATCACTTGGGCGTCGAAGACCATAAGGGTTCAGAGTGGCTGCTGCAGAGTGACTGACACCCTCCTGAAGAGAGAAATAAATATAATTGCGAGTGGCGAATCCTAAGAATCAAGCAGGGACCTAACTTACCACAATATATACAAATAGTAACATAACATTGTCCAAGTTAAATCAAAATTCAGTTCTGAATAACTGCAAAACGCGTTTTGTCTATCCCAATAATATAATATTGTAAATTTATATATATGGACATATTTTTAAGGTTTCAAATCAATAAATTAATAATAGTTCGTCAAGAATGGTATTTGTTGTTGGAAATGTTATTGACTTTAACACGTTATTTTTATTTCTTAACAATAGTTTAATATTTTATCGATCTATGTTTTTTCTATCTAACGTTTTTTTTTTATTTATCGGTAATTTAAATTACTAATACATACAATGATATTGTAATAAATTAAACACTTAGATATAAATTATTATAAAATGGGAGTTTTTAAATGGAACAGTGTAGACAACGTAGACAAAGCCAAAGATTAATATATATTTGACTCTAATATATATATATTTGACTCTTGTTATAACACAGCAGACCGTATGAAATTGGTTAGCTTAATTTTGTACAAGTAAAAAGATAAATAATGACGTAGTAAAGGTGACTGTAAGGTTAAACCATCACATAATTATTGTTGAATAATAAAATAATACTTTATTATTCCATGAAAATGATATTTTTCTGAAATTTTTCGTGAAACTCCCTCCACTCCAAACCGTTTATTATTTTAATGCATTTTGTCTAATAATCGGCTTATGGTGTTTTTTGTCTCTGCATTTTCATCTGTCTCCGCTATACAATATTCCCCGGGAGGTGGAGGCTTTAATTAATATCCATCATCATCTTACTATTCTAATGGACTCCATTTGTGTTGGCGCTTGCATTTTTTTAATCCTCTTATCTACATCCATAAGCTATTAGCTGTAAGTGGTTTATATCGATGGCGACATGTCCATATTCCATCGGAAGGGACCATCTGGGTCTTCCTCTCGTTCAATATTTAACCAGCCAAGGGGTCAGTTGGGATCTGATGACAGTACAAAAGAGAGACACCCTTCGAGGCTACCCCCGCTTCTTGTTCGCATCAATAGCGAGAAATCCGTGAAAAATCTCACCCTCAGATGAGGATATTGAATGAGGGGATAGATTTGGCGTAAAAAATGGACTCAGACTATACTTGTCATCTTTTCATTGATGAACCTCATAAAAAACTAAATTATTTACATTTTATAGAAGTATGATATGCAATTTTAATTAATAACATTTAAATAATTAACATCCGAATTATATTACAGTTTAGAAGTAAAAATAGAAAAAAATTTATTTTATAATAGCAATAAGATTTATTAATTTCATCAAATTATTTTCAAATATTTCTTGAAAACAAGAGTTTTGTCTTGACTAAAAGAATTATTAAAAATTTTAGCATAATTCCAAAAAATATTTATATTTTTTTATGTAAAAACAGGATTTTAAATAGATTTGCCAATCCTAATACACCAAAAAATTTTATTATTTTTTATTTTTAAACACTTTTATGTTTTATACTAAATGTATAAAAATAAAATTTTTCTTGTATTTATTATCAGTAAAAGCCCTTCCCTCTCTGATCCCTTCATCGTTTTGTTTCTTTGTTTCTCGTTATTCTTGAACTCTCAATTGCTTCACGCCTTTCTTAATTAAAGAACATTTTTACGATCCGATTCTCGTTTTTGACTTTATTTCTTAGCTTATTTATCTGGTTATATTTATGTTGTAAAATAATATAGTAAGGGAAAAAATAAAATCTCTGTTAAAAAAAATTGCAAGTTTAAAGATTGTCTTATTAAAATAAAACTAAATAAGGTAAATGTACCAGTCGTGGACCACTGTGCCAGTAATGGACCATTTTATAGATTTTGATCAAAATAAGCTTTTTAATTTCAAATTAAACTTGAGATATCGATAAATACCAAGAAGAGCCTTTTTCGGATTGCTTAACAATGAAACAGAGACCAATCGCTGCATTTATATTATAATTATGAATTTTTTAAAACACAAGGCAAGCGTTCTTGCATTTTAAGGTTAGTTTCTTATGGAAAAGGTTAAAGATATGCTTCACTTTATTTTCAATCTATTATGTTTTATTTAATAATAATTTCAATCCAAAAATTAAATTCAATAGTTAATACTGATAGAAAGTATATTAATCAGTTTGAAATATTTAATTTATGTGATGATTATAAATTATTATCATTTACTGAAACAAATATCTCATTTTTTTCAGAAGTGGACCGATTAAATTTTTTTTTTATTAAAATAAATGTGATGTATACTAAATGTCTAGAACAATATTATTCAGTAGTGGACCACGTGGCCAAATACTGAGAAAAACATGGCAAATTACTAAATCTTTACAACTTAAATTATATTTTCATCAGATTCCTTTAGATAATTAAATTTTATGCTGATAATAAATTGTGTAAATAGGTTAATTCCCAATTTATAAACATTATTAAATTTATAATTTTATTTTATGAAATTAAATCAACAACAATTTATTATATTTAAACATCATATTACTGATATTAATAAATTTAATAAAAGATATTTATTATTATATTAGTATGAATAATTATAATTATATTAAATTAATATTACTAAAATTTCCAATATATTTTTTAAATTATATTAATGTCATTATCTTTCTCTTTTGCATTGCATTAACTGACTTTCTTTCTTGTTTAAAAACCGCGCGTTTAAATGGATAAGAATTGTAAATATAAAGAAACAAACTGTAAATATAAAGAATAATTAAATTAAATTATAAAAAATTATAAAAAATTATAAAAAATATTAATAAAACCAACCTCTAGTGAATTTTATTCTATTTATTTATTTTATACCCATTACTGGATCAAAAAGTGGCCCACTACTAGAACATAAATACGTTTTGAAAAAAATTTTAAAAAAATATTTAAATATAAATTATCCCAATGTTTGTGTTGTAGTGATAATTAAAAATAGTTGTACAATATGTTAGCACTTGTTTTGTTGTTATTCTCTTTTTTATTACAGAATAATAGTGTTTTTTAATGAAAATTTCTCTTAACATGGTCCACCACTGGTACATTTACCTTACTTATTATTTTTAATTAACTTTAATATTGATTTATTTATTTTGTTTTTTTGTCCCTTTTTATAAATGAATATAATAACATGCAAGTGACATTTTAACTGATATAATTTTATTATAATTTATCTACGCATAGGTAGCTAATTTTTTTACTGGATTAAAATTGATCCAAATAATTACGTCTCTCTTGTTGAGAGAGTAATTCTAATTGTACTTTTTTACAATGTAACAACGTAATTGATTCATTAAAATAATAGCATTTTCCTCAATCAACCCCCAACCTCCTAATCCTTTTTTTTCCATCCCCCTAATTTTATGAACACGATTTTTCTCCGATAATTAGATTGTTTGTAAAAAAATTAACTGTAGTAAAAAACAAAATAAAACCTAAAAATACCAATGAGACATTCAAATACACACGAACAATTGGATAGAGGGCTGGAGTTAAAGTCAAATAGGGCTTGTGTTCTTAAAATATTGTTAAAATTGAATAAATTTGAAATTTAATCATTTAATTTTAAATGAAAATCTAATTAACTAATAAGTAACTAAACTTAAAAAAGTAAAGAAATGTCAGAGCTGAATGAAGTTGAAGCTGAATGAACATGTAAATTTAATAATAATAATAAATAAAAGTTTGAGTCTGAGTTAAATAATTGAGAAATAGATTCGTTTTAATATATATATATATATATAATAATTATAAAGGGTAGCTATGGGAATGCATTTTGAAATGGATTTCTACTAAATGAGTAAATGAGAAAAACAGTAGAGGGAATGAAGCTGGCGGAAAATCTCGTTTAAGACTCTTGAGAAATGCCAAAGTAAGATTCCAATTTTTTTTCTCCCACTCTTTCTTTTCCTTTCTACATTTCTCTTTTAGGCAATAATTAGACATCTCATTGCATACGACAGCCCTTAATTTCACGGTTCAGACTAACAAAATTAATAATAAATAACTTTAAAAAAAATTCGATAAGAAGAAAAAAAAGAGTAAAAATCAATCATTTATCAATTATCAAATTATCAATTAGGATATAAGCTAAAATTTGAATCATTCTTAAAAAATAATTTTTAAATATGTTTGTATGGTCAAACTGTAATTTCCATTTGGATTTTTTTTATAAATTACATGGTAAATACATTTTTTTGTGGAACAAATTTCATTCAAGGAACGTAAAAAAATTCATAGAAAATAAGAGACATGTCGTGTTTGTAAATATGCTAATCTAAGAATAAACAAAGAAATGACAAACAAAATTTATTGAAATAAAAACTAAATAACTAAGAAAATCATTCAAATCTTTTTTTTTTGTCTTAAAAACAAAACCAAAATGTTAATTTAATTTTTTCTATACTTGACAAAAATGGAAATTGTTTAAATATATTATTAATTTGATTTAAATAAAAAATAATTTCTATATTGATTTTAGTTAATTTATTTGACTAATTATTAAAAACTTCATTATATACTTATTACAGTAAAGATATCTTTTATATATTTTTCATATAAATACTTTTGTTAGAAGATTAAAGTTTGATTTGATTAGATCAATCACAATTAAAATCATTAATTTATCCAAAATCTTTCCTATTATTTATTGTTAATAAAATTCATTAAATAATAAAAAATATTTAAAAAGTAATTTTATTTCTACATATTACATATTAAATTAGTTTAGATATATAATTTTTTCGAATCCGTATCGACCGGATCTAAGCCCAATATTCGACTATTAGTTGCCACTGATATTTTGTTTTTATTACCTCAGAATATTTGAAATAAATGAAGCCTGAACTGTATCCATAGAACGAGTCACGCATTTATGAGATGAAAAAATGATAAGACGACGGATATGGATTGGACACCTGCTACGAAGCATCATCGTCGTCATCACTCTAGATCATGGTCAAATGCACTTACAAAGTCATCCGTCGCACATGAATGGGCTCTCGCTTTTATTGAATTAAACAAAAAGAACAAAAAAAAAAATAATTTGAAAAAAGATGAGTTCAAAAATGTATATGGAAATGCAAAGGTTAAATAAATAAATATTTTAAATAATTAAAACAGAAATAAATATAAATTTATCCTTTTTAAGAATTTGATATTCAACATTTTATAATATAATTTATTTCTAATAATTAAATTTTATTTGTCATTGAAAATGACTCAGGGACCTTCAAAACGTATAAAAACATCAAAATCTCGACATCGACAATTTTCATGATCGCAATAATATCTCTGGCGAGATAGTAAAATTGAAAAATATTTATTGTTTTAGATTTAAATTTTAAAAATTTTATTAATCATAAAATTTCATATGGATGTATAATTTTACTTTAAATTTAATAGGAAATGTAACCATGATTAAATCAAAATCAAAAAGAACCGTTTTATTATCTGTTATTCTATGTATCTATGCATACAAACAGTTAAAATTGAAAACGGTGTAGGTAAATGAATTTTATTTAATATCTAGTTACTCTACCTGCCAACTCTCCATCTAGTCCCCCCCCCCCTCCCCCCCCCCCCCTTGGATCTATTTTTTGACATAATTATGTAGTTACACCTATAATGTTAATTATAATTATTTTTTAATTTGATTTTTTGAATGAGATAAATAATAATAATCGAGAGGGATGATTTTTTTAATATCTTTCAACTTTAAATGTAAAATAATTTTTCAATTTCCAAACTCCCCTTCTATTGTTATTATTAACAATCATCATTTATTTAAACCCTGTGGAATAACATGTTTGTTAAGATTGAATGAAAAAATAATAAAAATTTTCCTCATAGAATGAGAATGGGTGACTGACTATGTTAAGTTGTGACTCACGTATCATCGATTATAAACCTTTTAGGGGTGAAATATAAATTCACAACCCTCTACAATTCACAAATCGTTTTACAAAGTTTTTGAATCCATTAATAAAAAATGTTTAGATTTATATTTTATAATGTCATGATAATCCGTTTACGAAAAAAATTTTTTAAAATGTAATATTTATAAAGAATTAAGACATTCAAATTTATTCCCAAAGGAATTATAGATAGTAAGAAATATATAATTTTTTTTTCCAATTACTTATGAAGGTGTTTGAATGTTCTGAATGAAAACTCTGGCATTAAAAAACTTTTTAATATAATCAAAATAAGCGGGAGTGTCCTCCCCTAGACTTTCCCGCATATAAATAGGTATAAAGAGTTGTGAATGAATATTTAGAATGTGTAAACTTGGTATTGATAAAGAGCCAGTTCGTATTAGTTTATTGGTGTCAAATTTGATATTTGGTAACATTTATATATATATATATATATATATATATATAGAATAAAGTGCTACTTCCGGTTAACATATTTAAAATGTAAAAAAAAAACAGATATGGATATAATATAAATATTTTTAATTTTATTTTATTTATAATATATAAGGGCTGGCTGTGACGTCATATAATTTTAAATTAAGAAAAAACTAATGAATCCTTTGAGCCGTTCAGGCTGTACACATCTATACGGACGGACGGACGGACGGACAGACATCATGCTAAAAATACTTTTTTCTGTTAAGAAAATGCATGATTCGTGGAGATATGTACCTAAAAATATCCATAGGTGAAATTTGGTGTGAAAACAATACCTCCCTTACTATCGTCGGTCGGTAAAAAAGAAACGCTACTTGTATAGGTAAAATGTCACTTCCGGTAGTCAGATCATGATGAAATTTGGTATCTCAATTTTTTTCATATTTTTAAATCTATATACAAAATAGGAAGCAAATATCTCGAAACAAACTGGTACTTTACTTGAAAGGTAAACGCAACCAGTGTAGGTAAAGTACCACTTCCGGTTAACCGATTTTGACGAAATTTTGATAGAAATCTACAAACTGTGAATAATATCGGTGTACCAAATTTCGAAGTCCTAGCTTGATTAGTTTTTGAGTAAATTTGCTTACAGACATTACATACATACATACATACATACATACATACATACATACACACACACAGACATAATTCGAAAAATGGTATTTTCCGACTCAGGGAGGTCTAAAACGTCAAGATCTATCGAAATCTCGAAGTCGAAATTTTTGACGATTCCAATACTTCCCTTATACGAAGTATGCGGGAAAGTAAAAAACGTGGGGCGCATTTAATAATATTAAATTCTTTACCTATTACTTATGTTCATATGCGTCCACGCTTTTTTGTTTGGCATATGTAAAGGATAATATTCAGGGTCAATTAATATTTTATTTTCTATTTTTTAGGACATTTTTGATTAAAAAGCATGTATATTAAAAAGTTTTTTATTAATTTATTTCTTGTATAGACCTAAAATCTGTTTTTCGCAAGTTGTAAAATCATGATTTAACTTGAAAAAGTATTTATATTTTTTTTATTAGTCATTTTATTTTGTTTTTCTATTTTTCTTATTGTATTAACAAAGTTATTTTGTCGTATTAATGTTAAAATGTAAAATATGTATATAGAGATAAGTACCGGGACCCCGAGCCTCGGCTCGGTACTTAAGTTTAAAAAAATGATTCATTATTATTGGGTTTGGCTGGTAATATTAATACCTGGGATACCGAGCTGTCGCTCGAAAAAATGTTTAGACATTATTATAGACATTTTCATTCTGTAAATTAAATAATTTTATTTCATTTAAATAAATATCTATTTTTAAATAATTTTTCTCTCTACATTATTTATCTAATTCTGACAATATATTAAGATCACACCGGGACCCCGAGCCTCGGTAGGGTAATTAAGTTAAAAAAAAATAATTCATTATTATATTGGGTTTGGCTGGTAATATTAATACTTGGGACACCGAGCTGATATACAATTCTTTAATTATTTATTACAATTATTAAATGTTGCATCATTGCATGGAACTTGGGGTCCTCAATAATACATAAATATGTATACCGGGACCCCGAGCCTCGGCTCGGTACTTAAGTTAAAAAAAATGATTCATTATTATTGGATTTGGCTGGTAATATTAATACCTGGGACACCGAGCTCGCTCTACCCTTTAAAAAATATTGATATACAATTCTTTAATTATTTATTACAATTATTAAATGTATTAAATAATATTTTATTGAAAAAATATTAAAAATTATAAAACTATCTAAAACTTAATTAATAAAAGAACAATGAATAAATAAATCACGAAAATAGATAAAAAAAAATGCACGCGGCGAGTTTCGATCCTTCGAACTCGGGGAGTAAAAACAATTGTTCTTAAAACTGTTCTATGATATTTTAATAATTAAAAAGATATTTTTACCATCTTTCAAAGACATTTATTTGTTTTTGTTGTTTTTTTTTTGAGAGAGATTAATAAATATATATATATTTTATTAAAAATAAATATTTTTAATTTTATTTCGAAATTAAATAATGAATTTTAAAATATTTTAAATATAAAAAAATGTTAATACAATATCATTTAAAATAAAAGCGGGAGTCAACCAACTGTATTTTATTTTGTTGTTTTTTTTTTTGAGAGAGATTAATAAATATATATATATATATATATTTTATTAAAAATAAATATTTTTAATTTTATTTCGAAATTAAATAATAAATTTTAAAATATTTTAAATTTTAAAAAAAATATTAATACAATATCTTTTAAAAAAATGCGGGAGTAAAATTTCAAAATGGATGCCATTGACGTCACACCCATATATAATTTTCAATTAAGAAATTAATAATGAAGCTGTAAGTTTCAAGAGATGTGATCAATAAAACTCAATTTTTCTTTATAAATACTATATCTAGTGTGAATTTGAAAAAAATCGTTAGAGCGGTTTTTGAGAACCAATGGTTATATATAGATATATAGATATATACAATTTTAGCTAGCATAATAAGATAAGATATTTCGACTAAGGGGAGGAACAATCTCTCTCCAAGTTTTTTCTATTTTTGTCAGTTGAGAATTGGCAGTTGAAAAAGATGTATCATACTAATATGAGCTTGTAACTATCACGCCCCGTGATATAATTATTTTTTTTATAAATGTGATAACTATTCCTGTTACTCCCTGTAATAATAGTGAATTACATTATCTTATGTTCTTATTTAAATTTCTTATATTTAATTTGTTTAAACTTTTTTTATTAATTAAAGTGTATTAGTGCGAACATTAATTATTTTTTTCCTTTTCTCCTAATTTTTTTATCACCCTTTTGTATTCTGGGATAAAGACAATTTACCCAAAGCTTGGCGCCCATAATTTACTTATAATACCATTCACAGTCATCGTGGGTCATTATAAGTGCACCATACACGTTGATCTTTTACAATGCTGAAATATGTATTTACAATATTATTATAGTTTACAAATATTTTAAATTAATTTTTAATAATTAGTCTATTTTACCTTTCTGACATTACTAATCATATTTATATTTATATTTTTTTTAATGAAAATTGAATTCTTAGATAAATAATTTTATAATTTCTTAATTAGTTAAACTTATATGTATATATATATATTTAAAGTTATTTTAATCTACACAAATTAGCATTAAAATGATCTTTTTCTCCCCCCCCCCCTCCTAAACCTCTTTTCAATTTTTAAATTGAAATATTTTAAATGAATATATTTTATAAAATACAAAAGGGGTGAAATTCGCTAAAATTTTAGGTATTTAATACATTTTATTTTTAATTAATATTAATTAATCTTGCAGCTTTTTGCAGATGCCATTCTATTTATTTGTCTGTGATAATTTATTTATTTATTTATTTTATTTATTTATTATTTATAATTTTCATGGCTGGCAGTCTTTTACATATGCCGTACCATTTGATTGTAATATTTTATTTATTTATATTATTAGTTTATTTATTGTGTGTTGTATTGAATTAAACTAATTCCATAAAATTTAGATGATTTTGATTAATTTGACTATAAAATGCTTTATAAAAATAAAAAAAATCTTAATTTATTATTAATATGCTATATTATAGTCAGAGGCAGATTAAACGCCGGGCGGCCGCCCGGGGGGCCCACCGAAACCTAAATAAAAATATTTCCTTAAAAAAAAAAAATCGAAAAAAACTTGAGTTTATGGATAATCGGAGTTTAAATAAAACAAGTTTATTGAATAACAGATCTTTATTCGGACGTGTTTGAACCCCGACTAACTTAAGAAAAAATAATCAATTTTGGGTCTCGACGACCACAGTAAAAATTATGTTTTTTTTACATAAGTACTACATATATGTAAGTATAAAACAGCCTAAATTATAATATAAACAAAATTTGTCTTTCAATTATAATTGTAAATAACAGAGGGCCCATTTCAATTTTACCGCCCGGGGCCCCCAATCAACTTAATTCGCCACTGATTTTAGTTAAATAAATGTTGCATTTGTATTTACATGATACCATTTTTCATAATCTCTTTGATATTTACCCTTATTAGTTTGACATTTGCACTATAACTACAGTGATTTCAATGAATTTTTAATCTTGAGAGTAATTATTGATTAGCGGTGAATGAATGTGAGCTACATTTATCTATCATAAGTGAAATGCTTGAATAACACGATGATATGATTTTAAGTCGAAACAATTTAACTCAATATTTGAATATATATTTTAAAATGTTATAATTTTATTTTTAAAAAAAAAAAAAAACTTGTATAACTTAAACAACGAACACTAAAATATTTGAATTTTTCAACCCCTGTTAGAACAATGTCTTTTAATCATTTTCGACTGCTTTTTATACTGTATAATTAAATAGCATCACAATCAGCATAAAAATTGAAAGTTTTCTTAGATGTCAGCCCCCACCACTCTCCATCATTCTAGGTAACTTCGAGGGTGTTACTAAGAAGTTAGCAACAACGAAACTCCTCGTCTTTCTCTGAATGGCGTCTATCTTCTTAATGATGAGGACGAAATCACCGACACAAAAGGGAACCAAAATGAAAGGCTCTCTTTACATATATATTATAAACTGTTTCGCTTAACTTTAATCTCACATGATTAATAATTCACATGCGCCACTCTCTATTAGAGGCTCCAAGGGAGTGAATCAAGTCATTTAAACTGGCATCCCTTGATGTTCTCAAGTAAACATCGCGATGTTTTTACCATTTTATAATGGAATAATTAATTTCGTGTGAATATTTATTGCAAATAAATGATTTAACTTTTCTTTTTAAATAATTATAATAAATTGTCATTAACTTTGTTCCCTAGATATAAAATCAATCAATCCACTTAGTATTCTGAATATTTTCTTTTTAATATCAAAATTTAATTAATTTTAATGAATAAAAAATATTCAAACGGATAACAAATGATTTATAATATGATATATAATATTTATAACATATATAATAATAAAATATATAATATATATGGTAATACTAGATTTCAAATCTTTCATTAATTTAATCTATTCATTTAGATACATTCGGATTTATTAATAATTTATGCAACTTAGTTATTTTTTAGAAATTAAGATTATAATAAAAATATAATAAAATTTATAATTTTTTTTTAACTTATCCTTTGGTAAACAATCTAAAAGTTAATGAAAGCATAAAAAAATTTAAATTTCCATCTTCTTAAATCATGACGTAAATGTATAATATCTTTATATATAGGTATAAGGATAGATAGATGGTATATAATATTGAGCTTGAACCTTGGTCGAGGTCGGACACGTGTCAGGTATCTCTCTCTCTCTCTTAGTGAGTCCATTATATTCAATACACTAATATAATATTTATATGCCAGCGGGGATAAATATGGAAAGGGAAGATTTGATTGGAATACTCGAGGAATGGTAAAATGATATGATGATGGTCTTTGATAAAAAAATCAAGACCCTTGAACAGAATATTGTTTCGAATTTTGAAAAAAAAGACTATCACTGGCTGAAAATAAAATACATAACCTAGAGAGAGAGAAATGAAAGCAAAAAATATTTTATTGTATAGATTGGAGGAAGTAGAGAGAGGCCTGGAAGACCTGATAATTAGTACTTCCAAATTTATTAAAGAAACGCTTAATGAAGATTTTAATACAAATCAAATTAACTATATAAGGAGAATAGGCCCTCGCCGGGTTGGCAAAATAAGACCAATCCTGATATCCTTACTAACTTGACGGACTAAGGATTCCCTGCTTAAAAACAAAAATAAGTTGAAAAATAAACCTCAATACATAACTGAAGACTTCTCTAAAGAAGTCCAGGGAAAAAGGAACAAATTAATTTCCGAATTGACAGAGGCTAGGAAAAAGAGAAAATATGCAATAATAATAATATATGATGAACTTAGTTATGATTAGAGACTTCAATTGGAGTCAAATAAGAAACAAAAGACCTTTAACAACATCACCAAATGATAAAGAAGCAAATATTAAGGGAAATTAGGAGAAAAAGTAAAAGTAACAAACTAATATACAATCAAAGGCCCCCAAAAAATCAGGATAAAAGCTCCACTAACCACCCAGGAAGTCTCGTCAGCTCGGGTGATTTTGACCACAACCATCCAAATATATATTCAGGTGCATTCTAATAAGAAATATAACAAAAAATTCTAACAAAAACTTTGATAAAAATTACATTTGAAGATTTTATATAAAACAAAAAACAAACAAAACAACAAATTAATCCTAAAAAGAAGAACTAATTTAAAAAAATGAAAATTTCTCATAATCCACTACTTTAACTTTTAATTTTAATTTATTTTTTCTTTAAATCAATTTTTATTAGACTTGGTCATATTGTCTTTTTATATTAATATTTTGTTAATTTCATTTTAATTAAATTTATTATTTATTAATTATTATGTATTTTGATTTGGAAGAGGCCTATGCACCATAATAAAAGGCTATAAATAAATAAATAAATATATATTATGTATATATTTAGAAATTTTTATATATACAAATAAATTATCATTCTAATTTTAAAATTTTAAACATAATTAATCAATTTCAATAGTAAACAAAGTTCAATTTTATAGAATCTTATGTGTGTAGCATAGATATCCATAACAAGAAACAAGCCTTTTCAAGAAAAAGTTTAA